>CAWUFW010011183.1:0-633458 GCA_963921515.1 Calotriton arnoldi
AGCGGCCAAAACAAGTGGGACCTGTGGCACGAGGGGATATGAGACAGTAGTAGGTGTCAGCACTGCACCCTATGTACAGCACTGTACGGATCACACCTCCCGAAACATTGACAGGTGTCCACATTGACAGCCCCATGCCAAGACGGCTGTGTGCTTGCAGTCACACGTCACAGGTGAGAGGTTACATTGCACGTGCCAGGTGGCAGACGTACACAGTGGGAGCTGGCATGTGTGTGCATGTGTCTCCTGTTCAGGATCCACCACATGGGCGCTGACTCTGTACTGATCATTGGACACAGCATGTTCCGTGGAAGGCTTGTGTGTGTGGGATGGTGGCACTGGATGTGCCTCCGTTGGGTGGGGGCCATGCACAGGGCGGGTACGTCGATGATTGCGCATTGTTGGTCACGGTGGGTGCACCAACTGAAGATGTGTTGCCCTGTGTTCAATTCCTATGTCCGCATGATGATGGACTGTAGATGTGGGCAGACTACACATTGGTCGATGTGCTGTCTATATGCATGTGCCTTCACACCAGGCACAGCTGCCCCTGCACATGTGACCCCTGCTGGACTCGCTGCTGGGTCTGTGGAGCTGATGCACCTTCTGCGCGTGGGGCGGACAGCTCTCCTCACTTCCCTCATTGCGCATGTCATGACTTTGCCGCAGGTGACATGGATCATGGAGGGCCCACATGTACGCGTGGGTAGGCTACACGATTGTACACTGGTCGCCACCCCCAGTCAGTGTTTCGAATGGGAAGGTTGTCGTGCTGGTGGTATGTTCGATGTGGCGGATGGGCGGGCCTAGGTGCGGGCTTACATTCCGGACATGGGGGGTAGTTGGATTGGCGACTAGTTGCAGTACACACGGGACACGTCTCTTCCTTTCCACATCTGGGTCATCCCTTGTACTAACTGACAGTGATACAGTCATCTTCGCCCCAGCCCTCATGTCCTCCCCTCGCTCCCCCAATATGCATGCTCACCTGCGAGGCTAGCGCTTGCACAGGCAGCCCCAAGCTCGCACCAGAGAGGGCAAGGAGTGTATGTGTGGGTCCAGTTGCACGAGTGGGCTGTCTCAGGGTATGATGTGTCGCGGGACGCCGTCCACCTGCGTGGTGCCCCAAATGGAGACCCGGCCTGCATGGACTATGCATCACAGTCTTCGCCTTCCGGATCCGCCACCGGTGACACCCAGTGGCTGTGGCTGCCCTTGCGGCCAGGCCGCGTCCGTTTGTGGCTGATGGCCCACACATTCACTCTTTGGCCTCTCTGGGGAGGGCTCGGGGTGGTGGCGCACGCGCTTGCACTTAGTCGCAATGGCATGTGGCGTGGTTGGTATGATGGGCAATGGATGGGATGGTGCGAGCCACCTCCCGTGACGTCAGTGCTGCTCGTGCTGTGGTGCGTCCCCCTACACTTCCATCTGACTTGTGCCATGCTAGACGTTGAGGTTCTATTGCCTGCGTGATATGACCAGGAGGAGCACGAGAGACCTCTCACACACCATGCTCCACTGCCATCCCGTGCCCTGTATCGCCTGTGCGGATTGACTATGTTGGGGTTACACCTGGTCGACTGGGGCTGTGTGTGCCTTGTCAGGGGCATGGCGGGCGCACAACAGGATCCAGCTTGTCCACAGAGGGTGGGCTGAGGTGCGCCTGGTACCGCTTTGTACGTGTGCCCGGCTGCTGTGCACACACGTGTTCACTCCCCCGACAGGTGTCCTCTCACAATGCCCAGGGAAGCGGTGGTGTACTGTTCATGACCCCTCCCAACACGGCGTGCTCCAACTTGGCATGTGCGCATCTACCCGTCGCACCCACCCACCTGAGCACTGCGTCCATACGACTTCACACGACACATGTGTGTCTTCCACAGTAGTGCTACTCATTTGCGTTGACATCCAATACCAGTGGACTACATGGTCATGTCACGACTGCCGTGTACTTCACATACTCTCATCCTCTCTCATTCGTACTTGTGAAATGAGTCAGCGGAGACAGTTTTGGTTTCAAACATTATATTGAGTCTTCTGTCCTCTGTGATGCAGTATAGTGGACACTACTGGCAGCGGGATACATGTTGAGGATATACTGAGCATGATTGCAAATGGGATAGGGTGTGGGGTTACATGTGATTGGCTGTTGCATGTGGGATGTGGGCTTCAGAGTGACATCTGCTTGGCCAAGGCTGTGCTAATGTACATTTACGTATAGCTGCGGAGCTGCGGACTTTGACACAGACGGTATACATGTAGCCTACCAGACCGCTTGGCATCATGGGCACAGTCCATCTCAGTTCCATGTGACAGGTTTGCTGCGGTTGTTCCTCATGCACGCGTGCATGTGAGATGACATCAGGGCATGTGCTTGCGTGCACGCAGCGGCGTGCCACTTGTTGTTGCACTGTGGTGGTTACTGGACATGTCACAGTCACTGGGGTCGTGTTGTTGTTGTATGCACTTGTCGTCCATGCAAAGGTCCTGGTATGGGATTCCCGGGGCGGGGGTGGGAGGGGTGCAGCACCCACAGACTCCAGGCGACCTATTCATGTCCACTGAGCGGTGTGTGTGTCCATGGGCGCTGGATCCATGTCGTGTCCTGGTTGTTCGTGCAGTTCCGTCCATGTGGGTGCGATACACAGACCCCATGCCACTGCCTCCCACGATGCATGCGGTGTTCCTGGATGTGATGGGGAACAGTGTGCATGTCCCGGTCATATCCGATGTCATGGCGATGTCGTTGATGGTGTGGTTACAGTTGCCGGTCGTTTGGTATGTCTGTTGTGGTGGTGACTGGCCAGTCCGTGCGGAAGCTAAGCATGGGTGCGGGGTTGGACATCATAGGTCACTCGGGGAACCTGCGTTGTGGTCCGACGAATTTACAGGTTGTCAGGTATGCGATGCCGTCCAGCAGGGCTTCCATGTCATTGGTGGTGTACATGTTTGCCAGCCAATGAAGCGGATGGTGGCTGTCAAGGTGTTGTTCGTAGGTTGTCCCTTGGAGGACCATGCTGGGTGACATTCGATGTAGCTGTTATCGATGATCCGTCGTGTGGAGGCACAGTGGTCCCATTTCAGTGCGGGTGCGATGTTGGCCACATACGCCATGCCCCCATAGGCAGAGCAGGCCCTGTCGTGTGCGTCCAGAGGGAGGAGTAGTGGTAGCAGGTCCGCCTTCAGACATGCCGGGTTGGAGAGGCATATCTCGACGGGATGCTGGTAGGGACACCTCCGACAGTAGAAGACGGGCATGACGCAGCTGAACAATGTGATGCGGTAAGTCAGTCGGTAACTTACGTTCAGCAGGGACAGGAGATCGCATCCCAATGTATGGCACAGGTTGGTTTTGTACAGCTTGAGCTGTTCGGCGTAGTTGGGTAGGTGTGTTGCGGTTGCCATTTCGCAGCGGTTCGTTGAGGTGGCGTGCTCCGGCTGTGTGTGCAGTCTGCAATGTGCACGCTCCGGGGTTGCTGTGAGCTCTGTGTAGTCGTAGGGAGACAGGACTTGTGTTCTGTTGGCTTGTTTGGAGGACACGGGCCCTCTTCCCACATGCTTCTCAGACAGTTCAAGGTCAGTGCTGTGTGACTCCTTCCAATTAACTTGCATGTGGCCGACATGGGGAGTATTTTCTTCTTTCTTCCCCGTCCGTTGTGTGCTTCTGTGATATGCGCTATCTGCCCTGTGGTCGGTCTCCTCGGCATGCCTGTGTTGGTCTATTCTTGGACAATGGCTGTATTCACTGGCTTCTGTCGTAGGGCTGTGGTTTCGGAGTTAGAATGGAAGGTCATTCAGTGCTGTCTGCTCTCCCTTGTGTGGGCGGCAGGCTGCCTTTCCGCTCTGCGTTGGGCCTTGTGTGTGGATGTTATTCTTGGGCCACCTGTTGTCGGTCCCCGGGCTCTTTGGTGTTCCGTTTTATATGTCTTGTTCATATGTGCAGGGTGGTATGGGTGTTTCTGTGTGGTACTGGCGTTCCTCTTCCCGAAGGGGCCCTGCTTCTCCTAGTTGGTGTTGCCGCCGCTGTGTGCTACGCCATGTTTGTTACACTGGGGTGTGTCCTGCTGTTGCGTGTCTTCACTGACATGTGTGCGTCGGTTGTGTGGCGTTGGGTGTTGTCCGTGAATTGGGCGTTGGGGACATGTCTGTGGCCGGCCTGTCACGTGTCATGTGCGTTCGGGGTGGGGCTGATGTGTGTGCTGCTTGGTTGTGTCCCTGTGTCTGTGTGCGACGCATGCATGGCGCTGCGGTTGGCCTCTGCGTTGTGCGCATGTGTGGCGGCGTCATCGCCGCTTTGGGGCCGTGACGGGGTGGTTGGTTCCTAGTCCCAGGTGGTGTGTACACATGTGTTCTGCGATGTTACGATTTGGCCTGTGTGTCATATGTGGATGCGATGGTGGATGTGTTGTGTACACGCGCTGGTGGGGGTTGTCCGCTTTTTCCGCCCTTGCACTGTGTGCGCTGTTTGCGTGCACTTGTTGTGTGTGTGCCTACCTGCATCTCCGCGGTACGTTGCGTCCTTGGTGGTGCATCAGCAGGAGCATGGGGAGGGCCTGCAGTGCTGGATTCATGCTCGGGGGAGCCGCTTCTTCGTTGTCCGTGCTCGGCGTCCGTGTTACCGCTTCGGTTTGTCGTACGGTATCTCTTGGCCGTGGGAGCCGTTTGTTTGCGGCATCGTAATTTATGCGCCGGGCGGGACGTGTTTCGTCGGACGGTGTGTGTCAGTTGGGCTGCGCCGCTACGTGTACGGGCGCACTTTGATGGCGGACGGTGTTGCTGGCTTGCCGGCGGTGTTTGGCCTACTTTTCGCATCGTAATTGGGCGGGCGTGTGGACTGCTGCGTGCCGGCGGTAACTGGTGCTTTTTGCATCCGCCAGCACGGCGGTTGTGCTTCCGCCCGACATCGTAATGGGCCCCTAAGCATTTTTTTGAGTATTTTTGAACTTGCAAGGTTTTTATGTTGATGTATAGTCAACAAATTTTCGTAGCACAGTATTTCACGAGTGATGACATTGAAACCAATTTAAAGTATCCGGTCTTATTTATTTGGTAATTGTGCTAGTCATAAAATCTTTCAGGTACAGGTGTTCAGGTGTGTCAAATGTTTTAAGGAAGGAGGATTGCAAAATGATATTTAAAAGTTATCAAATTTTATTTAATGATATTTTTAAAACTGTGATTTTATAATGATTGTAAGTTTCAACTAACTGAACAATAAAGAAGAATTATAATAACCAAAGGAGACGTAAACCCGCTCAAACCAGCTCAAAATGTTCATTTATTATTTCGTTTCCAGCTCAAAACTTAATTTGAGCTGGAAAGTTCCCTAAAACTCGTGCGAGGTAGAGGCCTTGTCTACTTAGCAGCACTGTGTGGTATCCTTCCAGTACAAAACCTATATTGGACACCAAGCACACATCTTTACATTATGATCCACTATGATTGGCGCAAGGCTCCCTAATGCTGGGGTGGAGCATAGCACCACAATATGTTGGTTGCTACAGCACTCTCCTGCTCTTTCCCTCCCACGCAGCACAGGAACTTTGGTTGCTGCATTACACTGCACAACTTTTTAATAAATGTGCCCCTTGGTGATGCAGGATTGTGATGGAGCAGCTGCAGCCTGATGTCCCCTCTTTCCAAGTTAGAACAAAGCAGAGCGAAGAACATTAGTTTGGCCTGAGTCTATGAGTCAACTTCGTTTCCCGTTAAGCGAAGGATATCTCTGAGTTGGACATCACTGTTGCATTCTGTTGCTTTACTTGCACGTGCATTGTTTATTTTCATCTGGTCCCGGTGTTCCACTGGAATGCTCTGGCGGAACGTTGAGGACCAGATGAGTTAGAGCTGCAGCTGCTCCCTGGTGGCTGCGTTTGCTGTGTCACAGAAATAAACCTTCTTTACACCTTACGTCGACTGGATTTGGATTCTTACAATGGCGACGAGTTAAAGGAAACTTCCTCTCATCCTTGCGACACAGGAACGGATTGTTTCCTTTACCCACGTGAATTTTCCACAATTTCTACCATTTTCGACTTTCTACGTGTTCTGCATTGCTACGCTATATTAACTTTTAAGTCTGGAGCCGTTCAAGATTCCTGGCACATATTTGTGGCTTACGCTGGATTCCCTGGATTTTACATTTTTTTTGTCTTTTTCTTGCCTAACTGTTATCGCTTCTCAAATAATGCTGCTGCTTTGCTCTCTGCGGTCTTCAGTTCCATTGTTGTCTTGACACCTTCGGTTGCTGCCTGTTCCCGCTGACGACGCCATCCATCCAGATTTTTCATTCACAGAGATTCTTCCTCTGGATTCCAAGTCATTTGCATCCAAGCTCTTTGACCCTCACGCTGCGCGTTGTACGTTGTGCGTACATGTCATGGCAGCCATCTTGGGCGGTGTGTTTTGAGTTTTAAAGGAACCGGATGTAGTGTCTGCAGCGCACTGAACAGCAATTTCCTGCATCACTTGTGGGGAGTCAGATGAAGTGTCTGCAGCGAACGGAACAGCGATTTCTTGCATCGCGTGTAGGGACTATATTACTTCTTTTAATACCGTTTGGTACACCGTTTTGACAGTGACAGTAAGTTTTTTTTAAAATTTAAATACTGATTAGTACCCTGTTTTCTTCATCGTTTTGGGTTATATTTTGTGTCATTCAATACCTATTGGTGCACCGATCTCCCACATTGTTTTTGGCAGTAATTCACCTCTTTGGGTTATTTTATTGTTTGGTGCTCACCAGTTTCAAGAGATTTTCCTCAGTGTAATGCACTAAGTACAGGCATGACAAGAGTCATATTTTTTGTGTGGCGCGAGTAATTCCTTTGGAGCTTTTCAAACAGCTGGTGTTTTTAATTCCTAACCTAGAATTTCACTAGTGACATTTTTGACTGTTACTGCCATTTGCTTTTTATTTCTATTTCTTCACTCCCTACAAAAATTGAGTTTTACATTTTCCATTCTGATTTACTCACAGGAGATTCGGAGTGTGACACTGTATGATGCAGTTCGATCCTCCCGCGAAGTTTCTCCAAAATAAAGGGGAACCTCCCATTCCTTGGACAAGATGGAAAGAGGAATTTTCCACCTATATGAAAGCAATAGATGGAGAACGAATGGGGGCGGAGCGGAAAAAACGTATTTTCCTGCACTGTTTGGGTTCCGAGGGTCAAGTTGTTTTCAGGACCCTGCCACAAGCTACTTTGCCAAGTGGACAAGTCGACATGGATGCGTATAAGGAAGCCATACTAAGGATGGAATTAAGATTCAAACCTACCACCAGTGTTGCTTTGAACAGATTTAAATTCTATACCAGGGCTCAAAAAGAAGATGAATCGTTTGATGAGTTTCTCACAGCTTTGAGGGGTTTATCTATGCATTGTAGTTTTGGTCAAATGTCAGACTAAATGATTAGGGATCAAATAATTGTACATGTGAAGGATAAGAAAACTCAGGAACAACTCTGGGTTATTGGTGATCCCAAATTGGAAGAAGCTATTTCCACTGCCAAGGCATTAGAACAATTAGAAAAATGGATGTCTACTGTTAAAAATGTAACTCAACATGTGAGGGTGGAGGATGAGGTGTGTGCACTTAAGCGGGCGGAGGTTGGCATCCAAAGCGCCCGGAGGCGCGATAATAAGAACCTTGCCAGGCTCCCGCAGCGCGGGACGTGCTTACTTGGCAGCGGACAGTGCCGAGAGGGGAACGGCCTCCTTCCTCCTTTCCGCAGCAGCCGTGAGGGGAACGGCCTCCTTTCTCCTTTTCGCAGCAGCCGTGAGGGGAATGGCTTACTTGCATAAACATCCCGTCATGAGGGGGGCGGCACCAGGTACTACATCTCCCAGCAGGCGTGGGCAGACGCCTGCTGACGACGTCATCCAAAGCGCCCGGAGGCGCGATAAGAACCTTGCCGGGCTCCCGCAGCGCGGGACGCACGCGGGCGGCGCCCGGGCCAAGGGCGGGCCCGTCCTTGCCCGTCATTGCCAGGAAGAGGCAGGGCAGGGCCACCCCTCTTACCTTCAGGGCCTAGGATTGTGTCCTGCATCAGGAGCTGACTGAGAGGTACTGTGAGTCCCATCTCTGACTGCCCTACTATTTGCAGCTGGCACTTGCGCCTCAAACTGATTTTTAAAACTCGTGCATCCTGTGGCCAGCCGATTGGGTATAGTTAAAAATTCTTACTCGGCTTGGACTCCTTGGGACCTGCTATACATTAATCACGACATTGCACGATGCACTTTATTGTCAGTATTTTGTTTAAACGTCCTTTGCTGCTAAAAGTATAAAGCACGTTGCACCTTTCTCTGTCGAGGCAAGGTTTTGTCAGTTTCAATACTTTGCACTTTATGGTCTGTGTCATTGCAAAAACTGCACATTGCACTTTGCACTTTGAAGTACTCGAAAAGCATATTGTACTTTCTGCCTGTTGAATATTGGTAAACTTTGGTCATTGCACGCTGTACTTTGCCACCTGGGGCCTGTCATCATAACAGAAAGCACGTTGTATTTCATATTTTGAGGGGGGAAGTTCGCTCATCAAAACCCTTGAGGATTCTCAGCCTTCGAGGCTACGAATTAATTTTTCGAAATATTGAATATGGGGAAAAGGAAGCAAACAGCAAGCCAGGTTTCCAAATCATCAAGCAAACATAGAAAAGTTAACATGACTTTGCTTAATTATTTAACTGGGGCAGTTGGTGATATTGAAAGACAGATAACCTCGGTAGAAGAAACACTAAACATGGACTCATTGGGCTCTAGATCACAGGACAAAGCTATTACGTCAGTGGATATAGGGGTTGACGAAATAGACATTCCGGGTAAAACACCTATTGAGCAGACAAAAAATGGATGTATTCAGACCATCTCTGATGATATTTCTACTGGTGATTTTGATATTGATCATTTACCCCCTTCTAAAAAATCTTGCAAATCACCAAGTTTAGAAATACTTGATTCTTCACCAAATGGAATAGATACATCTCAACCCATCCCCAGACTAACTAAGACTCACACAACAAAATTACAGGGAAAATCACAGGGTCCTAAAAATAAAACTCAGATGAAAGTAGGTACCATTAATGTAAAAAATAAATGTGATGTACCCCTAGTTGAGACTGCAAATTTGTCCATGGCGATAAAAGAATTAACTGAGTTTGTTACACAGTCTATTAATACCCTTACTGGCAGGCTGGACAAAATAGAAGCAGGAATAGAGAAAGTTCTTGAAACTCAGAATATGGCTATTCAAGGTGGGAGTATGCAATTTAAGAAGACATTTAGTACCATAAAACAGTCTGAGAGCGCAAACCTGATAGCAACTCCTCTAATGGTAAAGGGACAACCAGGGGAAATAGAAAAGGGCGAGGGGCCTGGTATTTATCCCAACATAAATGTAAACGCGAAAAACACCACCCTAAATGAGAGAGATGTGTCAGAAAAAATGAAACAGGAAAGATGGGTAATCTTGTGGGTGAGAGACGGGTGGGTGAGAAAAACACAAGAATGAACCCAACATATAGCAACATCCCAGAGGATGTATGCAGCCCACAGACCCTAAACCTGCCGCCGGCTGCTACCCCATATACTGTTATTTTAGCCAATGTTCCCCCTTCTTCACTAGCTGAAAAGGAAACTTGGACTGCTTTAAGAAACAAAACTATTCATTGGCTTGGAGGCAGATCAGGTCTGACTAGTGCCTTTTTTAGAGAATTCAAGATGGTGAGGAGAATTGGCTGGGTGGGAAAAAGTAATAAACTTTTCCAAGGTGACTGTGTAGTTCTCTCACTAGGATCTCCATCACTGGTAAGGGAAGTTTTATTAAGAACACAGGATCCTGACCTCAGCCATACGAATGTAAATGTTCTCCCCTTGGATTTCTTTTATCAACCCATGCATCCAACAAGACAAAACAGTTACTGTCCACCTAGGCAGTTTATAGACAGCTCTCTTTTTAACTTGGAGACATCAAATAGATTTGGGCGTTTACTGACCCTAGATGAGAACGATTGACTACCCACTAGACCAGACTTAATTGGGAATGACAATAACTCCTGTACTGAAACCTCATGTGCACCATTCTTGAATACTCCAATTAGGGTTGAACTAATCGATGGGGGGAACAGTAACCCTAAAGGCGAAGAAATACCCGGGTTAGATCATACTAATAGGGATTATACTGAAATGGGCAGTGTCGGGGCCTCTAACCTAGTTTTGCAAACTGGGCTTGAACCAATAAATCAGTTCGATCTTGTCCCTGATCTAACTCACCCCAAAACAAAAAATTTTAGAGTTCTTTTTTGGAACGTAGCGGGCCTCAAGAATAAAGTGAATGATATAGCCTGGAAAGACTTTATAAATAATTTTGACATCTTGTGTGTACAAGAGACCTGGGTTATCAACGAAGTACACATTAACGGCTTCAGGACATTGCATACACCAGCAATTCGCTCACTGAGCGGAAGACCTAAGGGTGGAATCTGTGTGTATGTTTCAAATCTGGTTGGGGTTTCAAAGATCGAAATGATTAGTTCTGAAATTTACTATCAGATGGTACTGATTCATGTGGATGTTAAATGCATACTGGCTGTAATTAATTTTTATAATAACGTTGAAAAAGGGCAACTTGGTGATATAATGAAGAGGCTTAGCCAGGATATTAGTAAATTAAAATCAAAAGGAGAGACTGAAATAATACCTATCTAGGGTGGGGATTTTAATGTTGGTTTATGTCCACTAGCCGGGTTAGGAAAATGTGGTTTAACAACTGAGGAGGATGACTCGGCGATTCATTTTTCCCACTCAGATAGGGGCGAGATGTTTAATGAGATCTTATTCCTGCATGATTTTGGTTTTGCAAACTGTTTAGGCTCGCCTAGGGTGGATTTCGGGCACACCTTCATAGGCAGAGGTGTCGAATCCACAATAGATTTCATTATTGTGCCAAACCGATATGCAAGATATGTTACTGGCTATAACACCCATCGAAATGTAATGAGTGATCATCTGCCCCTAAGTGTAAACATAACCATCCCAACCATCTCAGTAAGGAAACATTGCAAGCAAGTAGCATGGGTACAAAATGTAGCAATAGGAAGACAAAACGGATACACATTACTGAGCCCGACGCGCCTTTCATAGAGGTAGCAATAGAGGAAAAAACTTGGGTGGATTTCTTTTCAAATGTCTACACCCTACAGAGTGCTACAGAGAGGGAAATAGATTGCAGGTGAGAGTTCGAGGGGGACCACCAGGATTTTTTGCCTATTGACTTTTATATCACTTTGGAAGATGTAATTATGGCTATAAATGCAAGCAAGAGTGGCAAGGCCCCAGGCCCGGATGGGGTGCCAATTGATATATTTAAGTCAACCCCGCAGTTGTGGTCCCCAATATTAACACAGGTTTTACAAGCATGTTGTGCAAAAGGATTTATAGATACATGGTCCGAATCGATAATTATCCCAATTTTTAAGAAGGGGGATCGGGAAAATCCCGCCTGCTACCGCCCGATATCTTTATTAGATTCCCTTATGAAGGAGTAGGAAGGATTGTTCTAGGTCGGCTGCAAACATGGGCGGAAGAAAATAATATTTTAAGTGATGTACAGTATAGTTTTAGACCTGGTCTAGGAATCAACGAGCAGGCTCTTAATCTTAGTATTTTAATTGGAAAGTATACACAGGCTAAATCAGGGAAATTTTATTTGGCATTTGTCGACCTTACAGCCGCATTTGACTGTGTTATACACAGCAAATTGTGGGGCATTCTTAGCGATCTTAAGGTCGACCCAATATTAATCCAGTTCTTAAGACAGCTATACTCTGGCGCAACAGCCAAAGTCCGTTATGGACTTAAGGGAGAGTGTACCGCATCGTTCAAAGTTCAGAGGGGAGTGAGGCAAGGATGCGTTTTGGCACCACTCCTGTTTACTCTCTATACCAACGCCTTGGAACAGGTGTTGGTGTCAAACGTTAGGGATCCGCCATACGTAAATAAGCGTCCGATAGCCTCCCTTCTCTACGCGGACGATGCGGTACTTATGGCACGTACTCAGATTGGCTAACAAAGGGCTCTCACTTTTTATACTAGTTATATGGACAGCCTGGGTTTAAAAATGAATGCAAAGAAAAGCTTTATAATGACCCGTGGGAGAGGGAAACAAAAGTGTAGAAGCTTTCAAGCTGGGGAAGCAGGGTAGAATCTATCAATTCTTTTACATATCTGGGTGTCTTATTTAATCGTACTGGGTCTTGGGCTCAGGCGATGAAGACTAGGAGCCTTTTGTTCATGAAGTCTACTGCGGCCTTAATCAATTTTACTAAAAAACTGGGCAAAAGGCCCCCTGAAATTCTCCTGAAAATTTATCAGGCCAAATGCGTGAGCATAGCAACCTTTGGGGCGGGTATATGGGGATTTCATGACTGTACACCAATTCAATATGTTGAAAACGCTTTTTTAAGATTTATCTTGGCAGTTCCTGCCAGCACCCCAGTCTTTAATTGTCACAGTGAGCTAGGAGTACCATACATTTCAGACTTAATTAAGGTACAACCAGTGCTACGCTGGCATAGAATTTGGACCTCTACCAGCACAGGTCTAAATAAGGAAATTCTAATCGATGCAATGAAACTAGATTATGCCAGTAAGATCACTTGGCTAAAATATGTAAAAACTTTTTGCATGATATTGGGCATCCAGACTATTTTTCCTTGCCTGAAGTAATGAATTCCATACATCGGAAGGAATTCAAAAAAGTTTGTATGACTTTTTTGGAGGTGAACAGGCTAGCACTAGAAATGAATAAACCTACGGTGGTCCAGCATCAAATGATTATTATAACGTATAACATCCAACCGTACCTGTTGTGTTGTATAGGGGGATACGACAGGTACGTGCTAACACGTTTTAGATTTGGGTCCTTCCACCGTTTGATTAGTCACCCAGATATGAACAATTGGTCAATGGAATTATGCCTGTGTCCCTGTGACAACATCTCTGTACAAACTACTATCCATGTAACCTTATTCTGTAAATTTAATGCAAATGAACGACGTAGATGGATTGTACCTTTATTAAAACAGGGGGGATGGAGGCAATGTCGCCCTGCCTTTCTGTATTTACAGATGATGGATAACGATTATTGTATTGGAACTATGGTGGGTTTCCTAAAAAGTATCCTGAAAGCAAGGAAAATTTTAAATGTTTAGACCTCTGAGGAAAATATATGGGAGGTGTTAAATTTGAGATGGATTATTTTTAGCATAGATGCCAAATATTTTTACTCTTATGTATCAGAAACAGTTAAAGTAAAATGAATTGATTTATGAACCTGTATATACTTGTTTTACTATGTATTCTTAGAAGTGTGATGAGGTGTTTTAAACTGTCTGCTTTTATGATTTTACATGCCTAAAATCGAATAATGCTCGTTTTGATTTGATTTGATTTGACTCCCACAAAGGTATTGTTGTGTCCATTCGGCAAAGGGGAGCTGTTGCCATTTCTTCAGATCAGAGCAAACAATCTTCTCCCAGGTGTATTGTGACCGTAGCTGGCATAGATTTGTCATTAATGGTGGATTCAGGGTCTCTTTGGACTATTATTTCTCGTGAGTATTTCACTGAGAAATTTCAAGGTATCTTTAGCTTAGGCTATTTGGATCCACCGGATGTGGTAGCTGAGAGTTTTGATGGGTCTGTGATTGATTTGGATGGTTTTGTGGATGTTTGTTTAGTGTTCAAGGACAGAAAAGCTCAAGTCAAGTTGTATGTTGCAGTCAAGGGAGTCAATGTGCTAGGGTGGAGAGACCAGTGGATGTTAGGTATCATCCTTAACCCACTAGCTGTTGATCCTGTTCAGTTGTGTGAGATAACAGAGACTTCCCAAGTGCTATATGTGGATGCGAATGCGTGTGGTGAAGAAGTAATACGCCGTTTTCAAGAGGTTTTTTCAGAGAATTTAGGGAAGTTGCGTGATTTTTCCCACAGAATCAGACTTAAGGACAACGCTGTCCTTGTGAAACAAAGATTACGTGGAGTTCCTATTAATGTGAGAGAGGAACTGAGAGGGATGTTGGACGGTCTTGTGAGTGAAGGTATAATTGAGGAGATTGAATCTGCTGAATGGGTTTCTCCCATTGTTTTGACACAAGGCGGATCAACAATTGAGACTGTGTGTCCATTTGAGGGCCCTAAATGCAAACATTGTCATTGATTGTCACCTCTTCCCAACATCAACGAGATGGTTTCCATGTTGGAGGGTGCTAGCATTTTTTCGACCTTGGACCTCAGGTCAGCATATCACCAGATAGAACTGGCTGAGGAGTCCAAACAGCTGACTGTATTCATCACCCCGCAAGGTTTATATCAATTTACCAGGATGCCTTTCGGATTAGCATCAGCCGCTTCTGTTTTTCAAAGGGCTATGTTCCATATTTTTAGAGACATTGATTGTTATGTAAAATGTTTTCAGGACGATATTTTGATTTTTTTTAAAAATGAGAATGATCATATGGAGCATCTCACAGAAGTGTGTGGTAGATTGCAACGTTATGGACTCACCCTCAAGGAACGCAAATGTAAATTGTTTAAGAGGTCTGTGGAATACTTAGGTCACACTCTGTCTGGTGATGGAGTGGTACCTAAAAGATCCAATGCGGAAGCCATTGTGTCTACTTCTGCTCCTACCAACATGGATCAGCTATTGTCCTTCGCGGGCATGTGCGAATATTATAGCAAATTTATTGACAATTTTGCCACCAAAATGGAACCTCTAAGAGCTTTGTTGAGGTGTAATGCTTCGTTTGTCTTGTCTAATATCCAATAACTGGCTTTTGATAACATTAAGAGTGATGTTGTGAAAGCTCCTACTCTCAAACCATTCTGTATGGGTAAATTGTGTGTGATCACTGTGGATGCCAGTCTATATGGTCTGGGGCGGTATTGTCTCAGAGGTGTGACAAGGAGGAGTGGAATGTGTCTTTTGCTTCCCGCACTTTGAATGAAACCGAGCGAGGTATGCAGTTATAGAGAGGGAATTTCTTGCTTGTGTCTGGGCGGTAGAACATTTCAGGAATGATGTGTGGGGTTGCAGATTTGTCCTTAGGACTGACCATAAACCACTAGTCAGCATCTTGGCTCCTGGTGGTGGGTGGAATTCCACAGCACGCATCGCTAGGTTGGCTTTCAAGCTCCAGGAGTACACTTTCACTACAGAATTTGTGCCAGGGAAGAAGAATGTCACTGCGGACTGCCTTTCCCGGTTGCCATGCCCGTTGGTTGATACGGCTGATGTGGGCGAAGTTGATATGGTGGCTGGGATCAGAGATATTTTTGATGAGCAGTTTGCTAGCATTTCTGAAGAGTTGTGGGGACAGTGCGAGGAGGCGGATGAAGTGTGGAACGTTGTGAAGAGTTTTGTGCTGGATGGGTGGCCTAAAAGAGGTGAAGTGAAGCCAGAATGGGAGTGTTTTTACAAAGAGGCTGAGGAACTTGAGGTGGAGGGTGGTTTGTTGTTTAAAGGGGGGAAATGTATTCCTCCGAACGGTGTTCATGATGTCATTCTCAAGTTAGCTCATAAAGAACACCCAGGAATGTCAGCTATGAAACGGTTGGTGAGAATCCATTTTTGGTGGCCGGGCATGGACCGGATGATAGACAGAGTGGTGAGGGAATGTGATGTGTGCGCATCTAGTGAAAAGATGTTAAAGGTTAATGTTCCACCTTTGAAGAGTGTGGAGTGGCCTGCTTTACCGTGGCAGAAGTTAGCTTTTGATATTTCTGGACCTTTCAATTTTTTGGCAAAACCAAAGGTGACTGTCTGTAGACCTCCATTTCGCTTTGGTGGATTACCATTCTAAATGGCCCGAAGTCAAGTTTGTTCCGCACCCTACCACTCGCGCCGTGATTGAGTTTCTCAAGGAAGTGTTTGCTAGGGAGGGTTGTCCCTCCACTCTGGTCACTGATAACGGTGTGCAATTAACTTCTAATGACATGGAAGTTTTCCTTAAACACTGTGACATAAGACATGTTACTACCTCTCTATATGAACCTCATGAAAATGGAGAGATTTAATTGTGTTTTGAAAGGTTTCGTTGTGGAAGCGCATGCTTCTGGGAGTAATTGGAGGAACATTTTGAGGGAGAAGTTGTGGATGTACAGGATTACTTCGTACGCCAGCACCGATGTCAGTCCTTTCAAATTATTGAAAGGTAGAAATCCTGTGTCTCGGTTGTGTCCTTGGTGTTTCAAGAAGAAATGGTGTCGTTTGGGTGAGGAGTGAGATGTGAGTGAAGTAGCTGGCAGAGTCATGCACAAGCAATGTAAATCCAAGGAACGGTATGACAAGAATTGGAGAGTCAAACCCCATGAATTTGTTGTTGGGGATTGGGTGAGAGTGTGCAAACCTGTGTATGAAAGCAAGGGTGCTCCGAAATTTGGTAAAGCCATGAAGATACAAAAAGTATTTTCCAATTCAATTGTGACCCAAGATGGTAAGGTATGGAATGTTAGAAAAGTTTCCAAGTGTTACAAACTGGTTGAAGACTGCCAGAGGTGTGAAAGTGATAATGGATGTGGCAGAGATTTTTTACTGAGATTCAAGGTTCCCGAGGGTAATTGTCTTCCGGGTGATGTTCTACATGACATTCCCGTGGTGTCTGAGTTACCAGGAAACTCAGTTGCTTCCGGTGTTAAGGAAGCTTGCAGGAATTGTCCTGCTCCCAAACGTTACATTGATTTTGGTAAGTAATTTTGTTATTGCTCTTTCTTCTGTTTTTCTTTTTGCTCCTATCTTCCTTCCTTTTTCTCTTCTGTTTCTTTCTTTTCTCTTTTCTTCTTTGGGTTCTTGGTTAAGGGGGAGATGTGATGCATTCTGTTGCTTTTCTTGCACATGCTTTGTTTATTTTCATCTGGTCCCGTCGTTCCACTGGAATGCTCTGGCGGAACGTTGAGGACCAGATGAGTTAGAGCTGCAGCTGCTACCTGGTGGCTGCGTTTGCTGTGTCGCAGAAATAAACCTTCTATACACCTTACTTCGACTGGATTTGGATTCTTACAATCACCTCAAACCACGTGGACTAATATTAGGTCATCCCTAAGGCATCATGCCATTGTAGATAACTGCTGGAAACTGAAATCTCTCTTTGCCCTTGTGGAGGGATGAAAGCAGTAAGATTGCAGTTTCCTGAGCCATTGATCCTTATTTGAAGGATCAGTAGGAGCAGGGTGAGATCCACCTGTGAGAGCTTCTGGAGATCTGAGAGCCTGTGAACAAGACCCAAACAAATGCTATGTCTAGAAACCCTGGCAAACCAGTCTGATCTATCACATGATGCGACACCATCCTGCACAGCCCAACTCTACTTTGAAGGGTCGGATGCTTCCACAGGGCAACTTTTCAGAAACCGCATGGGTGCTCCAATCGCTGTTTATGGGAAGTTAAGGGAAGGCCCCAGAAGGCACTCCATTCTGCATGTCCCAGAGTGCATTAACTTTGATTGCATGATATCCCCCGCCCAGGTCATGCTCACCTCAGTCCCCGAACCTTCCTACTGTCAATATTATACACCTCAAATACAGCCTCCGTCCTTGCCCCTAGGAGCTTCATCCATCACTGGAATACCTGTGGTTTAATGCCTTGGGATCGCACGAGCCCCAGTAAGGGGGGGGGGTGAATGTCACAGGAGAGGCATACAGTGGCACCTGGGCAGTGGAAGGCAGTTCCCCCACCTTCAGCATGTAACTTCGAGGAGTATTTCTCAAATACCAAAAGTTTGTTTTTCTTTTCAGTAGCACACTCCATTGCTGCTCATATCTGGAACTGAGCCGTCTGAGGCCCAGGATGAACTGCAAAAATAGCAGCCCGAGGGGCCTCTCTAATACATATTCCCTTTCTTTGCTAATGTTTTCATTAGCCTTGATTGCTTCGTGATTAGTTTCTTCCTCATGTTTCCCTGTTGAGATTCAGCTGCCGCCTAGCGCCATGCTGAGAATCAACAACGTAACCTCCTGTTGAGCCGGAAGGGTTTTGCCTTGCTAATGACACCTCACTTACAGAACCACATCGCTCATGCTCGGAGAGTGCTGCAGACGTTTCTTTTCGAATAGCGATACAACTATTGGGAAAAATCTTCTTGTAGAAGCCAAGACTATTTCAAAATGTCAACAGAGCTCAAAAAGTACAAATAAATGAGGAAGGGCTGGGTCTGCTGCATGCAATGGCCTGCAGGTATATATTCAATCTGTGCCTGAGTCACAAGAAACAAGTGCATTCTAGGACCAATTATGTGTGTCAAGATTGAAAAATATCTTCATGGAAGGTACAGTGTGCTCTGGATTAATTTGATGGAAAGATTTCAACATAGCATTTATTCGTACACCTCCTTGGGTGCTGTACCTTAAAATTAATCACTTGTAAGCGAACACCTATTTCCAGTAAGAAAAATATCAACCCTTATCAAGAACAGAAGAGAAGAAGAAATTCAAAAGTTATGAAGAAATGAAATAAATTTCGGGCTCGTTTGGTTGGAGCAAATGTAAGAGGAGTTACATTTTAGGAGAACGTAGCAAAGGAGTCGTGGACCCTCAAGTAAGCAAATGAAATGGCCCCGCCACCGATTTGGAATTAAAATACAGTCATAATACAGAGGCAGCAGGCCCCTCACACATCTCGCCCTCGGTGCCACTCCACCTGCTATACTTTTGTGAACTTCACCCCTGTGAGTCCTTTCACGTGAAGAGTTGTCTACATTAAATGTTTCCTTATCTGTGTTTCCACCAAGAGGTACAAGTCACAATCACCCTAGCACTCTACCAGTGATGCACACCTCGAACATCCCACAGAGCGATTTGGAAGCAACTGAGAATCCAGAACGCACCTGTGTGACAGCTTCTTAACCTTACTATCAGGCCTCGTACGTAATCTGTGCTTCATTGTTGACATTGGCTGCCTGTAGCTAGACGTGTCACTTTCAAAGCAATGCTCATACCCAGCAGCGGCCCGTGCAGATAAGAGCGGTGGGGCCGGGTTGGGTAAGGATTCGACAGACGACCAAGAGGGAAAATTAAATAAATAATTAATTTTCCCTCGTCGTCGTCTGTCGAAATCCCCCTCCACCTGGCCCCACTGCTCTTACCTGCATGGGCCACTGCTGCTCATACCATATATACAAGTCACAGCTTAATTCCTTGCTTCTATTCTCAGAAACTCTGTAAATGCCAGCAGCAGCGACTCCTCCGCTATGGCAGAGGAGCGTCGCCCCACCTGCCAGCAGCCGAAAAAATGAAAAATAAAACGATAATAAACAAGGGACCCTTGTTTATTATCGTTTTATTTTTTTCTCAGAGCCAAGGCTTGGGGACAGGGCCAGGCTGAAGGGGGAGTGTTGGGCACTGCTATATAATCTTCATGCGCACTGAAGTTCTCTCCAACCCCAGCTGCTTTGCTGGGTTGGTAGAGCAGGCACGGGCTTCTAGTCTACCTGGGACCACAAATCCAGAGCTCTCAGGCCAATCCTGATGCTGCTTTCAGCAGCATGAAAGCAGCGTCAGGATTGGCCGCAGTGCACTCTGGGAGCCTGTGCCTGGAGACTAGAGGGGAGCAATGCGGCGAGCAGGTAAGTGTCTTTTTAATTTTTTTTATTTGTCTCTCTCCCATCCCCCACTTCCCTTCCGCCTCACCACTCTTTCAACTTGCTGGCCGCTACTGCATGTCAGCAATCCAGAGCTCTTTGATATAGGTTAGTTCAAGTCATGCCTGTTAAGATTTTAAAATCACTGCCAGCATGATCAAGGGTAAACTTCAGTTGCAGCCACCAATAAAAGCCTGGCTCTTCCTTCTTTAATCACTATGGGGCTATTCACGAACTGCATTTTGTAGTACGTTTAATAGCACTACAATAGTACTACTAACGTACTACGAAATGCTATTCATTAACCTATGTGCACAGGTCTACCTTTCACCTCTCCAATCTTTTATGTGCAAAGATCTCCAACCTGAATGCGAGCATCCATACTCACATAGGTAAAAGTTTTAGTAGAAAATGTGGGAGGATCAGGAGAGAATAACTGGAAAATGGGGAAAGTCTAGGAATATATGGGAGGGATACAGGAAGGAGTAAGAAGGGATTACAGGAGAGTTAAGGAGGGGTTTAGGGATGGACATGCATGCACCCAAAAAAGGGTAAGCCTATTGCTGTTCACAAACTACAATTTTACAGTTATTACATCCAAAAAGGACCTCAAACATCTGTAAATTTACTCCACCTCAGAGCTGAAGTAAGTCTAGTACCA
This sequence comes from Calotriton arnoldi, assembly GCA_963921515.1. Taxonomy (NCBI): domain Eukaryota; kingdom Metazoa; phylum Chordata; class Amphibia; order Caudata; family Salamandridae; genus Calotriton; species Calotriton arnoldi. The sequence continues at coordinate 20,298 of CAWUFW010011183.1, forward strand.
CATATGGCCATCCCCTGGTACTAAATGAGAGGGTTATAACCTGCACACTGCAAGTATACATTTCTATCTTATTTAATCAATAATTTTCCTAATGGCGCCACCCTGTTACCCTGACCAGCTCCTGTCAGGTAAATAAATCAAAGTAACATGAGAACAAAAACTGCCGCATGAATACAAGGTGCGCTTTTCACCAGCCCAAAAATTGGTGCTTTGTAATTGCAATGGTTATAATACAATTCTTTTTTTTATTTATAATAAATTAACACATAAAGTTTCCAGGTAACATAATGTTCAAATCAGACTGCTAATCTTCAGAAACCAGTCTCATGTTTGCTTCTGCAGTTAGTAATTACACAAAAGTAATAATGATCTATGGCATCATATTTATTGAACAATAAATCAAAATGTAGATTTGTTCTTCTAATCTCAAACTCCATGTAGTGTTACATATCCCAATGCATTTCGGGAAGACCCTTCATCAGGGGAACACTGAAAGTAACAAAATAAATTCCTTGATCAAGAAACAATATATAACATATCATATTGTATTCACTCTACAAGCTTATCAGAAATAGTCCCGTGTCCCTCAGGCAAACAGTGTACTTTAAAAATATATCTGGATTATTCAAGCTTATCACGTGCAAGATTCATTGGAAGCACCGTAAGAGATGTGTAGCTCCCTGTGCCAAACTGACATGTATTGTGTTGAAATACCAAAGGGGATGATGGACGGAGCGCTTGAGCTAATCAAACACTCACCCCCAGTCAACTGATCTGGGTTTAATCCATCATCATTCTTTAGCTCACTCCACCACCCCAGTTCAGACATGGCCATATGCAAATCAGTCTGATCCTGTGCCTCATGGGAACAGTCCAGCCCGAACTGCCAAGCCATGTCTTCCCTGGACCAGAAACAAGCATCCTGGGACCGGTTTCTGGCTATTCAGCCGTCATCAGCCAGGCTTGCTTGAATCCAGTGGCAAAGTGAGCCACCCCCAGTCAACTGATCTGGGTTTAATCCATCATCATTCTTTAGGTCCCAGGATGCTTGTTTCCGGTCTAGGGAAGACATGGCTTGGCAGTTCGGGCTGGACTATTCCCATGAGGCACAGGGTCAGACTGATTTGCATATGGCCATGTCTGAACTGTGGTGGTGGAGTGAGCTAAAGAATGATGATGGATTAAACCCAGATCAGTTGACTGGGGGTGAGTGTTTGATTTGCTCTAGCGCTCCGTCCATCATCCCCTTTGGTATCGCTTTGTGTTGAAATAGAGCTACACCTTATAGCCCAGAGTCTTATGAAATTGCAAAAAGTCACCTAATGCCTCACCTATCCAGGTATGAAACGACAAATATTCCAAATACTGAAAAACGAGAAAAAGGACACATGAAAATCTGCCACTGACGTGGACTTGATTCCATCTGACATAAATCAAAATTCAATACTACTTTAATAATCTAAAAGAATATGACTCACATGAAGAAATGACGGTCCTACTGCCTGTTGTCCCCTGGTACTGCAACATCGCCCCCATAGAAAATAACGGAGGTAGGGACTTAAAATAGAACCATGTAGGAAATAATATATAAAATATAATAACTAATTTTAATTTTAATGTTAAAGGATTCAATATAAATTATACATAAACATACTATCATTTATAAAAATATAATTACTTTTTTCAATATAAAAAAGTAATGTAGTTAAAAATAACTACATTAAATCAACTTAATATATAACTCAGTAGCTTTGCTTAAGCTACAGATAAGTATAAACATTTTACTTTAGATGGGTGTCATTTAAAAAAAAAATGTTAAAGAATAATTTTAATTGAATATACTTACATTTATTAAAAAATTGTTATAAAATGTAGTTAATAGTGCAACAACATTTTTTGAAAAAGTATTCTACATGTAATATATAGACTGCGATTAATCCACTTCAAATTTATTCATAGATTGTACAGAACCCCAGTATGGCTACATAGAGCTGGTCTGAGTGAAGATGCAAGGTGTGTGCGCTGCCGAGCCCCGGAGGCCTCTTTCATTCATTTGGCTTGGGGGTGCCCTGCGGTGGCGAGTTAATGGTAACGCATCTTTGAGACCCTGGCCCTGGTGATAAACGCTCCAATTGAGTGCTCCCCCTTAGTGGCCCTGCTGGGATATGTGCACAGTGTAGCCGCAGTACATAGAAAACTTGTGGCAATGTTGTTGCTCTTAGCTAAGATACGGGTGGCTATTTGCTGGGGCCGCAAGCGCAGTCCGAAGATAGAGGATTGGCTTAAAGACGCAGCATTCTGCCACAATCAACTGTCTGGTTACTGGGAATTAATGCCTGCACATTCCCAACCCAGGGATATTTGGGCGCCTCTGCTTAGTTATCTCGAATCTCTTTCCCCACACAGCATGGATGAGGCGGTGGTGGTAACCTAGACGCTGTGCGCTAGGGGTCTGATATGATCATGGCTCATTCAGCAACCTGACTACAACCGGACAACTACATCATTGTTAGGACACATGGGGGGTGTCTTTCCTTCCTTCCCTCTATTGTCTCCATCCCTTCTGTTCTCTTTTCCTTTCGTATCTCCATTCTGTCTGTTTAGTTTAGGGCTGGGAATCTGTTTAGCTTCTTAGAGGAAGGTCGTTTTGAGATACAGACAGCAATTGACGGGAATGGACACTCTGTATGGACTTATCATCCCGATCTGTACCTCATTGATTCCCGAGTTTATTGTGTTCTCAATATGCATGCCAGAAAGCAGGTGTGGAGTGATAGGCTGCAATGTTCCTGTTTCTCTGTACTTGTTTATTTCCTTAAACTCAATAAAAAGAACCTTTAAATATATATGTATATACAATTATTTAACATTAGCATTTATGTGTTAATTATTCTTTTTAAACTTTAATAAACGTTTATTAATTTCCCGATGCTTTAGCTTAGGGAGACCTGTGCCTTGATTGCAGAGGTCTCTGCGAGGTGTGTGGAGCATAAAATACCGTCACAAAGTCACTACTAATAATAACTGTATGGGCATATTTGATATTTCTACTGCTTCCTCCTCCTATTTCAGGGGGCAGGGACATGTAAGTCAACACTTTTGAGTAACTTTACACTTATAAATGGTGACTAGCTAAAAGTAGTAAAGATACTCAAAAAGGTAAGAGTAAATGTACATATGTACATTTACTCACATGTAAGTTTACCTTTTGAGAATAGGTCATATGTTATGCTCTATATAAAATAGAAGGTACCCAGCTTTTTAACAACATCCACCCAACATCTGATTTAGCCCTCCACACTGAAAGGCACCATAGATATCAATCCAAATTGGAATCACCCTTTTGACTTTGTAGGGGCTAGTAAGAGCAATATAAATGCTACAACATAACACAATACAAATCCAACACAGTAAAATGGATGAATTATAAAGTACATGTTGGTTAATTTGGGTGGGGTGCCTGCATGGTGTGTTACATTTTAGAGGATATGGTGGTTGTAAAAGCTCATGAGAAAGTGTATGGATCTTATGCTTTGCTTAAGGATGAAACAAATATGGATGCAACACTAGGTCGGGGAGAAACATGCAACAACACTAATACTAGGGCATGAAAGAGATGGCCACAGACACTCGCACTGGGATACAAACACATGGTAGTTTCTACGTTAAAACAGTAATTAAGAAAATCACTAATATGATATAGTATATTTCTCCTATGAGCAGCTAATATGTCTTCATTAACAAAGGTGAGAAGAGAGGTCAAATGGCACTTTCCATAGTGCAGCAAGAAAAACTGTTCCCGCCATGAAAAAGTCCATTCTCAGACACAAATATGTAGACAGTGCCACAAGAATGATGATAATAATAGTGCCAATGGATCAAGGAGTCATAGGCTGTAGGATGGGTAGACACAAGTAATGAGAATGGGAGCACTAAAAACAGGACTATAAAACAGTGATGGTGATATTTCCAGAGAGGGAAAAAGAGGCTCAGGGAAAGGGAGGCACCTTCCTTCCTTGAAGGCACTACAGCCCTAGGACCATGGCAACTGTAAGTGTTGCACTTTACAAACACTGCCAAAAAATAAATATGGCTCACCCAATCCCGTAGTTTAATTGTTTGTGTAGAAATGTTTCCCACATGGGTGTCAGACACAGAATGTTATTGCATAGTAATTTATACAGCATTAAATGGAATGTCTGGGTCTACAGTCATCGGGTCTGGTCTGTAGGGCAATATGGCAGTGCCAACTGGACTAGTCTGACAGGTCAGTGTTTGGTCCAGTTTTGTCTGTTTGTTGTTGTTTATATAATGACTAGGAGTTGTAGCAGGCAGCACTGGGCATGTGACTGTAGCTTGCTGTGGGCACACAGAGCAGCATGGTCTTGATGTCTTACATGGTATGCAAGGAGCTGAATAATGTGATATCTGGTGTGCAGTCGCAAGCAATGCAGTTGGAATTGAAAAAAAATCAACAGCCACCCAGCCTATACCTTCCCCAAGTTCCCCACTCTTCAACACTATACTGTCCCTAGTCAATGAATGCCCATTGTCAAAACCCACATAAAGAGCCAGCAGCATATAAGTGGCTGGATTTTGATGTGTGGGGCCAGTGGGCAAGCAGTTTGTAGTCACTTGCCTGTGCAGCAAAAACTCTGCAGGTGTGTGAGGGGAAAGATGCTAATTGCCTGGCAGGTTCCTTCATGCAGTACTGTATGGGGTGCCCAGTTTACTGCTGCCCAGGCAGGGACCAGAAACTACTTTGCCCTTACTTCCTTGTGGATGGGAGGCCACACCAACCAGTGTGCCAGGCAGGCGCTTCAAACAGATCTTGCTTCTCCCGCAGTGCTCCAAGTGCCCTTGTTTGCTGATGAATGGCTTTCCTGATTGTGGCAAGGTGAAGATATATATATATATTGTAACAGCCTTCAAGTACTGGCAACATCCACTCTACTCCTCGCCTACCCATCACTGGCAAAAGAAGTAAAGAGTTCACTGCAGCCATTAAACAAAGTAGATTCCCCAGAAGTCATGTGTTAAGAACTCCATCTTGTAGCCCCAGCCTCTCTGTGCCCTAAACAGCCCAGTGAACAAACAACAAAGAAGGACTCTCACTGTGCCTCATTGATGCCTTCACCGCTGCCGCTGCAGCCTACTTGCCTGTGCTTGCCTGTGCTGAGGTGTGACTCGGTCCCCCAGCTGATCCAACTTCAGGAGGAGCCTCCCCCTGCTTTAAAACCGCTGCCACTCTCCCGCAGTGCCGGCGGCCTTCACCGCTGCTGCTGCAGCCTAGTTGCCTGTGCTTGCCTGTGCTGGGGTGGGACTCGGTCCCCCAGCTGATCCAACTTCAGGGAAGAGGGAGGAGCCTCCCGCTGCTTTAAAACCACTGCCACTCTCCCGCAGCGCGGGACGCGCATGGGCGTGCCCGGGCCAAGCCAGAGCCAAGGGCAGGCCCGTCTGCGCCAGTCAGCGCCAGAAATAGGCGGGCGGTCCACCCCCCTTGGCTGTGAACGCTCACTACATTCCACCTGCTTGATGTTCCGGAGAGCTTCTTGACAGAAAAGTACTGAACCAGCTACTCAGTGCCCGACAGGTTGCCTATGCGTTCACCCCTCTTCTCTAACTCCCTCAGCTGTTACAACTACAGGAAATTGACTGGTGAAACTTGTGGGGGAGGTTGTGTTCCCCTTAGGGTCAATTACCGAGTTGTTTGATCTGTTCCCTTTTGGGCTAGTTTATATCTGAAGAACCCCCTTCGCTTACTTTTGCCCTTGCCCTAGCTGTAATAAGTGGAGTACTTGGAGGGTCCGCTGAGCTATGGGCAAAAGAAAAGGCCAGGACAAAGCCCAGGGCGCGTCTCGCCCCCAAAAAAAGGCTACGGGTGCAGTCTGCTATGAGGCGATGGATAGGATTGAGTCCCTACTCACTGAATGCCATGAAATAGCACACATGGGAACAACCCTGCCCTCCTCCCAACTAGTAAATTACACCAGCCCGACCCAAATTCCGGAGGCCCGCCGGAACTCTCTCCCGCCCCCGCTAGAAAACCCACCAAGCAAATTCCCCATATGTTTAAAAATCTCCAAAAGGGGAGTGGGAAAGGGTCTGGAAGCAGGCTCATTGGCTCTGACCCTGAGCCAGACCCCTCTCACCTTATAGTGAGCTACGGGATCACCCGAAGAGGTGCATGTAACCCAAGTAGAATGTCACAATAGATTTGAGGTTCTCGCAGAGGAGGAAATTGGAGTAACAGGGGGAGGGGCAGCCGGTCATGGCGATAAAATCAAAGAATATGTTGGCTTTTTGCAGCCTCTAAAAGCCACTATTGAGTCCCTGAGAGCTGAGGTAGTACCACTAGAGATCAGCTCAGAACTCCCACCCAGTGCCCTTAAGGGTTCGACTACTACATGCTTGGGCCATGTTGGACCAGCATACCCCAGTTCCCACTTGACCTGCTGTGCCCCTCCCCCCGGTCCATTCCTAATTTTTCTAACCTCCCGAGAGGTCGCTCCTGTAGTAATGCCTACATTGACAAGTCAGTAGCATCCCGAGGCATTTTCCAGGGAAGGGGGGAGGGGAGGGTAACAGATAGAGGTGAGGTCACACTAGATGAAGGGCGCCCTCCTATACCTAGCCTTGGGGGATCAATTGGAAAGGGGGAAGTGAAGGATGGTGTCTACACCAGAACCTATGCTCAGGATAGAAAAGCAGTAATATACCTAGCAGAGGTACCTAAACTACCAAGGGATGGATATGAAGACCCTGATTCACTCAAGAATAAGGTCATCTATTGACTCAGGGATACCCGGCACTGTTATTCAATCATAAGAGATTATATCAAGTACGCCGAAAGATTATCCTTCCCAGAGGCGCTAAAGGATGTAGTCAAAGTTAGCTTCTTTTGCATGGCCCCAGTTAATGGATTAATGTCAATCGATTCTCATACCATCCCTAATGCTAACACCTCCATTATCATTAGATATAGACTGCTGGTAGGGATGGACATAGAGTCACACAGGTCTGCCTTGAAAAGGGAGCCCCGATAAATACAGGTGGTGCAGGAAGACAGGGATGACTACAGACAGGAGGATTGCCGCTCCAAGATGAAAATGTAATGTCCCCTGGGCTTAATGTGACCAAGCGCAAGCCGAAAGTTCTCTCCTGGTCTGGGCTGGTCTGGGCTGGCTGGCCGCCAATACCGAGGTTAATTGTGAGCCATCTAACGTGGGTCTGAGGGGGGAGAGGGTTGACAATCCCTCCGAAATTGACGAAGGGGGAGAAACAATTGAGTATAGCATCAATTATACCTATATTAAAGCTTGCCACCGACACTTAAGGGTCCTGGTTTGGAACGTGGCAGGACCTGATTGGGGTACCTTTGTGGACCTACATGATGTGATCTTATTTCAAGAAACCTGGAGCCTGCACACTCTCCACAGATATGGGTTCTCTGCTTATGGTCTAATCGCCACAAAGAAGAGATGGGGAGACCCTCTGTAGGGTTAGTAATTTGGGTTAAAACTGCTCAAAAGTTAAGTTTCTCCACGTAGCTTCCCATGATATTTTAGCTATAGATCTGGCATTTTATAGTGGCCTGAAAATTAGGATTTTTAATGTTTATAATAGAGTTGCTCTTTTGATGGGTTTGTTGTTGTTGTTGGGGTTAGGGTGGGAAGGGAGGGGTGTGCCGGTAGTTCTCAGTCCACTATCAAAGAGCCCCTGGGGGCCTGGGAGGGCCTGGGGCTGGGCCCCTCACTAGCGCACACCACTATGGAAGGGGAGGGGGCCATTAGAGTTGGGTCCGGCGGGTGCCCCGCCCCAAGGGCCGCCGTTGCTTGGTTTCCACTGCATCGACATGGCCAAGGGTGAGGTGAAAGTCCTAACGTTAAACGTCAAAGGGCTTAACAACCCTGTTAAGCGGTGAGCGGTGCTCTCATTCTTAGAGAACGTGGAGGCGGACGTATGCCTCCTCCAGGAGACGCACCTCCTTGCCAAAGACTGCCACCGCCTGAGGTCTCGGGCATTCCCGCCGCAGTATTTTTCCTGCGCCGGGGAAAAGAAGGCCGGGGTGGCCTTGTTAGTATCTCGCAGGTGTAAGGGGGTGGTGAAGGATAAGGTAGCTGAACTGAAAGGGAGGCTGCTGGCATACACGGTACACTTTGGTTCCCAGTCTTTAGTGATCGGTTCCCTATACGCGCCCAACTCAGGGCAAGAGAGCTTTCTTAAATCGGCACTGTCAGATGTCATGTCCCTGCAACACCGCATGACTCTCATTGGGGGGACTTAAATATGGTTATGGATGCCAGCAAAGATAGATCACAGACTTCCTACTGGTACAAAGGGGAACTCTCCGGAGAGGGGAGGGGATGGCTTGCTGAGATGGGTTTTCTGGATCTGTGGAGGGAGGCTCACCCCAATTCCAATCAGTACACATTCTTCTCCCACACACATAGGTCCTACGCCCGTATCGACTACTTTTTGGGAACTGGGGGCATCAATAGGGGGGTGACGGCAGTAGAAATTGAACCTATGGCCCTCTCTGACCACGATGCAGTGTCAGCTCAGCTTACTTTGCAACCGAGCCCACGCCATGAGGGCTGCTGGAGACTTAGGGACGCTATGCTGTATAAAGAAACGGTGTACCAGCAGCTTACTAAATGCATCCATGAATACTGTACCCTTAATGATACACCCGACATCTCGATAACTACACTATGGGAGGCGAAGAAGACAGTAGTGAGAGGGGAGCTCATAGCACTTTCGGCAGCTGAGAACAAGGAACGCAGGGAGCTGCGATCTAAATTTGCTGCCCAGGTCCAGGAATTGGAGAGAGTGCACAGTAGGACAGGTGCTCCAAGGGTCTGGAGACAACTTAAAGTAGCCAGGGCACAATTAGCCGGCATAGATTTGGACAGGGCTGAGTACGCTGCGGTGAGGCTAAAACACTCAAACTATATCGGAGGGGACCGAACAGGACGCCTATTGGCCAACAGGCTGAGGGCTCAAGGGCAAATGATGAAGGTCTCCTCTCTGCAGGAGACAGGGCAGGGGGAGGTCATGGAAGACCAAGAGATAGCTAATACTTTCAAGGACTTCTACGAGAAGTTGTACTCGGCGGATCCCGGTCCAGAAGCTGAAATCACTGATTTACCTGCAACACGTTTCCATGTTGGCGCTGTCCCCCGACCAGGTGGCGGCGTTGGACGCCCCTATCCGGGTAGAAGAGGTAATCGTGGCAATCTCACGCCTCAAAGTGCTCAAGTCTCCGGGCCCGGACGGGTTCTCAGCCCTCTTCTACAAGAAATTCTGTCATTCACTAGCCCCAGTCTTGACGAGACTATTCAATGCATTTGGGGAAACGACGCCTATACCAGCCACGATGCTGGCGGCGGCAATCGTGGTGTTGCCAAAACCGGGCAAGGATAGATGGCAATGCGGGTCATACCGTCCTATCTCCTTGCTGAATGTCGATTTTAAAATCTTTACCGGGATCCTAGCCACCCGCCTAGGCCCCAACATGCTAAGCCTGATTGAACCTGACCAGGCAGGATTCATTCAGTCCCGCCAATGCGCGGATAACACGAAGAGAATGCTCCATCTGATAGACAAGGCCCACCAAACGGGCATGGACGCCATCTTGCTGACTGTAGACGCCGAAAAGGCGTTTGATCGAGTAGACTGGGGCTTCTTGGGTCACACTCTGTCCAAAGTCGGGCTGGGGGAGAGATTTAGGGAATGGGTGGGCTGCTGCTACAGAGGCCCCACAGCGACCCTCAGAGTAAATGGTGTCTCCTCGTGCCCATTCCCTATCCAAAGGGGCACCCGACAGGGGTGCCCATTGTCCCCTCTGTTATTTGCCCTTTACATCGAGCCCCTGGCGCAAAAGGTGCTGGAAAACCTACGGGTCAAGGGGATCCCGTTTGGGGGCGAGACACACCCCATCAGCCTATATGCAAACAACGTAATTGCGGCACTGACAGACCCGATGGAATCAATCCCCACCTTCCTCGACGAGCTATCGACATTTGGCCGGGTCTCAGGCTACCGAGTCAACGTGGGCAAATCCATGATACTACATTTAAACCCCGAGTTCGACGGCGGGGGGAGGGGGGGCTACACGGAATTCAACTGGCTGACTCCATCCCATACCTGGGACTAGACTTAGCGGCCTCTGTGCACCAAATGGCTCAGCTGAACTATGCTAGGCTTTCACGACAAGCCAAAAAGGATCTGGGCACCTGTAGTAAGCACCACCTCTCGCTTCTAGGGAGGATCGCAGCGGTTAAAATGTCCCTTCTGCCAAAAGCCCTCTACCTGTTCCAGACTCTGCCGACATTGCCGCCCCCGGGAGTGCTTGCGGCATTACAGAGGGATATTGTTAGAAATGGGATTTTTGGTAGGCTAGGGCATGTGCCAAAGCCAGGCAGAAACCACCACTCTAGTCAGGATAAGGGAGTTACACTCCTAAAATAACCCCTGCTCACCCCCTTGGTAGCTTGGCACGAGCAGTCAGGCTTATCTTAGAGGCAGTGTGTAAAGCATTTGCACATAACCAACAGTAATACAATGTAAGCACTACAAACGGACACCACACCAGTTTAGAAAAATATCCAATATTTTTATATACTTAAAACAAGATCAAATACGATAAAAATCCACTATACAGTACTTCAAAAATAGTTACTTCTCAAACTGTTTTTAAGTTGCAAAATACGTTGAAAAATATAGGGGCATATTAGCAAGACCGGCGATAAAATTATCGCCGTTTTAGCGGCAGGAAACTGCCGCTAAAGCGGCGATAATGGGCTTGATAATATGCGTTATAGAATTCCAATAGAAGCCCATGTTAGATGTGCAGGACATCTAACCTGGGCTTCTATTGAATTCTATAACGCATATTAGCAAGCCCATTATCGCCGCTTTAGCGGCAGTTTCCTGCCGCTAAAACGGCGATAATTTTATCGCCGGTCTTGCTAATATGCCCCACAGTTCGTACGAGTCGGTAGCTCGGGCCGAGCCTACCGCGATGCTGAAAACAACAGAGTCTCGCAGTTTCGCGTCGGTACGGGCCAGCAAAAGTGGGACAGATTCGTTCACAGTACCTTTCTTAGTGCGGCTCACACAGGCGTGCGAGTCGGTCTTGGCATCCGTCGCGGTCGCGATGCAAAATGGAGCGGTGCAAGGTGCGGTGTCCATCGATGCGGTACGAGCAGCGGCTCGGTGACGATCGTGCAGACGGCGTCGGTGAGACCAAGGCTGGCGGTGCAGGGCGAGTCGGTGCTCGATGCGGTGCTGGCAGGTTGCGGTGCGGGTGACAGAGCCGGTTGGCGGGAATTGGCGCTGGTCGAGCCGGACAGCTGTGCGTGACGAGTCGGTCACGGGTGTCGAGCCATCAGCGACCGTGTCGGTGAGCCCAGGCCAGCGAGGTGAAGCGAGGCGATGCAGGTCGCGGTGTCTCTCGATGCGGTGCAGGCAGCGGCTCGGTGACGGAGTCGGTGAGACCGAGGCTTACGGTGCAGGGCGAGTCGGTGCGGCTTGCGGTGCCTTCAGGACACAAGGCCAGCGACGGAGTCGGTTGACAGAGTCGGTCGCGGTTCCCTCTTCTCTGTGGCAACTGAAACAGCAGTTCCAGGAGCGGTACCCAGAGGTTGGTGAAGTCTTTGCAGTCCCTGAGTCTTCTTAACAGGAGGCCAGCTCGGTTCAGGCCCTTGGAGATACTCAGCACAAGTAGAGAAAGTTCAGTCCTAGTCCTTTCACTGCCCAAGGCAGAAGCAGCAGCTGCAGGCCAACCCAACAAAGCAACAACACAGCAAAGGGGCAGTACTCCTCCTGGCAGCTCTTCCAGCTCTTCGTCTTGGCAGGTTCCTTGATTCCAGCGAGATCTAAAGTTCTGGGGTTTGGGTCCCCCTTTTATCCTCAATTTCTCTTTGTTCTCTGAAGGCAGAGAGGCCTTTGCCTAGTCCAAACCAGTTCTGGTCAGTCCTGGAGCACTTTGTTGACAAGTCTCCTTCTTTCCTTTCAGAGAGTAGGCCAGGGACATCAGACGCACCACAGGAGGTGGAGCCAGCATTGTGGAGGGAAGGCACTGTCCTATTCAGGTCCCAGGTGCAACTCCTCCCACCCATCTGCATGTAGATGTTGCTATTCAGCCCTGTGCTGACCCACCCTGTCTCCTGGAATCCCCCAGCCCCTGTCACTCACACTCCAGACAAGGAATACACAACCTAGCAGAGGCAGGCTTGGATGGTTAGACAAGAAAATACCTACTTTCTAAAAGTGGTATTTTCAAACACAGAATGATAAAACCAACTTCACTAAAAGATGCATTTTATCATTCTGAGTTCAGGCATACTAAACTCGAATTTCTACCATGTTCCCTGGGTCAGTTAGGATCATAGGATGTAATAATCAAAACTGCCCATTCTGGCCTATGGGGAACAGGTAGCCTTGCAATAGTGAAAACGAAGTAGGCTGTAATTCACTATCAGGACATGCCACACACACCAGGGCATGTCCTACCTTTCACATACAATGCACCCTGCCCACAGGGGTACCTTGGGCCTACCTTAGGGGTGACTAACATGTAGAAAAGGGAAGGTTTAGGGACTTGCAAGTGTGTGCACTTGCCAAGTCGACATGGCAGCCCCAGGCTGCGCACAGGCTCTGCAATGGCAGGCCAGAGTTACACTTTACGGGCTGTGTGCGTGGGTGGCACAATCCAGTGCTGCAGCCCACCAACAGCATTTGATCTATAGGCCCTGGCACTCACAGTGCACTTTACTAGGGACTGACACATAGATCAAATAGGCCAATCATGGAAATACCAATCCATACACATTTTATACAGGAGCACTTGCACTTTCCCACTGGACAGCAGTGAGGAAAGTGCGCAGAATCATTACACCAGCAAAAACAGAGTCAAAAACGGGAGGTTAGAAAGCAAAAAGTCTGGGGAAACACGCCAAACGATGCCAAGTCTAACACATGTCCCCTCCAGCTGAAAGTAGGGAGAACTACCCAACCCCATTGGAGTTCTCTTCACTAAGGCGGAAGAACCTGGACAGACCATCTGCGTTGGCGTGTTCTGTACCAGGGCGGTGTTCCACCGTAAAGTCCATTCCCTGTAGGGAGATGGACCACCTCAGCAGTTTTGGATTCTCACCCCTCATTTGCATCAACCATCTGAGGGGCCTGTGGTCTGTCTGAACCCGGAAGTGAGTCCCAAACAGGTATGGTCTCAGCTTCTTCAGTGCGAAGACCACAGCAAACGCTTCCCTTTCTATGGCACTCCACCACTGTTCCCTGGGGAGTAGTCTCCTGCTAAGGAAGACTACAGGTTGATCCAGGCCCTCTTCGTTCAGTTGTGAGAGCACCGCTCCCACACCATTCTCTGAAGCGTCAGTCTGCACGACAAATTCCTTGGAGAAGTCAGGTGCCTTGAGCACGGGCGCCGTGCACATGGCTGCCTTCAGGGCATCAAAAGCTTTCTGGCAAGACTCAGTCCGGATCACCTTCCTGGGCTGCTTCTTGGAAGTCAGCTCTGTTAAGGGGGCGACAATGGTGCCATAGCCCTTAACAAATCTCCTACAGTAGCTGGTGAGTCCTAAAAAGGCCCTCACCTCTGTCTGGGTCTTGGGGGGTTCCCAAGCCAGAATGGTGTCAATCTTGGGTTGTAGGGGCGCCACCTGGCTGCTTCCTACCTGGTGTCCCAAGTACACCACAGAACCCTGCCCGATCGGGCACTTACTGGCCTTGATCGTGAGGCCTGCACCTTGCAGAGCCCTCAACACTTTCTCAAGGTGCTGTAAATGTTCTTCCCAGCTGGAACTTAACACAGCAATGTCATCCAGGTAGGCGGCACTGAAATCCTCCAGTCCAGCCAACACCTGATTGACCAACCTCTGAAAGGTGGCAGGGGCATTCTTCAACCCAAAGGGCATCACCCGAAACTGGTAATGACCTTCTGGGGTTGAGAATGCTGATCTCTCCTTGGCCCCATCGGTTAAGGCAATCTGCCAGTACCCAGACGTTAAATCAAACGTGCTGAGGAACCGGGCAGCTCCCAACCGATCAATGAGGTCATCAGCTCTGGGGATGGGGTGCGCGTCAGTCCTGGTGACGGCAATGAGCCCACGGTAGTCCACACAAAACCGGAGTTCTGGAGTGGCACCGGGCGCAGCAGCCTTTGGGACCAAGACCACTGGGCTGGCCCAAGGACTGTTGGAGGGCTCAATCACCCCTAACGTCAACATCTTAGAGACCTCCTCCTTGATGCTGGCCCTGACCCGGTCAGTCAACCTGTAAATCTTGTGCTTCACAGGAGGGCTGTCACCAGTGTCCACGTCATGGGTACACCAGTGAGTAACACCGGGGGTCAGAGAGAACAGTGGGGCGAACTGTCCCAACAACTGGTGACAGTCCCCCTGCTGCTCCTGAGTCAGAGTAGGGGAGAGGATCACACCCTCCACTGACCCATCATGCTCCTTGGTAGACAGGAGGTCAGGGAGAGGCTCACTCTCCTCTTCCACCCCATCATCTGTCGCCAAGAGCATACTCACTTCGGACCTCTCGGAGTGGGGCTTGAGGCGGTTCACGTGAAGGACCCTCAAAGGGTTCCTTGGAGCCTGCAAATCCACCAGGTAGGTGACGTCACTTTTGCGCTCCACCACCTCATATGGCCCAGTCCACTTGTCCTTCAAGGCACAAGGTTCCACTGGGGCCATGACCCACACTTTTGCCCAGGTTGAAATTCGACCAGAGTGGCATTCTGGTCATACCACCTCTTCATTTCTTCCTGGCTTGCTTCTAGGTTCGCCTGAGCGAGTTTCCTGAAGCGGGCAGTTTGGTTTCTAAAGGCCAGCATGTAACTAAACACATCCTGGGGAGTTTTCCTGGGAGCTGCCTCCCAGCCTTCCTTTACCAAACTCAGAGGTCCTCTGACAGGGTGGCCATACAGGAGCTCAAAGGGGCTGTACCCAAGAGACTTCTGAGGCACCTCCCTGTATGCAAAGAGCAGGCATGGCAAGAGGACGTCCCACTTACGCCTCATGGGTTCTGTTAGACCCTTGACCATGCCCTTCAAGGTCTGATTGAATCTCTCCACCAGACCGTTTCCTTGGGGGTGGTAAGGAGTGGTGAACTTGTAGGTTACACCGCACTCCTTCCACAGGGATGTCATATACTTGGATATGAAATTGGTCCCCCTATCAGAAACCACCTCTCTGGGGAATCCCACATGGGAAAAGATCCCCATTAACGCCCGGCCCACCACTGGCGCCGTCGTTGTCCGGAGAGGGATTGCCTCAGGGTACCGGGTGGCATGGTCCACCAAGACCAGGATGTACCTGTTGCCCATGGCTGTCTTGGGATCCAGTGGCCCCACAATATCCATCCCTACCCTTTCAAAGGGTGTTCCAACAACAGGAACAGGTTGGAGAGGAGCTTTGACCTTCCTCCCACTCTTACCACTTGCCTGGCAAGTTTGGCAAGACCTACAGTGTGCATCTGACTGCCTTCGCATTTGGGGCCAAAAGAAGTGGGTGACAAGCCTGTCAAAGGTCTTGTCCTGCCCCAAATGTCCTGCCAAAGGCAAGTCATGAGCCAGACCCAGTAGGAAGGTCCTGAAGCACTGGGGTACCACTAGCACATGGGCTGACCCAGGCTCAGCAACCTTAGGCTCACTGTATAGGAGACCATTCTCCCAGTAGATCAGATGTGACCCGGACTGATTACCAGCTGCCTGGTCTGCAGCCTGCCGCCGCAGACCCTCCAGAGTAGGGCACTCGTTCTGCTCCCTGCAGAACTCCTCCCTGGTGGGACCCCCTTCTTGCTGCCAATGTGTCAGGTCAGAGATGTCTCCCAGTTCAGCTACCTGCTCCCCTGTAGGCACCAGGGCGTCCCCCTTGAGGTCCGCCTCCTCCCGGTCCGTGGAAACTTCGGGGGCCAGTTTCCCACGCCCCCTGCCCTTCCTCTTGGCAGGGACTTGGGCCATTGTTCCAGGCTCCAAGTCCTCTTGATCACCCTTTCTGGCTGCCATTGACCGAGTAGACACGCATGCCCACTCTGGCAACCCAAGCATCTCCAAGTGAGACCTGAGCTCAACATCCTTCCATAAGGACTGCTCCAGGTCGTTACCTAGCAGACAATCTACAGGCAAGGTAGGGCTCACAACCACCCTCAAGGGACCTGAGACCCCCCACATTCAAAGGGAACCTGCGCCACCATACACTGGCGCTCAGAGTTGTCCACAGCAACTACTTGGTGGAATGCCCCTGGGACTACCTGCTTCTCAGAAACCAGGTGACACCGGACTGAGGTCACACTGGCTCCAGTATCTCTGAGAGCCTCTACCCTGTTCCCATTGATGGTCACCCAGGTGCTACATTTCTTTGTGTTAGGGGGCACCTGGTTTCCTGGGACCATCTCACTGTCCCCTAGTGAGACGAGGGTCATTTCTGCGGGATCCCCACCCTCCTGTGGGCACCCCTCCTCCCCAAGCGCTACACTAGCCAACACTTTGGACTGTCCACCGGTGGGTGGCTGTGTCCCCTTTGGGCACTTGGGGTCCCCCTTGAAGTGACCTACCTGGTCACATGCATAACACTTGCGGGGACCGGTCTCAACAGGCTTCCCTGTAGAGACCCCTTTCTTCTTATCACCGGGGGCTGGGAACCTTTACCCTGGGTACTAGTTTGGGGCCCTTTAGAGAACTCCTGTGCTTTACCCTTGTCCCCCCACTTTTCTGCTGGGGACCCTGCCCACCTTTGGCTGAGTCTCCCCAAACGCTTTCTTGTGGACCCTGTTACTCACCCAGCGGTCCGCCTCCATAGCAAGCTTCCTGGGGTCAGTTAGCTTACTATCAACTAGGTGCTGGCGCAGATCTGCAAAACATAGACTAGACAAGTGCTCCCATGCAATCAAATTGTAGAGCCCCTGAAAATCTGTTACATTACTGCCCTTCACCCAACCATCCAGCGACCTACAGAACATATCCACACATTCCAACCAAGTGTTGGCCTCAGACTTTTACTGGACCTAAACTGATCTCTGTACTTCTCAGGAGTGAGCCCATATCTAGTGAGGAGAGCGTCTTTCATGTCAGGATAGGTGAGGTCCTGCCCTTACCCAAAGCTATCAGAGTATCCCTAGCTTCCTCTGGAAAGAGAGGCCACAACCCCGCTCCCCAGTTCCTCTCAGGGACCCCATTCATATGAATGGACGACTCGCACTCTTGAAACCACCTTTGTATGTCATCACCCTTTTGTACTCTTTACCTACATTCTTGGGGATGTGTACAATCCTGTCTGTGTGTGCTGAAGAATTGCTGCCACCATCTGAGCCGGTTCTACTTTTTAGCTCCAGCTCCTTAATCATTCTCTCATGATCTAGTACCATCTTCCTTTCCTCCATGGCTATTCTTTTTTCTTCCCTCTCACTTTCTATTCTGAGTTTCTCCAACTCAAACCTCCTTACTTCCCGCCTGTCCTCCAGCTCCTCTGGGGACAAGCTACTGCTGCCTGGCCTGGAGGGCTCCCCCCTCCCAAAAGCACATCCACCCTAGGAACAGGCTCCTCCACCTCTCCAGTGAGATCACCAGATTGCCCACTGGCACCTCTGGCTGCTACCCAGGCCCTCAGCGCCTTTTGTAGCTCATCCTTTCTGGTAAGGCCTCTGACCTGGTCTTTTAGGTTCTTGCAAATCGATTTTAACTCCTTGACATTGTAGGCTTCCAATCGATCCTCCTCAAAGGCAATTTCTACTGATGCAATTGATGATACTATAGATTCAGGCATGTTGAAGTAGCAAGTTCAAACTGGCAAGATCAAAAATAGGCCAAAAAGAAAAAGACCCTGTATGTGGTACGTAATGGTCTGCGATATGGTAGTAGTGCACTCCAATCACTGTAAGTCAAGTGCAAACACAAGTCCTATCCCACCGCTGCCACCAATGTTAGAAATGGGATTTTTGGTAGGCTAGGGCATGTGCCAAAGCCAGGCAGAAACCACCACTCTAGTCAGGATAAGGGAGTTACACTCCTAAAATAACCCCTGCTCACCCCTTGGTAGCTTGGCACGAGCAGTCAGGCTTATCTTAGAGGCAGTGTGTAAAGCATTTGCACATAACCAACAGTAATACAATGTAAGCACTACAAACGGACACCACACCAGTTTAGAAAAATATCCAATATTTTTATATACTTAAAACAAGACCAAATACGATAAAAATCCACTATACAGTACTTCAAAAATAGTTACTTCTCAAACTGTCTTTAAGTTGCAAAATACGTTGAAAAATACAGTTCGTACGAGTCGGTAGCTCGGTCCGAGCCTACCGCGATGCTGAAAACAACAGAGTCTCGCAGTTCACAGCAGTGAGGAAAGTGCGCAGAATCATTACACCAGCAAAAACAGAGTTAAAAACGGGAGGTTAGAAAGCAAAAAGTCAGGGGAAACACGCCAACCGATGCCAAGTCTAACAGATATCAACCAATTCGTTTGGGCGGGGGCAAGAGCAAGGATGGGTAAGGCTCTGGGATATATGAGACCAGAGGAGGGGGGACTGGGGATTCCCGACCTGCTCAACTACTACAGGGCGGCACAATTACGGTACTTGGTGGAGTGGGCAAGACCTGAGTCCGAGAAGAGATGGCTCTTCCAGGCCAGAGCGCTCGCAGGGATCCCACTCTGGAAGGTCCCCTTCCTGAAGAAGGCCCAACGCCCGAAAGGGATGATGAGATCGCCCATAACCAAATCAGTGCTATCAGTCTGGGACGCAGTAGCGTCGAAAAGGAAGCTCATGACTTTTCCTTCTCCACTGACACCCCTATTTGGAAATAGTGAATTCACGCCTGGGATGCCCGACACTGCCTTCCCGGCATGGAGGGACACCTCTTGTCGCTCAGTGGGCCACTTATTTGATCTATCTGGTGTCATTCCATTCCCCCAAATGAAACATGAGTACGGGATTCCCGAGGCCGAGAGGTTGAGGTACCTGCAGATACGGCACTGGGTACTACACAGGGAGGTCAGGGAGCAAGGGTCCCGCTTGTTAACCAAGTACGAAAAATGGCTCATCTCTAAAACCACAGATAGAGGACTGATCACAGACATGTACAATATGATACGACAATGCCCACCCACGCAGGCCACGCCGAGCCAGAAGAGATGGGAGAGGGAGATAGGTGGGGAACTCACACGAAAAGACTGGGAAGGGATCTATTACAGAGCGAAACACACAGCGCGCAATGTGGCTAGCGTAGAATCCGCCATGAAAATAGCGACCTACTGGTATCTTACGCCGGCGCGCCTGCACAGGGGCAACCCCCAGCGGAGTCCCACTTGCTGGAGGGGATGCGATAACGAGGGCACATTGTTACACATATTGTGGGAGTGCCCCCTTCTAACGGATTACTGGTCTAGAATCTTAGACACGGTAGATACGCATTTTGAAACACAGATACCGAGACTCCCAGTCTATGTTATCTTGGGACTACCCAACCCAATCACGTTCCCACTCAAGAGTATGCGAGGTCACCAGATGGGGATGGCATTAGGGGCGGCACTGCAAAACATACTGACACATTGGGGCACCTCCACCCACCCCACCTATACCGGTTGGCTCAATAGGCTGTGGTTTATCTTGGGAATGGAACGGATATTATCCACCTTAACTAACACCACAGAGTCCTTTCAGAAGATATGGAGCCCCTTCATCTCATTGCTCTCGTCCGAGTTCAACAAACTTACCCAACCCAAATACTTGAGAGTGCTGCGCTTGGCTGATTTATGGAAAGTACAAACGCCACCGCCCAGCGTGTGAGACCCGAGGGACCAAACCAGGTCAGGAGACTGGCTTACAGAGCCACGGCGACTACCGGCTCAGGGAAGGGAGGGGGGGAGGGTTTCATTTCCTGTTCTATTTTTTGTTGTTTTTATATTTCTTTCGTATAATTGTAGTTTTATGGAGGCGAAGCTCTATACATCGCTACTATTTCTTAGCCAGGATTTGGCGATACTCGCACAATGTTCTGTGGTACAGATGTGGTTTCCTTTATTGCCTGAATATAACCGGAATGTACGCTATTGGGCAAAGCGCATCCAATGCCTCGGCGTTGTTATGTTATTATTGGAAATGCTAATAAACACATTTAAACATAATAGAGTTGCTCGGGGTTCTGAGAAAACGAATACAATCCGAATTTTAGATCATGCATTGTCTGAATCCGCAGACAATGTCCCTGTACTAGTAGCCGGTGATTTTAATTGTACCTTTGAACCATTCACCCTCACTCCCTCAGATCTGAATGAGGAGTCAGATAGCATTTGGCAAATCCCACAGTTAGATCTTCCCCCAGTTAGATGGTCAAAGAGAGGAGGCCAGGTGTTGGCCCTTACACTGCAACACGACCTGAGAGCCACCAATGGGAGAAAGAAATCCGATCCAAATGGCGAACTGACATTCAACAGACCTGGCTATGCCAGCAGAATTGATTATTGCTTGGTTTCCCTTAGACTCTGGCCATTAGTTCACGACATGTCAGTGGCCAAAAGATCTGATAGCGACCACAATGCCCTGATTCTCTCCCTAATAAATCAGGGTGAAAATGAACCTGATACCAGGGGCAGGACCGACCTGGGTGAGTTGTCCATCACAAACAACCTGAGAACAAATAGATGGGACTGGGTGGAGGAACATCCAGGGGTTTTGGAAGTAGTCAAAGGCAAAGTTCCTATGGAGGTGGAAGAGTTGTCCAAATTCCCTAAAAATGAAGCAGCCAAGAAATTGGGCACCCAGCACAAAATTCTCTGTAATGAGATTAGGGATCTGTTGGGCAAACCGTGTAAGGAGCAGAAACCTGATATGGATAAGAAACAGTTAAGGCGAGATCCCCAGATAGCTTGGTATAATCAGGACTGTAGGAAAGCAAAGGGCGAGCTCGTACGGGCAACAAAATCTAATGTTCACCCTGACATGGTGGCATGCAGAGTAAGGTATAAGCAAGCAATAGAGTCAGCCAAGAAGAATTGGGAAAACTCTCTATGGTCCTCTCTACAAAGGGCACTGACAGCCAAAGATTCTAAGACCTTTTGGAAAAAAGCGGCTCACTGGCTTAATAGTAGAAAGATTGCATTGGAGTTTACAGTACAGTCAGAAGAGTGGGTGACCCACTTTGGACGTCTCTATGCACTAGGTAACATGGAGGTAGAGGGCTCTATTGAAATGAGGGGGAAGCCTTGTTTGGAGTTGTGGAAGACTTGGTGTTCTCTCTGGAAGAAATCCAAATAGTGATCCGCTCCTGTATTCCAGCTAGAGCCCCTGGCCCTGACCAAATTCCAAATGACCTGCATAGAGAGGACCCAACTGTCTGGGCTCCTTATATCAATATGCTAACCAATGCCATCGCAACAGGTATGAACATCCCTCCCTCGTGGAATATAGCAGAAATAACCCCTATTTATAAGAAGGGTGATAGAGCTAACCCGGTCAGCTATAGACCCATAAGTCTCATTGACTCCTTGCAGGAAATCTTCTGCAAGCAGGTATTGGCTAGGATCCAGGACTGGATTTTAGCGTCCCACATCCTGCGTGACTATCAAGCAGGCTTTTGTGCTAATATTAGCACACTGGACCAGGTTTTTCGCTTCCTGTGTATCTACTGGAGGGAGGTTGCCATTAAAGGGGGAAAGCCATAGGTCGCCTTTGTGGACCTACGTACTGCGTTTGACTTGGTACCTCGAGCCAAACTATGGAGAGTGGTGGCAGAGATGGACCTACCTCGTAACCTTTTAGACATTTTAATTCGATTGCATTCATCAAACACAGCCCAAGTCAGGTAGGGGGAGAATAATCAACTCACAGAGTAATTTCCAATACAACGTGGAGTGAGGCAGGGATGCGTCCTAGCCCCCACCCGATTTTCACTCTTCATCAATGGGGTGGTAGACTTCCTAGATAGGGATGGGTGTGATGCCCCTAAAGTAGGTGAGAGAAGAGTACCTGCACTACTCTTTGCCGACAACCCCCTACTAATTTCCAAATCCCCACAAGGCCTCCAACAACTAGTGAATGACTTTATACAGTTCTGCAATGAGCAGAGTCTGGTATTAAATGAGGCCAAAACAAAGTACATGATTTTCTCTGAAGGGAATGCTAAACCATCCAAAAGTTGTATGTATGCAGGAAGTAGCACCCTAGAGCAAGTATCTGTTTTTGACTATCTGGGCATCCGCCTAACACCTAACTTAAATTGGGCTTCCCATATTGAAAAAGTACAACTGTCGCTAATCCAGCAAACAGTCCACATAAGTAAAATTCACAAAAGTACAATGTCCAGAAAGTGGCCCCAGCATTAGAAATGTATAATATCAAAGCCCTAGGGGGGGCACTTTATGGGGCCGAACTATGGGGTAGTGGGAACACGAATTGCCTTACCACAATAGAAAATCATTTTTTAAGATCACTTTTAAACCTACCCATTAGCACCCCCCTGACCACAATGTTTCTGGGCCAGGCCCAAAGACAACTGGCCCATAAGTTGGACTACAAGCTATTCTGGCATCGTTTGTGGTCTGTTGAAGAGCTTGCCCCCTACCGAGCGGTGACGATTGGCCTCCTGAAACTGCCTCAGGTAACCTCCATCCCATGGTTGAGCTCCTTGAGAGATCTACTTAGGAGACTAGGGATGGAGGCGCGCTGGTTTAACCCAGAAAGGCTGTCCCTAATACCAAAGTGCAATAGTGGTGAAGGAGATGGCCAAATCGGTGGGTACCTTGACTCAGGATTTTATGAATTTTAAATTTGCTCCATTTTATGAGGAAACTATCAATTAAATTGTTCCCCCTTTGGCACATAAATTATTTATACAATTTCGATATAAGAATTTACCCACCAAACTGTTTTGTAACAAGTGGCGCAGGAATATTTCCTCTGAAAACCTTTGTCCATCTTGCAAGGCCAGTTCAGAATCTATGGTTCATTTTTTCTTTTGTCCCCACTATAAAATTCTGAGGGGCAAGTGGATTATTCCCCAGTGTAAACTAATTGGTCCTGGCCACTATCTTGAGGTACTGAGACTTTTATCTACTGATACCCGTAGGGTAATAGTCTTTGGCTTGGCCAAATACTGGCATGCACTATGGATCAAACGTTCTAAATGTATTGCATGATCTGAATTGTTTTATGTACCTTTTAAACTGTATTTATGGAAGCCTTGTCCCCTTTTAATATTGGATTTTATCTCTATATTTTTTTAACCCATTCTATGTACTTTTTAAGATCTTTGTGATCTAAATAAAGTTATATGATTAATTGGTATGGGGGGGTTCCGACGTAATTGTGGAGGAGTTACTGAGCCAGGCATAGAAACAAGCTTGTTTGATATGATATTATTTGATATGCATCTTTTTCCTTTCATAATAGTAAGGTGTTGTAGGGATTCTGCACATACACAGAGCTATGCACAGGAAAATAGGACCTCGGATTATAGTGGTGAGCCAACCATGCACCTTAGTACCTACAATCCCAATCCGACTAGCTTTAGCGTCTCATTAGCCACGATGCTACCAATGATTAGACAACCCAGAACACGGTTTCTCTCTCTCAGGACTTGCGGGAGCAAGGACACCCTTTCATAACTCACTCATACCTGTCCACAACGTGCGTAATAAGAGTCACAGTATAGTTTAAAATGTTTATTTCAACTATCGTGCTCTAAGATACAGTACACGTGCCAGTACTATCAGCATAATGCATAAGAATAAAATAATAAGCATAGTTACAATTCCATAGAATACAAACGGGGAAAGCATTTCATAAAGCAGTGGATATAGGGCTAAATGACATACCACCCTCCCCGTGCTATTAACTAGTTTATTATAAAAATAGAAGACCTCTGGGCATTGTCAGGCAGACCCTCATACCTCAATATCTAGATGCAAGGTTTACATCATCAGACAAGCACAGCTCTTCTCTCTGGAAAGGTATTTCTCCAAAAGGTCCCTCTAACAGTGAAAACCACAGTATTAAAAGCACACGAATTTCCCCAGTGCAGCAGCATTCAGTGTTATGTCTAAGTGCGAGGGGCTGACCAAATCAGCAAGAACAAGGGACATTGGTTTTCGACCTTGTACATGATGTGCAGACGAAACCCAAAGGGAACAGGAGGAAAGGTGAAAGTCGAAAAGGCAGACAGTTCCAAAATAGCCGGGCACAAGCAGAGGCTGGAAAAACAAGGGCACAAAGTAACGTGCGCAAAAAGGCATCATGGTAGCCAGGCCTAAGCCAATTTAGCAATGCAGACAAAGAGGCCACAAACCACACGACACCCTCCCCTGGTCAGTCCATTGGTGAAGACACAGGACGAAGACAGAGTTCAAATAGATGGAGCAGAACGGAAACATCTGTTGTGGAATAGTCCCCAATGAAGGACAACGAGTGAGACAGAGAAAAAAATAAAAACACACTATCAGAAAAATCCATTGAGGCAGGCCCCCTAATCCAATAGAGTGTAAGTGCAGAAAAATGCCACACCATCCTATAGGACATCGTTGGAATCGTCAGAAAAAAGAGACGCCATCCAGTCCAGTAAATCAAAACTGCATTCATGGTCCTCGCAAGAGGGAGCAGCGAACAGCATTGCGTGACAACTTGCGTGATACTCAATATAACTTTGTTGTAGGAGAGTCTGAGCAGCCGCCCAGACATCCCATTGTGCCAAAATGCCAAGTGCAGCCGCACGCGCCATGTAGCCAGCACCGGAACAGTCCCGGAGCATCCGGAGACGACCTTGGTCGTGGAGGGCCCCATGAAGTGCAGCCATTGCGTAGCAAACAGGCCAAAAGCAATATACCAGCCGCCAAGGCGAGGATCAACGGAAAGCCACCAAAGACGCTGGAAAAAATGGAATGAATAAAAGCCGGTATTACACCAAAGATAGTTTGAAAGGAGGTAACAAGGCCCGAACCCACAACTTTAAAAAAGTGCACAAGTCCTTCAGTGCGCGATGCATTGAAAACACGGTGAATCAGTTCACCGAAATGCTGTGGGAGGTTTGTGTTCAAGAGGGCCTGTATCTCACTGTGGGTACTCGCCACCTGGAGAATGAATGTCTCCCGGGCGGATGTGAGCATAACCTCCTGGTTCAATAATAGCGCCTTTATTCTGCTCAATTTATTGAAATCCGCCTTCAAAGTTGGAATGGAAGGCCAAATAGAACTATCTACGATGTCGTGCGGAGGAGGAAAAAGCACATTTTTGCAGCAAACAACCCTGTGGGAAACTGTTACAATATAGGGTATGCCGGCTAGCATGCCACAGCATTCCTGATTATTCAAAAGGAGATAGCTACCATTTGCAAGCACAGTGAAAGTAGGAGATATAGCAGGAGCAGGAATGCCCTTTAAAACACAAGCAAGATTCGGAGCCGAAACGTTACAAGCTCCGTGCAATTTAATGTTTTTGCAAACAAGGGAATGACCCACAGTAGACTCGCATGATTCCCCCGTGAGAAAAACTTCCTTCCCGTCCCGAAGACATTTATACATGAAAGGCAGGGACCAAAGCTCATGCAGGAAAGCACTGCCTAAAGGCTGAAAGCGGCCAACAGGATAATGTTTCATGCAGGAACTGAACTCAAATAAAGAAAAAGGCAAAGCGATAACCCCGTGTACTAGCCACACAGCAGAATCTAATTCAGCAACAGAGAACGTTAAGGGCTCTATTTTTTCGATATGTAACAGAGTGTATGCTGCATCCTTCATGGACATGAACCGCTGTTTCTTAGTCAAATTAAAAGGTAAGAATAAGGCAGAGGTGTTCAAAAAGTGCCAAGGAACCTTACCCATTTTAAGCGTTTGCAAAGTCCATGCAAACTGCATTACTGAACGCAATTGATTTTGACCATGATATAACACAGAAACATCATCTTGTACAATATCAACAACAGAGGAAACAATATTCTCTAATGTGTAAATGCGGGAAGAGAGGGTATTAATACTATTGTCAACAACAGCAAGCACCTTTTCTAGATTTGCTTGATCTATTTCCCGAAGACGGGAAGCAGCTTCAATTTGCCAAAGCTTCCAGAGTTCATTATAAGTTTCATAAATGAATCTCTTAGGTCGAGGACCACGAGGCCCCAGAACAAAGTCGGACAGATCAATGTTGCCTGATAGGAGGGATAAATGTTGTTTAACAGAATCTAAGGAAGAGTGCTGCAACCACTGTTTACACAATTTACCAACAGAATACGTTGTAACAGTACGAGAGTCAGAAAACCTGGGGTCCGTCCTATCCTGTTTGTAGCCAGGATCCGTGTCATGAAAACGCAGTTGGCAGGCATTAGACGCTATGGGCCAAGCCAACCAGGGTGACTGAACAAACGTAGAGACATTAAACGAATTGTTCTGAAACAAAACTTGCAAATCTGTAAGGGACATATTGAAGTGCAAGCTTTCGTTGGGAGTGGAAGACAATACAGGAATGGATGGGGCATTTAATTGTTTGGACGTAGCCAAACCCCAACATGTTGTTTGATAGATGGTTTGATTTAAAAATAAAATCTGGGCTGGGATGAGGCAAGCACGGTGCAAGGCTTCCGTGCCTTGTACCTGCCATGACTTAGTGCCCCAAATAGATTTTAAATCAATGGTGTCCCGCCAATGTTCATACCCACCCACATCTAAGGCGTTCAAAAAGTAACCCGAATACAGCAGTTTGGTATGGGTCATCATGATTTTCTGAGTGGACGAAGTGTTCAATTTAAAGTAATAGGACCCAGGGTTCGATCTATCAAAGTCGGTAAAATAAGTAAACTTATTTCTAAGAGTCTGGGAGCTACCTGGCAAAGGGGTCGGACAATGTTCCCATTGGGTGTAATTAAAAGGACCCCGAAGGGTACTGGGTTTATAGAGAAAGTGGTTGCCCCAATGCTGGTAACAATATAAATCGGCATAATTCTCAGAATTCATGTACAAATCTTCAACATTAAAGGCAGCATAATATTTCAAATCAGTAAATAACGATCCAACGGCATGTACGTCCCAATCGTCAGAATGAATATTACTTTTTACAACATCACCCATTGAAACACGGAGGACATTTGGAACATTAATAATCTCGGTCGGTCCATGAATTTGGAAATTTACCGCATCCCATACGATGCCATCACCGACTGGAAAAGCTGAAATGTTCACAAATGTGTGGTCACGCTTCATGATGTGAGAAGAAGAATGCGGAGCCAAAGTTCCAGCGACACAGTTCACAGCAGAGCGATCTGGTAAATAGTGACCATTAATGAGTAGAAAAAATACTGTCACAAAGCCAATGGACATGAACAGAAAAATCAGGAATAGTACCAACCAGATGTATGACCATGGGGGGATTAAAAAATTGTCTCTGAACCAGGATACAAAAATACTGAATCTGGACGGGATAAGTGCGGAGGTGGAATCCGAGTCAAAGGAGTAACGTGTTGGGCTCAGTGGCGTTGTTGGTAAATGAGCCACGGACTCGGTTGCGGGGTAGGTGTACTCGGTTTCCTCGTTGCAGGGGGAATCCGGGTAGTCGAGCAGATGATCAGGCAAATCTACCATCTCAATGGCAACATCAGTGACCGTTCGGGCCGGAAGGCCACAAACATTTGTCCTGGAAATGACTGGACAAGACACCGCTGGTGTTACACTATTCAGGATCGGCCAGATGTTGTAGCTTGACATTTTCCACTGAGACAAATCTGTTTTCCTTTCGACCAGGAAGCGGTGGTAAGATGACTGTACGAGTACCCTTCAAGCCAAGGACTGGAACCGGTGCACAATAAGAGGGGCCAAATTCTTTTTTGTTCTCCACCTTCTCTCGGACTAGGTCTCCAACTTTCGGAAGCCAGCCGGCAACCGGAATCTGCAGCGCAGCGTCTGTGGCTGAAGGTAAATGTTCGATTGCAAGTTTGTCTCGGGCTTCTTGTAAGTCCTGTAACATAGTATAATGGTTATCTACATCAAAGATTGCGGATTGCGCCGCCATGTCTATACCATCAAGGTCAGGCACAAACATTTGTATGCCAAAGAGCATCTAGTATGGGGTCTGCCCACCCAGAGGTCTTCTATTGAGATTATTAAGTGCACGTTGTACAGTATACAAGTGGGCCAGCCAGTTCCTGCCAGTACCTAAGACTCTAGCTGTCAAGGATTGCTTTAAGTCACG
This sequence comes from Calotriton arnoldi, assembly GCA_963921515.1. NCBI lineage: Eukaryota > Metazoa > Chordata > Amphibia > Caudata > Salamandridae > Calotriton > Calotriton arnoldi. Next base: position 48,495 of record CAWUFW010011183.1, read on the forward strand.
GTTCATTCGTTCAACAATCGAATTGCCCTCAGGCCGATATGGAGATGAAAATTTCACCCGCACCCCCAGTGACCCCATTGCGTCCTTGTATGCCTTAGAGGCGAACGCTGGACCTTGGTCAGTATGGAAGGTGCCGCAGGCAAAAATTCCCACAAAGACACGCAAATCCCTGATGACATTTCGAGCGTCAGCACTCCGTTGTGGCCAGACCCAGATGAAACGTGTGCACGAATCCACTGCAACCAAGATGTACTTATATGCAGTGTCAGAAGAAAATGGGCCGCAGTGATCCAGGTAAACACACCCAAAAGGTCTGTTTGAAATGCAGAGCGGTGTCTGTGATGGTCGTGTAACCGTGGAAGGCTTAATCTGCTGACAAACATCACAAGAAAGCACATAAGTACGGGTCTGTTTATATAAACCACGCCACCAGTAACGCTGCTGCAAGATGGAAACCGTTGCAGACACGCCAGCATGGGCCAAAGCCATACCTTCGTGTCCAGCCGTTATCAAGGAAAGTCTGCGGTCCGCGTTGGGAATCAGTCGATCACCAACGTCAGGAATTCGTACGTAAGGAGCCTGTTTGGGACTTAATTGATAAGAGTATTTGGAAGGGAAACCCCGTGGGTAATTAGCACCTTCCTTTGTCGCAGCAATAGCTGCCAAAATATCATTATCTATTTTAGTCATGGATCTTGTAACTGCTGCTTCTGTGCAAGTGGCTACTGCTGATTTGGCAGCTTCATCTGCCAAACCGTTACCGACAGCGTGTGCGCCCACACGCTGGTGGCCAAGAGTGTGAATCACCTGTGTGAAAGGCAGACGTTGTTTCAAATCTGCCACCCGAACCCAAAGCATCTTATGCTTGATTGTGCTGCCTTTGGCATCTCTATAGTCATTCTGTGACCAAAAGAATAGATTGTCATTGAAAGACTGAACACAGTAGTAAGAATGGCACACAATAAGAGTTGTCACGTCTGGATTAGCGAACTCAAGGGCAAGCACCAAAGCGCGTAGCTCGGCCAATTGTGCAGCACAGTCTCCTAGTGCCTGAGTGTGCACTACCGTCTGTATGAACTCGCCGTTCACCATGGTACCTGCAACAATAGCACATGCTGCTGAATAAGCATGCTTGGAACCTGTGGCCGGTTGTGCCGAACCATCGGTATAGATAATACATTCGTACTCCTCAAGCGGCAGCAAAGACAGAGGAGGAGGATGAACAAATTCATACTGTAAAAACTCCTGTGTCTGTAGTGAAGAATCAAAGATAAACGTGACATCCGGAGATGTCAGAGATGTAGCCCATTGTATCCAACGGGGGTGCAATGCCTTAGAGTTCGATACACTTGCCTTTGTCACTGCCTCAAGGGCAGGATATGGTGTTACCACCAAAATGCGTTTTCCCTGTGCCAGTGCACGTTCCTTTAGAATCGCCATTTGCACTGCAGTCAAAACTTTCTCCACAGAGGAAAAGCGCAACTCAGCTGAAGTGTAAAGGTGTGACTTGTATGCAATCGGTACTGTGTCACCTTCGTTAAAGGTTAAGTACGTGAAACCCACTGCCCCTGGCACAATTCTAATCACCAGGTTGGTGTGGTTGTCACGAGTCAACAAGAGTTTAGATTCAAGTAGATCGGACTGCAAAGATTGCAGTATAGAGGAATGCTCGGGAAGCCAGCATGACTTCGAAAAGTTAGGTTGTATCAAGGCATAAAGAGGCTTGATATGCTGGGCATATTCGGGAATGTAAGTACGCCCGAAGTTTAGAAAACCCAGTAAAGACTAAAGCTTCTTCAGTGTGGTTGGAGGGCACAAAAGTGCGCATTTCTCCAAAAAATGGGGTGCTAAGCCCTTACCTTCATTGTTGAGCTCATAGCCCAAAAACAAAACTGTTAATTCAGCAATGTGAGATTTGGCAAAATTATATTTGTAACCTAAGACCGCAAATTCAAGAATAATGCGGTCCACTCGGGAAAGATGCGGCCATAACTCGTCGTCTGTCAGATAGATATCGTCGACGTACGAACACGCATCTGGGTCTATGCTGTCCAACAGAGAGACAACACGGGCGGCGAATACACCCGGACTGTTTTGGTAGCCCATGGGCAAACGCCGGAATTTGAAATGTTTTCCACCGGAAGTGAAAGCGCTCCATTGGCCGCACTCCGGGGACAAGTTGTGTGTGTAAAATCCATTGGATAAGTCAAGTGTCGTTTTATATTTTTTACGAACAAGACTGTCTACAAGCGCAGAACTGTGGGTATTTTGCACCGCAAAGGTCCGACAATGAGAGTTCAAATGTCGGTAATCCAATACTAGGCGGTACGATCCATCGGGTTTAGAAACCGCGAAAAGGGGATTATTCATGGGTGATACGCATGTTTCAATTACTCCTTGATATTCTAACTGTGTCAGTATTTCGGAAACGGGACCTTTAGCTTCCCGCTTGATGGGATATTGGGGTTGTGGCAGCGACCGCAAAGGAATATCATGGGGGGGAGAGTCTTCATCCCAGCCCACGTGGTTGCGGTATAACGCCGGAGCCAAGGACACAGCCCACTCAGCTGCGAGAGCCTCCGCTTTGTCCTTGGGGACATGACGAGAAAAGCTCGGAAGCATTACCTCCTCCCCTCTACGCGCAGAAAGTATGAATGGGGGCGGCCAATCCGCCTCAGCTAACAAAATGTCGTAAGAAGAGGTCAGATTCTCCCAAAAAATCCCTTTAATAACACGATGTATGTCACCTTCAATTTGAATGACAATATTATATAGTCTGTCAGGGGGTGCCACTCTGGTGTCTGCTGTCTCGACAGTAATGAATGTATCAGTTGCTGTCGCCTCCACATGAGGACGTAGTGCCTCCCGCACTATGGTAACTTCCGCGGCGCTGTCTAGGAGCGTCACTGCCCACGTCCAATTCAGGAGTCTCGTTCTCACCATCTGTGGCATACCTCGCTGTTACAGCTGCAACTTTTTTCTTCTGAAACTGTGGTTTCCCTCGGACTTGTTGTCGAGGTTGGTCTCGTCCCTGTGGAGCCTCTCAACCCCTGCCTCTATCCTGGCGATCTCCTCCACCTGTCTGGGAGGTCGACGGTGCCTGTGAAGAACGAGGAGAATGCGGATCAGGTACTTGAAATCTCTCTGGAGATTTAATTCTCGCTCTATCGCGCAAATCATATGTGCGTTCAGAAGATATGGAAACCGGGGATGCGCCTCGCGACCCTGGCTTCTTCTGTTGCTTACCCTGTTTTTTCAACCTCCAGCTCTTTTTAGTAAAGAACGGTTTCTCATCTTTCTCAGATTGAGTTTTAGGTTGTCGTTGCGATTGTGTTTACGTTTTAGCAAAAGGCTTAACTCCCAGGCTATTGCGGCCAATGGTTTTATAAGCCTGTGCAATCATTTTTGGTAATTCGCGCGGCTTGTCCGGTTCTGGGATCAAAGCCAAAGCATTAGCTACTTGAAAGTTAACTGCATCGCCCTTGACATTCGCAAGGATGAAATCAGCCACTACATCGAACACTCCCACCAGTCTCATCCCTAATTCCACAGCCGCCTCAGGGCCATGCTCATCCTGTACTCGTTTAATTACAGAGGGGAGAACTGTCATGGAAGGAGTGCCGAAACACTTTGCATATGCTGCTGCGAATACCTTACCCCAGTTGTTGCATTCTGCCAACTCGGGGAGCAAGTCTTTTGGCAAACTAATCGTCAAAATCCTGTGTTTTTCCACAGGAGAAGTATTTGGAAAAACTGCCTCCAGCTGGTCAAATTTCTCTGCGAGCCAATAAGGCATATTATCCTTATTTTGTGGTCGCTTGCCCATCACCGAATTAACCATAACGGGACTTATGGTTACGCCGCCTGGTCCAGCTGGATGCGCCGCAACGCCAGGTGGGGCTCCCTGGATGTTGCCTGTAACATACTGTACCAAAGCTCTGTGCACCCGTATCAAAGACGTATGCAAATCACGCAGTTCAGCAACTGCAAGCGTCATATAACGCGGATGTGGAGTATACCCGGCCAAAACTGGCCAAGTGGCCCCTTCAATCGACAAGGGGCCTAAACGAACCGCGGTAATCGGTTGGGGGAGGGCGCCATTAAACCAAACACGGTGTTGCCATGCCGTGAGCGGTACTTCAAGATTCCGATGAGGCCTATAGATTATAGGAAGAGCGGTGGCTGTATATTCATGGAACAAATTATCAGTCCCATCCACCGCCGGAAAGGTGATCCAAGAGTAAAATACCTCAAAGTGGTAAGCAGGATCCGCTTGTACCACAAAGATCAGATCAACACCCGCGTCAGGCACTCCATACGCTGTCAAATGAGCTCGGAGCGCTGCGCGACTATGCGCCGCAATGGTGACAGCCATTAGGGCTAAGAATTTTCGACAACCTAGTAGGAGGCAGCACAATATAGGGTTTTGTTTAAACACCTTTTAACAACTTCAAGCTTGAAAGAACCTATAAAAACGTCAATATAGGAGGTATCGCCCTCACACACGCCTCCGGAGGCATCTGCAAAGGGTGTGTGGACAAGCACAAGCACTACTCAAGCGTCCCGCAGATAAGCAGCCCACTTCGTTGGTGGCGCCATGTTGTAGGGATTCTGCACATACACAGAGCTATGCACAGGATAATAGGACCTCGGATTATAGTGGTGAGCCAACCATGCACCTTAGTACCTACAATACCAATCCGACTAGCTTTATCGTCTCATTAGCAACGATGCTACCAATGATTAGACAAGTCAGAACACGGTTTCTCTCTCTCAGGACTTGCGGGAGCAAGGACACCCTTTCATAACTCACTCATACCTGTCCACAACATGCGTAATAAGAGTCACAGTATAGTTTAAAATGTTTATTTCAACTATTGTGCTCTAAGATACAGTACACGTGCCAGTACTATCAGCATAATGCATAAGAATAAAATAATAAGCATAGTTACAATTCCATAGAATACAAACGGGGAAAGCATTTCATAAAGCAGTGGATATAGGGCTAAATGACCATACCACCCTCCCCGTGCTATTAACTAGTTTATTATAAAAATAGAAGACCTCTGGGCATTGTCAGGCAGACCCTCATACCTCAATATCTAGATGCAAGGTTTACATCATCAGACAAGCACAGCTCTTCTCTCTGGAAAGGTATTTCTCCAAAAAGGTCCCTCTAACAGTGAAAACCACAGTATTAAAAGCACACAAATTTCCCCAGTGCAGCAGCATTCAGTGTTATGTCTAAGTGCGAGGGGCTGACCAAATCAGCAAGAACAAGGGACATTGTTTTTCGACCTTGTACATGATGTGCAGACGAAACCCAAAGGGAACAGGAGGAAAGGTGAAAGTCGAAAAGGCAGACAGTTCCAAAATTGCCGGGCACAAGCAGAGGCTGGAAAAACAAGGGCACAAAGTAACGTGCGCAAAAAGGCATCATGGTAGCCAGGCCTAAGCCAATTTAGCAATGCAGACAAAGAGGCCACAAACCACACGACAAGTAAGGATGGTCTGTTGGCCAATCTTAAGTACTCTGTTGTCGGTATCTCTGTAACTCTTCTCACCACTGGTATGGAGGCCATCTGTCTGCCAAATTTAGAGTTGTCCATCTTCAGAGTAGGACCCTCATGACAGAGGACAGCAGTGGTGGACGAAGTTTCTGCTCAAAATCAACTTATTAACTCCACCTGCCCATCACATGACAAAACACACTCCTCAAACTATGCAAATCATTTACCACTCACAACAAGAAGCACCAGCAGCAGACCTATGCCAGCTTCTCTTTTTGAAATATCGGGAAGAGGATAATTTAGGATCTCAGAAAATTAGTTAACTGTTATGGTGAAAGAGATAATTAGATTTGAGCCGCAGTTGTTTGGAGCCCTGGTGCAGGCAACAACCGTGACCCAGAGAAGACAGATGTGAGACAGAAAGGTGTTAAGGGTGACTGTGGTCTCCAACATAGCTGAGGCTGACATGTGCAAGAAGTGGAATGATATGCAGGGGAAAGTATTTTCCCTCACTTCAGGATACCATGCGATGCCCTGGCAACTGAAGAGGCTCTCCCAGGCCTCTAAGCCTCATGCTCTATTAGGAGAAGGTGTTGTCTACACTCCACACTAGAGGCAATGCTGGAATTCCAGGTGGGGTGTAGACTGGTAAGTACAAATATTCCCTCACTAGCACATTCACCCTCTCTGCACTCTGGCACCCCTATTCTTTAACACAAATCTCTCCCCTAATTTCAACCTATTGACACAACTTTCATACGAGTTGTCCATCACAGCTAAATACATACTCTGTCTATTCACTATCTACTGTTTCATCACCCTGTCATACCTTTTTCCTCAAGACAGGGTCATAATAGAAAGTCATCCAAACAGGTGTTTGGAATATTAACCACACCTTTCCATATGTAGTGCCCACACCTAACAATTTACTAATGACAATGTAAAATATATAGATCAAGTTATTTGTGCTAGTAGAAGTTATAGTAGATTATGCCATGTTACTCGGACTATAACGTTTTAGGTCTGGTTTTTAACCTTGTATATCATTGCATTGCGGGAGATTATATCTAGTAATTGTTTGTGACATATTTTTATAAAAGAATAGCTTTTAAGTTATAAATTACAGCTAAGAAATGGCAAGTTGGAGTGCAAATTAATATTTCTTAATTTGGTATTAAGTATAACTCCTCCTTTTAGGCGCATTATAAACATAAATAATAATCCTTCACTTTTTCCTTCTAAATGTTATCACTACGCACTTTCATTTAATCCATACATATGTGAACATGGGCTCATCTACATATGTTAAAACAGAGCGGTGTATTTCTAAGTCTAGAAAAAGCTCTCCAAAATATCCTATATCTGCGGACCAGAGTGTTACAGCTGTCTCACACAAGTCTCACTTTCTTGTATTGCCTATCAGATAATTTTTCACAATCATGTTTTATATAGTAAGACATTTGTACTGTTAAATGCATTTTTTTAAAATGTATAACACATTAACACATTCAATGTTACTATATTATTGTGTTGCATGTTTTAAATGTTCAGAATAAACTCCCTGCCTAGGCTATGTTGGGTGAAAAATCTGATTTTTGACACACAGCAGTGTTAGGAATTCAACTTCATAGACTTTTGCTAAGGCATAGTATGATAGCTGTATTAAATGAAGAAATAAACTGGAGAGGATTACCACTATAATCAGTATGTATATAATAATGTTCCCACTTACATAATGATGAATGTAAACATTTCAGAGAAAATTTCAGATATTAACCCTCCTTAGAAGGTTCTCTTAGCCTGAGAGAAGATATAAAAGACATGGTAGATTGTCTAGAATATTAAAATTAACTGTAAAAAGTAATAAAATGTTTGTAGATAAGAGCAAGAGAGAGCTTTACTTAAACTAGTAAAATAAAATGTGACTTGTGCCTGTGCTATAAAGATCTCAGTACGCAATTTCCGCAATGTCGAATACACTACTTCTTTAGACATTTGCAAATAGAATTGAGAGACAAGTATGGATAATTGGGAAGCAGTGACTTCTGGGACACTGACTATAAAGGGGATAAAGAGAATTCACTATTTTTTGACTGTGGACAGAGGGGCATTGAGAGTAAAAGACCTGACTTTGCTAAATAGCAAAAATATTGGAGTTTAGAATTTCCTGATTGAGGACACAAAAGAGATACTGTTAAAATCTATGTTTTAAACAACTTTAAGGTGACGTGTGGAGGAAAGATCCTCAATAAAAGGAGGTCATGTCCCTGGGTGAAATGGGGGATATTTAATATTCTTAACACACAAATAGAAGAGGATCTGACATCGAAAGAGACAAGAGCAAATATATTTCTGGTGGTTACTAACAAGCACAAGATATAAGTAGGTATGCTTAAAAATGAGAGAATTTATATTAAATCTTGGCTGTGCTGGAGATCTTGATTAACTTAAATTAAGAAGGGATTAATTATGTCATGTCCCATTTTTAGAATCAAATAGGAAGACTAATATCTCAACAAATTTGTTGCCCTGATGGGGAGGTTATTCAATTGCCTTAACAACACATGAAAGTATTGGGAATTTGTGTGTGAGCATGACTATATATTATGGTGATTGAAGTAGATGAATTAGAAGTGTACTATACAGGTTTTACATGTAATCTGGTGATTGAAGTATATTTAGTAGATGTATAATATACAGTTATTACTAAAAGGTTGTTGCCACATCACGGTGATACAAATGATTTCCATTTTTGTTTGAGAAAGATTAAGAATCCCACTGCATTGGAATAGGAGGGGATCATAATTTTGATAATAGATGATTAGAATGTGATAAGAACCATGATAAATTGAAAAATTCAGAAAGTGTAAATACAGGTGGATTGAATCCAGTGAATATTGAAATATGATTACAGATGCACATGTACATCTTCATGAGTGGAATTTGAATTGATAGTTATTGAAAAAGAAGTCACAAAGTGTTTTTGTGAATGGTATTCATAGTTTGAATAGGTTATTTATGGCGAGTACTGTAATATATGTGTAAAGGGGTACTGTGAAGTGATATGAAAAAGGCTCTTTTTTTTATTATTGGAGATACATCAGTATATGTTGATTGTGACACAAGATAGCTGGAATGAACAGTGACAGTCATGAGGAAGGCTGAAAATAGGCTGAAACTATGCATTCATAGTAGATAATTAAATATTATATGTCTATTCAGAGACGAGAACACAGATATATTCACAATGTGGAGGGACACTGTGTATGAATGATGAGCATGCTTGGATATGTTTGTATGAAATATGTGTTACTAGTGTATCTCACATCACTGAATTGAATATGGTCAAATAAATTGTAATTCAAACATATGAATAGTTGGAAAAAGTTCTTGGAAGGAAAGGGTATTCTTTACAAGATGTGAGATGGGTGTCATTTATCCAGGAAGTTTCATGGTGCCTAGATACCTATGATGATGGAAGGCCAACCCTGGAATTGTTGATAAGATAGTATGATAGATCCTAGAACAGGAGAGTCAAACAACCTATTTTAGGAAGTTTACATACACTCTTACTGCCCCAAACTGTGAAACCACATTTCACTTTTCTTTACACAATATGAATCTATTTAAAACATTTTAACATTAATAAATATTAAAACATGTTTAAGGATCCAAAATGGGATCAATTGTTTGTGATGAACTGACCCATCTGGTCAATTGTAAATCAGACTCCAAACGTTAGAAAGTTAACATATGAATTTAAATAAATGCACTAACATTTGCTACATTTTATTTTTTTGCAAGGTCAACCATCAAGATCTCATTTGTCAGATTCAGCTCTCTTGGCCACTCTGCCTTGAAGAAAGATGATCAGAAGCCTTCAGTGGTTCAGCTCTCCTGCGATTGAGAAACATCATGAACTGTAGCCTAGTCCATCAGGTTTGAGTGTATAGTGCCCTATGCCTCTCCCTCCTCCTCAAGACAATATATCTAATACAGGCAGCAGACTCCTGTCCCGGTTACTACATCTTCAGTACCACAAGACCCCTGTGACTCCACACCACCATTCACAATGGCCACCCTTGTTCTAGCTCCTGTGACAACCACAGGTATTAGTGCTGGGCAACAGGATGGACAGCAACTGTGGATACCCAGTGAAGTCACATGGCCATTTTGACAGGGCTGGATCGGGACCTTCTGCAGGGTTGAGAGGCTTATGCTGCAGCTACCATTGTAACCACCATGGAGGTATTACAAACCTGATGGGTGCAGCAACACAGCAGGTGGAACTGTTGGGCCAGGTTTAAAACTTTGAAGGGCCCAGAATAATCTCCTGAGGGGCCAGAATGAGATTCAGAGAGTCCAAAATCTTCCGGAGCAGTACATGAGTGTCTAGACTTTACATTCTTTGGTGGTACAAGATAGTGTTAGAGCATTATCTGCAGCAGTGACAAATTTAGCTTCTCCTTTCCGTGGTCAAGCAAGAACTGCTCCCTAAATGGTCTTAAAAGCATCTGCAGCAGGCAGCTCCATTGTTGTCCATGGAGCTACCTATCACCACCTCCCCAGTTGATACTCAGGCCACTTCAGTGGCCCTAAGGAGTAGTTGTTTATCTGGCCCGGTTAAACACAACACCCATCAAGCCACCACAGTGAGACGGAAAAAGTGATGTCCTAAGTGCAGCATCTAGACTACTTATCCTCTCCACCTTCTGTCCACACATTTCAAATCCACTCATTGTCTGTTGCCTTATAAACGGACTCTAACCAACTGTAGGCTCATCTTTCATTTCTCTTCCAACCTATATACTAATTAATTTTCTGAGAATGTTCAATTGTATTTTATTACATTTTTGAAATAATAATATGTTGAACCTGGCCCTCTCTGCAGGTTCGCCCCCAAACCTATTTTTGCTGAATTCGTTTTTGCTGGCCATAGGACTCTGTGCACTTTACCACTGCTAACCAGTGCTAAAGTGTTTGTGCTCTCTCCTGTAAACATAGTGACATCGCCTTATACTCAATTGGCATATTTAATTTACTTATAAGTCCCTAGTAAATTGCTAATACATATGGCCAGGGCCTGTAAATAAAGCAAACACAAGGAGATGATGGACTGAGCGCTGAAACTTTTCAGACACTCACCCCCAGTCACAGATCTGGGTTGAATCCATCATCGTTCTTTAGCTCACTTCGCCACCCCAGTTCAGACACACCTATATGCAAATCAGTCTTGACCCTGTGCATCATGGGAACAGTCCAGCCCGAACTGCCAAGCCATGTCTTCCCTGGACCGGAAACAAGCATCCTGGGACCGGTTTCGGGTTAACAGCCCTCATCAGCCAGGCTAGCTTGAATCCAGTGGCAAAGTGAGCAAGGGACCCACGTCTGGGCATACTCTGCCAACTTAGGGCAAACAAAGCAAACACAAGGAGATGACGGATGGAGCGCTGAAACGTTTCAGACACTTACCCCCAGTCACAGATCTGGGTTGAATCCATCATCGTTCTTTAGCTCACTTTGCCACCCCAGTTCAGACACAGCTATATGCAAATCAGTCTTGACCCTGTGCCTCATGGGAACAGTCCAGCCCAAACTGCCAGGCCAGGGCCTGTAAATTAAATTCTACTAGTGGGCCTGCAGCACTGATTGTACCACCCGTTTAAGTAGCCCTTTAAACATGTCTCAGGCCTGCATTTGCAGCCTGTGTGTGTGCAATTTTAAACTGCCATTTGAATCTGGCAAAAAAACCTTTTTGCCAGGCCCAAACCTTCCTTTTTTGTACATATAAGTCACCCCTAGGGTAGGCTCTGGATGTCCTAGAGGGCATGGTGCAATGTATTTAAAAAGTTTGGCATGTACTTTTAAGTTTTACATGATCTAGGAGTGAAAAATGCTTACATTCATTTTTCACTACTGCAAGGCCTATCTCTCTCATAAGATAACATTGGACTTGCCGTGTTACCTTTTATAAGTGTAATTTCCAAATGGGAAGAGATAACCAGTTCATGTTTGGTGTCTAAGGAATCACCACTTAAAATCCTATCTTATGGCAAAGATGGATTTTAAATTCTAATTCTGAAAATGTCACTTTTAGAAAGTTATCTTCACTACAATGGTTCACTTAGATATCATAGAGGAAAAATGCTAATACAATAAAAAAGGACAAAATAAGACTCAAAGATATTAGCAACATTGACAACACCTGCCAGGCCCAAATAAGTTCTGGCACATTTATATAACAAAAATAAAATGCAATGACAACAACACAATGGACACCACTGTAAAACTAAAATAATTTATATAAATATTTATATATGCAGTAGTACAATCACATGAATCCAGTCATGAAGACCGGACTGTCCCTAGAACTCTCACAGACAATTATTGTCATAGGAAGAACAAGTAATAAGTAGACTGGTGTAATGTGCCCCCAGTGTCAAAGCACCAAACCAATAATATACATCACCATAAATAATAAACAAAAAGGCCTTTTGTTGAGTAACAGACAACTGTTGAGAAGTTATTGATACGTCCCATAGAGAGAATAGATCCAGGACCCCAGAGTGACTTCAAGGGCTAGTCTGCTGGCCTACAGATCTGAGCCTCAGGGACATAAAAGGCTCCCCAGCCAGCTCCTAGACCCAGCTGCAGTGAGTTCCTGACCCCCAAGTGGCGCCTCTCCGATCCTGGACCCTTGGTGTGGCTCATGGACTCTTAAATCAGGTTTTTGGGCCCTTCACAACCTCGAACAGGCCGTTTGCATTGAGACCGAGTTGCTCACACCGAAAATCAGCATGAATCTTCGCACATTAGCATCGACAGCCCGTGGGGAACCGCCAACACGAAGCTCCAGCCTTCTCATTTGTGACCCTCAGCTTGCTCTTTGTGCCACGCCAACAACTGCCCACAACACACTCCTTGCTGCCTGCGGCCCTCTCCAACGCGAATGGGACTCTTGACACAAAACTTGAGAAGGTAAAACCTCAATGGGACTAATCTGGGACTGTATACGGCCCGCGCTCCATTGCGGTCGGTCTGAGCTTTTGAATTTGAAACAGTCCAGCGTGATTAGATAGGCGCAGTTGGCGCTTTATGCTTTTAGGCACTTTTTTTTACTGTATAATTTAAAAATTCATAACTCCGGTTCTTCCAATTGGATTTTTGTTGTTTTGGACTTTTTTTATTTATTAAAGTCTGCTCTATTTCTATAACCTGGAGTGGGATATTTTTTGTGGTGTTTTAACTATTTTACTGTTTGAGAAAATGCAAACTTTCTAAAAGTGGCATTTTCAGAATTACAATTTAATATCAGACTCCACTATAAATTAGGATTTTAAATTGTGATTCTAGCAACACAAATCATGAACTGGTTACCTATTACCATTTGGAAATAACACTTAGAAAATGTGATACGGTTACTCCAATGTTATCCTATGGAAGAGGTAGACCTTGCAGTTGGTAAAAATGAAAAGAGATTTTTTCACTACCAGGACATGTAAAACTTAAAAGCACATATCCCGCTTTTTGAATACATTGCACCTTGCCCTCAGGGCTGTCCAGGGCCTACCCTAGGGGTGACGTATATGTATCAAAAAGTAAGGTTTGGGTCTTGCAAAAGGTTTATTTTGCGAAGTCGAAATGGCAGTTTAAAAACTGCACACACAGAGTGCAATGTAAGACCTGAGACATGTTTCAAAGGGCTACTTAAGTGGGTGGCACAATCAGTGCTGCAGATCCACTAGTAGCATTTAATTTACAGGTGCTGGGCACATGTAGTGTTATGTTATGTTAATAAAATGTATAGAACGCATGGCTGCCCCAGCAATGGGACTTCCCAGTGCTACCCACCGAGTACAAGTATAATCCATCCACAAGAGACGAGGGAAGGAGGACATCGACCAACCTAAAAGATGAAAAGTCAAGTTTTTAGCTTTTTCCTGAAACCGAGAAGGCTCTGGATATTTCTTAGTTGAAATGGCAAGCTGCTCTAGAGGGCTAAAACTCGAAAGGAGCAGCCGTGTCACTACCAGGTTTAACTCAGCCGAGCAGTGCGCTTTGTTTGGGAGATAGGGTCTCACTAGATCAGACAGGATAGGAGCACTTGACGCATTCAGAATCTTATGTGCTGTACTGAGGACTTTAAATTGAATAAGTATCTCAATAGCAAGTGAATGGAGCCTATGAAGAAGCCCAGAAGTGGGACAAAACTTAGGGAGGGAGAACAGTAACCTGTCTGACGCGTATTAGACTGCAGGCTCTTTAAGATAGATTTCTTGCTACCTAAATACAGGATGTTACAGTATTCCACGTGAGACAGAATTGTGATTGAATGATCAGCTGTCGAATGTGAGGTTGAAATAGGCTGATAATTGGTTTCACTCCTCTCAGAAGGCCAAAGCAAGTGCTGGACAGAGTGGTCACTTGCGTCTCAAAACTGAGGGAGACATCCAACCAAATCCCCAGGTTTTTTACAGATGTTTTAGATGAGGGAGGGGGTCCCAGGCTGTCCAGCCACCAAATATCTCCGCACAATTGAGTGTGCTTTTAGAACAACAAGATTGTAGTTTTAACTTACTAGGTAATTATAAGTAAATAAAATATGCCAATTGGGTATATGCCAATCTAACATGTTTTAAGGAGAGAGCACAAGCACTTTAGCACTGTTTAGCCATGGTAAAGTGCACAGAGTCCTAAGGCCCAAAAAACATGAATGCAGCAAAAAATAGGAGGAAGAAGGCAAAAAGTCTGGGAATGATCCTGCATAAAGGGCCATGCCCAACAGCAATGCAAAAATCTATTCAAAGGTGTTCGCATCTCTGTTGAGCAGGGTTATTGCCAAATTGGTCTCCACGTGGCAGTATGCGTTTGTTCTAGGTCGGAGTACGACAGATACCATCAGTCGAGAAATGATGCTATTTGATACAGCAGAGATCAGGAGGCCCCCTATGGCAATGGTTCTGCTTGATGCCGAGAAGGCTGTTGACCCGATTTCCTCTAGGAGGTCCTTAAAAAGTTAGATATGGTGCCCGGCTTCCAATCTGCTCTACGTATTATGTATCACAAACTGAGAGACAAATTGCAGTTGATGGGCACTGAATCCGATATAATAAAGAACACAAGGGGTACAAGACAGGGGTAACCTTGTTCCTCCCTTATATTTGCTCTTTATATTGATCCCCTCTTGTAAAAACCTATGGATCACAGGGCCATATCTCCAGTGATAACCAATGGATTTCCCGGCAAAGTTTTGACATAGAATGATGATATCACCATAGCTACCACTGATCGTGATAGGATAATTCAGGAAATGGAAGACGATGCTGTTAGGTTTGGGCAAATATGCAGGTATTTCTTAAATAGGGGCAAGACGCAAATTCTGTGTAATGATAACATTTGCTGTTACAACCAGCAGAAGTCTTACAGCATGCTCTACTTGGAAATCAATATCACCCCTAAGATGGATAATATCATCACACTAAATTATGATTCCATATTGCTTCAAATCGAGAAAGATATGATGTGTATAAATATTCTCTATCTAATTATAATCGGACTTTGTAATGTTATTAAAATGTTGGTGCTTCCAAAAGTTCTCTATTTATTCAGAGCAATCCCTTATGAGATAAGACAGGTCTAGTTCAAGAAACTGGACTGGATCTACAACAACTTTTTTTGGTAATATAAAGAGTACGAAGAGCCCGGTAATATTTGGTTTTGCCCCTAGATAAGGGTGACTGGGCAGTTCCGAATTTTAAGTAGTAATATTGGGCATCTATGTTACAACACATGGAGTTGTTCATTACAGGCATGAGTGGTCCACACGTCGAACTAGAAAGGCTGCCCAGAATTTATGCATTAACCCTAGGGAAGGAAGCCAGAGGATCTTTTTGAGAGTTTTGGAACCTAGTTATTATAAAAATCTTAAGTTTAAGACAATGGAAGCAGCTCATAAAATCTGGACAATTCTGAGAGGTAAAATTAGTATGACCGCCAAAGTTTTTATACACCCCTCTGGCGCTCTCCCTGTTTCCCTCAGTATTTCATGATAAATACTGTTTGGTTTGGGAGAAAGGGGGTATATGAAAAATAGATGATATTTCCTGTGATGGCCAAATCTCCTGCTTTTAGGACTTGCAGCAGAAATATGGGCATCCCAAGCAAAGCTTCTTTTAATATCTTCAAATAAGGTATTTCTTTTTAGGAAACTTGACAATGGCAAAATCTTGCTAGAGCAGAAACTGATTGTACAGAGCATGAAGCTTTGAGCTGGTGTTAAAATTAAATCTTTATATAAGCTGCTTATTGACCTCAGTAGAGATGATATAAATATAAATATAAATAAAATATAGAGCAAGAAATGGCAGCAGGGTATAGCTCACTGCACCACCCAGTAAAGTCACCACTAAGTCACAAGCTTGAATATTGCCCACCTCATATGACCAGCTGCCACACGGTCATCAAACATAAATATAGCAAGAAAATGAGAGGCAATATGATCACAAAAGACAAACATGAGTCAGAAAAGACGTATCAATTCATAATTCCAGGTATTCAACCGGAAGTTCTTTTATTTCAGATTCTTCCACAGCCAACGCGTTTCGCCCTACAGCCAGGGCTTCTTCAGGGCTGCAATCATATACAAACATATATATGTATAATATTTACAACAAAAAAAATGATTTCGTTAAGAAGCAAATTAATTAGCCATACATCGTGCATGTTTTTAAGCAAAATCAGCTAAGGAACATGTGGCATACCCAACAAAAACACCACAAAGAATGAACACCCTTTATGTTGAAAAGTGCTTTAGAAGTTTTTTATAAAGATACTTTACATCTTTATTTTTAAAATGGGGAGACTCAGGGTATGTTACAAGATAGATATAGTAAAGTCCTATGTCATGATTATCAAACATTAACACTATACACTGACACTGACACTATAGAGTATGGTCAGAAAGTTCTCAGGGAGAGAAAGGAAGGCAAGAAAGAATTTGATCATACATCCGAACAAACGGTGCCCATACCAGCTAAGTACACACTACAATCAAATCACAAATGTACGCTTACCAATATTATGAAACATCAGGTAACTGATCTCTATTCTTCTGAAGATATTCCAATGTCTGTCTAGTGCTAGGAAATACAGTTAAACTTAAGTTTAACTGAGACAAAATCCTAACTTTACTACTCCTAAATGCCCTTTGTGAATACCAAAAGTCTTAAAGTTAGGATTTTGTCTCAGATTACATTTGTGAATCGGGCCCCTTGTCTCAAAGGCACATACTAGCCAGGCTGGCTCCAAACCCAGTGGGAGGGAAGCTAACCTTGGAACTGGTTGTGAGTGGACACAGGGTAGGGGACCACTCATTTCCCAGGCCACACCGCTGGGTGGGCACAAGAGCTGTGCACAAGGGAGGAAGGGTTCCCTCATTTTGGAATTTAGGTGTAAGAAGCACTGGGGGATTGGGCGAAGCAAGGCAAACAGAAGGTGGTTCAATAGGGGGAGGGTTCCAGCAAGGAACTGTTTACCCCATTCTTAAGGGAGTGTCCAGGAGTCACCCCCACCCACTTGCTAGTGTAAACCATAAATGTGGCAGCCTGAGGAACGCTCCTCAGAACACTTTCTGAAGATGCACAAGATCTGGAGAGGACTGGACCCGCTGTTGTGGCCTAAGAGATGCTCTGAAGGGCTGGACCTACTTCCTCATGGTCCCAGGACAAAGCAGTGTCCTCCAAAGGTAGGTTTGGTGACCTCCTTTGTGGCTAAAGGGACACAACCAGATGCAAGAGGCCTTTTTCCAAAGTGACCAGTTGAACAGTACCAACTGGACCAAGAATGGACCTTGCTGGTGGCCTCTTCTGGAGTGAGTGCTGGTCAGTAAGTACTGTCCCTAAGGACCTGGGGCTACAGACGTGACCCAGAGGAGTTGCTCCAGAAACTCTGAAACATTTTGTACTTCTTAGACCTCTAGAGCAGTCAGCAGGACATTGCGGAAAATGTATTTGATTTCAATGCAACTTCATCACCTACAGCTCAGGGTTTCCCAGCTAGAGGATTTTGAGCTCCCTAACAAAAATACATTAAACGTAAAATATTTGACCGGGGCGAACCTGCTTTGTGTATCTTTCCAGCGCTTCATTTCGATCGGCCAGAAATCATGTCTATTGTCCTGGTCTACACTGTTGTAGTGTCTTGTGTATTATAGAGCGCGGAACCCCTATGGTCCCTAACGGACTTTGTAGTCTAGTGACGTAAGTGATTGGGTGTGGTTAATAAACTTCATGATGCAGTACATTTCAGTTAACAGTTACACTCTAGAGAATAAAGATGTGTAATACTGAGCTACATGTGTGGTTTAATTCATTTACATGCTACCAGGCTGGGGAGGATGCTACAACAGGTGACGAGATAGGGGATACGTAAACCCTGAAAACCGAAGAGTCAAGAGCGCTCTCCCAGAGAGTTTGCTGAGGTCCAGCAAACTGCTTGTGCATGCATCATGTACCTCAGTCAAAGTGAAGAATTGCTGATGGCATATGTGGAGTCAAAGCTCAACTTCAGCCAGTGCAAGGCCTTTAAAGAAAGTGAAGGATCCACGGAAAGTTTCAGTTATCTTCGATCAGAAAATTGCTAATATGATCAAAATAAGAAGTGCAATGCCACAACTTAACACAGAGCTGTCATTCATACAGTGTGGACAAAAGCCATATCGACCAGGTACAGGAAGTGCAATAAGTGGCGACAGCCAGTGGTAAGTGAATGCTGTGAGCAGAAGAAGATAAGCACAAAAAAGCACTATAAGGCAGAGATCAACCAGGTGTAAGAAAGCATGAAGAAACTCCAAAGGTGGCGCTCCTCAGATATAAGAAACAATCTTTTACTTACCCAACATCTAGAGTAAAGAGAGTCACCCAACCTCAGCGCCAGGTGCAGCAACCCAAGCATGAGCATGGGGGCTATGCTTACAAGGCCATCGAATCCTGCCAAGCCGACGAAAGAGGCTGTGAGCAGCGGTTAGATAGTGCAATTTTGCTTTTCCTATAGCTGCTGGAGAGAGCGTGCAATATGGTGATGCTGCCTTCCTAAAACCATTCAGTTTTCGCAGAACATTGGCACCAGATGGACTGTCTGGATTGAAGCTTTTGATGACTTCATTGCTGTGTTGGAAGTAGCAGATGACCAAAAGATAATCAAATATCTCAAAAACCTAGCAGGTGACGGATTGAAAAAAGTGATATAGAAAATACCCAGCAGTGAAGGAACTTTGTACCATTAAATTAAAGAAATACTAACGAACAAATTCAATACGATGAGGAACGTTGACTAAAAAAGGTACATCTTCAACAGGAAAGACGGAGAGAGATAGTAAAATGATGGATTAATTTGTTGAAAGACTTGAAATGCTCCTCAAACACTTTAAGTTCAATTAATTCAATGACGAAGAAACCATTCATCTCAGAGTCATAGATGGTTGCCTGTACGATTCCTTCAGACGCTGAATACTGAGAGTAACGCTCAGTCTGGAGCATGTGCTAATGGCAGCTAGAGCTGAAGAACATGCCGACAAACAAGTCTACCTTTTCAACTCATGTTGGTTTGCTCAGATTCAAAAGAATGAATTTCAGAGTGTCTTCAGTAGCCAAACGTTTTCAAGATGTAATATGGTGCATTATACAGCCTGTCATGCATGCTTTTTTTTTTCCCCAGAGTTTTATATAGCGCAAACTTGACCCAAAGGTATCGGGTATCAGAGTGCATTACATGAGCACCAGTTGCTTACACAAGGACACATTCATTTTTGTTAGGCACGGGGAGATTCAGTGATTTGCCCAGAATCACAGTATGTTGAGCGTCATTGCCGAGACTCAAACCCGGTTCCCCAGATTTGAGATCGACCGCCCTAGCCGTTAGGCTACATCCTCTCCCAATTACAATGATGATATACTAGCATTTGGGGTCACACAAAAGGAACATGATAGAGCCCTTACACAAGTGTGCTGTCTGCTTGCAGATGCAGGTCTTATGTTGAATGCTGAAAAGTGCGTTTTTCATAAAACAAAACTAAAATTAATTGGGCACATTTTCTGGGAAGGGGGAATGACTCCAGATCCAGCCAAGGTTCTGGCTTTGTCATCTACTTCCCCTCCCCAAGATGTAACCATGCTGCGTTCTTTTCTTGGTATGGGCAGCTAGTGTTCCAGGTACATCCGTGACTTTGCCACTGTGAGTGCCCCATTGAGAAAGTTAATGAAACGGAATGTTTCATTTCAGTGGTCACGGTAGTGTGATCAAAGTTTCAAGATAATTAAGCATGCGATTAAAAATGCTACTGGGATGGCTAACTTTAATCTGAAAGTGCATACAGAGATTTTTTGTGGATGCCAGCCCAGTGGGCTTAGGCGTGATTCTTGCCCAACATAGTGGACATGCAAATGCCCGAAGGTGTATTTTAGAGTATGCTAACTGAAGTTTGTCACAGACTGAACAAGCTTACTCGCAACCTGCGAAAGAAAGCCCAGTTGTTGTGCTTGCAGACACTTGTGTTTCTGTGTGGGAAACATTTTACACTTGTTACTGATCACCAAGCACTGCTTACTGTCTTTGGCAATCCAAAGGCCAAGATGCCCTCTCGCATTAAGAGGTGGGGGCTGAGACTGCAAGAGCATGACTACACCACTGTGCACCAGCTGGGAAAAGATCAAAACCCTGCTGACTACATTTCTCGAGTGCCCATGCAGTGCCAGAGTACCCCCTCCAAATTGGCGAGGCCTATGTTAACTTTATTATGAGATCCAGCTCGCCTGCAGCTGTTTCTGTGACTCAAATAAGTGCTGCTACCAATGCAGACAGGAATATGCTCGTTCTCAAAGACATTATATGCATCAGTCCTGAAGAACATATGCTCGACCTCTTGATAACGACAGTGAATCTCAGAAATTCTAGAATGGAGTGATGAACTGTCCATTACACAAGAAGGGCTTATCTTGCAAGGGTCTAGAATTGTCATTCCTGAAAGTTGATGACTGCAAGTCATTGAAGTGGCACATGAGGAACATCATGGAATTGTCACCACAAAGCGAGCCCCTCAAGACCGTGTTTGGTTCCCTCATCTTGAGGAGCGAGTTGAGAGAGAGCTCCAGGTGTGTCATTTGTGTAACATTCTATCTCCCAAAAAAACACAGTATCCTTTGAACATGCCGCCACAAAGTGAGCCTTCCAAGACCATGTTTGGTTTTCTCATCTTTGTGAGCAAGTTGAGAGAGAGCTTCAGGCTTATCATTTGTGTAACTGTTTATCTCCTAAAAAACACACCATCCTTTGCACATGTCAGATCTTCCAAGACATGTCTGGGAGAAAATTGAAATTGACTTCTTTGAAACTTTTGAAAATGGTCATTACCTCATGGTAATTGTAGATGAGTACTTCCGGTTTCCTCTGGTGGAAGACCCCTTGTCAATCACTCATGATCGAGTAGTTGAAAGACTAGAAGGCATATTTGGAACCTGGTGTGTCCCGTCCATTCTAAAATCTGACAATAGCCCACCATTGAATGGTTGGGAATTCAAAGACTTCCTCACTCATTTGAATATCAAGCAGAAGAAAAGCACCCTTTTAAGGACACATGATAATGGCTTTGTTATACATTTTATGAGCCCTCTTAAGAAGGCTGTCCAGTGAGCTGCGCTAGAGGGACTTGAGCTCAAGTCCGTTCTTCATTCTACTCTTCGTGCCTACAGATCTACCCCCAGGCTAAAGTCCGACCACCCTGATGTTCGGAAGAGCCATGGGTACCAAGCTGCCCCAGTGGACCACTGAAAGAACAATTGAAGCTCAGAAGGTTTACTCAGTGGCGGCTGGTGACTTTTGAAAAAGGTGAGGCGTAAAAGTTGTGCATGAGTTCTGTGGCGAGCGAGCAGAGCGAGCCTGACCGCCAAAAGAGAGGTTCAGGGAATTTCCCCGAGAAAATTTTGAAAAAAAGGAGTGGGCAAATGACGCATTTTCAAGCAAATTTGAGTAAGCAAGTTGCTTAATAAATCAATAAAGAGATCTCATATGATTATGACATAGGTAGCTACTTATTCAGTATATCCATAGAACTTCATAACAGACTTTGCGATAACACCTCTGAATATGCTAGTGAAGTATCTTACATCTGATGCTGTGATGGCAGCACTGACCAGTGCCTCATTACAGGAGCAAGACTTACTAAGTGTAATGATGCTGCTTGTTTTAATATTTATTTGCAATTCTTTTTACTGGATTTGGTTTCAAACTTTTAATGTTTTAAGAGCTGTATCCGAAATAAGCTTAAATTGAAATCACATTCATACCACCAGTTCCCTTTCAGACAATTCAACTCTTTGGTAGTTGAGTTGACATTATTTTCAATTTTGCTTTAAAAACAACAGATTCTATTTGTGAATCATTTTGGTGGTCAATCCCCCTTCAACCGATTTACTGAATCTTCATGTAATAATGTCGCTATTATGGGCAGTACGAGGCTGAACACTAGGGCAGACTCCGATGAATCCGCAAACACCAGTGGCCTAACTGCTTGCATGTGCATAACCTTGATGTGCATCTTTGATGCATTCACAACTAGTATGCCATAGCGCTTCAGCTCCTTATATTTCTAGCAGCGCTACCTACCCGTGTGTAACATTCTGTGTTTTACTTTTCTGGCACCATCACTGTCACATGCTGTAATTCCTTCGTATGTGATTTTTATGACCCAAGTACAACCATGTTTCCTGGATGGACTTTTAAGATGATTAATTGATGCAGTGCGAGGGCTGGGCAGATGTAACCAAAATGTGATATTGCCTGTTGCATGCAGTAACGGGGCTAGCAGTGACTACTCCTCACAATATTTGGCAGTGACATGGATTATATTTCTGCAGCAAAGTCAATAAAACGTTATTGCTGTGGTAACTTTTGTACATTTGGGACCATGTATATTTTACACAGCAATCACTTCTTTGTTCACATTATCAGTTTAGTCAACTGCTACCGGCTCTGCCTACTTTCAACCACGCAGGAAAAACCCCTCTGTGGCCAGAAATGCTGACAAATCAAATTAGGCGGCAATTTACAGATTATCTCGCCTTGACACGACTGATGCGGAAGGGCAGTTCATCTGGGGACCTCACTAATTTTTTAACTTTAAAAGCGGGGCGAGAGTGGCAATAGGGTTTCCTTTGATGCAATTCGCACTGGCACCCTGCAGCATCCGTGCACTCCAAATGCTTAGCTATACCGTGTACCTGCCATCAGTTCCATTAATAGGAAATTTCTTTGAAGCAAAAGGTGAAATATTACAGGGCGGCTGCCTAGGAATAAGAAATGCTTCCTCACAAAGGCTGCTCCTCATGGTAAAATGAAACAAAATTAACTTTGAATTGCCACCAATACACGAGAAATAATTAAGCAAGCACGGCTTCATTCTTAATCAAATGGACAGATGCCAGCCCCGGGGGGCTCCCGCAGCTCCCATTTGACGAGAGGCCCAAGCACAGAACCCGGCGCAGTCAGGAGCTCCTCTACTTACTCGCAGCCTGAGGCCCTGGGGGTTGGGTAGAAGAGGGTGACGCAGTGAGGCCCGTTAGAGATTAGTCTCACTTTACTCCATGCTGCCTATGCAGAACCGGGGAGCAAAGGCTGCTCCTAACCAGCAGTGTTACCCGAGAGGAGAGGCTTTGTCAGGTCTCCTCGACGCCGTATTGGGCATTAATACCGCTCAGTTTAGGCCCTGATTCCCGAGTGGGGTGCTGCATTTCGATCCCGTGCAAACTCCAATTTGCTCAGGGGTCGGAATTTCGGATTCCTCAGAAGAGACCTGCCCCGCGCCCCGCCCTCCGCCTTCATAAATACCTCTCCTCGGAGAATCTGTAATTACTGCCTAAAATTTCCCCAAACTCTGCATCAGGGCAACAACTGTGTTTATTTTAACGCGCGAAATGGCAGACTCAGGCGGCCTTGCCACTGTTAGCACAGTGAACGTTTCAATGACAGATGGCTGACCCCTCTTGTCGTGTGTGATTTAAAATGCCAAATGCCAGCCTGCCCTTCGTGTAGTGCCTTATGTCAAATGCCAGGGCTAATAACGGAGTATACGTTTTCTATCTCGGCGTTATTCTTTTAGGAGGCATTATTGATTTTTTATGAATCCAATTACAGCCTTGCGGTTCCCATCAACTCACACTCGCCATAGGTGCCTGCCTAGTTTGGTTAAAATGCACCACTACAATTCCCCAAAAAATCGTTGTGTGGGCTTCTCCAAAGCCCATTGTGAAGCCGTCTTTACGCCATTCGAGGTTTTGACCAATGTTAGTAGCAGCGGCGGCCGGCATGCTCGAGGGAGGGGGGGAAGGGGGTCGCGGGTGGGGAATAATTAATAAAACAAAATAAAACTTACCTGAGTGCCGGGGTACCGCACCGCCTCCGCTCCAGGCGGGCCACGCTGTACTGGTGGGTCCGCGTGTTCCGGCTGCAGCAAGCAGCCAGCAGGCAGCTTCCCTTCCCTCCCCTACGCAACGAAAGCCAATCACAACGCTGATAGGCGCAGCAGGCGAGCGCCCCAGCCGGGACATTTTCTCTTCATAGAGAAAAGGGAGAGTGGGCGGTCCTGCTCGAGGGCAGGGGAGTGGCTTACCCACTGTTGTGAGTACTGACTGTTTGGTCGGCTCCAGGGCCGACCAAACAGTCAGTACCCACAACAGTGGGCAAGCCACTCCCCCCCTGCCCGCGAGCAGGACCACCCACCCCCAACCAGGCACAGAGGCACTTCTGCTTTCTCGCAATGCGAGAAGGCAGAAACATAAATGGTAGTTTTTACCGTTTATGTTTCTGCCTTCTCGCACCGCGAGAAAGCAGTGGGGCGACGCCCCCACGCCCCAATGGGGGAGCCGCCACTGCTGATTCATCTCACAAGTCCAGAATGAAGACTTATGCAGACAAGCATTGATGTTTCTGGGACATTAAGTTTCAGAAAGGATACTGTATCTTTGTCAAGCAGCAGAGGAAATGCAAATATGATGCTCCATTCAATGCTGATCCATTGCAAGTTGTGCCTAGTAAGGGACACATGGTGACTGCTTACAGTCCTGGAAAGTCCATTACGAGGAATTCCTCACATTTTAAGCACCTGCCTCGGAGTCTGTTGTCTTCAGACATCCGGAGTGAGACTTTGTCATCAGAGGGCCCGGAGAGCCCCGAAACTGCATCAGTGTCCAGATCATCAGTGCCATCTGCTGTTGTTTCTCCTGCATTTCTTCAGCCTCACACCACGAGTTCTGGAAGAGTGGTTTGAGCACCTCGATGACTCAGTGAGGAACTATGATGCATATATATAGTTTTTTTTGTTTAACAAAGGGGCAGATGTAGTGTCTTGTGTATTATAGAGCGGGTGACCCCTATGTTCCCTATCGGACTCCGTAATCTAGTGAAGGGTGTGGTTAATAAACTTCATGACATCATGACGCAGTGCATGTCAGTTAATGGTTATACTCTAGGGAATAAAGACATGTAATACCAAGCTCTGTGTGTGGCATAATTCCTTTACATGCTACCGGGCTGGGGAGGATGATACAACTGTCATAGACTATCATTGGTGTTTTGTGGTTTCTGGCGCTATTGTTACTTAAATCTTTAAAAAAAAACACATATCTCTGAGTCCCCTATTCAATTCCTACTGTTTTGTTTTTATTTTGTTTATAAAATGTTATTCTATTTTTCTAATTTGAATTGGGATTTTTATTGTTTGCTGTTATTACTTTATTACTGTTTCAGTAATGCAGAAATACTTTACAGAGTACCTAATTCTGCCATAGTTGCCAGGGGGTTGAGCTCAGGTTATTTTGTGGTCACCCTGTCAAGTTAGTCTTGTTATTCCTTGAGGTTGGCGACTGTCCACCACAAATAATAATCTACGTTCATGCAATATGTGATTGCATATTCCAAAATCTTGGATACGTTAAACATTAACTTCCATTTGCAGGTTTTCCTATTTACCATTTGTTGCATCGTAGAAGATGTAATTCTCTCCCAAACACAATTGCAAACATTTTGGTGCCCTTTCATGCACATATAACCCTTGCAGAAAGCATATCCAGCACGATAACCAAGTTGTAAATTATACAGATTTGGCTACCATTTGGAATGAATGGCATACATTTGCAGCTCTCTAGCTGCATGCAATTCCTCCTGAAAGTGTGAATGAAGCAATGACTAGTTGACAGCCATTGCCAGTTCTTGAAACAAGTGGCCAGCTTGATGGGTAGATTTTGTATTAATGTTAATGTGGCTGTTTCTGTTACCCTGAAAACAACCCATCTGTTTTCTCTTTATAACTACAGGGCTGCTGCTGTATTTATTGTTTTTGCCTTACATAACTCACTTGTTGCACTCCTGCAAAATTCCCTACCCTCACCAAACCCCCCAAATCCCTTCCATATCTTAAAGATTCCCATCAGCCCCCCTGCTACCCACTTATCATCTCGACCTCGTTGAGTCACCCAGCAGCTCCCCCTTCTGGGATACCTCCAGAGAGCAACACCTTCTCCGTACTAGTCTGTGAGAGCCTGACCAGGACATCACAGACTCACATCAGGAGAAGAGTTAATCTGAGGCTCAGCACCCCAGTGGCAGAAAATAGCACGAACGCCAATGTTAAAACAGCACCTCGTCTGCTTGTTCCTTATCCTGTAACGTACCATCTTACGTATTTTTCAGTAATTTGTCTTAACTCAATGAATGCATTGTGGCTTTCTCAAGGAGGCCATCCTGACATTTAATAGGACATGTTAGACAGAATATCTTAAAGTCGTCCAACATTGCCCAGATATGCATTTCCATAGACTATGCCCACAACGGCACCCAACTCAAAGAACGACCACGCACTAACCCAAAAGTGTATACTGAACTGTTCCTCTCATACACATCCAACAGTGCTCATATGCCATACAGCCAAGCCTCAAAGAAGTATTTATAGCAGTGACTAGCCCAAATGTATATTCAGTCAAAATGTATATACTCCTCACTATGCTAATATAACACATTGTACAAACCTCCTGGTACTGTCATAGGCACAATTCGGCCCCACAACCATATATTAGCAGTTTTAATACCTCAATAGCACATCCATATTTTCACCCACATGCATAACAGATCCATTCAGTAAAAGTTAGCTTAAGCATATTACAACCACACATGCATAAAATTGACCGAATGCCATATAATTGGCCCATGCTACTTTTCAACAGAATGGTTTCCCCAGGTTGAGCAAGCAACATGTGCTAATCTGGTGAAACAAAATAACATGCTATGTTCTTTGGGGGTGCTTGGTAGACTGCTTGATTTTTTCTCAGGTCAGAAGCCTTTCCCCAAACATAAAAGACTACTCTCTGCTGATGAATGGCAACTATCACCAAACACAAGTGGCCAAAGATGTCCAACACTGGATGGGCTAACAAGAACGGTTCTTATTTCTGAGTACTCATATCTACAATGAACTGCTTTAAACACAATGCACTTGGGAGGACTAGTGCTGATACGCTGGCAAAGTGTTTCTCACCGCCCTGTAACTGATTGCCTCTTTCTTCCACCATCCTACAATTCCTATCTCTTCATCGCACTACTGCGTTTTACACTTTCTCTATTCCTCTATTCGAATTGGGTATTTGTAAAGCATGAGCATACTCCCTATGTAGAGGGCTACTTGGCGACTTACAAAAGCAGGCACAGTCCATGTAAGCAATAAAATGGAAGATTAAAAAAGTGTCATCTTTTTGCAAAAACTGAGCAGATTGGTGGTCTTTAGCAAAACCCCCAGTAAAGAGATCCAGACAGTGCTTAATTTGAGCTGGACTTTGCAGGTGGGGCTCAACAGCATTCATTTTTGGGGACCAGCACGAATTTTTGCTCATAAGACTTTGACTCTGAGCAAGAGAGGGCAAATAAACTAGGGGGAGGGAAAGAGGAATAGAAAGCCAGAAAAAACGTAACAAAGGAAGAAAGCAAGAGCCTACAAGAGTGAGATAAAGGGGAAAGAAGTTTCTGGTGGTGGATTAAAGAGCCATGAGGTGGCATCAAGACTACACAGCTTTGGTATTTAGAACGCTGACATTCAATAACGCCAGTCACAAACTTCAAAGCAAACCATTGGCCCCCAGTACTTATTATTTTACAAATTAAACACTGGTCCCAACAGTGGTGGCCTCCCTTTGAAGATATCTCTTGCTCCTTCTTGCACACTTGTAGGGTGAACCGCAAAAGGGAAGTGCGAAACACTTCAGATTATTGTCTTTAGGACAGTAGTTCCTAAATATACTACTCAGGAGAGTGAATCAACCTTGATGATAGATTTGATCATACAGGTGGTCTTTGTTTTTCATTTCTTATCTTTCGCTTCCTCCCATTTTCTCTCTTTTCTACTTTTGTCTCTCTTAATGTGGATCAAAGTCTAATGGTGCGAAATAAGTCCCGAGTGGCTATTCACAAAGGTAACTTTACACATGAATAAGTCTACACGTGTAAAGTTACTCTTTCACTTTTGAGTATCTTTATGACTTTTGGCTAGTCACCATTTACAAGTGTAAATTTACTCAGAGGTGTAGAGTTATGTGTCCCCACCCCTGAAACACAGGGTGAAGTCAGTAAAAACGTCAAATATGATTGTTAAGTTACTACTAGAAGTGGCTTTACAACCATAATTTATTTTCCGCACCCTTCACGGATACCACTGCAATCGGGGAGAGATCTCTCCATGGCAAAGTATGGGGAAATTAATAAAAGTTTAATAAAGTTTTTTTTAAATATCGGTTAAATGTTTGTGTTAAATAATTTTATATGTATTTTAATTATAGAATATTTTTTTTAATGGTACCTGATTATTAAATACATTTAAATTACATTTTTTGAAAGATATTTGTTCAAAATTAAACCCAGCTTAAAGTAAAATGTTGATATTTATTTATTATGTATTCATAGTTAGAAAAAGTTATGTATAAATGTTATTAATTTAATTCATTTTGTTAAAAAAATTAAGTTACATTGACTTTTAAATGGGAAAGAAGTTCATTAAATTATTTTAAAACAAAATAATATTTATTAATATTTTATATTTATGTTTTAATTAAAATAATTTTACATATATTTAAAAAAAAAAAAAAATCACCATTATTACTCATAGTGTTCTATTTTGATCCCAACTGTCATTATTTTCTATGGGAGGGTGTTGCAGAACCAGTGGCTGGCCAAGTGTAGTGCTGTACTAACTGAAGCTGAAGTACATTTACAACTGTTTTGTGTCTTTTTTGGCTGTACTAACTATAGAAGTTCAGATTGTGAACTTACTGTTTTGTGAGTGGGTGCATGTCCCTTCCTAAACCACTCTCTAGCCCTACCTAAACCCATCATTACTCCTCCATAACCCCTCCCATTATTCATTAAAAAATCCTATTTTCTAGCCACTCAATCCTGTCCCTCCTACATTTACTACTAAAACACATACCTACGTGTGCAGAGATCTCCACAGTTGGGGCTGGGATTTCCAGTGGAGATAGCTGCACATAAAAATAGGAGAGGCAAAGACATTAGTGAAAAGCATTTTGTAATAAGCTAGTTGTAGTACTGTTGTGCTATTAAACGTAACACAAAATGCAGTTTGTAAAGTCACCTCAGCATGTGGTGGGCATATCCTTAAATGCACACATTTCTACAAACTGTGAGTTAGCAACTCCCAAGGAACCTGATAATTACATTTAGCCAGGGCCTTAAGTGGGATGAAAAAACTGGGGGGTCTCTCAAAGGGGCGTGGCCAATGTAATTAAGGGTGTGGCTTAAAAACTCATAAGCTAAAAATCTGTGCTTAGCATAGTGTGCCACCCGACTTGTATTTTGCTGTTTCTGTCATTGCATCCAGACATATGATACAACAAGTAACATCATACCTACAACAAGTCAGGACTATTGGCTTTGTCAGTGGTTGTTAGTTGCATAAGATAAATAAGCAGCAACTGTGGCTTGTATATAATATTGAAAAAGCTTCCACTTAAAGCAGTGGTGACACCACGACAATGTTGCTGCTCCTGAGTTTCAAAAAGAGAAGGGAAATCCAGAGAGAAAATGACTCTCTTTAAAGGATTTTCCTTTCTCTACAACACACACCTGGCATGACGTCATGCTGTAACTTCTCCACTAGTGAGAAGTGAGCAGTGTGAGCATGCGCACATCGATGTGCCTGCTGTCACTGCAGTCCGGTAAAAAACAGACTGCCTGTGCCAGGGAACAAAACAGAGCCCGATGGAGATCCGTTTCGAGACCCGCTTTATAAAACTGCCGGTGCTCAGCACCAGTGAGACCCAGCCCACTTAAAGCCCTGCATTTAGCCAATAGAGGTGCCTTCAAATTTGATGCGTCTTCAAAATTTAACAAGCAAACAGTGAGCATGGCCACCTCTTACTCAAAGGTCGTTCCAGCCGTGTCCATCTGTCACGCGCAAATCCGGTCCCCGCGAGGGCCCGCCTTTGGCTGGAGTCAAGTAAAGGTCAAGGCCGCCTCTCTGCTTTCTCATCAGGTCTCTGGAAAGTTTGAAACATTGCTCCTTCGGGGACACTGAGCTGTGATTGAAAACGCTGTCTTTAATGGAGTTGTGTGTGTGCTTAGGCTCGTGGGAGTTCGCTTGGACAATGATATTAAACTTTAAAGGTCAGCGCCGTGGACGAATGCATTAACATTTTCCAAATCTTCTGTTGTCTATGCTCTCATTAATGCTAGAGCAACAATTTATAATGAGGATGCAGCACATGATTGAAAGTCACTGAAAGAAATGGCTTTCAGCTTCATCGACCCAGGGTTCCCTGGCCTGTCAAAGGCTTGCTAAACGTCACTGGTAAACATGTTACATGAGCCGCCATGATGCATGCTTGCGGGGTTGTGGTGTGTTGGACAACTCTGAACATCCCCAATGCAGGTTGCCGCTAAAGATGCCCATAAGCATAAAATCAAGCTGCATAAGACTTTAAGGGCCAGATGTACGACCCTTTTTTGCGCTCACAAATGGGAGATCGGCCAGTTTCGATCGCAAAAAAGGGTAATGGCATGTACAAACACTATTTTGCGAGTCACTGACTCGCAAAATAGCGTTTGCGACTCTCGCTATTAGGAAGGGGCGTCCCTTCCTAATAGCGAGACTCACTGCCATGTACTATTGTTTTGCAACCGCATTTGCGGCCGCAAAACACTCGCAGTTTACCACCTACTTCAAGTAGGTGGTAAACCACTCGCAAACGGGAAGGGGTCACCAAGGGACCCCTTCCCCTTTGTGAGTGTGTGAGAAAATATTTTTTAAGAGCAGGCAGGGGTCCCAGGGACCACTGCCTGCCCTTAAAAAATGAAACTGAAAGTTTCATTTTCCTTTTTTAAATGCATCCCGTTTTCCTTCAAGGAAAACGGGCTGCATTAAAAAAAAAAAACAGCTTTATTTAAAAAGCAGTCCTACCCCTGGGAGTGCTAGCCATTCCCAATGGGGCCGCTAATTGCGCTTGCCTCATGAATATTGATGAGGCATGCAATTTGCGACCCCATTGGGAATCGCTAACAGTGTCTGTGACACTGTTGTACATTGCATTTTACGAGTCGCAAATTGCAAGTCACAAAGCGACGCAATTTGCGGGTCGCAAAATGTCAGGGTCGTACATCTGGCACTAAATGTCTTCTCACTTAAATGTTTCTCACAATTCTGATAAGCAGTTAGGGCAGCCCATTCGGGGATATTAAGACACCATTACTGAGTTTTAAAGCTGGCTTCTATTTGGTCAGCGCTTGATAATGTGTCAAACATATAACGCAGGGGTGACGAAAATGATTTTAATACTCCCTCCTGGGACGTGTTGTGGTAAGCCCTGGGTTTAGGGAGAGGTGTGCCAGTATGCTTTTAACACATGCCTTGCTGTGCTCTATTGTTTGCAGCTGAATCAAAGCATTTTGTGACAATATTTTTTTAATAAAAATAGGTACTTTTCTTCCCTAAGGAAAACGTAACTTGTTTACCACTGGCTTGAATGTGCTGCAGCATTCTGACTCTAAGGGGTTCAATTTAAAAAGCAAGTCTGAATAGTTCAGCCTTTATGATTTTCCGGAATCATAGGGATCTCACGGGACGGGCAGGGGGGGGCTTTAGCACAGGTGGTGCCCGGTGCGACAATCTCCCTGCTGCTCCCTCAAAGACCTCCTTCTCCACAGATTTCCCCACTAGCAACCTCCAACCGTGCCCCTCATCTCTCCATAGCTCCCCTCTCACAAGCATTGCATTTGTTTTATAGCGCTACACATACCAGTGTAGGGTTTAAAAGCACTCTATATCACACCACACTATACAGAGACAACGAATCATACATGTGTTAATCAGTATATAGGAAATGTTACATAAAACAATGAGGATTACAAGGTGTAGAAATTATATTTCGATCCATAACAATAGGCAGTATATTTTAAAAGTGCTTGGTCTACAGAAGTAAAAACTCAGGGGCAGATTTACAACTTCCCTGCGCCACCAGTACGTCACTTTTTGTGACGTACTGGAGGCGCAATTCACTTCTCCATATTTATAAGGAGAGGAAAAGCCACCCTGCGTGACTTTTCCTCTCCTTGAAAATATGGCCCCTTCACACGCAGCACTTTGCGTGGAAGGGGCGTTCCATGGGTGTTGCTGTGGGTGTTCCCACGCAACACCCATGGAATGAGACACATTTCCAGATTTACGAGGAATCGTAAATCTGGAAATGCGTGTCAATGCTACGCCTCCCCAGGGAGGCGTAGCGGCGCTAACGAGGAGAAATGTTTTCATTTCTCCTCGTTTTCCTCTTTCAAAGCGTGCTGCATTCTACAGCACGCATTGAAAGAGGAAAATGCCTGTAGTGATTGTTTTTGTGCAGGAAGGTGCCCCTTCCTGCACAAAAACAATCTCCCCATGACGCATGAGCATCCTTGCACTATGGTGCAAGGGTGCCTGTGCCGGCGCATGGCTGCAGTTTGTGCGCCAGCACAGGGGAGAGCACAGGAATGCGACATATTATTGTAAATATGTCGCATTCCTGTGCTTCGGAAGTGCCGCAGCGTGGCGCAGCCAAAGGGCTTGCGTTGCTGCACTGCGGCAGTTCCTTGTAGATCTGCCCCTCAGAATTTAAAAAGCACCACAGAGGTTGGCTTTGTTAATATGAATGTATTTCTACACAAGCAAACTGTCTTTAGCAACATTAGGATGATGAAAGACTAGGGGAAAATCATAACGCCCATGTCACTGAAGTCAGTGGCGGACCCAACTTAACGGGGGAAGCGGGGCGGGCGGGCGGTAAACAAAAGAAAATACATTTAAAAAAAACACTTACCTGCAGGCCGGCTGCCGCCTCTCAGTCCTCTTCGCCCACTTCCAGGGACAGGAACAGGAAGCACCCAGACTTCCAGACTGTCCTAGCCAGTCATAACGCTGGTCTGAGCGCCTTGGTTGGGCGCTCAGAGAGGGACTGGGGGCCTGGGCATGTTCTTCACCCAGGCTGTAGTACAGCCTGGATGAAGAACATGAAGAGCATGCAAAGTGCGCAGGACTGTTTTGCCGGCCCAATAGGGCCGGCAAAACAGTCCTGCGCACTTAAGTGACTGCCTACCACTCCCCCCTGTTCCTGTTAGAGACAGGCCCACCCGCCCCTAACCAGCCAAGCCACAGAAAAACAAAATGATAATAACGTTAGTTATTATCATTTTATTTTTATTTTTTCAACTGCTCACAGAGCAGTGGAACGACGCTCCTCTGCCTTAGCGGAGGAGCCACCCCTGACTGAAATAACTTGTGATCATGAGCAGGCTCCTTCACTACACCAGTTCATCCAGTGCCACTGATGTGCCCTATGCTCCTGGGCAACACACTCCCAGTCACTCGTTGATGCGGCAGTCCCTTCCACTAGCATGGCTCAGTGAGGGCCAGATTTAAGGGCGACGCACAACCTAAGCGAAATTTATCAAGCCATGCAAGTCCACCTTTTGTGGCCCGACATGCTTTAAAAAAACTAGAGTAACGCAAGGCAGCGCAAATCGCTGCCTTGCGTTACTCTGCCACAGGGAGACATTCCATGGGTGGAGCATGGTTGTTCCCACACATCCACTCATGGATTTTGCCACATTCTCAGATATAGACCTGGGAATGTGTGAAAAGGCTGCACCTCCCCAGGTGAGGCATAATGAGGAGAAAGAACAAAATGCCTTTCAGGATTGTTTCTGTGCAGGAAGGTGTCCTTTCCTGCACAAAAACAATCCTGCCTACAACGCATGCACCGTTGCACCATAACGCAAGGGAGCCTTGGTTGGCACTAGGCAGCCAAAAGTGCACCAGTGTTAAGAACGGACAGGAATGTGCCGTATAATGTTAAATACGGCACATTCCTGCTCTTTCACGCAGCGCAACAAGGTGGCTTGCTGCATTGGGCTGCTTTAAAAAATGATAAATACAGGCCCGAGTATCACTGGCTTATGAATCTTGAGCTCCTGTCCTGGGCAGCTGCCCAGCAGCTCAGCTTACCCCGTCGCTCACTGACACTGCTTGTGCTTCAGGGCAGCCCACTCGCCTATCCTGACTCACCCAGTACCACTGACTTGCTTTGTGCTCCTGGGCAGGCCACACACTATCACTAACGCAGTTTGTGCTCCTGGGCAGACCCTTCCACAGGCCTAGATCACCCAGTGTTATTGACTGATGCAGTTTGTGATCCTGGGCCATACATGCCAACCCTTCCGATTCAGGCGGGAGACTACCCATTTCAAGGCTAGTCTCCCACCTCCCGATTCCTGTTTGCAAAAACCCGATTCCTCTGCAGTTCTGCAAACACGGACTGGTCTTGTGTGATTCGGAGTATGCACTGCCAGTAACCTGCTCCTGTAGGCCAGTGCACAACATTTTTGTCACACTCTCTCTGCCTGCCATAACACTTTCTCCATGCTCTTGACAGGTAAAGAAAAAAAAGCTATATTTTTTTTAGTCCCTGTACATGACAATAGACCCGATTCAGGCATTAATAGAAATCAATGAGAGAAATACATTCTTCCAATTATTTTTAAAAAATCTCCCACTTTCCTCTTCTAAAATGTTGGCATGTATGCTCCTGGGCAGCCTTCCCCATGGGGACCACGGGTTGATCCCTGTGCACATTCAATCTGTTGCACTGCATACAGACAGAAGCCAGCTAGAGCTCACCCGCTCTTCCCAACAGAAGAGCACTATCACCTGCCTGTGCTTCCAGCACAGGCTCTCCTCTTGGTACTGTTATTACTTGCGCTGCATTCCGGTCCTTCTGTAATGGCACAGATAAACCATTTACAGTGGATCCTGCTGTACTTTGAAAGAGTGGCACCACTTCTCAGCATGTCTACCATACCTTTAATGGAACAGCTGGGCCCAGCATTTTCTTCATGGCTTTTGTACATTTTATGAAGGCTACCATCACTTCTCAGCAGGAAAGCTATCCATTTGATGGAATGTACCAGCACATATCTGCAGGACAGCAATAACTTTTAGCGGACAGTCTCGAATACGACTTCACAGCAAGCCTGCTAGACACATAAAATACAGCTCTGTGATATGAATGGTGCATGTTCTTTGTAGCAGGCTTAATAACCCTCTGCACTACTTTATGATGAGTCAAAAATGCCACTAGACAAAACTCCGATCTCTCTCCAGCAGGAACATTAATCACCAGAGTTATCTTGACATTTTTTATTGTAGCCTGAAAACTGGTAGACACACAAGGAACTCTACAGCAGGTGTTTTTAAAACCATAGGTTATTTCTAAACACAACGCCCCCCGAGCTCAGCGCCAGATGTCGTGGCAATGGTCACATCGCCCTAAAGCCAGCCCTGGGTATGGTTCAGGGTGTTCCACAGCCGAGTACCAATACCGCCAGGCATCTGTCACTGTGTTTCAAACTCTTGAAAGATCATTGATGTATCAAGTGGGCAGACGATGATCAGATATTTTCAGTTGGGGCGTAGCGTGGTGCCAATTTCTTCAAGATTTTACAGCCTTTGCCCTAATAGGCTTTAGGGATGGTGCAGAGAAACTTGAATTTAAATCTGGCTTCTGCTGAAAGCCAGAAGAGAGCTTTCAGGGTGGGCTTGATGTGGGTGCATTTACAGAGGTATAGGCAAAATCTGTGTGGTGTGTTCTGTAACCTTCATTGCCTGGCAATGAGTTTCTTGGAGAGAGCAGTATATATAATGTTACAGTTGCCAAGGCATGCCACAACTGAGGCTGTTGTCAGTTTTACTTGATTGTTCGTGAGGAGTAGTAGAAGGATTATGCCAAGTAATGAGAGCTGGATATTGATACCTGCGTAGACTGCTTTGAATTGTCAGACAAATAAAAGTCCACAATCAAAGATTGTCCCATCTTCCCGGTGTTTTGGGCATTTTGGAGACAAGATTCCTAGAACTCAGAGCCTTTGAAAAATTGATAGAGAAGACTCATTTTTTAACAATGATCTCAATTTAGGCTCTGTTGATGTAGAGAAAGGTCTCCTCCATCCATGGGAGCACATGGTCTAAGTATGTGGTGATGTTGGTAGAATTATTTTTGGGGTTATTTAGTTGGAAGTGAATTTGTGCATCATCCACACACCTTAGGAAGTTTACATCAAACTAATCCTGGACATTGGTGATAACAGTTCCCAGTTTCCAAGAACAAGATCAGGTCGAACAATTAAAGTGCCAAAAAGATTGAATGAAGAGATTTCATTGTATATGTCTCTCTATACATATATATATTGTAAAAAATAAAAAATAAAATAATTAACAGAGGGCGGATGTAGTGTGTTGATGGAACCCTTTTGGCTCCTGATGGACTCTGCAGAGCTGTGACGTAAGTGTTAGAGCGGAGTGTAGTGAAGGCTGGTTTAGAATGTTGAGTTCGCAGTTACACAGAGATGAATAAAGACGTGTAATACTAAGCTCCGTGTGTGGCGTACCCATTGGTGGGTACCCAGGCTCGGGAGGACACTACAGTAGGGTTGCACTTCGACTTGGGTTTGAACTGATTGGTGCTGGTTCAATCAGTCTCAAGATTAAAAGATCTCTTTCTGATGCCCAATTGGTTTCACCTCCGTCCAACTCAATCAAGGTAGCCAAACCCTCAATTTCTCCTAGATATGGATTGTCGAAAGTAGGATCGTGAACCAGGACAAAGGTATAAACAACATTGGTATTGCGCTTCTTTTCTTGTTGCATAAAAACTTTCATTAACTTCAATTGGCGAATGAATAAAAATGACTCAACTCATGTTCTACAATAATCCAGGTTTGCAATGGGGCAAAAGGATAAGCCCAGTTCTAAGAGTGACTGTTCATCTCTACTTAATGTGTGCATTGATCAGTTAATGACTGTCAAATGGTTCTCACCCATCATTTTCTCTTCGTTTGCTTCGTTGTGTTTCCATGCAGCAATGTGTTCTTGGCTTTGTCCTGCTCCTCTTTGTGTATTCTTTCTTTTGAATTGCCCCGTCTTTTCCTCTAGGTGGTCTTTTGTGTCGTGCTTGGTTTAACTATAAAAACAGTATTCATCCAGGGAGGTGAATGGTAAAGCTTCCTTGTTAGGCAGACCCGGTTGTTCTTCCAGCTCTGATGAGTAGACATCTGAGCCAGATTCAAATGTGGCCAGTTCCTGTTGCCTCAATGCCCCAGGTTGTTTGAATTGTCTCACTGCTCTGTCAAATTTCCTCCCAAAGGTTGCATAATCCTGTTTGTCTCATAGAAAGTTATGTCCCTTCTTTATAGAAGAATTCTGTTTATTTTATAGCAAAATACACGTCTATCCGCCTACAACCCTGGGGCTGGCATCGTCATTAAGGCACAATCAGAATCAGAACTCAGCAAACATCCCATAGAACTTCCCCCCACCCCCACTTACTCCTTCTAAAGAGGTAGCGTCTGAGGCCTACATCTTCTAAATGCTGACTCATGTTTCGGGCCTAAGTGAATGCGTGTTGGCACGCAGTTCTTAAAGCTGAGCTGATTCCGCAAGCATCTCAACCGCTGGGAGCAAGCGCAGCAGCTTAAGATAAGTCAGGCATGTCAGTTTGTTGAATTCAGTGGGCAGGATAGTGATGAATAGCTCCCACAGATCAGGATAGGAGCCCTGTTTTGAATCCACAGCCACAAAATGTTTTTTCATCCCCAAAATGAACCACAGTTTATGTAGCCAGGCTGTGTAGTTGGGGACCTTATCAGAACCCCATTTGGAGAGTATGACCTGTTGAGCCCCCCCCAGGGCCATCTGTCACCCTCTCAGCAAGAGCAAGGGGTATGTTATAGGGTTAGGAAGCCCCAGTATAGTGTAAGCCGGGAACCTCAGGATCGTAGTATTGAAGGCCCCATCCATATCAGCTAGGATCTGCTCCCAGTAGCATACCAGCTTCGGACAATTCCAAAGAAGAAGGACTAAAGTGCCTGTCC
Source organism: Calotriton arnoldi (assembly GCA_963921515.1). Taxonomy (NCBI): domain Eukaryota; kingdom Metazoa; phylum Chordata; class Amphibia; order Caudata; family Salamandridae; genus Calotriton; species Calotriton arnoldi. The sequence continues at coordinate 86,501 of CAWUFW010011183.1, forward strand.
CTCCACAGCCCCTCCTGAAGCCGTGCTGGGGTGAAGTACCAGTATGAAACAATTTTATATGCCATGTCTGTGTTGGCCATGTTATGGGCTGTGTGGCGGGCCTGGTATTAGATGCCTTACCAGTCCTTGATGGAAAGGGCCCAGCCCAGCTCTGCCTCCCACTGTCTCTTTCCTGCTGTCTTGGCCTGCGTTGTCACCACACCCAAGACTGCATAGATCTCCGTGATAAGACGTCTGTCGCCCTTCTTGAGGAAAACCCGTTTCTCAAAGGGCATAAGAGGGTGCTCTGCGTAGGGTTTGATGGACGGCTGCATCACCCATTGTCGTATTTGTAAGTAATGAATGCAGTTTGTCTCCTCCAGGCCATAATCTATCTTCATTCGTTTGAACTGGATTATCCCCTATGTGTCGAACAGGCACCCTATGCACTTACAATCTCACTTCTGCCTTTGTTGAAACCCTTCCTGGTACATCTCTGGTAAAAAGTCAGGATTATCAAGCATAGGAGTCATGTGAGAAGGAAAGGAGGGCAAACCGGCCCGGATCACCACGGCGGCCCAAGCCCTGAGTGCGGAGCCAATCACTGGGGATGAATAGCGACCCCACACTCTATGTCTCTAGGCTTGGTAGTATCGTGCAATCATAGGTACAGCTAGCCCTGCCTCTCGGGTCATGGAAAAAAGCAACTGCCTATGGAGCCGTGGTTTTTCCCCATCCCAGAAAAATTTATTGACCGCTAACTTCAGGGTCCAAAGGGTGTGTTTTGGTGGTGTCAGCGGTAGGGCCTGGAAGATGTAGAGGATCCAGGTAGGATTTCATTTTGACAGCGACAAGCCTGCCTAGCCGGGACAATTGCAACCAATGCCAATTAGCCATATCTGTCAGGGCCTGCGAGGTGAGTGCAGCAAATTGAGCTTCACAGACTTAGCAACGGATCGGGCTAGCTTAATGCTGAGGTAAACTATGTACTCGCCCACCCATTCAAAAGGGAACACTGAACGGAGATGGGCCTCATGTGGCAGGGCAAGTGAAAGGTTTCACATTTGGGTCTTTTGTATATCAACCTTGAACCCGGACACTTCTCCAAAGGAATGGAGCTCCGATACCAGGGCAGGGAGGGACGACATCAAGTTAGTGAGGGTGAGAATAACATCATCCGCATAGAGGCTGATGAGGTGGTTGTCTCCTCCAAAAGGGATTTCTGTGGTGGAGGGATTAGACCTTACTCTTTGGGACAAGGGCTCCACGTATAAGGCAAATAGCAGAGGGGAAAGCGGACATCCTTGCTGCTTGCCTCTCTAGATGTGAGAGGGCTGGGACAATATGCCATTAACTCTGACCAATGGCCATGAGGAGCTGTAGATACTCTGGACCCAGCGTCGTAATCTATCTCCGAAGCCAAATTTTTTCAAGGTCTCAAAGAGATCGAACCAGTGCACTCTATCAAATGCCTTTTCGGCATTGATTGAAAGGAGGAGAGCCTCTCTCCGGGACCAGAATTGAAGGATGAATTTGGTGTTGTCCCCACATTGGCAGTTGAGGATGAAACCAGCCTGGTCAGGATAGATCAGGCCAGGCATGAGAGGATTAAGACGGTGGGCAAGGATGCTGGTGAACAGCTTGGCATCAATATTCAGGAGTTATATAGGTCTGCAAGAACCGCACAAGGAAGTAACTTTACCAGGTTTCGGGATAACTGAGATGGATGCCTCCAACATGGTGTCTGTGATGGTCCCGGTGTCGGCAAAGGAGTTAAAAAGAGGAATATGTAGCGGGGCCAGGTCTTCACAAAATACTTTTAAAAACTGAGGAGAATAGCCAATGGGCCCAGGGCCTTCAGCGGTTTCAGGCGCACAATAGCTGAGATTACCTCCTCGATCTGGATGGGCCTCTCCAAGTTATCAGAGTCATGGGATGTAAGGGGGGTGTCACAAGAGTTGCCTCCAGTTAACCGGAAATACCGTCCCCAGGGCCATCAGGAGCTTTGTATAGTGTTCTATAAAAATCTTAGAAGACTGCTGCAATCCGAGTATCTCCACAGATCTCAGTGCCCTGGTTGTTATGTATCATTTTGATAGTGTCCTAATGGGTTTTAGCCCGAAGTCAGTGGACCAGCATTTGGCCACAGCAATTGCTCCCTAGGTAAAATTTATATTTTAGTCATGCCATTGCATATTCTTCCCCATCAAGGTCCATGTACTTGAGGTGCAGGCGCGCCTTTTCCAATTCCCTCCAGACCCTGGGGACCCCAGTGCGTTCATGTATGGCTTTGAGCTCTAGGACCTTCTGCCCCAGACCCAGTCATTTCTCTTTCCTGTGGTGGTTTTCAGCCATCAAAATAGCAATCAGTTACCCCCGATTACCAGCTTTAAAGCCTCTCAGAGAGAGGCCACCAAAGTCTCCCTGGTGTCATTGTTCTAGAGGAAGCCGGCGATCGCCGCTCGTAGCACATCCATCGTGGGTTAGAACTGGAGGAGGCCGTCCCAAAGCCTCCAGTAAGAGGGCTGGGGGAGGTCCCGATTCACTCGAAGAACCAGCAAGAGGGGAGCATGGTCAGATGAAGACATGGGGGTGATGTACACCTCCTGAACAAGAGCCTGTATCAAAGGGGAGGATACATAGTAGTCGATGCAGGCATATGTTTTATGGGCTGCGGAACAATACGTGTAATCCTGGGTATTTGGGTGGGAGAGTTGCCAAACGTCCCCTAAACCACATTCGCCCAGTCACTGGAGTCCTTAAGTCAAAATGGCACCAGATTGGCCAAAACGTTGCCCGGATCGATCCAGGTCCAAATAAATAACTGGGTTTAAGTCACTCCCCACCAAGACAGCAGCATCGGGGGATTGTAGTACTGTTGTGGAGGCTCCTATAATGAATTTCTCCTGGTGGTTGTTGGGTGTATACAGGGAAGCAAGCGTGATGTGAAAGTGACCCACTTGTAGCCGGTTGGCAAGCAGTTGCCCCTTGATCTCTGCTACTTTAGTCAGGACCTCTCCCCTAAAAACTCTAGAGAGATGGATAGCCACCCCACCCTTTTTTGCATGACCTGAGGACCAGTACTGGTGCAGGAACCATCGAGATTTCATCCTATGCTCATCCTTGGGGAGAAGGTGGGTCTCCTGGAGGAGGCATATGTCACTGTCGGACCGTTCCAGGAGGGACAAAACAGCGACCCTTTTAGTCAGGATATTAAGGTCTCAGACATTGAGGCAAGTCAATTTAACCTTCAGGGGTACGGGAGAGGATATAAGCCAAGTACTCACCCCCTAGGGTGAACCCTGTGGCACTGGAGAGGTAAAGCTGAACCAAGGGAGGAAAATCAGGCACCAGAGCATGTGTGGAGATGTATCAGGCAGTGAAGTGTGAAGGAGTAGAAAAAAACAAAGCCCCAACAACATTAGAAATAAAACCACAAAAGTAGCAAGTTCTTCACAGGGTGCATCTGTGTAGACATCCCCCCACCGCCTCAGACCATGTCAGGAAGGAGTGATCCCTGGGTGGACGTGGCATGTCCTAGTCATTGAATGCAGATGGTGTCGGTGATCAAGTGGATGTCTTCCCAGTTCCAGAGGCCAGACTGTCCAGTACCGGTTGGCACTCATGAGTGCGCTCTTTTGAGCCGGGTGAGAGTGTTTCTTATATATGCCAGCCTTTTGTCAAGGCGATGCATGCGGGGGGACCCCAGGGGGAACTAGGAGTCGATCGGGCGGAGAGTCTCTGGGCTGATCCAAAATGCGGTGGGCCAACCCAAGCATCTTAGGTTGGCATGGTGGGCCTCCCAGCGAAAGACCAACCTGAAGTAATGACCCCATCCGTGGGGACACCTCCTTGGAATGGAAGAACTCAGTGATCAGCTTAAAGTCTCTGCAACGCTGGAGGGTGAGCACCGAGATGTCCTGTAAGATGCTGATTTGATGACCTTGGAAGTGGACAGGCTGTGTGGCTCAGTGATCAGCTTAGCATCTCTGTGGTGATGGAGGGTGAGCACCGAGATGTCCTGGAAGAGATTAATTTGATGCTCATTGAAGTGGACAGGCTGTGTGGCCCTGGCTTTCTTCATGGTATCTTCTTTGCTCTGAAAATCATGTACTCATGCCAGGGTGTCCGGTGGCTTAGTGCTGGGTCCTCCAGGGCTGCTGACTCGATGCACCCTGCCAAGAAGAAGTGCAGTGTCCTCAGTCCAACCCAGGACAGAGCAAAACAAAGCATTGATATAGCCCTGGATGTCGGAGCCCACTGGCACCACTCCCGGAGGTGGATGTTGTTGCAGAGGGATTGGTTCACAAGGTCTTCTGCCTGGGCCCGAAGCTCATCGTGCTGTTCATGGAGACGGATGACCTCCTGTCTCAGCATCTTCACCTCCTCGCCCCTTGCCAAATTGTTGTCCTCCAAGGAGGAAACACGCTCACCCACAGAGTTCAAGTCCTGTCTCACTACACGCAGTTTTTGAGAAAAGTCCATCTTAAGGTCCTGATTGTCTGCTTTGAGGGAGTCAAACAGGGATGCCAGAAAGGCCCAGGTCACTGGGCCCTCTTTATGGTTGAGATCTCCCTCTGTGTCCACTTGGGAGGGTCTTTGCGATCCCAGTACAGTGTCCATGGAGGCAGCCGGAGAAGAGTGGGTGAGCGTGTCCCGCACTGAGTGCTTGCGTTTGCCTTTGGTTGCCGCCATGAGGAGCTGAGGTGGGTATGGGATATGGGTCTCTGTTCTCAAGTTGCGGTGCCTAGCTTAAATCACCTCCCAGCAGGCCTCTTGTGGTGTCAAAGGCACCCTTTGGCTGTCACCGTAAAGAGCGAGAGGCACTGGGGGTTCATCCCCCCCACCAATAGGCAGTCCGGCTGTGGAGAGGGTTGACCGGCGAGGGTCCAGGGGGCGGCTGGGCCCATGGTGCACCCGCCAGACCCACTTGATAAGCCCCCGGGAAGTGCAACCCCCAGCGCGCCGCACTGAACACTCGGTCTGCCAGAGAGAGAAGAAGCGGAGCCCCAGGCCAGTTCCAACTGTTGCTGGCATGGTACCTTTGGTGAAGGGGAGAATCTTTGGTGGGTGCAAACAAGCATGAATGCCCGTCAGCTCAGAGGATCCGATGAGCGAAGGCCACTCCACTTGTCTGGTCCTGCCCCAAAGCTCCCCCAGGCCCAGGATGCCGCCAGGTTCAGGGGATGCACCGGGCCCACTAGGTTGCAACCCGGCGGGAAAGCCCTCTCCGATTCTGCAGTTGGACCGGGGCCACAGCCACTGATGCAGGGTTGCTTCAATCCCCGAGCACCCCCACTTTGCTCCTCCAATATCTCTCTGTCCGCTGCTCGTGGGGAGCCATGCAGTGGGACGACTTTCCTTAGGCATTGGCGGCTGCCATCTTGTCTACCCCAGGGCCACTTCAAGGAGCCAGCAAGTGGCAACAAGAGTCTTCTCCATGCTAGTGTGGGCCCCCGGCTGAACTGGGGGGCCCTATTATGCCCTTATATCAGTGGGCTGTCATTGCCACATAGGGAGGCGATGTAGCGTGGGCGGTTGCCCTCTGGCACGGGCAGCTGCCATCTTATTCGAATTATGGTCGGCAGCCTGGGCCGCCGTGTCATGGTCAGGTCCCATCTGGGGCCGGAACAAGCCCCTTGTTGATGGCCTGACTGTCAGCGCAGAGTGGGGGGTAAGTCGAATGGCGGCAGCATACCCCGGGACACCCCTAAATGCCATGATTGATAGTCCGGGCAGTGAAGGAGCGAGCGGCATGTCTTACTCCGCCGCCATCTTGGCCACACCCCCTTCTCTTCTTTAGTTTAATTTCTTCCTAGTATTTGTTTAGTCTCTTTATTGCACCATAACCTATTTGCACAGTTGTTTGTTTGTTTTTGTTGCACATGCCATATTTTTGTGCTTTTGGAACATTGTAGTAATGTCTCAGTGCCTTTATTTCTATGCTTTGATTGGCAATCTTTGATAATGGAAGTATCATTTGACCTTTGATTTCATGGTATTGTTATGGTGAAGAAAGTTTGTACATAATGAAGTGACACAGAATGCTTTGTTGATTGAGCCACTTGGCTAGACACTAGCAACAATTGGGGAGGTTTCATTTCATCGCTTGGAAAATCCGTTTTTTGTGGCACATGCCGCTACCACACCACTTGAACTGCTGGCAATTAACAATAATACATGTCTCTACAGGTGGAGGACAGGCCACTTAGCCATTTGATTGCGCTCCGTCACCTGACGGGTGTTACAGCGGAACAGCACCTCAATGATACAATTTTTTTAATGATTTCTCACGAAAATCCCTAATGTATAATAATGCCATTGAATTCCATTAATTATTTTTCCCTAATTTTCCGCATTTGTTTATGTGGCTAAGTCTGTCTGAAAATGTTGGACAATGTTTTTCCTGATGCAACAGTAATCTACATGTTAGTCTGTTTTCTCTGATTTTTTTTTAATTTCAGGAGAATTTTATTGAGAAACTTTTTGTCAACAAATGAACAGAGAGAAAGGGACAATCAGAGAACACAAGGGTCCAGTTTAAAATATAGAGTACAAATGCTAACATTCCTGGAGGATTGATCAAGACCTGAGGATCTAGATTTACAAACAAAATCCAGGAGACAGATGATAAATAAGAGGAAAACATCAAATGGAGATTCGATAAACCCAAAGACGTGTAGTATGGTGTAAAAATAAGAGATAGAAGTAAAGTAAAATGAGTAAGATGAAAGGGGGAAGAGGCGGGCACTAGTAGGTATGGAGACAATCACATGTACAACTTTGTAAAATCCAATGAGATCTTAATGAGTTTTTAAGGGCAGGTGCAATCCAGATCGTATGTTCCATTCAGTCAAAGGGTTCAGTCCAGGGTTTTGAAAGGTTGTGCTAACAGTTTCAAATATCTCTCATATTTGTACCCATGTGCTAGAGGAAAGGTGAATAAGAGTATAGGGGATAGACAGTAGAGAATCACAGTGGTTTTGTAGTGGCGAAATAGTTATCCAGGGAGTTCCATATAGATGTGTTGCGCTTAATCCATGGGGAGTTTTGTAATGAGATGTTATCTGCCCCTCTCAGGAAGGAGATCCAGTTTAGCCAAGGACGGAAGGAGGTGGCAACTGTGTTTTTCCAATTCGTTAGAATAGATTTGCATGCAGCCGTAAGGAGGACATCAATTAGTAGGCTGTCATTGCGAGATCTGATGTTTGGGTCTAGAAATCCCTTTAGTAGTGTTAAGAAAGATCGTTCCAGAGGCACCCCGCAGATAGAATGAATAAAGCTAAACACTGCGTCCCAAAATGGGCCGACCACTCTAAAGTAAAAGAGAAGGTGAGGGAGATCTCCCATAGGGTCATTACAGTTCCAGCAACTTGGGTTCTCTCTTAGGGAGATTTTGTGGAGGCGAGCCGGGGTCCAGAAGGTCCTGTGTAGTAGCCAGAATTTCATCTGTGCAAAGGAGGGGGAAATTTTATATGAGACCACTGATCTCCAAATCTGATGCCAAGATTGTGGTGTAATCGTTTCGTTAGGATCCCATTCAGTTTGGAGTTTAGAGGATGTGGTGGAGGACTTTGGTCGTAAAAGATGGTAGAGCTTGGAGGCCTAGTGGCCGGATTTAGTAAAGGATAGGATGATCCTGATGAGGGAAGGGTCGTTGTTATAGAGCTTTACTTTAGATAGAGCAACCTTGAGTTTCAAGAAATCATAGAAATCTATGTTTTGCAGGTTGAAGCGCTTTTTAATTTGTCTAAAGGATAGCGGGTTTTGGGAAGTTCCTAGGTCTTTCAGGAAATGAATGCCCTTAGAAGCCCAGAGAGACCAGCAGGCTGGGGAGCCCTGGATTCTAATTTTAGAGTTGTTCCAAAGGGAAGTCATATTCGAGTTGGTGATCGGGAATTCTAGGGTTTTGTCTATTTTCTAGAGGGCCCTTTTTGTGTTGTATAGGATGTATTTACCCGAGGACGGCGCTTTGGGGTTACTGGATAAGAGAGAGATTGGGTGAAATTCGCCTAGGATCTCTTTTTCTACCACGAGCCACGTAGGAGTATAGTCCGGAGATTGAGTGAACCAAGGTAAGCCCTGTCTGGCTAAGAATGCGGTTTGATAATTCTTGAAGTCCGCAAGATTAACACCGCCTAGGTGAACAGGGAGGCGTAGTTTTTTTAACGAGATTCTAGGTTTTTTGTTTTGCCAAAGAAATGTATTTAATAGTTTGTCCATCTTTTGTATAAATTCCTCTGATAGGGTAAAGGCAGCATATTTGCAAGGTAGTTGACTATGGGGGTGATCATCATCTTGATGTTCTCAATTCGGCCCCACCACGTCAGGAATTTAGGGTTCCAGCCCTCGAGAAGAGATTCTACCTTTCTTAAAGTAAGTGCCTCATTATGTTTCAGGGATTCCAATATATCGGAGTTGAATTCCAAACCCAAGTATTTTGCAAATTTCGGCTGCCAGGAGAGACCTGTGTTTGTGAACAGGGCCCTAGAGCAGAGGCTATTTAGGGAAAGGATTTCCGATTTGTCCTTGTTAATTTTGTAGTTAGAGACTTGGGCGTACTCTTCAATGGTTTGGAGAAGGGCAGGAATAGATTGTGTAGCCAATTCAGACATTATTAAGATATCGTCAGCATATGCCGCTACTTTCACATTGAGGTTGATGAAGGCGATACCATGAATAAGCGGATTGGATCTGATCTTGTGTAGTAAGGGTTTGAGGCTTAGGATAAATAATGAGGGGGACAAAGGGCAACCTTGTCTCGTTCCTCTTTGCAATTTAAATGCAGAGGAAAGTAAATCCCCAGATCTGATCTTAGCTGACGGACCACTGTACAGGGCCTTGATCATTTTGGTGAAGGTATCTCCAAAATTAAATTTCTTAAGAGCTTCACGGAGAAAGGTCCAAGAGACCCTATCAAATGCTTTTTCAGCATCGAGGGTAACCGCTACCGTTTCAGAGGGGGCCAATTTAGCTTTCTCAATAATATGACAGAGGAGCCGGGTGTTATCATTGGAGAGTCTATGTTTCATGAAGCCCACTTGTGAATTCCCAATTAGTCGAGGAAGAAGAGGTTCCAGTCTCTTACAAAGAATTTTAGCATAAATCTTTGCATCCAGATTAATTAGGGAGATGAGTCTGTAATTTTTGACTTGAGTTAGGTCTTTCCCTTCTTTGGGTATTACAACGATAGTGGCTTCACTGGTGGTGCCGGATATGGTACCAGAGTCGGCAAAATGTTGAAAAAGGGACAAGAGGGTTGGTTTAAGTACATGGGCAAAGGTTTTTAAAAAATTGGGCTTGTAGCTATCTGGGCCGGGGGCTTTGTTAATTTTTAGCGAGCGAATTGCATGGTCTACCTCCTCCAGAGAGAAAGGAGAGCTTAGGCTAGCTTTTTCATGTTCCGTGATGGACGGAAGTGTGATGTCTCTAAGGTAATCTGCACAGGCGGAAGCGTTTATCTCCGAGTCGTCTGTGTAAAGAGACTGGTACAAATCTTTTAGTATTTCTAGTATTTTCTGAGGACTGGTGTGTGTGATGTTAGATTTATCTGTGAGGGAGTCAATTCCCCTGTGGTTTTGTTTAGGCTTTAGGTAGGAGGCCATAATTTTCCCAGCCCTGTTTGCACCACATAGACTTAAGCTTTTGTATTTGTTGACCCAAATGCCCGCTCTCTCACTTAGGATTGTACTTAACTCATATTTCTTGTCAGTGAGTTTAGAGAGGGTTTGCGGATTCAAGTCAGATCTGTGTGCAGCTTCCAGAGATTTAATGTCTTGTTCTAGGGTTAGGAGATCTTTGTTATGTTCTTTGTTGATCTTAGATTGTGTATTGATAAGGGTGCCCCATACCGTGGCTTTGAGGGCATCCCAGTGGGTGGAGGGGGAGGTATCAGAGCAGATATTGTCGTCCAGGTAGTTTAAGATGGTTTTCTCGATCCTCTCTTTCAAGGCAGCGTCTCTGATCGATTCATCATTGAATCTCCAGATCTTACTCAGTGTATTAGCGTTGGTACCAGTAAGGGAGAGATTCTAGCTGAGTGATCCGAGACTAACCTCGTTAATATTTCTGTTTGGTCGATTAGATGTATATGAGGTTTGGATATCATTAGGTAGTCAATTCTAGAGTAGGATTTATGGGGGCTGGAAAAGAAGGTGGAGTCTCTGGTGTCCGGGTGCTGGCGCCTCCAGGAGTCGTGTAAGTAAAATCTTGCGCATAGTTTGTGTAATGACCTGTGTGCCCTAGAGGGGTTAATAGTAGACCTGGATTGTCTATCTAGAGTTACATCCATGGAGAGGTTAAAATCGCCTCCTAGGATAATGAGGTCGTTGCTGGGAATCTTACTTAGGGGTAAGGATAAAGAATTCAAGAATTCTGGGTCGTCCGTATTCGGGCCATCAATCAATCAATCAATCAATCACAGAATTTGTAGAGCGCACTACTTACCCGCGAGGGTCTCAAGGCGCTGGGGAGAAAAAAAGGGGGGGGGGTGCTGCTACTGGTCGAACAACCAGGTCTTGAGTAGCCTCCTGAAGGTCAGCAGGTCTTGGGTCTGTCGTAGGCTTAGTGGAAGGGTGTTCCAAGTCTTGGCGGCGAGGTGGGAGAAGGATCTGCCGCCGGTGGTAGTTCTTCGAATGCGAGGGACGGTGGCGAGCAGAGGTCGGCGGAGCGGAGCTGGCGGTTGGGGACGTAGAAGAGGAGTCGTCTGTTGAGGTAGGCTGGGCCAGTCTTGTGGAGTGCCTTGTGTGCGTGGATGAGGAGTTTGAAGGAGATTCTCCTGTCGACGGGGAGCCAGTGCAGGTTCCTCAGGTGGGGGGTGATGTGGCTGTGGCATGGTACATCGAGGATCAGGCGTGCGGAGGCGTTTTGTATGCATTGCAGTCGCTTGATGAGCTTGGCCGGGGCTCCCGCGTAGAGGCGTTCCCATAGTCAAGTCTGCTACTGACGAGGGCCTGGGTGACTGTTCTTCTTGTATCTGTCGGGATCCACCTGTAGATCTTGCGAAGCATGCGGAGGGTGTTGAAGCAGGAGGAGGAGACTGCGTTGACTTGCTTGGCCATGGAGAGCGTTGAGTTGAGGATGACTCCCAGGTTGCGTGCGTGGTCGGTGGGTGTGGGGGCTGCTCCTAGTGTCGTTGGCCACCAGGAGTCGTCCCAGGCTGAGGGGTTGGAGCCGAGGATGAGGACCTCTGTCTTGTCTGTGTTCAATTTTAGTCGACTGATCTTCATCCAATCGGCGACGGCCTTCATTCCTTCATGGAGGTTGGATTTGGCGGCGAGGGGGTCCTTGGTGAGGGAGAGGATCAGTTGAGTGTCGTCGGCGTAGGAGATTATGTTGAGGTCGTGCTGTCTGGCGATGCGTGCGAGCGGGGCCATGTAGATGTTGAACAGTGTTGGGCTGAGGGATGATCCCTGGGGTACGCCGCAGATGATCTCGGAGGCTTCGGATCGGAATGGTGGGAGGCGGACTCTCTGGGTTCTGCCGGCGAGGAAGGAGGTGGCCCATTCCAGGGCCTTGTCTCGGATCCCTGCGTCGTGGAGGTGTGCGCGTAGAGTGCGGTGGCAGACAGTGTCGAAGGCGGCGGAGAGGTCCAGCAGGATGAGGGCTGCGGTCTCACCGTTGTCCAGCAGGATCCTGATGTCGTCGGTGGCGGCGATGAGGGCAGTCTCAGTGCTGTGGTTGCTGCGGAACCCCGATTGGGATGGGTCCAGGATGCTGTTTTCTTCGAGGTATCGGGTTAGCTGTTTGTTGACGATCTTCTCGATGACCTTGGCTGGGAACGGAAGCAGGGAGATGGGCCGGAAGTTCTTGAGGTCTCTCGGGTCCGCCTTGGGTTTTTTGAGTAGGGCGTTGATCTCTGCGTGTTTCCAGCTCTCTGGGAAGGTCGCGGTCTCGAAGGAGAGATTGATGACGTTGCACAGGTGGGGTGCGATGGAGCTGCTGGCTTTGTTGAAGATGTGGTGCGGGAAAGGGTCTGACGGGGAGCCGGAGTGTATTGTGCTCATGGTCTTGATGGTGTCATCGATGTTCACGCTGGCCCAGGCTGGCAGGGGGTCGTGGTCGATGGTGTGCGGCGGGTCTGGTGCATCGATCTTAGTTGGGGCTGTCTGGGTGTTGAAGCTGTCGTGGATGTCGGCGATCTTGCGGTGGAAGAAGGTGGCGAGGGAATCGCACAGGGCTTGCGACGGCGGGATGTCGTTGGTGTTGGAGCTGGGGTTGGAGAGTTCCTTCACGATGTTGAAGAGCTCCTTGCTGTTGTGTGCGTTGTTGTCGAGGCGGTCTTTGAAGGAGATTCTCTTGGCGGACTTGATGAGGTGGTGGTGGTTACGGATGGCGTCTTTGTGGGCTGCGTGGCTGTCCGGTGTCTTATCACTGTGCCATTTCTTCTCTAGTTTCCGGCAGGTACGCTTGGAAGCTTGGGCCATATATATTAAGGACATGGAAGAATCCTGTGGTTTTAGTGAGTTTAGATAGGACCCATCTTCCGCTCTTATCAGCCAAATATGATTCGATGGAGAAACCTGCATTCTTGGCGATTAAGGTGGCAACCCCACCTTTCTTGCCTTCACTGGGCGAGCTAACAATGTCAGTGATCCAACTCTTGCCAAAGTTCCTAAGCCCATCTTGGGACATCTTTGTTTCCTGTAACAGGATAACATCCGGCTTTAGTTTAAAAAGATAGTTTTTGATTTTTTTCCGTTTGATTGGGTGATTAAGGCCCTTCACGTTTAGAGATAAAATATTTAAATTACTATCCAATAGGGAGTAATTCATGTGTTGGCGGAGGAGAATGGTTAATTGGGTGTGAGGCTAGCCTGTATTTCGAATTAAAAAAGAGCCCCTGGGAAGCATTAGGGAAGAGATGTGAGAGAGGTATATAGGACTTGGACCCAGTGCCAATGAGAGCGGTTGATACCGAGTAAGGGAAGTGATACATTTCGAGAATGACCTTTGAGTGTGAATAAACACCTGTGGTGGCGGCATACCTACTGTGGGAAGAGAATAGAATAAAAAAGAGAGGAATTGAAAATGAGAAAAAAGAAGATAAAAAAAAGAAGACCCAAACCCCCAATCCCCTTCAACCCCCTAAACCCATTCAACCCCACCCATCCCTGAACCTTGTAGTAGAGGGAGACGACAGCGGGCGAAAACCGCCATCATTGGCAACAACAAGCAGCAAGCGATTAGCAATAACATGTAAACTTGCGAACAGAGAATGAAAACAAGTCATGTGAGATATTTAAGGCCGATACAGAGGTGGTACATGGGCCAACTGACATCTAAAATAGCAACAGTAACACCTCACATAAGAGGAATCACTAGTACAGCAACTAGTACAGCAACTACTTAAAGTATAGGAGGACAGCCTAGTGGATTTCCTACCTATGTGGTCATATGGGAATCATATGGCGTCATGGTGCAGTCTGATAAGATGTGGTGTAATATGCTGTGGTGTGATATGATGGGTTGACATATGATGTAGTGATCTAGTGATTTTCGGAACCACGAAGGAGTGATGAGACGGTAATAGGTTATGCATTGTGGTGTTTTATGAGGTGCCATTATGCAGTGAAGTGCTTGCTGTATGGTATGCATTATGATAAATGTCCTTGATATGATATGGTATGTGTTAAGGAGTATGTTTATGTTAAGCTCTGAGGTTCTATAAATTCTGTAAAACGAGAATTACAAAAATGCAATCATGCGGTCATACAGTAGTACACGCTCTCCGAAGTCTAAATTAGAGCCCATTAGAGCCCATTAGATGTTGGATATTGCGTTGGAAAAGGATGTACAGCGAAGAGCTCTGTGGTGACATAGGGTCAAGGTTTTGCCGAGGGAGCACTAGCAGTTGCAGGAGCAGGTCCTGTGTCCATAAAAGTAGAGCTTCTGTCATCTAGAAATGACCGCAGGTCACTTGGGTTGGTGAAGATAAGGTTTTTCCCCATTATCAATAACTATGTATTTCGCCGGACCGATGAACGAGGATTGTATGTTTAGAGACTTGAGGTTGGATTTGAGAGCTAGGAAGCCGTGGCTTGGACAGCGCGGTGAATGGTAGTGTAGTTGCGCTGCTCCCGCCGTCGTTGGCTGACAAACGGCAGGCTTTACCTCTGAATGATGCAGGCGGTGCTCCCAAACACCAAATTCGATGATCGGAAAGCTATGGGCGTATCTTGAAGCTGAAATTGCCCCGTAAGGATCCCTCAGCACGTCCTTATTCCGTGGAGTCTGCAGACACCTCTCCGCGAGCAGATATGGAGCGCCCAAAATGGCAGACACCTCAATGCTGCTCCAGACACCACCTATCTCTGAGCACTGACAGGTGAGGGCACCAATTTACTGGTCTTTGATGCAAGAATCTGGCCCACCAGCACCGGGTTTTTAACCCAAGTTCATCCTGTTTGGACTGTTTGGACTGTGTGAACTGTTATCTGTGCCATCGTGCTGCCTGACCCCAACATGGCGGCCACTTCAAAGCTGTTTCTCGCTGACTCCCACAGTCTGCAGATAGGACCACCGGGCTGCAGGCTCTTATCTTAGGAGTGGGTTCTCTCTCCTTTATCCATGAAGTTATGTACTGTGCTATGTTCGGTGGGGGTGCTCTACCATAAGTGCTTCAGGCTGCCTGACCTTAAGATGGCCACCAACCATGAGGCTTACCTTTGCAACCGAAGCCTTTTCTGAAGTCCTTTCTGAGTTCATTTATCTCTCCAGTTAGGAGGAGAAGACCTTATCACCCGAAAGCCTTCTTACTTCTCCTCATACATACCAGACAGGAAAAGGAGTAAGACACAGGTTCGGCGGACTCCGAGATCCAAAGTTAACTATAGGCAGCTCTGGCATTTCTGATAGTTTTGAACAACCTGCACCATTGGTCATTGTGCAGTTGGCCCACTCACAGACAAGCAGTCAAGCAGGCGACCTCCAGCTCCGGACATCTGTGTTCCTCCCAAGGAGAGGGCCAGCTCTCTGTGCTACACCCACGTTTCCCTGTCTTACATCTAAAGAGATACACACTGGCACACATCCAACCTAGGCCCGCCTCAGGGAAAATCATGGCTGAAAAAGAGTCCAAAACAGGTAATAAACGCACCAAAGCTGAACCCCAGCTACCTGACTCCCCGATTAAAAACAAAGGTGAAGGTACCAGCAATATGGATATGATACTCCAAAAACTAGAAATGGTCCACGACCTAGCATAATCTACCAAGCTCAACACGGATGCCATGCAACTGGACCTATGTTCTATCAAAACCGAACTCTGCTCCATCAACAAATGACTATCAGAGGCTGAAGACCGCATCAGCACATTGGAGGACAGATCCCATTCTTCTAAAAAGGATACCCAAAAACTACAAATCACTACAGAGACTCTGAAAAAAGACCTCGCCGAGTTGGAAGATCGTGACCGGAGAGGGAACCTACGCATCTTTGGCCTACCAGAAGGTTCAGAATACACATCGACCTCGTACCTGGATTTCCTAAAAAAATGGCTTCTCCAAGTCACAGGTCTCTCCTTCAAAAAAGACTGAATTGGAAAAAGATTTAAGTAAGTTCGTTTTTATATAGCGCAGCTACTCACCCTTACGGGTCTCAAGGCGCTGGGGGCCATAGTGGAAATTAAGTGAGCTATTGCCCAGAGTCACATGGTGCTGAGCTGAGCTGCCGCCGGAGCCAGGGATCGAACCGTGAACCCTGTGCTCCGAAGTCAGCTGCCCTGGCCGCTGCACCACACCTCTCCACCTTCCAATGATGGAACACAGAGTTCCATCATTCAGACCCACGAGCAGGAATATCACCAGACAAATCGCATGCTGTCCTCTAAGATTCCAACATGCAGAAATGATCCTCAACTTTGTATGCAAAAATAATCACATCCTATGGCAAGGGCAGAAAATCTACGTTTTCTCTGATTTTTAAGGCAGACATTAACTCACACATTTGTAAAGAAAGCACAAACATGTATATATATATATATTCACTGAAAAAACCATAGGTTTCAGGCACGTTATAGTTAGAAATTAGCATTTAAAAAACCTTAGAAATTCACTGAAAAAACCATAGGTTTTAGGGAAAGTTATAGTTAGTTGGAAATTTCACTCGTACAAAACCCGTGAAATTCCCCCGTTATAGTTAGTTCAGCTAACTATAACTCGCGCCCCCGCAATGCACTGCTGATGACATCACATATTACATCACTCATGACATGGTCAGTGACATCACTGATGACATCACTGATGACACCTCAAATTACATCACTGATGACATCATCCAGTGACTGTGTGTTTCTGTAAAGTTTAAATATGTTTAATATATATAGGGAAAGGCGTATTGAAGAATGAGTGGGTGTATAAGTGTCTGAATGGATGATTTAGTAGGTGCGTGACTGACTATAAGTGAGTGATTAAACGTATCTTACTGAATGCATGGGTTAGTGACTAAACTGTGTGAATGTCTGTATCCGTCTGTCTGTTGGTGTGTAAGCGGCTGCATGGGTTTGTGAATAGCTACATGAGTCTCTACATGGGATATTGATTGGTTGTCTTAGTATCTGTATGGGTGCCTGAGTGTTTGTGTGGGTGGGGTGTGTGTGACTCTGTGCATAGATGTGTGAGTGGGTGATTCACTGGGTGCATGGTTTCAAGAGTGCATCTGTGATGGACTGTATGGGTGGGTGAGTGTGTGTATGGGTGTGTTAGTGAGTGAATGTATATCTCAGTGGTACATGTGTGAGTAACTACATATGTGAAAGGCAGTATATATGTGTGTTGGAGTATATAAATGGGTATAAGTGAGAGTGTGTGATTGTGAGAGTGGTGGCATGGATGAGTGTGTACATGTATCAGTTATTGTATAAGAGCGTAAGAATGTGCTAGTATTTGTATGAGAAAGTGAGCTGGTGTGTGTATAACTGTATAGGTGAGTAAATGGCAGTGTGATTAATTATTTGCATGACTGACTAGGTGTGTGAGTACCTGTATGGATGAGTGACGGTGTGTGAGTGTCTATATAGGTGTATGAGTGCATATGATAGTCCTGTACTGAGTGACCGTAAGTATGAGTGACTGTACGGGTGAGTGAGTGGATGTGTGTGTAGACCTAAGAATCAGTGAGTGTGTATGTAGTTATTGGTGTTGGAGTGTCAATGGTTTTGACAATGGCAGTCTGTAATTTAGAGTGGGTGTATCAAAAGTTATATTAGGGTGTGAGAAGATGCATCAAATTATCACATGGATGATGTCATCAGTGATGTCATTTGAGATGTCATCAGTGATGTCAACAGTGATGTCACTGACCATGTCATGAGTGATGTAATATGTGATGTCATCAGCAGTGCATTGCGGGGCGCGAGTTATAGTTAGCTGAACTAACTATAACGGGGGAATTTCACGGGTTTTGTACGAGTGAAATGTCCAACTAACTATAACTTTCCCTAAAACCTATGGTTTTTTCAGTGAATTTCTAAGGTTTTTTAAATGCTAATTTCTAACTATAACGTGCCTGAAACCTATGGTTTTTTCAGTGAATTTCAAAGGTTTTTCAAATGCTAGTTTGTAACTATGCCTACAGAAGTAGGACATGTGAAGAAAGAAGAAAAACGCACAGAAAGAAGCAAAAGAAATGTAGAAAGAAACAGAAGTCCACAAAGACGAAGAAAAATGCAGGAAGAAGCAAGACATGTGCAGAAAGAACCAACAGAGGAGCAGAAAGAGGCCTTGTTGCAAAATCATCCTGTGCCCACACCTTTTCCAGACGGGTACTGGTGGTAACTGACTCTGACTAACCAGGCCTAGAGCCAGTGCTATGGTAAAAGACACTTAGAATACAGTTAAAACACCTACATACACTAGGGAACACTATGCGTTGGGGTACCCCTGTGATTAGCATGACCTCCTCTGTAAGGCCCTAGTACATAATAGGGCAGGGGGATTAAAACTACCTCTTAAAACGCGCCACGGGGTGCGTTTGCACAGTGGTGAATGGAGGGGGGGCCTGAGGTGACATGTGTGCAAACACGCCCTGTGGCCGTTTTAAGTTGGGAGATTAAGTCCCCTTGAATCGTGAGGGTCCCTGGGGTCCAATTAGCCCACTAGGTACCTCCAGTAAGCGCCACAGAGCTTGTGGGACCCCCTAAGCAGGCCTAGGGGGTCAGGGTGTTTCTACCCTGCCCCCTTTTTGCGTTTTGCGCACTTGTTTCTCTGATTTCTTGTGCAAGATGGCTGCCAACACTTCCTGGTTTGGAGTGTTGACAGCCAATTAGCATACAGCTCGTGATCGGGAGGGTGCGCGGATCCTCCGCGGCCATAGATATATATGTGTTTTTACTTTTGATTTTCTCAGCAACTACTGAACAGATTTACATCATTTAACAAAAAGGGTTCTTTCTGACCCAAGAACTACCTCTTTGCCAAATTTGGTGTAATTCCGTTCAGCAGTTCGGGCTGTAGCCATGTCTAAAGTTTCCTATGGAAAATTGCATGGGGAAAACACGTTTTGGGACCCCCTTTTTTTCTCGGCCCCCGCTTGCCGAATCACCCCAAAACTTTCAGGATAGGAGCAGACCGGAGCGCCCCACGAGTTTTGAAAATTTCGCGAAGATTCATCAACCGGCGCCAAAGTTATTGGAAATAGAATGTTGTGAATTTCCTATGGAAAATAGGTCCTAACTATAACTATCTACTGGCGACCGCCAGTAGATAATACATATATATATATATATATATGAGATATATATATATATATATTCACTGAAAAAAACCATAAGGTTTTAGGGACAGTTATAGTTAGTTGGACATTGCACTCGTACAAAACCCGTGAAATTCCCCCGTTATAGTTAGTTCAGCTAACTATAACTCGCGCCCCGCAATGCACTGCTGATGACGTCACATATTACATCACTCATGACATGGTCAGTGACATCACTGATGACATCACTGATGACATCTCAAATGACATCACTGATGACATCATCCAGGGACTGTGTGTTTCTGTAAAGTTTAAATATGTTTAATATATATAGGGAAAGGCGTATTGAAGAATGAGTGGGTGTAGAAGCGCCTGAATGGATGATTTAGTAGGTGCGTGACTGAGTCTATAAGTGAGTGATTAAACGTATCTTACTGGATGCATGGGTGAGTGACTAAACTGTGTGAATGTCTGTATCCGTCTGTCTGTTGTTGTGTAAGCAACTGCATGGGTTTCTGACTAGCTAAATGAGTGTCTATATGGGTAATGGATTGGTTCTCTGAGTATCTGTATGGGTGCCTCAGTGTTTGTGTGGGTGGGGAGTGTGTGACTCTGTGCATAGATGTGTGAGTGGGTGATTCACTGGGTGCATGGTTTCAAGAGTGCGTCTGTGATGGACTGTATGGGTGGGTGAGTGTGTGTATGGGTGTGTTAGTGATTGAATGTATATCTCAGTGGTACATGTGTGAGTAACTACATATGTGAAAGGCAGTATATATGTGTGTTGGAGTATATAAATGGCTATAAGTGAGAGTGTGTGATTGTGAGAGTGGATATATGGATGAGTGTGTGCTTGCATCAGTGATTGCATAGGAGCGTAAGAATGTGCTAGTATTTGTATGAGTAAGTGAGCTGGTGTGTATAACTGTATAGGTGAGTAAATTGGAGTGTGATTAATTATTTGCATGACTGACTAGGTGTGTGAGTACCTCTATGGATGAGTTGCGTTGTGTGAGTGTTTATATAGGTGTATGAGTGCATATGATAGTCCTGTACTGAGTGACTGTAAGTATGAGTGACTGTACGGGTGAGTGAGTAGATGTGTGTGTGTGTAGACCTAGAAAATCAGTGAGTGGGTATGTACTTATTGGTATTGGAGTGTGTATGGTTTTGAGAATGGCAGTCTGTGATTTAGAGTGGGTGTATCAAAACTTATATTAGGGTGTGAGAAGATGCATTAAATTCTCACATGGATGATGTCATCAGTGATGTCATTTGAGATGTCATCAGTGATGTCACTGACCATGTCATGAGTGATGTAATATGTGACGTCATCAGCAGTGCATTGCGGGGCGCGAGTTATAGTTAGCTGAACTAACTATAACGGGGGAATTTCACGGGTTTTGTACGAGTGCAATGTCCAACTAACTATAACTGTCCCTAAAACCTTATGGTTTTTTCAGTGAATTTCTAAGGTTTTTTAAATGCTAATTTCTAACTATAACGTGCCTGAAACCTATGGTTTTTTCAGTGAATTTCAAAGGTTTTTTAAATGCTAATTTCTAACTATAACGTGTCTGAAACCTATGGTTTTTTCAGTGAATTTCAAAGGTTTTTTAAATGCTAATTCCTAACTATAACATGTCTGAAACCTACGGTTTTTTCAGTGAATTTCAAAGGTTTTGTAAATGACAATTTTTAAATGTATTAATTGTTATATTTATTTTTTTCATACTGATTTACTACATTTTTAGAAACATTTTTTTTTACATATTTTATTTTTTAAATTACATTGTAATTACATTATACATTACAAAAAATACTTTCTCAGAATGAATTACTTTAGTTTAAATACTTTGCACATAGGCAATAGACTTTTAAGTACAGTAGTTACAGTTGTTGCAATGGGCAACACATTTTCAAACACAATGCAACATTCAGCTCAATGTGAATTTCTAGTTAAATGCAATTAGTTACTTTATGGATTACTTTTCTAACCACAGGACTGGATCCTAGATTCAGTCCTGGGACATCTCCTGTAAACAGTTGAGTAAAAGCGTTTTGGTTACAGTAGTGATTTTTAAGGAATATTATTGTATTTTAAAAGTTGACACTTTGAAACTTTTTCTCATAGAATCACCAATGTTATCCTATGGAAGGAAATTCACTTAGCAGGTAAAAACTGTTATCGTTACTTTTTCTTACTCAGTGTTGGATCCTGGATCCAGCACTGGTGCATCTCCTGTAAACAGTTGAAAGAATGCGTTTAAGTCATACAGGCGATTTTTAAGGAATATTTGTAGTTTGTGAAAATCGACACTTTGAAACTTTTCTGCTGAAAACCAGACAATGGATTCCTATGGAAGAAAATATAAGTTACTGGTAAGTACGGTTAAAATTACTTTTCAGGGTCAGTGCTGGGCTAAAAGATGCAGCACTGAGGTCTCTCCTGATAACAGGTGAGTAAATCGGAATTCGCATTTCGGCTGATTTTAGAGGAATATTTTAAAGTTCCAAAACTCCACACTTAGAAGAATTTCCAAGTGAAACCAGTCAATGTTAGCCTATGGAAGGAAATTCAAGTTACTGGTAAGTACGGTTAAAATTACTTTTCAGGACCAGTACTGGGCTGAAAGATACAGCACTGAGGTCTCTCCTGATAACAGGTGAGTAAATCGGAATTCGTATTTCGGCTGATTTTAGAGGAATATTTGTATGTTTCAAAAATCAACACTTAGAAACTTTTTCAGCAAAAAGCAGGCAATGATATCCTATGGAAGGAAATTCAAGTTACTGGTAAGTACGGTTAAAATTACTTTTGAGGATCAGTACTGGGCTGAAAGATGCAGCACTGAGGTCTCTCCTGATAACAGGTGAGTAAATCGGAATTCGTATTTCGGCTGATTTTAGAGGAATATTTTAAAGTTCCAAAACTCCACACTTAGAAGAATTTCCAAGTGAAACCAGTCAATGTTAGCCTATGGAAGGAAATTCAAGTTACTGGTAAGTACGGTTAAAATTACTTTTCAGGGTCAGTGCTGGGCTAAAAGATGCAGCACTGAGGTCTCTCCTGATAACAGGTGAGTAAATCTTAATTCGTATTTCGGCTGATTTTAGAGGAATATTTTAAAGTTCCAAAACTCCACACTTAGACAAATTTCCAAGTGAAACCAGTCAATGTTAGCCTATGGAAGGAAATTCAAGTTACTGGTAAGTACGGTTAAAATTACTTTTCAGGACCAGTACTGGGCTGAAAGATACAGCACTGAGGTCTCTCCTGATAACAGGTGAGTAAATCGGAATTCGTATTTCGGCTGATTTTAGAGGAATATTTGTATGTTTCAAAAATCAACACTTAGAAACTTTTTCAGCAAAAAGCAGGCAATGATATCCTATGGAAGGAAATTCAAGTTACTGGTAAGTACGGTTAAAATTACTTTTCAGGATTAGTACTGGGCTGAAAGATGCAGCACTGAGGTCTCTCCTGATAACAGGTGAGTAAATCAGAATTCGTAGTTCGGCAGATTTTAGAGGAATATTTGCACAATGGTGAAGGGAGGGGGCATCTGTGCAAACGCGCCCCGTGGCGCGTTTTAAGTTGGGGGATTAAGTCCCCTTGAATCATGAGGGTCCCTAGGGGCCAACTAGCCCACCAGGAACCTCCAGTATGCGCCAGGGGGCTGCGTTGCAGAGACGTGTAGAGAGGCCACACCCCTTTTTACACCTCTCTGCAACGCAGCTCTGTGGCGCTTTCTGGATGTACCTGTTGGGCTAGTTGGCCCCCAGGGACCCTCAGGATTGAAGGGGATTTAATTCCCCATCTTAAAACGCGCCAAGGGGCCTGTTTGCACACATGTCACCTCAGGCCCGCCCCCTCCCTTCACCACTGTGCAAACGCGCCCCGTGGCGCGTTTTAAGTCGGGGGATTAACTCCCCTTGAATCCTGAGGGTCCCTGGGGTGCAACTAGCCCACCAGCTACCTCCATTAAGCGCCACAGAGCTGCGTTGCAGAGAGGTGTAAAAGGGGCATGGCCTCTGTACACCTCTCTGCAAGGCAGCCCCTGGCGCATACTGGAGGTTCCTGGTGGGCTAGTTGGCCTCAGGGACCCCCAGTATTCAAGGGGAATTACTTCCCTTCTTAAAACGCTCCAGGGGGCGTGTTTGCAGAGTACTGCAGGGAGGGGGCGGGGCCTCCGGCACGATGCCGTTTTTTTTTTTTTATGGGAGGGGGCTGCGTGGCCCCCTTCCTTTGGCCACTTTGGCCCCGGGGGACCCCATCCCCCGGGGCCTGGCCTCTGGTTGGGGACTGTGGGGGGTCCCCAATCCCCCCACAGTCCCGCCGGCTCCCCGCGTCCTATGGGAGCCGGCATTGCTTTCCACATGGGGAGCAGCTAAGATGCTGCTCCCCATGTGGAAAGCAATTGGTTTGCATTTTGAAAGAGAGAGCAGGTTTCCTGCTCTCTCTTCAAAATGCAAACCAAGATTTGCTATGACAGGGCGGGAGCCGCGAGGCTCCCGTCCTGTCATAGCAAACAGCAGTGTCCCGGGGTAGGCACCCCGGGACACTGCAGGAGCCGGCCCTGGGGGGTGGCGGTCCCCAGGGCCATCAAGGGCTCCAGGAGGGGGGCCGCGCGGCCCCCCTCCCTACATTTTGAAAGCCCCGGGGAGGTGGTGGTCCCCGGGGCTTGGGGGTCCAAAACGGTCCCCCATTTTCAATTTTGTTAGTGCCCCGGGGAGGTGGTGGTCCCCGGGGCGTGTGGGGGGGCTGGAGTCCCCCCACACAGGTTAATTTAAAAAATAAAGAAGCCCCGGGGAGGTGGTGGTCCCTGGGGCTGCGGGAGGGCTCAGAGCCCTCCCGCAGCTTTTCTAATAAAGCCCCGGGGGGTGGCGGTCCCCGGGGCTTGGGGGGCCCTTAGAGGCCCCCCATACATAAAATAAACCCCCCCCATCATGCTCCCGGGACTTGGCCCACCCGGGGCAAATTAACATCGAAGCGCGGGAGACCGCGCTTCGATTTTTTTTTTTTTTTCGGCAGGATCCGCGCTCCCTGAGCGCATCCTGCCGATTTTTTTTTATTAAAAAAAAAATGCTTTTTTTTGCCCAGGGGGTCCTTGTGGGACCCCCTGAGCAGGCCTAGGGGGTTAGGGTGTTTCTACCCTGCCCCCTTTGTGCGTTTTGCGCACTTGTTTCTGTCCCTCGGTTCTACCGAGGGACAAAATGGCTGCCAACACTTCTTGATTTGGAGTGTTGACAGCCAATTAGCATGCAGCTCGTGATCAGGAGGGTACGCGGATCCGACGCACCCATAGATATATATGTGATTTTAATTGTGAATTTCTCAGGAACTACTGAACGGATTTACACCATTTTAGCAAAAGGCACCAGTCTGAACCAAGGGCTACCTCTTTGCCAAATTTGGGGTAATTCCGTTCAGCAGTTCGAGCTGTAGCTGCGACTAAAGGTTCCTATGGAAAAATGAATGGGGAAAACGCGTTTTGGGACCCCCTTTTTCTCAGCCCCCGCTTGACGTATCACCCCGAGACTTTCAGGGTAGGAGCGGACCGGAGCGCCCCAACAAGTTGGAAGCTTTCGCGAAGATTCGTCAACCGGCGCCAACGTTATTGCAAATAGAATGTCGCGGATTTCCTATGGATAATAGGTCCTAACTATAACTATCTACTGGCGACCGCCAGTAGATAATATATATATATATATTCACTGAAAAAACCATAGGTTTTAGGGACAGTTATAGTTAGTTGGACATTGCACTCGTACAAAACCCGTGAAATTCCCCTGTTATAGTTAGTTCAGCTAACTATAACTCGCGCCCCGCAATGCACTGCTGATGACGTCACATATTACATCACTCATGACATGGTCAGTGACATCACTGATGACATCTCAAATGACATCACTGATGACATCATCCAGTGACTGTGTTTCTGTAAAGTTTAAATATGTTTAATATATATAGGGAAAGGCGTATTGAAGAATGAGTGGGTGTATAAGTGTCTGAATGGATGATTTAGTACGTGAGTGACTGACTCTACAAGTGAGTGATTAAACGCATCTTACTGAATGCATGGGTTAGTGACTAAACTGTGTGAATGTCTGTATCCGTCTGTTTGTTGGTGTGTAAGTGGATGCATGGATTTGCGAATAGCTACATGAGTGTCTATATGGGTTATTGATTGGTTCTCTGAGTATCTGTATGGCTGCCTGAGTGTTTGTGTGGGTGGGGTGTGTGTGACTCTATACATAGATGTGTGAGTGTGTGATTCACTGGGTGCATGATTTCAAGACTGCATCTGTGATGGACTGCTTGGGTGGGTGAGTGTGTGTATGGGTGTGTTAGTGAGTGAATGTATATCTCAGTGGTACATGTGCGAGTAACTACATATGTAAAAGGCAGTATATATGTGTGTTAGAGTATTTAAATGGCTATAAGTGAGAGTGTGTTATTGTGAGAGTGGCTGTATGGATGCGTGTGTGCTTGTATCAGTTATTGTATAAGAGCGTAAGAATGTGCTAGTATTTGTATGAGTAAGTGAGCTGGTGTGTGTATAACTGTATAGGTGAGTAAATGGGTGTGTGATTAATTTTTTGCATGACTGACTAGGTGTGTGAGTACCTCTATGGATGAGTGGCGGTGTGTGAGTGTTTATATAGGTGTATGAGTGCATATGATAGTCCTGTACTGAGTGACTGTAAGTATGAGTGACTGTACAGGTGAGTGAGTGGATGTGTGTGTAGACCTAAGAATCAGTGAGTGGGTATGTAGTTTTTGGTGTTGGAGTGTCTATGGTTTTGAGAATGACAGTCTGTAATTTAGAGTGTGTGTATCAAAAGTTATATTAGGGTGTGAGAAGATGCATGAAATTATCACATGGATGATGTCATCAGTGATGTCATTTGAGATGTCATCAGTGATGTCATCAGTGATGTCACTGACCATGTCATGAGTGATGTAATATGTGACGTCATCAGCAGTGCATTGCGGGGGCTTGAGTTATAGTTAGCTGAACTAACTATAACAGGGGAATTTCACGGGTTTTGTACGAGTGCAATGTCCAACTAACTATAACTGTCCCTAAAACCTATGGTTTTTTCAGTGAATTTCAAAGGTTTTTTAAATGCTAATTTCTAACTATAACGTGTCTGAAACCTATGGTTTTTTCAGTGAATTTCAAAGGTTTTTTAAATGCTAATTTCTAACTATAACGTGCCTGAAACCTATGGTTTTTTCAGTTAATTTCAAAGGTTTTTTAAATGCTAATTTCTAACTATAACGTGCCTGAAACCTATGGTTTTTTCAGTGAATTTCAAAGGTTTTTTAAATGCTAATTTCTAACTATAACGTGCCTAAAACCCATGATTTTTTAAGTGAATTTCAAAGGTTTTTTAAATGCTAGTTTCTAACTATGCCAACAGAGGTAGGACATGTGAAGAAAGAAGAAAAAACACACAGAAAGAAGCAAAAGATGTGCAGAAAGAACCAAAGGAGGAGCAGAAAGAGGCCTTGTTGCAAAATCATCCTGTGCCCACAACTTTTTCAGACGGGTACTGGTGGTAACTGACTCTGACTAACCAGAGCCAGTGCGCGTTTGCACAGTGGTGAAGGGAGGGGGGGCCTGAGGTGACATGTGTGCAAACGCGCCCCGTGGCGCGTTTTAAGTTGCAGGATTAAGTCCCCTTGAATCCTGAGGGTCCCTGGGACCCAACTAGCCCCCCAGGTACCTACAGTTAGGACCACAGAGCTGAGTTGCAGAGAGGCGTTCCGAGGCCACGCACCTTTTTTCACCTCTCTGCAATGCAACTCTGTTGTGCTTACTGAAGGTACCTGGTGGGCTAGTTGGCCCCCAGGATTCAAAGGGAATTAACTCCCCAACTTAAAACGCACCACAGGGCGTGTTTGCGCACATGTCACCTGAGGCCCCGCCCCCTCCCTTCACCACTGTGCAAACGCGCCCCGTGGCGCGTTTTAAGTTGGGGGATTAGGTCACCTTGAATCCTGAGAGTCCCTGGGGCCCAACTAGCCCACCAGGTACTTCCAGTACGCACCACAGGCCTGCGTTGCAACGCCTGTAACAAATTGTGCAGTTGTGTTTAGGTAGTGAAGAGGGTCATGCTGGGGGTAGTGTTTTAGGGTTTAGGGTAGTGCAGTGGTGTTTGTGTAGTGTAGGGGGTCATGCTGGGGGTAGATTTAGGGTTTAGGGTAGTGCAGTGGTGTTTGGGTAGTGTAGGGAGTCGTGCTGGGGGAGTGTTTTAGGGTTTAGGGTAGTACAGTGGTGTTTGGGTAGTGTAGGGGGTCGTGCTGGGGGTTAGTGTTTTAGGGTTTTAGGGTTTAGGGTAGTGCAGTGGTGTTTGGGTAGTGTAGGGGATACTGCTGGGGGTAGTGTTTTAGGGTTTAGGGTAGTGCAATGGTGTTTGGGTAGTGTAGGGGGTACTGCTGGGGGTAGTGTTTTAGGGTTTAGGGTAGTGCAGTGGTGTTTGGGTAGCGTAGGGGGTACTGCTGGGGGTAGTGTTTTATGGTTTAGGGTAGTGCAGTGGTGTTTGGGTAGTGTAGGGGTCCGTGCTGGGGTAGTTTTTTAGGGTTTAGGGTAGTGCAGTGGTGTTTGTGTAGTGTAGGAGGTCGTGTTTTAGGGTTTAGGGTAGTGCAGTGGTCTTTGGGTAGTGTAGGGGGTTGTGCGGGGGTAGTGTTTTAGGGATTAGGGTAGTGCATTGGTATTTGGGTAGTGTAGGGGGTCATGCGGGGGTAGTGTTTTAGGGTTTAGGGCAGTGCAGTGGTGTTTAGGTAGTGTAGGGGGTCGTGCTGGGGGAGTGTTTTAGGGTTTAGGGCAGTGCAGTCGTGTTCGGGTAGTGTAGGGGGTCGTGCTGGGGGGAGTATTTTAGGGTTTAGGGTAGTGCAGTGGTGTTCGGGTAGTGTAGGGGGTCATGCTGGGGGTAGTGTTCTAGGGTTTAGGGTAGTGCAGTGGTGTTCGGGCAGTGTAGGGGGTCGTGCTGGGGGTGGTGTTTTAGGGTTTAGGGCAGTGCAGTGGTGTTTGGACAGTGTAGGGGGTCGTGCTGGGGGTGGTGTTTCAGGGTTTAGGGCAGTGCAGTGGTGTTCGGGCAGTGTAGGGGGTCGTGCAGGGGTGGTGTTTCAGGGTTTAGGGCAATGGTGTTCGGGCAGTGTAGGGGGTCATGCTGGGGGTGGTGTTTCAGGGTTTGGGGCAGTGCAGTGGTGTTCAAGCAGTAAAGGGGGTCGTGCTGGGGGTGGTGTTTCAGGGTTTAGGGCAGTGCAGTGGTGTTCCGGCAGTGTAGGGGGTCGTGCAGGGGGTGGTGTTTCAGGGTTTAGTGCAGTGGTGTTCGGGCAGTATAGGGGTCGTGCTGGGGTGGTGTTTCAGGGTTTAGGGCAGTGCAGTGGTGTTTGGGCAGTGTAGGGTGTCGTGCTGAGGGGTGGTGTTTCAGGGTTTAGGGCAGTGCAGTAGTGTTTGGGCAGTGTAGGGGGTCGTGCTGGGGGGAGTGTTTTAGGGTTTAGGGCAGTGCAGTCGTGTTCGGGTAGTGTAGGGGGTCGTGCTGGGGGGAGTATTTTAGGGTTTAGGGTAGTGCAGTGGTGTTCGGGTAGTGTAGGGGGTCATGCTGGGGGTAGTGTTCTAGGGTTTAGGGCAGTGCAGTGGTGTTCGGGCAGTGTAGGGGGTCGTGCTGGGGGTGGTGTTTTAGGGTTTAGGGCAGTGCAGTGGTGTTCGGGCAGTGTAGGGGGTCGTCTTGGGGGTGGTGTTTCAGGGTTTAGAGCAGTGCAGTGGTGTTCGGGCAGTGTAGGGGGGTCGTGCAGGGGGTGGTGTTTCAGGGTTTAGGGCAGTGCAGTGGTGTTCGGGCAGTGTAGGGGGTCGTGCAGGGGTGGTGTTTCAGGGTTTAGGGCAGTGGTGTTCGGGCAGTGTAGGGGGTCATGCTGGGGGTGGTGTTTCAGGGTTTAGGGCAGTGCAGTGGTGTTCGGGCAGTGTAAGGGGTCGTGCAGGGGGTGGTGTTTCAGGGTTTAGGGCAGTGCAGTGGTGTTCGGGCAGTGTAGGGGGCGGTGCAGGGGGTGGTGTTTCAGGGTTTAGGGCAGTACAGTGGTGTTCGGGCATTGTAGGGGGTGGTGCTGGGGCTGGTGTTTCAGGGTTTAGGGCAGTGCAGTGGTGTTCGGGCAGTGTAGGGGGTCCTGCTGGGGCTGGTGTTTCAGGGTTTAGGGCAGTGCAGTGGTGTTCGGGCAGTGTAGGGGGTCGTGCTGGGGCTGGTGTTTCAGGGTTTAGGGCAGTGCAGTGGTGTTCGGGCAGTGTAGGGGGTCGTGCTGGGGCTGGTGTTTCAGGGTTTAGGGCAGTGCAGTGGTGTTCGGGCAGTGTAGGGGGTCTTGCTGGGGCTGGTGTTTCAGAGTATAGGGCAATGCAGTGGTGTTCGGGCAGTGTAGGGGGTCTTGCTGGGGCTGGTGTTTCAGGGTTTAGGGCAGTGCAGTGGTGTTCGGGCAGTGTAGGGGGTCGTGCTGGGGGTGGTGTTTCAGGGTTTAGGGCAGTGCAGTGGTGTTCGGGCAGTGTAGGGGGTCGTGCTGGGGCTTGTGTTTCAGTGTTTAGGGCAGAGCACTGGTGCTCTGGCAGTGTAGGGGGTTGTGCTGGGGGTGATGTTTCAGGGTTTATGGCAGTGCAGTGGTGTTAGGGCAGTGTAGGGGGTCGTGCTGGGGGTGGTGTTTCAGGGTTTAGGGCAGTGCAGTGGTGTTCCGGCAGTGTAGGTGGTGGTGCAGGGGGTGGTGTTTCAGGGTTTAGTGCAGTGGTGTTTGTGCAGTGTAGGGGGTCGTGCTGGGGTGGTGTTTCAGGGTTTAGGGCAGTGCAGTGGTGTTCGGGCAGTGTAGGGTGTCGTGCTGAGGGGTGGTGTTTCAGGGTTTAGGGCAGTGCAGTAGTGTTTGGGCAGTGTAGGGGGTCGTGCAGGGGGTGGTGTTTCAGGGTTTAGGGCAGTGCAGTGGTGTTCGGCCAGTGTAGGTAGTCTTGCTGGGGGTGGTGTTTCAGGGTTTAGGGCAGTGCAGTAGTTTTCGGGCAGTGTAGGCGGTCGTGCTGGGGCTGGTGTTTCAGGGTTTAGGGCAGTGCAGTGGTGTTCGGGCAGTGTACGGTGTTGTGCTGGGGCTGGTGTTTCATGGTTTAGGGCAGTGCAGTGGTGTGCGGGCAGTGTACGGGGTTGTGCTGGGGCTGGTGTTTCAGGGTTTAGGGCAGTGCAGTGGTGTTCGGGCAGTGTAGGGGGTCGTGCTGGGGGTGGTGTTTCAGGGTTTAGGGCAGTGCAGTGGTGTTCGGGCAGTGTAGGGGGTCATGCTGGGGCTGGTGTTTCAGGGTTTAGGGCAGTGCAGTGGTGTTCGGGCAGTGTAGGGGGTCGTGCTGGGGCTGGTGTTTCAGGGTTTTGGGCAGAGCAGTGGTGTTCGGGCAGTGTAGGGGGTCGTGCTGGGGGTGGTGTTTCAGGGTTTAGAGCAGTGCAGTGGTGTTCGGGCAGTGTAGGGGGTCTTGCTGGGGGTGGTGTTTCAGGGTTTAGGGCAGTGCAGTGGTGTTCGGGCAGTGTAGGGGGTCTTGCTGGGGGTGGTGTTTCAGGGTTTAGGGCAGTGGTGTTCGGGCAGTGTAGGGGGTCTTGCTGGGGGTGATGTTTCAGGGTTTAGGGCAGTGCAGTGGTGTTCGTGCAGTGTAGGGGGTCGTGTTGGGGGTGGTGTTTCAGGGTTTAGGGCAGTGCAGTAGTGTTCGGGCAGTGTAGGATGTCGTGCAGGGGGTGGTGTTTCAGGGTTTAGGGCAGTGCAGTGGTGTTCTGGCAGTGTAGGGGGTCATGCTGGGGGAGGTGTTTCAGGGTTTAGGGCAGTCCAGTGGTGTTCGGGCAGTGTAGGGGGTCGTGCAGGGGGTGGTGTTTCAGGGTAGTGCAGTGGTGTTCGGGCAGTGTAGGGGGTCGTGCTGGGGCTGGTGTTTCAGGGTTTAGGGCAGTGCAGTGGTGTTCGGGCAGTGTAGGGGGTCTTGCTGGGGGTGATGTTTCAGGGTTTAGGGCAGTGGTGTTCGGGCAGTGTAGGGGGTCTTGCTGGGGGTGATGTTTCAGGGTTTAGGGCAGTGCAGTGGTGTTCGGGCAGTGTAGGGGGTCTTGCTGGGGGTAGTGTTTCAGGGTTTAGGGCAGTGCAGTGGTGTTCGGGCAGTGTAGGGGGTGGTGCAGGGGGTGGTGTTTCAGGGTTTAGGGCAGTGCAGTGGTGTTTGGGCAGTGTAGGGGGTCGTCTTGGGGGTAGTGTTTTAGGGTTTAGGATAGTGCAGTGGTGCTTGTGTAGTGTAGGGGGTCGTGCTGGGGTAGTGTTTTAGGGTTTTAGGTAGTGCAGTGGTGTTTTTGTAGTGTAGGGGGGTCATGTTTTAAGATGCAATGCTCCAATACCTGACCAGTCTGCACTACATAAAACTGCAAAAAAACTAAAAATAAAAAGTGTTTTGCACACATTTGTCATTGGGCTATATGTGGGCTACATCTGGGTAATATTTGTGCTACATTTGGGCTCTTTTTTCACTGGTGGCCATCTTGGAAGACTTCTTTGTTATGAAGTTTCCTAATTTCTTCATTTACTGCAGTCTTCTCAGTAGGAAATGCTTTCAGTTTTTTACTTTGATTCCATCAAGAAGGCATTCAGATGTGTCTCACATCTGCCATAAATTCAGAATGTTAGCACTCTAGTTGCTCATTAGATCACTGGAGTAAAGCTACTGCTCACCAGGGAGTTAACTGGTAGTCTGCTGCTGGTATTGAAAGTGAT
This sequence comes from Calotriton arnoldi, assembly GCA_963921515.1. Classification (NCBI taxonomy): domain Eukaryota; kingdom Metazoa; phylum Chordata; class Amphibia; order Caudata; family Salamandridae; genus Calotriton; species Calotriton arnoldi. The sequence continues at coordinate 117,930 of CAWUFW010011183.1, forward strand.
TGTTTCAGTCTGCATGTCAGAATTTTCTAATGAAATAGAAGAGGATATGAGATCTCACTTAAAACATGCCCTAATTTTTCTTTCTGCAGCACTAACCATAATATTCTATTTCAAAAAGAACCCCTCATTTTGTTCCTTTTTAAATTAAATGTTTTAAGTGTTACCGGTTTATTCCAATCAAGATGGCTTCAGGTGTGCCATACTTTTGTCATAAGTAAGGCTGTTAGCGCTCTAGTTGTTCTTTAGAACACTCTGGGAAGCTGCAGTAGAACACAAAGGCATCAACTGGCAGGCTGCTCCTGTTGAAATATAACAGGAAGATATTTGAGATCACACTTGAAATATGTCCTAATTTTTCTTTCTACAGCACTAACCATAATTTCTATGACAAAATGAACCCCCTCATTTTGTTCCTTTTTAAATTAAATGTTTTAAGTGTTACCAGTTTATTCCAATCAAGATGGCTTCAGGTGTGCCATACTTTTGTCATAAGTAAGGCTGTTAGCACTCTAGTTGTTCTTTAGAACACTCTGGGAAGCTGCAGTAGAACACAAAGGCATCAACTGGCAGGCTGCTCCTGTTGAAATATAACAGGAAGATATTTGAGATCACACTTGAAACATGTCCTAATTTTTCTTTCTACAGCACTAACCATAATTTCTATGACAAAATGAACCCCATCATTTTGTTCCTTTTTAAATTAAATTGTTTAAGTGTTACCAGTTTATTCCAATCAAGATGGCTTCAGGTGTGCCATACTTTTGTCATAAGTAAGGCTGTTAGCACTCTAGTTGTTCTTTAGAACACTCTGGGAAGCTGCAGTAGAACACAAAGGAATCAACTGACAGTCTCTGCCCTTGTTGGATGTACATTTTTTACTGAGAATGTCAGACTTCATTCTCACATGAGTGAGAAAGATAATGTGAATTTACAGAAAATATGCTCTCATTTTAGCTTCTGGAGCACCTTCCAAACCTCCATGGGACAAGCATGAGAAAATAGTGTTCTCTCAAACATGATTCATGATATCCCAGCAGAAGGTTTTTCACATGGTAAAATCACCTTAGAATACACCACAATTCCTAAAATTAGTATGGTACCATCAACAAATAAATTCTAATGTAACTAAAGCCTGTTATCACCCTTTATAGTTCTCCTTTTGTTGACCCTCAAAATCTTCTATTCACTACAATGCATTCAATGAGGTACTATCATTTATATTGGTCCCAAGATGGCTGCCAGCAATTCCAGGATGAAGTGCTGACAGCCAATCAGATCTCACGATGACATGTGTGGTTAGGCTCCGCCCAGATATATATGTGACTTTACTTTTGATTTTCTCAGGAACTACTGAACGGATTTACACCATTTAAGCAAAAGGCACGACACTGAACCAAGGGCTACCTCTTTGCCAAATTTGGTGTAATTCCGTTCAGCAGTTCGGGCTGTAGCTGCGACTAAAGGTTCCTATGGAAAAATGAATGGGGAAAACGCGTTTTGGGAGCCCCCTTTTTCTCGGCCCCCGCTTGACGTATCACCCCGAGACTTTCAGGATAGGAGCGGACCGGAGCGCCCCAACAAGTTGGAAACTTTCGCGAAGATTCGTCAACCGGCGCCAACGTTATTTCAAATAGAATGTCGCGGATTTCCTATGGATAATAGGTTTTAACTATAACTATCTACTGGCGACCGCCAGTAGATAATATATATATATATATATATATATATATATATATATATATATATATATATATATATATATATATATATATATACATATACATACCGCAGCAAAATAAAACAAATAGGACGCGCGGACTCCCGTGCATCATTTTTCTAAAGTCCCCGGGTAAGCCAAATCCCGGGGATATGGTAAGAATAGAGATGGGGGGCCCCCCTCTTCAGGCAATTCAAAGCCCTGGGGACCGCTAACTCCCCGGGGCAGTGATATAATTATATACGGGGGAACCTTGCGGCTCCCCCGCTGCCCCCGGGACCGTCACCTCCTGGGGCACAAATGTTGTAATAAAATAATGCGGAGAAGGCCCTAGTTCCTCCCCGCAACCCTGGGGACCGCCACCTCCCCTGGGCAGAAACTTAATTATATGTGGGGGAGCCGCTCCCCTGCTGCCCCGGGGACCGGCACCTCTCTGGGGCACTTTTGTATACAAATGAGGGGGCCACTCCCCAGAGCTTACTTTACAAAGGAGGTGGGCCGTTTAGCCCCCCACGTGGAGTCCTACATGGCCCTGGGGACCGCCATTCCCCTCAGGGGTAGCTCCAGCAATGTCCTGGTGTGCCCACTCCCGGGACATTGGAGTTTGGTATGGCTTGCTCCCGCCAAGCCATAGCAAACACTGCTCCACTTTGTGGAAGCAAAAGCATTAAAAATGCTCTTGCTTCCATGAAGAGGAGCATGATTGTTTTTGGACAGAGGGAGCTGCATGTTAGCAGCTCCCTCTGTCCAAAAGCAAATCCAGCTCCTGCAGTAGGCGGGGAGCTGGCAGGGACTGCTGGGGCCTTCAGGCTCCCCCACGGTCCCCAATGAGATGGCCATGTCCCTCGGGATGGGTTCCCCGGGGCAATATAGGCCCGGGGAGGGTGGCCGCATGGGCCCCCTCCCCATTTTTAAAAAAAATATGAAGTCCTGGCCCAGGAGATGAGGTCCCTGGGGCCGAAATAGGCCTGGGGAGGGAGGCAGGGCGGTCCTCCTCCCCTATGTTGAATACATAAATAAAGGTATGGCCCAGGGGGTTGGGGTCCCCAGTTGGCCTCAGGAGGGGGGCTGTGCGGCCCCCCTCCTATGTAAAAAAATAATAAAATAAAGGGCAGGCCCCTGAGGATGGGGTCCCCGGGGCCAAAATTGGCTCAGGGAAGGGGGCCACATGACCCCCTTCCTTAATTTTATTAAAAAAGTTAAAAGGAATAGGCCAGCCCCCTCCCCAATCCATTAAAAGACTTGCCCCGAAGGGATGGGGTCCCCAGGGCCGAAATCAGCGCAGGGAAGGGGGCTACATGGCCCCCTTCCCGAAAAGGTTTTTTTAATAAAAAAAACCCCAGCAAGTCACCGGAGGCCACGCCCCCTTCACCACCACTCTGTAAACACACCTCTTGGTGCAGAGGTGGTTGGGGAATGAAGCCCCCTTGAATGCAGAGGGTCTTTGGGGGCCAACAAGCCCTCCTGTTATCTCCAGTAAGACCCAGACAGCAGGATTGCTGAGAGGACTTGGAGGCCATGCCCCCTTTCTCCACCACTCTGCAACACAACTCCTGGCAATTCCCCAACCTCAGGACCTCAGGGCCTCAGGATTAAAGTGGACTGCTTCCCCCAAACAGTAGTGCGCCAGGAGGTGCGTTTGCAGAGTGGTGGAGAAAGGGGGCGTGGCCTCTGACAACCTCTCAGCAATCCAGCTGTGTGGGTCTTACTGGAGGTGACTGGAGGGGTAGTTGGCCCCCAAGGACCCTCAAGAGCCAAGGGGACTTCATTCCCCAACTAGTAGTGCGCCAGGAGGTGCGTTTGCAGAGTGGTGGAGAAAGTGGGCATGGCCAATGAACGCCCCTCAGCAAATCCACTGTGTGGGATACACTGAAGTTAACAGGAGGGGTAGTTGGCCCTCAAGGACCCTCTGGAGCCACAGGGACTTCATCCCCCTACAAGTAGTGCACCAGGAGGTGCCCTTGCACAGTGGTGGAGAAAGGGGGCGTGGCCTCTGACAACCTCTCAGCAATCCTACTGTGTGGGACTTACTGGAGGTAACAGGAGGGGAAGTTGGCATCCTTGGCATCCTGTTACCTCCAATAAGTCCCACACAGTGGGATTGCTAAGTAGTTTTCGACTGCCACGTCCCCTTTCTTCACCACTCTGCAAACACGGCTCATGGAGCACTAGTGGTTGGGGGAGGAAGTCCACTTTACTCCTGAGGGATCTTGGGGGCCAAGAAGCCTCCTGGTACCTCCTGTAAGTCCTACACAGTGGGATTCCTGCCAGCTGGTCAGAGGCCTAGCCCCCTTTCTCCACCACTCTGCAAACATGATTACTAGTTAAAAAACCATAGAAATTCACTGAAAAAAACAAAGGTTACAGGGACTTTATAGTTCGGAATTAGCTTTTAAAAGAACCTTAGAAATTCACTGAAAAAAACAAAGATTACAGAGATGTTATAGTTAGGGTCAGATTTCACTCATACAAAACCAGTGAAATTCGGCAGTTATAGTTACATGAGGTAACTATAACTTACGCAACCGCAATGGACTGCTTATGACCTCACATATTACATCACTCATGACATGGTCAGTGACATCACTGATGAGATCACTGATGACATCTCAAATGACATCACTGATTACATCATCCACAGAATCTCTGATGCACCCACTCATACCCCAAGATAACCTTTCATACACCCACTCCAACTTCCACACTACCATTCTCAAAACCATTGACACACCCATACCAGTACTTACACACCCACTCACTGATTCATACCTCTACACACACATCCACTCACTCACCCATACAGACACTCATAACCAACTCACTCACCAATACAATGCCAGAAAACCTACTTTCCTTAATACTTTTATTTTTCTATCACTATACTACACTTTCTTGGAACATCCTCACTAGGGAATCTTACCTACCTTATAAAACAATGAACCTAAACCTCTCCAATTTCTAAAAATGAATACCTGTTTCTTTAACACCCTTCCCCCAATGCACCCTCTGAAGATTCTCCATAGAAACCCACTAGAACCAGTAGGTCACAAGTTCACAACGCATTCCAGAAGGATCATACTGCGATATTCAGCTGCAGACCTGTTTTGTGTGCTACTCCTCCTTTCTACAAAATGCTTAGAGTGTGGATTGTGGGCCACAGCTATGTCTATTGGGCTAAAGAGGCTGCAAAAATCAAAGGTATTGACAGAGACTTGGGTTTGCCAAATGTGGAGATTAGTTGGTTTGGCCAGAGAGGGTTAAAGTCTCATCAGCTGCTGGCTTGGGTTAAAACCATTGTGGATTTCCAAACTCCTCACCTCATGATTGTGCACTGTGGTGGCAATGACCTAGGCACATTGAATGGGGTATGGCTGGAAATCCTAATGTAGGATACCTCTGCAGAACTGATGTAGGGTTTTTCTCACAATATCTTGGTGTACTCTAATATATGCCAAAGACAGAAATGGAAGTGGTCAAATCAATTATGTACACAGTTTGACAAAGTCAGGAAACATGTTAATAAAACAGTTTGTGCTTTCCTCAGAGACCATAACATGGGCTCTATCTACAACAACAATATGCGTTTTGACATTCATGGAATATATAGAAGTGATGGAGTTCACTTTACAGACAAAGGGAACAGGGTGTTTCTAGGCAGCCTGAAATTTGCATACAGTCTTATATGTAACTGTCTTATACACACTCTCAACACAAAGGCTCTTGTCAGAGCCACCCAAGAGCCCAAAATGTTGTTCATTTTCTTCTAAAATAATTTTTTTTATAGATCTTTAAAAAAAATTGTGATGACATCACGATGATTGCAATCACATCGCAAAATCGCAAAACAAATGCAAACATTCAAAGATCACCACCACATAAAAAAATTATAACTTAAAAAATTAGTTATAACTATTACAATAAACACATTACTAACTTAAACAACATTTTTGTACACATATATTTGTAATAACTTTTTTAAAAACTGTGTTTGAACCCTTCTTCCTGTTTTTGCAACTACGCCAAGTCTCGCGATGCCTTCGGTAACTGCGACGATCACACCTTTTTTAAGAGGTGTAAGACACATATATGCACACATTTTACAGTATTTTAGACACTAGGGGATTATTACTGCACTGTTTAAAGTCATATATTTGTAGGAAGTTTGTATAAAAAACAACCATTTCAACCGGTATTCCATTTTCGCAGTGACGCCGGGCGTTGCAATGACATCAGTACCCGTGATCATCGTGAATATGTCGCGAAATGACAATACTAATGTAGACATTCAATAGCCACCACCACATTCAAAACTTATAACTACATAATGGATAATAACCAACACACTAAACATATTACTATCTAAATGAAGTACAACTCCCATAATATCTCTATAACACAGTGCATAACTCTTTCAGTGTAATCTATGACTGCATGCATCACTATATCAGTAAGTCTCTCATTCGCTGTATAAGTATTTGAGTAGATCTGTGAGACGATGCATCAGTCTATCAATGCTTCTGTAACAAACTGCGTAGCTGCCTCAGTGCATCCATGAGTGGGTGCATCAGTGTCACAATGGATCTGTGTTGGTTGCATAGGTGTCACACTCAATCTGTGAGTAGCTGCATGAGTGCCTTTGTGCATTTGAAAGTAAGTATATGACTTTCTGACTAGACCTGTGAGGGGATACATGAGTGTCTAAGTGGATGTCTGAGTGAGTGGGTGCATGAGTATCTGAGCGGATCTGTGAGTGAGTGCATGAGTCTCTCAGTGGGTCTATGACTGGCAGCATGAATGTCTAAGTGGTTCTGTTAGTAAGTGCGCAGGTCTCTGAGTGGGACTGTGAGTGGGTGCATGAGTCTCTGCATGTATGAGTAACTAGGTGCATATGTCTCTGATGAGATCTGTGATTTGGTGTGTGAGTGACTGTATGGGTGTGTCAGTGTCTGAGTGGGTCTGTGAGTGGGTGTATGAGTGTCTAAGTATATCTGTGAGTGGGTGTATGAGTGTCTCAATGGGTCTGTGAGTGAGAGCACAAGTCTCTGAGTGGGTGAGTGAATTGGTGCATGCATGAGTGTCTGAGTGGGTCTGTGACTGGGAGGGCAAGTGTCTGGGTGGGTATGTGAGTGGATGCGTGAGCCTTTGAGTGGGTGAGTGAGTGGGTGCATGTATATCTGAGTGAGTTTGTGAGTGGGTGTGTCATATTCTTAGTATGTGAGTGAGTAACTGAGTGAATAATTCTCTGACAGGGTCTTTGACTGAGTGTTTGAGTGGCTGTATGGGTGTGTGAGTGGGTGTATGAGTGTCTGAGTGGATCTGTGAGTGGGTGTATGAGTGTCTCAGTGGATCTGTGAGTGGGTGTATGAGTGTCTCAGTGGGTCTGTGAGGACATACATGAGTGTGTGAGTTGATCTGTAAGTGGGTGCATGAGTCTCTGAGTGGGTCTGTACATGGGTAATTGACTCTCTGAGTGAGTCTGTAAGTGGGTGCATGAGTATCTGAGTGGGTCTGTGAGTGGGTGCATGAGTGCCCAGGTGGATCTGTGAGTGGGTGTAAAAGTCTCCAAGTGGGTATGAGTCTGTATGCATGAGTCTATGAGTGGATGTCTAGGTAGATACATGAGTCTCTGAGTGGGTCTGTACATGGGTGCGTCACTCTCTGAGTGAGTCTGTAAGTGGGTGCATGAGAACCTGAACAGATATGTGAGTGGGTGCAGGCGACTCTGAGTGGGTATGTGACTGGATGTATAAGTGTGTGAGTGGGTATGTGAATGGGTGTATAAGTGTCTGAGTGAGTTTGTGAGTGCATACATGAGTCTGTGACAGTGACCGGTGAATGCGTACAAATATATATGTTTTTATATTTTCACCAATATTCACGGAGACGTCGCAATATTTGCGATGTCCCTGCGACGGTACACGGGGGGCTGCGCTGGTGCTCACAGCTTTGTTGCGAATATCAGACGCGATAAAAAAAATCAATTTTGGACACATACCTTGAGTCACAAATACCCCCATTTTGCAAACATGAGGTCAAATGCTTGTTTCCAGTCCAGGGAAGACCTGGCTTGGCAGTTCGGGCTGGACTATTCCCATGAGAAACAGGGCGAAGACTGATTTGCATATGGCTGGGTCTGAACTGGGGTGGCAAAGTGAGCTAAAGAACGATGATGGATTCAATCCAGATCTGTGACTGGGGGTGAGTGTCTGAAAAGTTTCAGTGCTCCATCCATCATCACCTTGTATTTGCTTTCTTCGCCCTAAGTTGGCAGGGTATGCCCAGACGAGGGTCCCTTGCTCACTTTGTCACTGGATTCAAGCTAGCTTAGCTGATGAGAGGTGTTACCCCGAAACTGGTCCCAGGATGCTTGTCTCCGGTCTAGGGAAGACTTGGCTTGGCAGTTCGGGCATCACTGTTCCCATGAGGAACAGGGTGAAGACTGATTTTCATATGGCTGGGTCTGAACTAAGGTGGCGAAGTGAGCTAATGAACGATGATAGATTGAACCCAGATCTGTGACTGGGGGTGAGTGTCTGAAAAGTTTCAGCGCTCTGTCCATCATCTTCTTGTGTTTGCTTTGTCAGAGTACCTCCACCCTGACCCCTTATCTTAGCTTTCACAGACATTTTCAGCCCCAGAACCATTCCGGACAATAAAATGGCGGCCATAACTTTCTGTTCAGGTTGAGTCCAGCCAATCACATCATTCCTATTGGTGCGCACACTGGCGGTTAATCGTGAAATCGTCATGCAATATCCGCGACCGGAGATATCACTATAATTTTCGGGTTAAATCTCTCAGAAAATACTGAACGTATTTGCACCAAATACCAAATAGCACAATCTGTGTAACAACATCTACCTTTCTGCCACATTTGACGTAATTCCGTCCAGCGGTTCGGGCTGTAGGTTTGACAACGCGTTCCTCTGAGAATTACCATTACAAACACAATCTTATTTCGCACCCCTATTTCTCGGTTCCCACTGCACGGATCACCCCCAAACTTTCCATGACAAAACAGAACCTACTTTGACACTTTTGTGGGAAAACTTCATGCACATTAGTCTCACTACGCCAAAGTTATAGGCAAGTCAAAAAATGCTTTTCCTATGGAAACTAGGTCCTAACTATAACTACCTACTGGCGACCACCAGTAGTTAAAATATATTTGCCGTTCTGTAGTTAAAGTTAGGATTCTCAGAGATAGGAATTCCTCAGATTTTTGATAGGTAAATAGGTAACAACTTTACCCCCGTTTGGCGAATCTCCAAGAAACTTTGCAGACCTATTTCTTTTTCTACATTGGCGGATGATGCAAAGTTTTGTGGTGATTCGTTAAGGGTGTGCAAAGGAAAAAGGGGGTCCCAAAACACATTTTTCCACCAATGTATTTTCCATAGACTTTGTTCTCAGCCATAGCGTTAAAATGGCTGAACGGATTATATTGAAATTTGGCAGGTATATACAGTTTGGTGTGTAAATTATGCTTTTTTGTATTTCAAGTGAATTGGTTCAGTAGGTGTTAAGTTATCAGGCACTAAAACTTAGTGATATATTGGGCTGCAGTATGCCACGGTAATATCACAGGATACTGCAGTACATGCCCATGACAAGGCAGTATATGATTGGCTAATGGCTGCCTTTATAAAAGTAAAAGGCAGCTATGTTGTTTTCTCCAGCCTTTGATTGTTTTCTGGGTTAGGTCCTTAGATGTAGGTGAATAGTAGGTTTTATTTTTTTCCCTACCTATTGCCACTTTATTATAATGGTTAGAGGTAGAGAAAGTCATTTATATATTTTCTATATATTTTTAGAAAATATAACGGAGTTCCACAGTACTACCTGGGAAGTACTGCAGTACTTAAAAAAAATAAAACAAATATGTATTTTCACTTTTTTACCTAATTAATTTTTTCAAAAAAAGTTTAAGGAGTACTAAATTACATTTGTAAATAAATAACAGTATACACTGTACTACACTATATTTCACAAATCCAGCCATGAAAAGGCTGGCGGAAAGGCAAGGAGGGGGCCCCAAACAGGGTCCCCGGGCATTGTAGCCCATTGGAAAGTGTGGCTGGGGGCACATGTTGTGCCCCCCTATGCCTGCACTGTTGTGCGAACACTGTGTGCCATGTGCGACATGGTGCATGGCAACAGTGCACACACAACAGTGCAGGAGCTGCAGTGCAGTGGCATTGGCTTCAGGTTCACTCAGTGAGCTGAAGTATGCCGCCGCCGCAAGACCACTGCCGGCACACCACCGGCCCCGCTGTCAATTTGTAATACACTCTTCTAGAGACCGCGGCGGTCGGACCGCCAGACTCATAATCAGGCCCTAGTGACCTGATTTAGATGTTGGCAAGACCACAACAGGGTAGGCTTTTTTGGCTGTCTTCCCACCCGCCTACCTGGCGGTCCACCCACTCTATGCAATGCGGGCAGTTTGACGGAGTTAAGACTGTCGTGGTCCTGCTGACTCCACCAGGGATGTTCTCCCTTGTCGACGGCACAAGAGGCCAAAGCAGCTGTAGGAGTGCAGACCGCCACAATCACCTCCCGGCCAATCCAGATGTGCCTTCCCGCCAACGTGACTGTGGCGGTCAAGCCGCCACACCTGAGTTGGTGGTTTGGGACAGATATAAGGCACAAACTCCCCTTTAATCACGTTTACTCTCCTTCACAGCCATGAACCCGATCTACCAGTTGGTGCCCCTGATCCTGCTGATCGATGATGTAGAAAATCAACACCATAATGGTAAGCAACACCTTTACCTGTTACCTTTTCAATTGCCACAGAACTAAAGTGCTGTAATCTTGTTTCAGATAATCGTACTTACAAGCAATAGCATACCAATGTGAAATGCATATATCTGAAATGTTGATAGTTAAGAAATTTAAAGAAAGACACCTAAATGAGCACATTGGATATAAATATTTGGTGCAAGCTGTCTTCAAACAAATTTAAAGTAAGAAAACTGTAACATCAAAACATATGCAACACATATTGGTAGAAGTGCAAAGTAACATGATGTACAAATTGCACCACACAAGCTGAAACCTTCACCTTATTCATTGGCACTAAAATCAGTGTTGGTTCCAATTTGGAAGTATCCAACATATACATCCAAGCAATGTTGTACCAAAAATTGTATGCACTGAAAGCATGTTTGCTTTGTGTGGGCCTTACACAATGCTAGCACTTACTCCAAGTTACTAAAGTATATGTCAAATGTCTAAATGACTGTATGCATCCTGGACTGAAATAGCTTATCAATGTCTCATGCACTATACCGATACCTGTGCTGTAGAATATTTATTTGTAACACTCGGTAGGCTGGTTTGTACTTTTACCTCCACAGAATAAGTAAATACATAGGCCTTGATACACTCCTAATACACTCCAGTACCTAACATAAACATTTTCACATTTGACTCATGAATCTCTCTAGTCATGAATGGTAAAATGTTTACTAGTGTACAAACTGTTGTCACAAAATATGGTGGCTTGCACTTTAGTTGGACATTTTTTGGTACAACATCACAGTAAATAGTACATACACTGATACGTATATCATTATCACTTCCAAGAGACAAAGGTAACTCACAATATGCAGCACATTACACCTTGATAGATTTCTACTTTTGACTAATGAGTCATAGCTTGGGCCTGATTCTGTGTTTCCAAGATGGGAAATCACTATGTACATGCGATGGAACATTCCATCATCAAAAGGCCTTGTAAGTATTCCCTTTGACTCCATCATAGATTTAGCCTCTGGGCACAAGAAAGGACAATGATCAATGGCTTTGTTTATGTTTTACTGTGTCACCAATGTGTACACATTTTTGTCTGTGTTGTTCTTAAATGTGCATGCCTCTCACAGATTTTTATGCGAAACCAGACTGGCTTACATCCACACTTGTGAAGGAGTAAGACATCATGCAAAACTGTCACTTGTAATAGAAATTAACACAAATTTATGATTCTCAGCATATTTTGGATATGTATTGAACCTAAAATCTAGCCATTGAATCTAATGGCATTAGAAAATCTGGCTCACTTGCTCACTCTTTTCTGTGTATGAAACCAACTTACCAAGGTGAGGTCTGGAACATCCACTGCATCATGATTGTAGTGTATGCTATGTCACCTGTATTCGGGCTAAGACTAGATCATTCACAATAGGGAAGGATCATCACACCTGACACATTAAGAACTACTGGCCTGTTAAGTACAACTGTCCCTCTTACATCCAAACAAGCACTAATGAGTAACTGTTGTTTAGGCACGCATGTGTCTGCTGAAACCAGTCCATTGATAGTGAACACAAAGCAGGTGGTATCCTTTGCCACAAATTCATTGACTAAACACTTCATCATACACCTTGTGCCAAACTTATACCTTCAAAAACTCTTCTGCATTGGACATGTGTCAAACCTCATGTAAAATAGTTGCTGTAACTAAAAATAGTAAGTTAACATGTTTAACTCACACTACAACTTACCCCATTGCTTCTGATGTTGGGCTCTCAACTGCCCATCAAGCACCAGATAGGCCACCGTAAGAATATGGGCCATTAGGAGGGTCAGTGTGTGATGCACGCGTTTCCCACGTTGGGAGGACTCGCCGAGCTGGACTTCAGCTGACGTTCGGGTCCAGTGTGATAGGTCCTCCCACCTCTTCCTGCAGTGAATGCTGGGCCGCCTGAAGACCCCCAGGAACCACACTGTCTTTGCGATGTCCTTCCATATGAGCCCCTTCTGATGGGCGTTGACCTGTATGGACACAAGAAAAAAGATTTGCTGTGTTTCTTTTTGTTTGTGTAAAGTGATGTCACACAATTTCTCTACACTATCCCAGGCATGACTCATAAGTTAACATACCACGTGTGCATCTTCACATGCTGACCAAAATAAATATCTAAATGCACACTTCTGCAGTGACCTGCTGACTACACTCATCCCTGGTCACTTCCTACAATCACAAATCCAGCACAGTGATATCATGTAGGCCAGAGGCACCTACATTTTCAGTGATGTGAGCTACTTCAGATCACTGCAAAACATTGTGAGCTACTCACAGCCAAGGAACTTGTGCATTGTTAGCAAACCCCCTTGTGACCAGCTTCATTGGCTTGATGCCTGAGGTCCATAGAGCCAGATTCTCTGGTTGGAAGTTCATACTATGACTAACAGCACTTCGAAAGTTATGCCATGAGTGTCAGTGAGAGTGTGCTCTTTGGGGATGTATGAACATGCATACCTTTGGATGGGCTAACGTACGGATGACACAGTCTTTGTGGTAAAATCTTGTGGCACAGGACACACTTTTTCCCATATATGGTACTATTACATGGATGACACAAACATACATTTGTATGTCTATTTGTTTTGGGGGAATGTGAAGGTGCAAAAAATGGTTCCATGATAAGAAGTGTTTGATAGAATGTTTCTCTGCACCATAAAATTTCCCCAGTTCAAATGGACATACAAGTGTTTGTTTGTATCAATCATATAACAGCACCACATATGGGAAAAAGTGTGTCCTGTGCCACAAGATTTTACCACACAGACTCAATGTCTGACTGTAGCCCACTTCCTACCAGTGGGCAGTATTTAGCATGCCATCGGTACTAATGAAAGACAGAGCCCTGTACCTAAAATGCAGTTGCCCCATTGCAAAATCAGGTTGTTTTGTAATAGAAAGGGGGCATCTGCGTTTTTTTGGTCCCGGACTCGGTGTCCATCTAGGGAAATGCGTGGATCCCCCAACATTTTCCTACCCAGAATCCCTTGCAACCCTCAAATTTAGCTGAAAAAATCACATTTCTGTGTGGGAAAATTGTGGGATCACTGGGCTGACACTAATTTCCTACCACCCAGTGTTCCTCCAGGTCTCCTGATAAAAATGGTACCTCACTTGTGTGGGAGGGCCAATTACCCATGGCAGGAAAGGGCCCAAAACATATTGTGGAGACATCAACATTATCTATCACAAAACGACCTGGTTTTGCAAGGGGGGCACATGTGTTTTTGTTCCCGGGCTCGGCGGCCATCTAGGGAAACCTACCAAACCCAGACATTTCTGAAAACTAGACATGCGCTGGTGTCCAGGGAGGTGTGACTTGCGTGGATCCCCCAAAGTTGTCCTACCCGGAATCCCCTGCAAACCTCAAATTTAGCTGAAAAAATCAAAAATACAGTCATCCCTTTCCACATTAGCAAAATGCAAATTTTGTGATAAGGGTAGGAATTATTTGATGTGTCTCATCATTGTAGAACTTGTGGTTGCACACCATTTACATGACATGCCCCCAGATACTGCAAGATGCAAGAGTGTATCGGACTGATCCTGTGTCCACAAATTTGAGTACTGCCGGGATTGTGTACAATTGGTGTTATTGTTGTGCATCCTATTGTGAGGCAGGAGATTTGGCTCCAGCTGCTCACATTATCAAATAATATGATGCCTATTGAATCTGAAACTTTTGATTATATCCACTTCTTCCATGGTAGACAGGTGTGGAACTGGAAAAGTCACAATTGCACCCAATTTTTGTTATATTTATGGTTTTTATGTTTCGTACAAATTTGCCAGATCAATCTGTTGCAAATTTGATTAAACAGTAGTTGATGACTTTTCGCTATTTGTATTATGTTTTTATGGTAGAAAATTTTGGGAAAACTTACCTACTTGCAATTCACTTATAAATACACAAACCTTTTGGTGTAAACATTTTGAAAAGTATGATAGAATGTATAAGAATAGCATGAATGCAAATAATAACTTCAACACCAGTCTTTTCTTTTGTTATTTTTTCTTTTATTGCACAAAAGGAAATTAATCAAAAATGGAGATGACGCAAATAAAATAATAAAAAGTCAGGCATAGTGAATGAAACCATAATTGTCAAGCCAAAATTATTTGTAGTCTAATGTCTAAAATACATCTGTCCTCAGAAAGGTAAATGTGATCAGAAATGGTCCACAGAGTGAATGGTAATCACACATTGGATGAAATGAAATTAGGGTCGCTGTTTCTAGCTGGTGGTAGGGGTCTTGCCATCCTCTCCTGGAGGTCGGATGAACGTGTGCGTCTGCAGGTGGTTAGTGGATCAATAGGTGCAGGGACTGAGGTGGCTGCAGGTGTTGCCTCTGGTGGAAGGTCCTCCCTTTCTGTGGCTGAGGCTGATGGAGTAGCGCCAGATTTTACCCACAGAAGGAGAAGATGGTGCAGGAAAATCCCTGCACAAATGGGTATACATGTTCTGCAGCACCCCAGTCAGGGGGCCCACACTGGAGTTCAGATTCTGTATCTCAACATTGCGTTCCCTCTGCAACTGTGTCATCTCCTGCACCCCAGAAAGGACCTGGCCCATCATTTCTTGGGACTGCTGTAATAATCCCAAAAACTGGGTGATGTTGGCCTGGGTAA
This sequence comes from Calotriton arnoldi, assembly GCA_963921515.1. Classification (NCBI taxonomy): domain Eukaryota; kingdom Metazoa; phylum Chordata; class Amphibia; order Caudata; family Salamandridae; genus Calotriton; species Calotriton arnoldi. The sequence goes on from CAWUFW010011183.1 coordinate 133,085, forward strand.
TACTAACCCCAGTGGCCTCATTATGCTGGCCTAGAGACCCACTCCAACTGCCCTCCCCCACTAACCTGTGGCCTTGGCACAGTGTGCCCCATCCCACTGGTTCCTGTCTGGACTGAAGGTAGTGGTGGCGGTGTCTCACCACCAACCAAGACTGGGGGGGCACAAGATGATGCTTCTTGAGCTTCGTCCACAGGATGTGGAGGAATCTGTTGGCTGTGGTGATGTTACAGCTGGGGTGGGAGGTGTAATTGTGGGCCAAGTGAGACTCACTGGAGCAGTCTGCCCAGGTTGATGCAATGGACCAGGCGTGCCGCGTTCATCCAAACTCTCTGCATTGGAGACATCCCTGGAGGCTTGATCGTGGGCTGGAGTGGAGGTATCAGGAGTGGCAGATGTTTGGCCACGTGCTGTTGCAGTTGGACCTATCAGGAATATAAGAGAAAATGTTTCAGAAGAAGTGTGGATTACACATCCAATGAGTTTTGAGCAACTATAATGTAGACACCTAAAAGGGAAAAGGAATTGCATATCATGATTGAACCTTTCAGTGTAAAATCTCTTTAGTAAACAAACAATTATGTTTCATATAAAAGTACTTGTAATAAACAGGTAAGAAGATGTCCTGAAATGAAAAAAGAATCATTAGTAAGTATACCTGAAATGTAGCAACCATTCAACACAACACAGTCGAGAGGAGAAATGTGAAATTCGGCATTCCAAGGCCTAGCAGGCTAAAAGACCGACAATTACACAACTTAGAGAGATGTTCATCAGTAGTCCTCATTTGAATAGTGCATAGTTCAGTTTTAAGATATGCCACTTTTATTCTGCATAATATGTTAGATGACAAAAATTGTGATGGTCAACAAACGTTGTTTTGTGGTACTAATGACCTCAATTCACTTACATGACAAGAAAATGACATGATCCAAAATTTACAACAAACAATTTTCAAAAGAGAGAATTAAATAGAGATTGATGGATGAATGCCACTTTAGCATATGGGAACATTTGATGAAAAAGGGGAGAATGAGCAAAGTTAAATGCAATATTATTTTCCCTACACAGAAACCAGGCATCATGGTAGTTGTAGTCATTTCAAATCAACATTAAAAAAACTTGCAAAATTGTAACTTGAACATACCTTATGTAAATCTGCAGTAGTAAGAGAACAGACATTTACTATGGGAATCACATATAGGTTATTTGGAGTATGAACACTTACAAGCACCATAACATCATGTGCAATGTGATGGCTATTTAATGCTGTTTCTAAAATTCAACTCAATACATTCAAACAAACAAGCCAAAGAAGACGTTACTGATATATTTAGGTTTCTATATCCACAAAATTGTGCATGACACATTAGCAACAGCTAACGTCAAAGAAAATAGGAGATTTGTGTTTAGTGACACATTGAAAGGTATAACTTACCAGACTCCACTCCACCAGAGATTCCTGTGTAGCCTTCAGGATGTAGGATGGACAAGACCTTCTCCTCCCAGGGCATGAGATGTAATGGGGAGCTGGAGAACCACCACCAGTCCTCTGGGCCAGTATGTGCTGCTTGGAGGCCAGGGAACGCACTCTCCCCCGCAGGTCGTTTCACTGCTTCCTAATTTCATCCTGTGTGTGCAAATTGTTAGCTGCAGCATTCACTCTGTCAACTATTCTGGTCAACATTATCCTTTTCTGAGACAGGGGTGCATTTTGGACTTGAGATCCAAACAATTATGGCTCTACTCTTATGATTTCATCCGCCATGACTGACAATTCTCCCACTGTGAAATGGGGATTTTTCGGGCCAGGCATTATGGAGAAAAAAATATACTTAAATAAAATTAAATTAACACCAGGGAACAAATTAAATTTGAAAAAAAAGGAGAAGAAACAGGAAGAACAGCAAAAAAAACCTGCTTGACTTCTGGGAATCAGCTTCAGTGTTGTAGTGCTATGGAATGGCAAAGGATCATGGTCTGAAATCAGGTGTGTTTTATGGTGTAGTAGCCATGTGTTCACAATTGTGCAACTGACATCAGGTATGTGATGCTAGCTTCACCACTACAGCCACCGAAGCAGTGTATGCTAACCGTGTCCCACGACAGGCTCACTCTGTCGGCAGACCACTGCTATGAGACCGCTAGCCCAACTGTATTATCTAAATAGGCTTGGCGCAATCCCGCTGCCCTGACGGCGACAGAGTACTATTCTCCAACAATGGAGTCCGCCGCTTCGGCTGCTGTGAACCACTTCATCGACAGCAGATGCGAGTCAGCCCGCATACATCTAAATCCTGCTGACAGTCCGCTGTCAGCTTGATGGAGTACTTGGGACCGCCACCGTAGCAGGATGGCAGTACTACCGTCAAGATCTAAATCAGGCCCTAAGTGTGGTCTAAACAGTATGGCTACCTTTACATTTTATGAGCTTTCATTACCCAATCATATACTGTTTTTTTATCGCAATGTACCACGGTATACTGTAAAGTTACCGAGGTTCACTGCGGCACAATATATATCTAAGTTTCGTGCATTATAACTTTAACTACTGAACCAATTTAGATCTTCTACCAAAAAGGACCCTTTCCACCCCATAATCTATATTCCTGCAAAATGTCATCCACATCTGTTCAGCAAATTTCTTGCTAGGTCTCTTTAAACTACACTCAACAACATAACACGCCACTTCGCTCCACTGTACGACATGCCACTCCACTTTATGACATGTTACTCCACTGTACAACACACCACTCCACTCTACGACAGTCCACTGGTCACACTCCATCACTGCATCACACTCCACGCCACCCCACTCTATGACATGTCACTCTACTCTACCATACGCCACTCCACTCTAACACACACCACTCCACTCTACAACATGCCACTTCACTCTGTGACACTCCACAACACTACACTGCACAACATGACACCCCACTCCACTCTTCTCTATGCCACTTCATTGTACACTATTCCACTCTACACTACTCCACTCTATGCCACTACACTCTGTGCCAAACCATTCTATGCCACTCCACTGTACCCCACTGCACTTTAAGCCACTCCACTCTACACCACTTGACTATACATCACTCTACGAAACTCCACTGTAGGGTATTCCACTGTACACCATTCCACTCTACTGTATGCCACTTCACTCCACACCACTCCATTTGATGCCACTCTACTCTACCCCACTCAACTCTACGCCACTCCTCTCTATGCTACTCCACTCTATGCTATTCCACACTATGCCATTCCACTCTATCTCAATCTACTGTAGGCCACTCCATTCTACGCAACTCCATTCCACACTGTTCCACTCTACGCCACTCCACTCTTCGCCACTTCACTATATGCCATTCCACTGTACGTCACTCCACTCTATACCACTCATCTGTACACCACTCCACTCTATGCCACTCCATTCTACGCCACTCCACCCTAGGCTATTCCATTCTATTCCATTCAATACTGCACAACTCTACGCCACTCCACTCTTTGCCACTCCACTCTACGCCACTCCACTATATGCCACTCTACTCTATGCCACTCCACTCTACGACACTACACTCTATGCCACTCCACTGTGTGCCACTCCACTCTACACCACTCAACTTTACGCTATTCCACTGTACACCACTCCACTCTGCGCCACCCAACTGTATGCCGCTCAACTGTATGCTATTCTACTCTACCCCACTCAATGTTAGGCCACTCTTCTGTACGCGACCACACTCTACAACACTCAACTCTATGCTACTCCCCTCTATGCCATTCCACTGTACGCCATTCCACTATATGCCATTCCACTCTATGCCACTCCACTCCACGTCAATCCACTTTACACTATTCCACTCTACGACACTCCACCTCAGTACACAGGGTTGTCAACTCGCTAAGCATAGTACATTAAGTATAACTTGTGCCTTTACGATGATTTGCTTATACCCTTTCATATTACATCACATACTGTGTGAAATCATGATGTCTCAAATGACAATTTGTGAGAAAACTGTGCATGGTAGAGTGGCAAGTTTTAGTTCATGTACCATGGCTAGTGAGTTGACAACACTGAGGGCAGGTGCGTGAGTTACAGTAATTTGAAGATGGTACGTAAATGATAAATTTAAGGTATAACTATAACTTTAGAATTTCCATGAAGATACTTTATATGTTTTGGGGGACTTCATTGATTTCCTTGACTTATGCTAAATGCATTGTTATTATGTTTCCTTATGAGAATCTTTTTTATTCTTTAATATCTACGGAATCCCTTAACAGAGTTTCCTCATTTTTGGCATTTTGCTTATTGATTTTAATTTTTTTAAATTAATTTGATTTGGAGCTTTCTGTCTTTTACTTATTGAACTATTTTGTTGTTTGGTTCGTCTTGAAACGTGTACACTGAAGTTTTTCTTGCTGCTCAGGCAAGGTATCAAATTTGAGTCAAAAACACTCATGAGAAAAAGGTTGTTTACACTAATGAGCCTTACTGATTCATATTGTGGAGTCTCATAACAAATTGCACGAATTTACATGAACACTTGTAACTCATACTTAGTAGCCAGGCCATGCTATTCACTACAATGGGTATTTGAAAGTAGTTGTGAGCTTGCTTAATGTCAGCTACTAAAAACAATATTTAGGTACTGAGACTGTGGAACTCTTTAAGCTACTGCTCAGAAAGGTTCACTGAAGTAGTTAAAAGAAGATATGGAGAGACAGCCACAAGGACACAGGCTATGACTTGATATGGATTAATAGAGGAGGGGGTTATCCAGGTTAACTATTTTTCAGTGCACGCTTTCTTTGGGGGTTACTAAGGATGTGGTAAGAGGTTTAGGTAATTTTGCATTTAGTGACACTTTTTTTAATAGAATGAGTAGAACTTGATTTAGACCGCTATCTTCAATAGATGGCCTTGATTTGGCTGGCAGCATCCACATGCACTTCAACACTTTATTTGCTGTCCTACTGTAGAAGATGTTAGGGCACCCTTCAGAAATATAGGGGTGTGAGGGATTTCAGGTAGGATGTTCAGGTCTGGGAACTTTTTGCAAACCACATGCCATTACTAGCATGAGCATTCATAATTTGAGAGATGGCATCTAATGACTTCTTTCTATAAACATCTATGATATGGAAGTGCAGCTATACCATCTCGTCAACTGCAGTACTTTTGTGCCGCAGTGCACAAGATATGTGGTCGTCATGTCCTTTTCTGTATAGAGATGATAATACTTTACTACTTTCGAGAAAGTAGAGAAGAAAACCTGCAAAGTTTACTGATTACTACATGAGGTTTTGTCCTGAAGAAGTGCCAGTTTTAAGTAGTGAAACATCTTTGTAAAATTTGGCTAAGCTTGTCAAAGTATGACATTATTACTGAAAAAGAATAAAAACATTCTAAATCAAATTTGATATAACTTGGATTAATACACCTTGGACACATTTGTTTTGAAAGTGCTTCCACTTGTACCTCTATATATTCAAAATTGAAATGTTGGGGATGGAAAGGTTGCACCAAGGAGAGCACTTTAAGTGAAGATCGTTCATCAAATAATTATACCGGGAAGTGTAGCCAAAAGTTAGAGACAAGTTATTACTGAGGCTCTTCAGGTTATTTCAATCAATTTCAATATATGTTTTTAAATACTCATCCAAAAATGTAAACTGGGTTAGAAGAAATAGAGGGTCGGATTCTGATGCGGGTTGGAAAAGCTTCCCGACTGAGGGCCTGATTCTGATACGGTTAGGAAGGCCTCCTAATGGCATTTGCTCCTTCCAAATCGGATCGGGAACGTGTCTTCCCGACCCAGAGCCCAATTATGATGCGGTTAGGAACATATGTTCCCATTGAAGTCAATGGGAGTCCAACCAAATCGTATCTGGAAGCATCCGGATGCATCGTACTCCGTCGGTCGGACTCTCCCGATCCGAGTGGATCGGAAACCATTTCCAAACCGATTCGGTCGGGAAGCTTTCCAACCCGCATCAGAATCAGGCCCAAAGTGTGTAAAATAATAAAGGTTAACTCACAATAGCCATGTTTACAAAAAAAATAATTAATCAGTTATTTTAAAATTAATCAGATATTTGAAAAGTCAACAATACAACAAAATATTTCAAGGGTGCATATACAACGTTATGGATTTAGCTTTCATCTAGATTGTTATTTATTTTGTTACAGCAGTTTTATATGGGAGATGCAGGATGTAATATTCAAATTCTTTATCTTGTTCTTGATTGACAATGTTCTGGGGACTGATGCACTGGAAGCTGATTATCCAACATAGGGATTCTACCATGTATTATGTGAATATATATGCACCCATGTGTGTGCTGCTATTTTTATTTTTATTTTTATTTGAAGTGTCTAGTCATACGTGAAAAATGGTGCAAAAGGATCAGAGCTCCTTCTCTCAATTTGTGGGAAGGGTAATGTTTCAAAAAATTGTAAAATACCCCTCACACACTGAAACCTGATTCAGTGTCATGCTTCATCATTGGGGTCTTCCCGCCCCTCTACGGGAAGGGGCGTGCTACGACTTACGTAGACGCAGGAGCTCTTTATTCAGTGATTGGTGAGTATGTGTAGTGCGTGGGATCGTGAAAAGAAAATGTGAGATGGTTAAAAATTCTCTGGCTAGTGGAACGAAAATACTTTATTGTCTTCCCTGGCTGAGAATAGTAAAAGTGGGGAGGTGTAGATGGTGTACTATAATGAGTCACCTCCTACAAGGTCGACATGTTTCAGAAGCCATCCCCTTAGCTTTCTTCCTCAGGACCAAAAAACCGATCCCTGTTACACCTCAATGGGTGATAGAATAAATGTACATATGCCTGATAGTCACAAACACTGTCCTTTGTTCCCTTTTATGGGAGTAGGAAAGTATACCACTTGTATATCTTAAGAACCTGAAAAGAAAAATATTTTGGATAAATCATGGCTTTCATCATTTATCTTTATCTATTCACATCACCATCACGTTGAGAGTTTTAAGCTTTTTTGTGATATATTTCTCTTGTGCAACCCTTTTGTAGGTAATGGTACCATTTGGTAAGTATCCTCTACTCATAAATCATCTGAAAGAACACTCCTTGTGATTTCTAGTGCCCAGTATCACATTTATTCAACATTCTTTCATACATATGCATCTCCTAGCAAGATACATTTTATGTTACAATACATTCATACATAAAGGAAGTATTTGTACACTCCTATTGTGCCCCTAAAAGGTTGCAGATTGATGTTCTCAGCAACTGAGCACTCGCAGTCATACTCCCATGATGAGCCTTGGAAAAAATGGGAGATGTTTGGCAAAAGTCTGTGCACTCGTCCTTTTTAACTGTGATCTCATGGTGTGTCTTTTAATATTAAAAAAAGGTATTCATGCTCTCAAAAGGACATGCCATAATAATACATACTTTAGAATTTAATCGTTATCGCTCCATGAGCTCACACGAGCGGTGTTGGGCGCCTTCAAATAGACACTGTAGGTATTTTAAAAGAACAGAAGGAAAAACAAGGTTTTAATGCCAGGGTCGTTTTTAAACAAACAAGCGTGGTCTCTTTGGCCTTTTTAAGGACATGCCATTGTCCTACTTACATGCTGGAAGGAGCGCGATCACCAAAGGAAGTACCTTCTCGTCGCTCGTCGGAACCTAACTGAGGTTTGCCAGAGCCCGGTGTTTTAAAGTGCAAGGAGGCATGCTTGATAAGAAACAGGTGTGGCTGGAAACACTAGACCTTGAAATTTTAAAGATGGGCGCCGGTAAATAGACCCAAAACAGAGTTCATTTTGATCCACTTCCTGTTGGAACGATTAACACTGAGTCGGTTGGAAAAAACACTAGACCGTGGAATTTTTAAAGATGGCCGCCGGTGAATGGACCCAAAACAGGGTTCATTTTGATCCACTTCCTGTTGGAACGATTAACACTGAATCGGTTGAAAAAGCAAGCATATATTTGTTTGTTTTGAGGCTTATTTTGGAGGAGTTTCAAAAGGCAGCCAAATGGAGGTTGAATTTAAAGGAATTATTAAACAAAAAAAGAAAAACAAATTGTTGCGCTAGAGATGCCCGGATGGAGTCATCGCAGACGTGCATTTATGTATGTGGGTTTTTGAAAAAACACGGGGGGCAAATTAGAAAACCTAATGGAAAAAAAGGTAAAGAATAAATCCCAGCAATACAACGCTAGAGGCTGGAAAAAATATTAACTGGAAAAAAAAAATTCTGTCAGAGGATAAAGATTGAAAAGCAAAAACCATGTATATTTAAAAATAGAGTGTGTGTACACTCAGGTTTCCAAAATTATAGTTTCTCTAAAAAGAGGAAAAAAGGAAAAAAAAAGGAAAACAAAAAGGAGGAAAAAGGAAGAAAACCAGTTTCCAAAGGCATAAACCTCCTCTTTGTTCAGTATTAGTTACGGGGGTGATTGTAGTACTGTATACTCCTTATGAGTCTGGCAACTTTTTGGTTGATCATTAATTGCCAGGGGATTCCTGTGTTAGATTTTGTATACATCAGAGCTGGTTCCAAGGAATCTCATCGTTCAGGCCTTTCTCATGAGTCCTCAAACGGAACACCCACCGTTGTTCTTTTCGAACAAATACCTTTCATTTTGGATTTGTTCGATTACTGTCCACGAAAGATCTTCCCACTTATGATCTTTTTCCAGAAAATGGGCTGCCATTTTGGTGGTACTCTTTTGCATTTAATGTTACTTTTGTGTTCCCCTATCCTTACCTTGACAGGGCATGTGGTCATTCCTACGTATTCCAAAAGACACGGGCACGTGATCAGATAAACCACATTTTTGAATTGCATGTTGTGAATCTTCTTTGGACCCATTTGGTTCCATCATGGAACAAGATTTCTTTGCTTTTTTAGTTAGTTTGCACACATTGCACATTCCACAGGGATGATGCCCAGAGATTGGGGGCATTAAAGTGGTTTGCATTGTCTGTTCTTCTCTTCTTTCTTTTGGTCTGGTGTGTACCACTAAATCACGGATACTCTTACCTCTTCTATGAGAGAAGATAGGGTTTGGTAGATTGATGCTTCCACTGTTGAGGATTCGCCAGTGTTTGTTTACTATTTTTGTGATTCCATTGGAGTTTGTGTTGAAAGTTGTTATACATACTGGGCGGTTCTCATCCTCCTTATGGATTTTGGGTTCCAAAAGGCTGTCTCTGCAATTGTTGCGTGTCCTTTTGTATGCATTATCAATCACCTTTTTAGGATATTGGCGTTTTTCCAATTTCTTTTTCAGATCGTTTGATTGTTTTTTTAAATCTTCGATTTCTGTGCAGTTCCTTCGTAGGTGTAGGAATTGCCCATAAGGGAGGTTATCGCGGAGATGTCGAGGGTGGAAGCTGTTGTACAATAGTAGGCAGTTTTTGGAGGTTTCTTTGAAATGAGTGGTAGTTGTTAGTTTTCCCTCTTTTGCATATATGTTTAGATCAAGGAAGACAAGTTTTTCATTTGAGATAGTGCTTGTGAATCTCAAAAATTGGTCTTGGCAGTTCAACCATGATAGGAAACGTCTGGCGGTGGTTTCATCTCCTTTCCAGATAATCAATATATCATCTATATATCGTTTCCATATATGTATATGGTTACGAAATGGATTGTTGGGAGTGAGGATCTTCTGTTTTTCAAGTTGATGTACATAGAGACCAGCTATGCTAAGAGCAAAAGTGCTCCCCATGCTGGTCCCATGTTTTTGCAAATAGAGAGTGTTCCGGTATTGAAAGAAATTTTCTTTGAGTGCCAATTGGCAGCACTCCATAATCATGTTTCTCGGTGTCTGGTAGTCCCAATCGGTGTCGAACAGGACATCTTCAATGATGTTGAGGGTCTCGTTGTGGGGAAGGCTCGTATATAAGCTCTCCACATCACAACTTATCAATAATTCTCCTTCTGGGTCAAATGTTTGCCCTTCTAACAATTGTAGGACGTCTTTGGTATCTTTCAGGTACGTAGAAGTTTGTTGTACAAGTAGTCTTAAGAAAGCGTCCGCAAATTTGGAGACTGGTTCCAAAATGGATCCAATTCCAGACACTAGTGGACGTCCCGGTGGGGAGACCAGATTGTTGTGGATTTTTGGTATAGTGTACAGGTAAGGTGTTCTTGGCGAAGTCGTGGTTAGAAAATCCCCTTCCTTTTTAGATATCCACCCATGTGACAGCCTCTTCCACCATACTTGCTATTTTCACTCGTATTTGCTCCGTGGGGTTCTGGTTGAGGACCTCGTAGTTCCTTTCATCGTGGAGGAGGCGTAGGCACTCTTGGTCATACTTCTCGGCTGATTGTATTACAATCGCCCCTCCTTTATCGGCTGGTTTTATTACCAATTCTGGGTTGTTTGCTAGTTCTCTGAGTGCCTCATTTTCCTCTCTGGTGATATTGTGAAAGACCCTGTTGGTTGCTGGATCTATTTCTTCCAGATCTTTCATGACAGCTTTTCGAAGGCGATCAGTTCTACTGGTAGATTGGCTTCCGGTGGAGTGAAAGTAGATTTTGGTCTCAAACCAGTGTCTCCATCCTGCTGGTCATTTTGTTTATCTTTGAAAAAGATTTGTAACTTAAGTCTCCTCATGAATTCTTTCATCTCTTTGCATAATTGGAATTTATCCAATTTTGCCGTTGGTACAAAGCCTAGTCCTTTTTCTAGGACTTTGATCTGTGCCGGTGTTAGAATGTGGTTTGTAAGGTTGACTACCAGATTCATTTCTTGCTGGTTGAGGCCCCTGTCATGCTCCTTGTTGCCATCCGGATTTGTTCTTCATTTTGTGGAGCCCAGTGAACATTGTTCCCTCTCCGGTTCCTCCCTCTGTTTCTCCCTTGGCGTAGCCCTAAAAAATGGGGCTGTTCATAAAAGGGGTAATCCTGCGGAGGGTAGTTCCATTGAGGGTAGGCTCCTTGTTGATGTGGGTATATCGGAGGTCCTAAGGGATGCATGGGATATGGAGGTGGGCCCTGGTAATGGCCCCATCCTCTTTGGCCGTGGAACCAAGGACGTCTGTTGTTGCTCCTCCCACCTCGGTATTGTTGGTATTTCCCTTTGCTTGAGTCAGATCCACTGGATCCTGAATCGGATGAATAATCATCAGTTGTCATTTCGTGACGGTTCTCCTGAGGTTTGTAATCATCTCTTATGTATGGATAGATCCTCTCATGGCTGAAACGGGTAACATCTTTTTTTAGTTTCTGGTACTTGCTCTGTTTCAACGTTACTTCAAAGTCATTGAGAGTTTTGTTTAACTCTTCTAGATGTTTTTTGAGGGCACTCAGTGTTTCATAGCTCATTAAACGAACTTCTATTTCTTGAATTTCAATTTTCAATTCTTGTGCTAATCTGCCAGCTGTCTTAATTATTAGCACAAGCCAATCTCGTGTGCAATGCCAACTTATTAATGACCAGTCTTTTTTAAAAATCTTGTCATGTTCAAAAATGTATGGTTTATTTCTTACTATTAGCCCATTAGGTGCCGCTTTGCTTTTAAGATATTCAGTCATGAGGAGACCGTGGAGGGCTGTTTTTATCTGGGTGCGCCTTAGTTGTTCTATTTCATCCCAGTCATTGTTCGTAGGTATTGGATCTGGTGTATTTAGCCCCTCGAAGTTATTCAGTGAGGCTATGATGCTGTCTATCTCTTCTTCCGAGAAGGTTAGGCCTGTGTTTTCTGCCATTCTTGTGGTTGGTCTGTTGTAACCTGGTGTGTATGTTCTGTTTGTGTGATCTGGGTTAAGGGTGTTCTATCAAAGATGAGAGGAGGATGTTTTATCTCTCTAGAAAGATGAAGTTTAGATTCAGCGGTGAACCAAACTCCCACAGCTGTACGCTGTCAAGAATAATCAAAAAATCAAAGGAGGGAGTGAAGAGGAAAAAGGTAGAATCGTCCTCCACTTAATACTGTTATCCAACATAGGGATTCTACCATGTATTATGTGAATATATATGCACCCATGTGTGTGCTGCTATTTTTATTTTTATTTTTATTTGAAGTGTCTAGTCATACGTGAAAAATGGTGCAAAAGGATCAGAGCTCCTTCTCTCAATTTGTGGGAAGGGCAATGTTTCAAAAAATTGTAAAATACCCCTCACAACCTGATTCAGTGTCATGCTTCATCATTGGGGTCTTCCCGCCCCTCTACGGGACGGGGCGTGCTACGACTTACGTAGACGCAGGAGCACTTTATTCAGTGATTGGTGAGTATGTGTAGTGCGTGGGATCGTGAAAAGAAAATGTGAGATGGTTAAAAATTCTCTGGCTAGTGGAACGAGAATACTTTATTGTCTTCCCTGGCTGAGAATAGTAAAAGTGGGGAGGTGTAGATGGTGTACTATAATGAGTCACCTCCTACAAGGACGATTCTACCTTTTTCCTCTTCACTCCCTCCTTTGATTTTTTTATTGCACTGGAAGCTGAGCCTGCTCTCTGTCGATTGAAGACACTGAAATCAGAAGAAGGGTCACAATAAACAATCCATGGCAGGAACATAAAGGTGGAGTTGAGGGACATTTCATTAGCATAGGGAAAAAGGTATACATGAGGCAAGAGCAGTGACTAGAAGGGACTTGTTAGGTGCATTATTTGATGTGGTTTAAGGAAAAGCATTGCTTCCGGCAAGTAAATTATAGATGAAAAACCTTGAAATGCTAATAAATTTCTAGACAGAAGATGCCTGCTATAGGTATAAATAAAGGACGGGGCTGCAGTTATAGTACAAATAAATACTCAATGAGATTTCAATGCTCTGGATTCCAAACTCCTATGTAGTCACATATACCATTGTATTAATAACTGGAATCACCCTGTACTGTGATCATTTCTTCCCACAGACCTAGGATATAGCTCTAAATCTGACTCTACCCCCTTCCATTGATAAAATAAACAAGTGGGGTGCCTTAAGTACCTACTCAATTACCTTAGTTGTTCAGATTTTACATGTACCCCATCCAAGGCAGATGAGCAACAACAATCCCACTCCTATTATACACACGCAAATCCTAGGTCCACCACCAAGTTGGGGACAAATATAGGAATCTATGGAATCATGGAACATCACAACCTGTTAGCATTAATTATGGATGAAGAACCAATGTTTCTGCACAAATAGATCTAAGAAGAATGTACTGGTTATTTCTGAGTCAATGAAAAATCCACCTTATAATTTGCTTTATTTACCCCATTAGGTGTACAACACAACCACTACAATAATATCGAACCTATAGTATTTATTTTCCTTACAGCTTACATGCACTGCACAGGTAAACACAGTGTCCAAGTGACCCTTACTGCTCAAATCAATGTCCTGTCCCTATCTCACATGACTTTTTATGCAAAAAAGCATGTGATTTTGCACAACCTTACTTAACATGCTAGTAATGTTCTCCTTTCAACTTGAATGGCTGTGTGGAGCACATTAGAGCAAACCTATTGTAGTATTATATTTGTGAGGTTATTTGAAAAAACAAGCGGATACACTAAAGTTGTTTCAGAATGAAATTACCTATGTTTTACAGCTCCTGCTCCATCACATTGCTAGGCACTGTGCCCCAAGACAAGATAAAGGCACATAAGTGGTCACTCGTGCACAATATGCTTCCTGCATAGGATTACAACACTCTGCTAAACACCATTATGTGGCATGCTACCTATCTGAAAATGCACTTTGTCATACCACAATGGGGTATGACACACTAAATAAAAACTAAACTACAATACAATATAACGTGACTGAGCCCTATGTTTAAAGCCTTTTGAACCTGCATACTTCCGAAACCTGGAGCCCTACTACACCATCAAAACAATCGTACGATCAAGTATTTCTTTCTCCATTGCCTAACCCAGATTCAAATGACCCAAATGTAGAGGCCAATATATAATGATAAAATGCCCCCACTCTGGAAGGCTGCTTACTTCGTAGATCCCAGTAGAGCCACCTTAAATCAAATCACATCTACACAGGTAGCCCTTTCTCTCCTTGCCTCAAACAGTCAAACAGTGATCATGCCTCAAAACTTCAAAATACTTATACATTTCACCCACCGTGCCCATCATACTGATAAGTAGTTGACAAAGTAACATTCTTCACTACATCACTAAGTTTGAGAGCCAACATCCAGGTTCAATCCACAATAATTGGTCTTCCCATGTCTAAATATGATAGCAAATAACACTCAGGCTGTTATAGCCCTCTGAATTGGCTCCAAGGCGATAAGGTAGTATTCAAAAAAACGAACAAGAGCTCAATAATTTATAGAAGAGTGAGAGATATTGCTCTTTTTGTATAATATCTAGCAGTTTGTTAGCGTGTTTGAGACTTCTTTTCCCACGATTTAGTACTCAAAGAGCAGGATTCATTGACAGTCGTTCTTGAGTTGATCATGATGCATCCATTTTCTTTTCTCTATTAGTGAATTGAATTGAATTCAATTCAATTCTATTAGTGAGGAACCAGATGTGTCTATATAATGGAAAAACCCCAGGAGGTGGCTGTTGGAGTTGTTTATTCCTTCAAAGTGGTCAGTGGCTCCTCAAGTGTAGGAAAGCAAAGGAAACTTAAATATAAATACATTTCTTTGGTTGGAAATAACATAAGACTTTGGTCTGTGGTCTTCCCAGCACATTTATAAGTGGTATGATGAAAGTGCGGGCAGTAAATGTCTGAGCAAGGTAGGGCAGGGAGATGATGTTATACCGCAAAATAATTGTTTTATTATCAACCTGCACTTATATCAACTCCACAATATTGACTACCCCTATTGTCGTGTAGTTCATATAAAACCTATACAGGATCTGCGTGTTTGGACAACATGCACTGCGGGCTTGGTGTCCAGACTGCTTCCAGACACCCCCACTGGATATGTTGGCCTGTATACCAGCTAGCTCACAGTGCCACTAGAAACTCCTCTTACCAAGGAGAGAATAGTTCTTGGCAACTATCGAACATGACAACCCTGATCCCTCAGGACCATGGAAACAGTGCGATACTTTTCGCTCAGTCACTCGTGCTCACTTAGTCTCAGGGAGATATACAGAATAAACGGTATGGACGTTTTTCAATAAGTATTTATTGAACAGTTGTTATTCTAGTGTAAAATAGGTGTGCTGAAACAATCATTAGACAATAACAGAAATAGATGATTAGAAGCACTAGGAAAGTAAAAGGATGGTAGATTTCTACCATCTTGCTATAATCATAAATACAGGCAAGTATGTAAAATACATGACAATAAAATGCGTACTCCTACGATGCTACCTTAACTAGATGTACCTAAGTGTACCTAGCATGTATGTAGGTGTTAAGCCAAGAATCCCTCTAGGATAAAGTCAACCCCATTACCTGAAGTGAGAGACTGTGAGACCCCGTCTTGGTCTTGAGCTGGACACCCCGTAAGGGATGTTAGACCACTGCGAGCTGGAGTATCTGCAAGCAGGAACCTCAGCGTCTCGCGTCAGTGTGTCGGCATGGAAGTCGTGATCTCCTCTCTCTATCTCAGCAAGATGTGATGTTTATATACCCGAAGGTATCCCCAAGGGTTCTACCTTGCTGTGCCACTGTCGGACTTAGGATGACGTCGGAAATGAACCTTGTACATAGTTATTATGCAGGAGATGGTAGTCCTGCTGAGTTTCCAAGAATCCAAGGATCTTCATGCATAATGTATGAGGCTGTTGTTCAGGGAAAACCCCACGTTCTGTAAGCAGTACTGTAACTAGGTAAAGGGTCAGTCCTAGCAGACCGTTATGTATGTAGTGTAGGGACGAATATAGGTGAAAGGTTGGGATGTTACCCTGGCCTATATTGGAGTACCTATATGGAATATAACACTATATTATCAAGGTAAGTTGATGTGGATCTAGAGTACTGCAGGCCGATTACGATGTCGGGCAGAAAGCTTCCTCCCGTCAGTCGGAATCTCCTAGACCGCGTTGGAGCTCTTTCAACCGACTCAGTCGGTTTACATTCCGACGACCTGATTACAATGTTCGAGGTCGGAACGTAAACCACGCGGTTATTCTGAACCAGTTACGACCGACTCGCGGAGTATCCCTGTCAGTCGGAACAGCATTGTATACACCTATGGACAGCATGTCCGACCTCGGGATTGCGATGTCGATTTCCAACAGCCTTTCCGTGTTGGCCTGTCTGACATGGAAAGGCTGTCGGAAAGTGACTTTGGGGGTCACTGGCAGGGCACCCTAGCCCCCGCAGCCTACGGTTGATGGCCGAGGGGGTACCTAAGGGACCCCCCTGTAAAACCTTGCACTGTGTGGCAGGCACTGTGGGGTGCCTGCAACAGGGTGCAGGGTTTTCCGCACACACCCCGTTTCCCCATAGGAGCCTGTGTTACGGCCGGTTGCCGGGCAGAACACGAGCTCCCATAGGGAACAATGGGACTCCGACCGAACGGTGTTCGGGCGTATCGTAATCGGGCAGTTGAAACCGCCGACCGCAAGTCTGTCGGTCCCGATTCCGAGTCGGGCGGAGGCTTTCCGCTCAACATCGTAATGAGCCCCTAAATCTCTACTTCCCTACAAATGCTTACCCTGACGATATAGATGTAGTTGATATTGTTTAGTTGATATATGCGCAGAGCAATATTATTGACCTCTATATATTGACATTCAGCTGAGCAGATGGTACACAAGCACTCGATTTTTCCCTTTTCCCCTTCTGCTGTAATCAGTTGTTTTTGTTATTGGACCTGCACTGCTTCCCACCCCTCAGTGCTTGGCTCCAAAGTAATCACTCTACCATGAAGCAAAAGGATAATTTAGCATAGCGTAAAATCTCTGGTGCACATTTTCAAAGATAGAAACATGGATACAAAGTTTCTTATTACATGTCATTTCATTTTATTTGGGGTTTTAATTGCACATTTTTTTTTAAATCCTGAGTGCAGTTTCTTTGAAATGTCAACGTTTCCCTGGGTCATTTTTGACATTGCACTAGAAAGTCTTATATTAGTTACCACAGTAATGTTTCATAAAATGGTCGTGGGAGGACATGGATATGAATGCAGCTTGACAGATGCGTTTCCCGTTTACACACAAGCCAATGCAGTGAGTCCAATTAAAGCCTCCTATCAACATTAATCATCCAGGTTCATTATAAATAGAATTTTAATTTCTAGATACAGGGCATTAGTAGACATGCAGCACATTTTTCATATTTGAGATTTGCAAGTCTTTTTTAGGTCTGGCCTTTAATACAGTTTTAGCTGTCTCGCCAAACTATTGTTTTTCCCAAACAAATCTTACATAATACACACAAAGCGGGCTTGTTAGTCAGCAGGCTTCATCCATTGGTATGTTAAATTGTCACTCACATTTTGGTTCTGCCCATACAGCATATTGCACGGGGCAATGGGCCAATCTGCTTTACCCACTGGCTCCCTTCTTATTGAATGACTCAACAAAGCCTGTGCATATTGATCACATTCACCTCTTCAGTTGCACAGCTAGTTCAAAGATTGCTTTTATATATTTTGTATATTTTTATATTAACTTTAAATACAGGATATGTATTTTGTCCACACTCCTTTTTAAAGTGTATGTTAGGTGTAGTACTTGATTATGCGGTGTTCTTGCTTCCTTCAAGAATAATAATAATTAAATGCATGACAGAACAGAAAGGCTTTTTATTTAAAAACATCACTGGTAAAATTGCCAAATAGATGAATATTTTTTAACTTTACATTTTTCTAGCAAGCATAAGGCAGCCATCTATAAGTGATTGCATTTTATAATTTTTTTCATTTTTATTTTTGTTGCATATGCAATAAACAACTAACCATCGCATAACCGTGCCATCGCCAGACCTCTTGGCTTTTCCAATATGTGTTTACCTTAGAAAGAGCACAAGAGATAAATACAACATAAAAGATTACAAGGCTATCTGCTAAACGAACATTTCATGAGTAAATTCAGGGTTACAAAAACTGGAGAAAAGTAAAAATATAGAAAAAATTGAGTAAAAATATGCAAAAAGCACATGAAAGGCATTCACAGAGAGGAACGTGTTGGAGTGTAAAATCCCCACAATGTAAACAAAGCATGCTATCAGTAATGCAATCAATAACTCATTAACTCTGCGAAGTAGCGCCTATCACTCCATGCTTCTGAACTGTGCTGTTTGCAATGGATCTACCAAATGACTTAGACCTAGAGAAGGGCATTACCTTTGTGTTCCTGATAGACAACAATCCATCAAATTTAGAGATGATCGCCGGCCCAGCGGTCTCTGTACATTGAAAGGAATCAATGTCACGGTGGCTCCTTTCAATGTATAAAAAGTTTGGAGGGTGGCCGCCATCAATTTTAACTCAATTCACTAAACCTTTTTAAAGACCTAGGGACAGCATACTTCATCATGTTTATGATACATTACCCTATCCGCTAAACTCTAAATGAGGCTTTTGGTTATCATTTTGGGCATATGGTACAGAAAGTAGGATTTCTTCAAAAACAGGTGCCGGACTCAGAGTATGCCTGTGTGCGGGTGTGGAATAGGTCCAGGATATGGTCCCAGTGATTGAAAGCTGGTCATCCCTGATAATTTAGACACACCTTCCAACATTATACATCACTACCTAGCAGATTTGCTGCAGACCTAGTAAATATCACCCAGGGACTCTAGCTACTGTAAGCAGCTGAAAATTCTGTATGAAACTCCGGGTAGAATGAGGAATCACTTGCTGAAATAGACCTGGAATTACTGTTTCCCACTGTAATTCTTCTTTTCCCAATTAATCTCAGGGTTCACTTTGTAACCCCTGTTAACCCCTACCTTGAAATCAGGGGCGTAGCTTCGGGGGGGGGGGGTGTTTGGGGTGTTACAGCCCACTAAACAAATTATTCTGTAACAAATAGTTGGGTACAGGTGCTTCCAGTCAGGTATGGTGAGGTGTCTGTCGGATTTCACACTGGAGTTTTACATGCCCACACTGAAAAAAACACACACAAACTCTCCCTCTCATCTCTGCCTTCTACTTGGTTAGTTTGAAAACTATTGTGCTTTAAGTACCTCTAACAATCCACACTCCTCTTTCTTTCCACTGCCTCTTAAGCCCCACTAATGTCCTGCTTCTCATAATATATTTCAACAAGATATGTGTAATGACCTGCGTGTCATCTTGTTTCTTACTACACTGTGTAGTGACCTGTGTGACATGTCATCTTGTTCCATCCACCTCATTGAGTCTAGAGTTCCTCATTCTAGAGCCTTGATCTGGTTTGAGCTGCACTAGAACTCTGAGGATTCAGTTGTTGCTGGTGCTGTGTGGATGGGACGTCTTATCAGTAGACACCTGCTGTTCTTCAATAAAGGACCTTTCTTCTACTTCAGCCAGTGTGTTATGACTGTACTTCATTAAACTGGCGACGACCAGAAACAAACCCACAGCCGTCGACTTTCCTGATCTACAGACGTCCTAACACATCAACCAACCCTACGGAAAAAGGATTCCTGCCTGACGACCTCTTATCTGCTCTGCAACACCTACAAGGTACTGTGTGCGCACCCCGCTGGCCCCGTGTTTATCTCCTTACTAAACGCAAGGTTTAAGACTTAATTACTTCCATCCTACCATTGATCCTCGCGCACCCCTCGCGCCTGCAGCCATGTCGTCACCCTAGCAACCTTGAAAAACCATTGCGCAGCTCCTTTGATGACGCCCGGCGCCTGGCCCATACGGAGCTACGCAGCTGCATTGTGTTGCCTAGTTACCAAAGACACTCCTCTTCTCTTCAAGTAATGCGACTTGCGCGCGACTGCGCTTGATGTTGCCAAGCGACCCTGAGACGCTCACGACTCTTTTGTCGGCCCCGCTGCATTTGCCAAGCAACAGAGGAAGCACTCAAGAGCTGGGTGTGACGTTGCTAGGCGATCCTATGACGCTACCTCGCTACCTGTCCTCGCTACAGTTGCCGAGCGACTGAAGACACACTCAAGTTCCTGGCAATACTCTTTGCGCCCCGTTCTTCTTCTGGGAGGTCGCCCTTGCCTCACGGCAGTCATCTTCAAATCGTCAACGCTTCGCCTGCCTCTCTTTCTCCTCGCTGGCAGGCACAGCTCTATTTTACCTACATCCGTTAAACATACATCCGCATTGCTGCTTCGCTGGCAGGCACAGCTGTTTGGCATACTTGAAAGCTTCTTCCCTGCCTGCCTCGCTGACAGGCACAGCTTGTTACTATTAAATTAGTGTATTTGTGAGCATCTTCCCTCTAGTAGCACCTTCCCGCCTGCTTCGCTGACAGGCACAGCTTGCCAACAAATTTAAAACCTACAACCGCTTGCCTGCTACTTACTGTCCTCACTGGCACGCACAGCTTGTCATTCTGCTTGCCTTTTCTGCCTATACCTTTCGCTGGCAGGCACAGCTGTTTACTCTAATTACAAGCTCCATTTCTGCCTGCCTCGCTGACAGGCACAGCTCATCTTTAATAAAATTTAATATAAAAGCACCAGTTCAGGCACAGTACCCAGCGCCTTGTCTTCGGTCTGCCTTCTTCGCTGATGGGCAAAACCTCCTGAGGTATCTCACCTACCTGCTCCTTCACTGTGATTGTGCTTTCACCTTCTTTCTCACCATCTTACTTACTTCGGTGACAGGCACACCACTGTTAACAAAATGCAAAACGTCACTCCACCTCCCTTCTTCTTATCCAATCCAGACGAGCCCTCCATCCGCTGGTCAAAGTGGAAGACGGTCTTTCTCAACTACGCAAGAGTGTGAGGTGTATCACTCAGTGCCGAGAGGAAGTCAGCCTTACTCTTACACTGTCTAGGCTCGGAGGGTCAAGAGGTTTTTGAACATTTACCTGACCTCAGTGACACTGAATCTGATAGCCTAAATGAATTCGAAATCTGTCTAAAAAAACTAGACAAACATTACCTTCCCAAGGTCAGCACCGTCTTGGAACGTTACCACTTTGGGAAACGGGTACAACAACCCAAAGAGTCCGTTGAAGTGTATGTGACTCACTTACGCAAACTGGCTTCCACTTGCAAGTTCGAAGGAGCACTTGAGGAATGCATACGGGACCAGTTTATGTTGGGATGTGCCATAGAGAAAGTCAAGGACGAGCTTTGGCAGAAGGACGACCCCAAATTAGATGAGGTCATCTCTATAGCCAAGCGCATTGAACACTCACTTGCATGCGCTGAAGTGATAAAGAAAGAAAATGGCGCTGTTAGTACTACTAATGATAAAGTACAGACTGTAGTCAAGGCAAAAACATTTAAGCAGATTGAACCACAATCTTCAAAACACAAAAATGACTTCTCTGGAAGATGTTACCGCTGTGACATGGTAGGTCACCTGGCCAACGACAAGTCTTGCCCAGCTTTGAACTCCAAATGTCTTAAGTGTGGAAAGGTTGGCCATGTGGCAAAGGCTTGTAGGATGTTAAAATTCAAGAAGAATAAGCGTGTGAAGGAAGTTTGGGTTCAAAACGAGTCTGACTCTGATCCTGATGAGTTGCATTGTGGTGAAGTATTGGCTCACGTCGGTCAGTGGAAGCGTAAGAGCCCCATCAACAGTGTTCGAATAAATGGTCGCCCCATCAAAATGCTTTTTGATTCTGGCGCAAAAATCACATTGATTCCTAAGAGCTTCTACGACACATCACTACTAGGCAAGGTGAAGGTCTTTAAGCCAGATATCAGGCCACTTGCTTACGGTGGTCAACCTATAAAATTATTCGGCTACTTTGAGGGTGACATCGAATACAGAGGGAATCTCACCTCTGGGAAAGTTTACATCTCCTCCAGAGGCGACAGCATTGTGAGCTGGATTCACCAAGCTGATCTCGGTGTGATGCTGATTCCTGGTGGAGATCCATGCATTGTTCTTAAAGGAGATCTACCACCATCGCTTCCTATTATTGCTGATACACCCGAGTCTACAAACGTTGTCCATGTAGATGATTTGCGCACTGAGTTTGAACAAGTCTTCAACGAAAAGTTAGGTTGTCTGACTGACTATATACATAAAATCACCCTGAGGCCTGGCGCTACACCCGTCACGTGTAAGGTGCGTAGCGTACCTTTAGCCCTAAGATAGTCCATGCAAAAAGAACTACAGAAGTTACGAGTTGAAGGGATTATAGTTGAGACTGAGGTGAGTGATTGGCTGGCCCCTGTGGTACTCGCCCGCAAAGCCTCCGGCGAGGTGAGGCTATGTGTGGACTTGCGTGCTCTCAACCGAGCTGTCATAGCTGATAAGTACCCTCTCCCCAATATTACAGAGATGCTGACACAACTAGATGGGGCTGAGGTCTTCTCCACTCTAGACCTCAGGGCCACGTACCACCAAATCAAGATCAACCCTGACTCCATGGACCTCACTGCGTTTATAACGCCTTTTGGCACATATAAGTTCACAAGGATTCCCTTCGGATTGAATTCAGCAGCCTCTGTCTTCCAGAGTGCTATGGATGACGTCCTACTTGGGCTACCTGGTGTCAAGATTTACCAGGACGATGTGCTGGTACATGGCCCTTCCCAGAAGCTACACGATGAGAGACTCAGGGCCGTTCTGGAACGTGTTAATTCACGTGGTTTGACTCTACGCGAGAACAAATGTAAATTTAATCTCAGTGAAATCGATTATTTGGGGCATAAGTTGTCTAAGGAGGGTGTAAGACCTTAGGACCATTTAGTAAAGACCATCGAGAATCTTCCCATGCCCCAATCCAGAGATGAGTTGGTTACATTTCTCGGCATGGCCGAATATTACAATAAGTTCATCCCAGAGTTTGCTTCTCGTACCTTTGCTCTTAGGGCTCTTCTCAAAAAAGGCGTGAGATTTGCCTGGTCACCGCAGTGCCAAGCAGAATTTGATGATATAAAAGTGGCTTTGAGTGAGGCGCCCTCCCTCCAGAGTTTTGACGCTTCTGCCCATTCCATCCTCATCACCGATGCCAGCTCCAAGGGTCTCGGCGCTGTCCTCAAACAGGTGAAGGATGGACACGAGATAGCTATCATGTTCTTGTCACGAGCACTGGTGGGGCCAGAAATGCAATACTCTGTCATAGAGAAAGAAACTCTTTGCATCTTTTGGGCTATTAAGAAACTAAAAAAAATTCTTTGGGGAAGTTCTTTCACAGTACAGTCTGATCATAAACCTTTGAAAGACTTGTTCACAAAAAAGAGTCTTGATGCTGTATCCTCAAGGATCGCCAGGTGGATAGTCGCACTCCAAGACTATGATTTTATTGTGCACCACATACCTGGTGCTCAGAACAAGGTTTCGGATTGCCTTTCCCGCCTTCTCCTGAACAACCCCGATCACGCCCTTGATGACTCAGGAGATTCGTGGGAGGATTACAATTATAAGGTGTGTGAGGTCATGGCTGGCGTCTTGAGTGAGGGAGAGTGGAAATCATCCATGGAAAGTGACCCCACGATTCTCAAAGTCTGCAAGTTGGTGACTAAAGGTTGGGGGAGGCATTAAAAGTCTGAATGAAGAGGCCCGGAAGTTTTGGAACGTGCGTCACGAGTTGTCTGTCTCCTCTGGTTTGCTTTGGAGGGGTACCAAACTCGTTCCACCCCTCCCTGTTAGGCAAAAAATTATTCAACAAGCCCATCAGGGGCACCAGGGCATCTCCAAGACCAAGGAGAGGATCCGATTGCACTTCTGGTGGCCCAGAATTGACGTCCTTGTCGAGCGCATGGTGAGAGATTGCTCTGAATGTAATGCCTCTGACAAGGTCTATAATACTAGGGTCCAACCCATGGTTGTGCGGGAGGCTCCTGTTCGTTGTTGGCAAGAAGTGGCATTGGATCTCCTGGGTCCCATTACTAGCACCTCCGGCCAGTCCTATGTCCTAGTATTAATAGACATGTTCTCCAGGTGGCTGGAGATTAAGATTACTCACAGCATTGAGACCAAAGATGTCACCAAGTTCCTTGATGAAGTCTTCTCCCGAGAGGGACTCCCGGACTGTCTTCTTACCGACAACGGGGTCCAACTAGTCTCGAGGGAGATGGAGGAATATTTGACAGAAAGGGGGATCAGACACAAGCAGTGCGCCCTCTACCATCCCGAAACCAATGAAATGGTGGAGAGGTTCAACCGTGTCTTAAAAGAATCCATCCAACTGGCCAAATCCCTAAACAAAGACTGGAGGTCTGAGGATATGGAACGGGTAACGATTTACCGTCTCACACCTCACTCAACCACAAGTAAAGTTCCCTTTGAGCTCTTTCGGGGCCGAAATC
Source organism: Calotriton arnoldi (assembly GCA_963921515.1). Classification (NCBI taxonomy): domain Eukaryota; kingdom Metazoa; phylum Chordata; class Amphibia; order Caudata; family Salamandridae; genus Calotriton; species Calotriton arnoldi. The sequence goes on from CAWUFW010011183.1 coordinate 157,339, forward strand.
CCAATACCCGGTTGTTCCAAGCGTGGATGAGGGACAAAAGTGCGAGTGTGGGTTTGGATGCTGATTCTGGTGTATTAACTCCTGCTACAGGTTCTAGTGTGGTTTCCCCTTGTGCGGATCCTGGTGCGGTTGAAGTGTAGCTCCTATTTCCCTAATAGGCTCTGCGCATTGGAATAATATACCCTATAGGCTTGACATAGGACTGAGGTCGGTATGTCCCTATCGAGTATATTAAACTTAATTACTTGTGCCAGCTAGCTCAGAGGCCACTAGAAACTCCTTGACAAACAAGAAGGGAGTAGTTTCTGGCAGCCGCAAAACATGACCACTTTGTTTCCCTTTAGAATCAGAACGTGTCCCAGAGTCGTGGAAACAATAGATAACCGTTTCACTCAGCTCAATCGTGCATGCTTAGTTTTCCTCAAAGTTACACAGAAAGAATAGACGGGCGTTTCAATAAAAGATTTATTGAACAGTCTTGTTTCTCGTGTAAGTAATATGTGCTGTTACGATCACAAGACAGTATGCATGATAAATAACGTACTTGGCAGTTCGGGCTGGACTGTTCTCACAAGGAGCAGGGTCAAGACTGATTTGCATATGGCTGGGTCCAAACTGGGGTGGTGTGGTGAGCAAAAGAATGATGGATTTAACCCAGATCCTTGTGACTGGGGGTGAATGTTTGCATTGTCCAGCATTCCGTCCATCAATTGTTTCTTTTGCATTTGTCGCCCTAAGTGGGAAGGGTATGCCCAGACGTGGGTCCCGTGCTCACTACACCACTGGATTCAAGCTAGCCTGGCTGAAGAAGGGTGATGCCCTGAAACCGGTCCCAGGATGCTTGTTTCCGGTCCAGTGAGGACCTGGCTTGGCAGTTCGGGCTGGACTGTTCTCACAAGGAGCAGGGTCAAGACTGATTTGCATATGGCTGGGTCCAAACTGGGGTGGTGTGGTGAGCAAAAGAATGATGGATTTAACCCAGATCCTTGTGACTGGGGGTGAATGTTTGCATTGTCCAGCATTCCGTCCATCAATTGTTTCTTTTGCATTTGTCGCCCTAAGTGGGAAGGGTATGCCCAGACGTGGGTCCCGTGCTCACTACACCACTGGATTCAAGCTAGCCTGGCTGAAGAAGGGTGATGCCCTGAAACCGGTCCCAGGATGCTTGTTTCCGGTCCAGTGAGGACCTGGCTTGGCAGTTCGGGCTGGACTGTTCTCACAAGGAGCAGGGTCAAGACTGATTTGCATATGGCTGGGTCCAAACTGGGGTGGTGTATTGTGGTGAGCAAAAGAATGATGGATTTAACCCAGATCCTTGTGACTGGGGGTGAATGTTTGCATTGTGCAGCATTCCGTCCATCAATTGTTTCTTTTGCATTTGTCGCCCTAAGTGGGAAGGGTATGCCCAGACGTTGGTCCCGTGCTCACTACACCACTGGATTCAAGCTAGCCTGGCTGAAGAAGGGTGATGCCCTGAAACCGGTCCCAGGATGCTTGTTTCCGGTCCAGTGAGGACCTGGCTTGGCAGTTCGGGCTGGACTGTTCTCACAAGGAGCAGGGTCAAGACTGATTTGCATATGGCTGGGTCCAAACTGGGGTGGTGTGGTGAGCAAAAGAATGATGGATTTAACCCAGATCCTTGTGACTGGGGGTGAATGTTTGCATTGTCCAGCATTCCGTCCATCAATTGTTTCTTTTGCATTTGTCGCCCTAAGTGGGAAGGGTATGCCCAGACGTGGGTCCCGTGCTCACTACACCACTGGATTCAAGCTAGCCTGGCTGAAGAAGGGTGATGCCCTGAAACCGGTCCCAGGATGCTTGTTTCCGGTCCAGTGAGGACCTGGCTTGGCAGTTCGGGCTGGACTGTTCTCACAAGGAGCAGGGTCAAGACTGATTTGCATATGGCTGGGTCCAAACTGGGGTGGTGTGGTGAGCAAAAGAATGATGGATTTAACCCAGATCCTTGTGACTGGGGGTGAATGTTTGCATTGTCCAGCATTCCGTCCATCAATTGTTTCTTTTGCATTTGTCGCCCTAAGTGGGAAGGGTATGCCCAGACGTGGGTCCCGTGCTCACTACACCACTGGATTCAAGCTAGCCTGGCTGAAGAAGGGTGATGCCCTGAAACCGGTCCAAGGATGCTTGTTTCCGGTCCAGTGAGGACCTGGCTTGGCAGTTCGGGCTGGACTGTTCTCACAAGGAGCAGGGTCAAGACTGATTTGCATATGGCTGGGTCCAAACTGGGGTGGTGTATTGTGGTGAGCAAAAGAATGATGGATTTAACCCAGATCCTTGTGACTGGGGGTGAATGTTTGCATTGTGCAGCATTCCGTCCATCAATTGTTTCTTTTGCATTTGTCGCCCCTAAGTGGGAAGGGTATGCCCAGACGTTGGTCCCGTGCTCACTACACCACTGGATTCAAGCTAGCCTGGCTGAAGAAGGGTGATGCCCTGAAACCGGTCCCAGGATGCTTGTTTCCGGTCCAGTGAGGACCTGGCTTGGCAGTTCGGGCTGGACTGTTCTCACAAGGAGCAGGGTCAAGACTGATTTGCATATGGCTGGGTCCAAACTGGGGTGGTGTGGTGAGCAAAAGAATGATGGATTTAACCCAGATCCTTGTGACTGGGGGTGAATGTTTGCATTGTCCAGCATTCCGTCCATCAATTGTTTCTTTTGCATTTGTCGCCCTAAGTGGGAAGGGTATGCCCAGACGTGGGTCCCGTGCTCACTACACCACTGGATTCAAGCTAGCCTGGCTGAAGAAGGGTGATGCCCTGAAACCGGTCCCAGGATGCTTGTTTCCGGTCCAGTGAGGACCTGGCTTGGCAGTTCGGGCTGGACTGTTCTCACAAGGAGCAGGGTCAATACTGATTTGCATATGGCTGGGTCCAAACTGGGGTGGTGTGGTGAGCAAAAGAATGATGGATTTAACCCAGATCCTTGTGACTGGGGGTGAATGTTTGCATTGTCCAGCATTCCGTCCATCAATTGTTTCTTTTGCATTTGTCGCCCTAAGTGGGAAGGGTATGCCCAGACGTGGGTCCCGTGCTCACTACACTACTGGATTCAAGCTAACCTGGCTGAAGAAGGGTGATGCCCTGAAACCGGTCCCAGGATGCTTGTTTCCGGTCCAGTGAGGACCAGGCTTGGCAGTTCGGGCTGGACTGTTCTCACAAGGAGCAGGGTCAAGACTGATTTGCATATGGCTGGGTCCAAACTGGGGTGGTGTGGTGAGTAAAAGAATGATGGATTTAACCCAGATCCTTTTGACTGGGGGTGAATGTTTGCATTGTCCAGCATTCCGTCCATCAATTGTTTCTTTTGCATTTGTCGCCCTAAGTGGGAAGGGTATGCCCAGACGTGGGTCCCATGCTCACTACACCACTGGATTCAAGCTAGCCTGGCTGAAGAAGGGTGATGCCCTGAAACCGGTCCCAGGATGCTTGTTTCCGGTCCAGTGAGGACCTGGCTTGGCAGTTCGGGCTGGACTGTTCTCACAAGGAGCAGGGTCAAGACTGATTTGCATATGGCTGGGTCCAAACTGGGGTGGTGTGGTGAGCAAAAAAATGATGGATTTAACCCAGATCCTTGTGACTGGGGGTGAATGTTTGCATTGTCCAGCATTCCGTCCATCAATTGTTTCTTTTGCATTTGTCGCCCTAAGTGGGAAGGGCATGCCCAGACGTGGGTCCCGTGCTCACTACACCACTGGATTCAAGCTAGCCTGGCTGAAGAAGGGTGATGCCCTGAAACCGGTCCCAGGATGCTTGTTTCCGGTCCAGTGAGGACCTGGCTTGGCAGTTCGGGCTGGACTGTTCTCACAAGGAGCAGGGTCAAGACTGATTTGCATATGGCTGGGTCCAAACTGGGGTGGTGTGGTGAGCAAAAGAATGATGGATTTAACCCAGATCCTTGTGACTGGGGGTGAATGTTTGCATTGTCCAGCATTCCGTCCATCAATTGTTTCTTTTGCATTTGTCGCCCTAAGTGGGAAGGGTATGCCCAGACGTGGGTCCCGTGCTCACTACACCACTGGATTCAAGCTAGCCTGGCTGAAGAAGGGTGATGCCCTGAAACCGGTCCCAGGATGCTTGTTTCTGGTCCAGTGAGGACCTGGCTTGGCAGTTCGGGCTGGACTGTTCTCACAAGGAGCAGGGTCAAGACTGATTTGCATATGGCTGGGTCCAAACTGAGGTGGTGTGGTGAGCAAAAGAATGATGGATTTAACCCAGATCCTTGTGACTGGGGGTGAATGTTTGCATTGTCCAGCATTCCGTCCATCAATTGTTTCTTTTGCAATTGATAAATAACGTACAGCGTAAGCAGTAGAAATAAATAATACTGCGCTAGCATGATCTTTAGTAGATATTCATTTACATAAATAACACAGACTAAAAATGCGAGTACTCATACGATGCGTTTCTAAGCTAGTTCTACCCCAATGTACCTAACCTAACCTAGGTGTAGGGAGAGGTATGAAGTAGGTGGAGTATTCCTTACTATGGTATACTAAGAGTATGTTACGCCTAGTATGCCTAGTATGCCAAGAGTCCCTCTAGGTTCTAGTCAGCTCCATACATTAAGAATGAGAGAGGTGGGAATCTCTTGCCAGACTCGAACTCCAACACCCCGCAAGGGAAGTCAGATCACTGGAAGTTGGACTCTCTGCGTGCAGGGATGACAGCGTCTTCTCAGTGCGTCAGGCCGGGAAACGGGCTCCTCTGAAGTCGAAGTCTCCTCTGATTTATACCTGAGAGGTACCTCAGAATGTTAGCATTGACGTGAATCGGACAGCGGAAGATGTCATGAATGAACCCCTAAGGTATAACGGTTCATGCATAATAGATGAGTCCTTGAAGAAATCAATAGTCCTGTGCTAGGGAAACTCCCGAAGCCTAAGGGTCTGTTCTTCAAGAACTCGTTGTTACGTTTTGGGTGGACGGATGTCGGAGACCATGCCTGTATTTGGAGTGCACGGTTTAATGCCTAAATAAGGACTGGGATTTTATGCCTATATAAGGGCAGGGCGAATTGTGCCTATATAAGGACATGATACAGGAAAATCTATATACGGACACCCTAAGAGGAATACAACACCCACTCCACTTTCGTGTGTACGATAATAATATAAATGCTAAACATTTAAAATGCTAAACATAAAATGGAGTACCGCATATTGCTAAAGATATGTCTTAAAAGCATTAAAAAGTATTTAAAAAACCCATTAAAATGCAAAAGGTACTGTACATTGTAAGCATTGCTTTTCATTTCAGGCATATATTGGAAAATAAAAAATGCAATTTGAATGAAATAAGCAGTAATATTTACATGTGACAGAAAAATGATTGATAAGTTTGTTCAAAATCAAAGTCTTTTCATGTCATGGAAATTAATGAACTTTTAGACAAACAAGATGACAAAGTGTCTGAGGAAGTACCGCGAAGTCCGTACTATAAGAATAGTTCTACTTCAAGCAGATTGATTTGCCATTTAATTTGAAAAACGGAAAAAGTTCAATATGGGAAGAGTTCCAAGTTTTTGAAATATGAAGGCCAAATTTTTACTGCATCTCTTGAACACTGTGGGCTGAATCAGAGTCAGTGTACGGGTCTGGTGTAAACATGAGATCATCTATTTCTGTAGACAAAATATCGTCCACTGTAGTTGGTGACATTCGGAACACCTCGTGTAGTAGATTAATTGCACAGAGATGTGAAGCATCGCTTTCAGCATAGGATGCCGCAGCAATGTTCGCGTCCGTTGTTACCTGTGTGCCTGTAGATCCATCTCGTACCTCAGCAGCAGCCGGAAGCATCTGTGAGATCTCAATGAATGCCGTCATCAGGATTGGTAGAACTGGGGACAACACAGAGCATGGGCCGTTATCGGGTCCAGCAGAGTATCGATACCCGTTGGCGTAGCTGATGGAAATGTTAGACAGGTGTCCAACACGCATTCTTCACCACATAGCAGGCATCGTAGGACAGGTAAGATGCAATCTTGCCAGATTGGTCTGAACGACAGGAACCACGTGGTATTAAGTTCCCGTAGACGATTCATGCCCAAAAGCTGTACTATTCGCTCACTGCACTTTCGTTCAAGGAGAGCTTTCTCCACTTCGCTCGGAGTGATGTCTGCGAATAGGCTGGCCATAGCGTAATAGCAGGAAGAGAAATAGAATTCCGGCAACAAGTGCTAGAATCAATGGTATGCCACCAAACACCGAATGTGCAAAGTTTGGGATTATTCCGAGTATTGCCTGGAACGGTGCTAACAGACCGGAACAGATGTTCTTAAATACATGTACAATTCTGCTTGTATCAGACATGTTAAAGATACGTCCTATCATTTCCACGAAATGTATAGGTCAGTTTGTACGCATTAAAGTCTGTATCTCAGCCGAAGTCCTTGCGGCTTGTAGTTCATAGGTTTCTTTGGCCGAGGTCAGAGGCACTGTTTGTTGTAAAAGCATGGCTTTCATTCTGCTTAAAGTATCAAATCTTATAAAAGAGACGTTCAGCGAAGGCCACAAAGGCGACTCCCTGACTATGTCTATTGGGGCAAACAATACTTGCATACAGCAAGTGACCCTGGAGTTGACCGTTACTAGATAAGGGATGCCTGGCAACATGCCGCAGCAACTCTGATCATTCAACATGAGGTAACTCCCATTAGAAAGTTGTCCAAACGTTGGATTAATCACAGCAGCTGGTGTACCCTGCTGGTGGCAAGACAAATTTGCCACAGAACCATTACAAGCCCCGTGTAAAGAAATGTCCTGACATATTAGTGAACCGCTCAGTGCATGTTTACAGTGTGTACCGCTCAGAAACACTTCACGATCCCTGCTCCAACATCTATATGTGTATGGTAAATTCCAAGATGTCTTAATGTATTCCTTACCCAACCTTTCATATTTGCCTGCTTGCATTTGTTTGAGGCAATACTGAAACTGAAAAGTAGTCACAGGTAGTGTGATTTTGCCATGAATAAGCCATTCTGCAGCTGGTTTTTCTGCCACTGTGAATGGTAACTTTTCCAGTTTTTCAATGCCCAGCACTGTATACTTTGCTCCTCTTTGTGCCAGTTCGATCTGTTTATCAGTTAGATTGTATTCTGCAAACAGAATTGACGTGTTGATAAAACGGCAAGGCACATAGCCCGCAGGCAAAGATTGCAGTGTCCAGCTTAATAACACAATAGAACGTAATTGAGATTGGCCTTGTTGTAACATCGCCAAATCTTGTTCCAGTATGTCGATAGCAGAGGATACAATGCCGTCCAATGAATATATTCTGGAGGACAAAGTTGTTAACCCATTGTCGACCACAGAGAGAGTTTTCTCTAAATTAATACGATCAAGTTCACGTATTCGTTCTGCGGCCTCCATCTGTGACACTTTCCATGCTTCATTATAGGCAGCATAAATGCCGGCATATATGAAACGTTTTTGATGCGGTTTTCTTGGTCCAAGCAAGAATTCCCTAAGGTCTGCATCTTCTTTAAGTAAGGATAAGTGTTGTTTCATATCCTGTAGTGTAGATTTCTGCAGCCAATCGAGGCATAATTTACCTACACTGTATGTTGTTACTACCCCCGGATGCTGTCTTTGGACGTATCTTGGGTCTGGCCTATGAATAGTAAAGCCCTGAGTTTTATTCAGGAATCTTTCCTGACAGTTGTTCATGTCTGTGGGCCAGATCAACCATTTTCTCCAATCAGGATTAGATCTGTTGAGTTGTAGTATTTTGTCAACTGTAACCGCTGCCTGTGTATTGTTATCACTTGCAGGTGTTGGTACAGAAGGTGTTTTCATCTCTTTGATCTTGGCTAGTCCAAGACAAGATGTTTGTTGGATAGTTTCATTCAAAAACATTATTTGTTCAGGGATGATACAGGCTCTAAATAAAGCTTCTATCCCCTGCACTTGCCAATCTTTAGTACCCCAGACAGTTTTTGTGTCTATTGTGTCTTTCCAAAAGACGAAACCCTGTCTAGACAGTTGGGCATTAAATGCTGCAGAATAAATCTGTTTTGTATTTGTTAACATAATTTTCAGTCTTATTTTGTTTACATTTTTATAGTAAAACGTTTCTGGATCAGATGTATTGTAACCTCAAAAATATGGAAACTTATTAACAAATGTTTTTGAACTACCTTTTGGTGGTGTAGGACAATGCTCCCATTGGTTAAACATAAACACATTTCTAGGGTATGCAGATTTATGCAAATAATGATGACCATAGTGGTTATAGCAATACAGCTGTTCATAGTCTGATGAACCCTCTAAATATTCATTTTTAGAAAAGGCAGCAGATTTTTCTAGGTCAAACATTATGTCGTTAACAGTCTCAAAGTCCCAATCATCAGAATAGGTACTGGACGAAATGAGATCACTTAGTGAAATTTTAAACAAATGTGGAATGTTCAATTGTTCCGTAGGACCAAATATATCGAAATCTGTTTTGTCCCACACTATACCATCCTGTATAGGAACGGCTGTGATGTTCACTGTTGACAAGTCTCTTGCTTCACGATGGGAAGATTTATGAGGTTTCAAAAGTAAGTTCACATCTTTTCTTTCAGTGTTCACATGGATGTATCTGCCATTTATAAGCACGCTCATAGTCATAATCAAAGCTAGCCAAAGCAGGAAAACAAATATTCCAGAATTAATCCAGAGTTCAATCCAGATAAGTTTTTTTCAGAAAGTGAAGAAAGTCTTGTACTTGCTGCTTGAATGTTAATGATGCTGGCGTTGTTTCAGGTTCACTCGGATCTTCTGAGAACGTATCAAAGTTAATGAAATAGCCAGAAGCAGTTCTGTCAATTATTGAAATTGCATCAGGATATGTAGAAATCGCTGGAACCAGTTGATCACTTGCTACATTGGTGTAGACAGGTGTATTTGGACGAACTGTTACTTGATTTTCAAGAGGGATGAGTTCCATTGCATTGTTGCTTAGTCCTTCATCTGTTACTGCTGAAGTCTCAATGGTTATCAGTCTTTCAGTCTGAACCTCTTGGATAGTAGCGAGAGGAGTGTGTCTGCTACTAGGTCGGAGTCCACGAGGCCTACTATTTAGTATTGGCCACATACTGTGGTTTGATGAGGTCGATGGACACAAATCTTTTCTCCTTTTTTCCAGCAAGGGGCGGCAGAAGTACTGTTCTTGTTCCTTGAACTGATAGGACAGGTACTGGTTGTCTGTAAGAAGGTCCAAATTTCTTCTTGTCCGCAATCTTTTCTCTGACTAGATCCCCAACTTTTGGAATCCAGACAGGCCTTGCTGGGACCGCCGGTTTTTCCCCAGTGGTGGTTGGCTGCAGGAATACGTTGCTTTGTTTTGATCTTAGTTCATTGAGTTCCTGTAAAACAGCCAAACGATCTTTGATATCAAACTGTTTATTTTCCACCACTGTGCCTACGTGATTGAGGTCTGGTACCCACATTCTTGTCTCAAATAGGACCTCATATGGAGTGACCCCCCTTAGAGAACTTCTTGGCAGGTTGTTCAATGAGCGTTGGACCCCATAAAGATGTTTGACCCACCCATCACCCGAACCTAATACCCTAGCTGTTATAGACTGCTTTATGTCCCGGTTTTTCCTTTCCACAACCGAATTTCCCTCAGGATGGAATGGAGAGGAGTACCGCAATGCAACGCCCAGACTGGCCATGGCTTCTTTGTAAGCCCGAGAGCTAAACGCAGGGCCCTGGTCAGAATGTAGTGTGCCTATTGCGTATGTGCAGATAAAGACTCGCAAATCTTTTATAACAGTTCGAGCGTCAGCCGAGCGCTGAGGCCATATCCATAGGAACCTAAATTCAGTATTTGTGGGATTGCATTTGTCCAGAAGGACGCATGCGCGTAGATAGTCTAATGCTGTCTAACAGTGGTGTCTGTACTGGGCAGCTACAGTCGTAGCATGGTGTCTGGTGGCGTTCTGCATCAAGCTGTACCTTACAGTCTAAGCAGTCATTGATGAAGATGTGAATCTGTGTATTCATTCCAGGCCACCAGTACATCTCTTTTAACGTCAAGATAGTTTTAGAGATCCCTTGATGTGACAGACCCTCCCCCAAATGTGCTTCATAAATCAAAGCTGCTCTACGTTCCATGTTTGGAATTACCCTATCCCCCACTCCAGGGATTCGAGCAAAAGGAACGTTGTTCGCATCAATTACATAAGAGTACTTGAGTGGAAACTTTTTTGGTAATGCTGCACCACTGCCTTTGCTTGTAGTATTGACAGCCAACATTATCTCACTGTCTATTTTTGTTTTTGAACGAGTGATCGCAGCTACGGAAGCCGTCTGAACAGCCCCCTTTGCGGCTTCGTCAGCCAATGAATTCCCTGCAACGTGAACGCCATCACGTTGATGACTCAGTGTGTGGATCACGTGAGACTTTGGTAGTTCGTTTTTTAACTGAACTACTTGTTCCCAAAGCGTTTTATGCTTTATTGTGCCACCTTTCGCATCTTTGAATCCCTTTTCAAGCCAGTTTTGTATATATTCATTATACGACTGAACACAGTAAAGGAATCGCACACTATTAGTGTGGGGAATTCTCGATCTGTACTTTCAAGTGCCAGTTTGAATGCTTGTAGTTCAGCTCGCTGAGCTGTACAATCTCCTAGAGATTGAGTTTTTGTGACCATAGGTCTGAAGATACCATCTCGCATGCGACCTTTAACGATTGCACACGCTGCACTGTAAGCTTGCTTACCCCCTGTTGCGGGTTGTGCGGATCCGTCAGTGTAAATTATGAATTCGTACTGATCGAGAAGCAGAATTTCAGTGGGCAGAGGACATTCTTGTTCATATTGCAGGAATGCTTGTGTTTTTAAATCTGGATCAAAAACATATTCAACATCTGTTGCAGCAAGAGAATTAACCCACTGTATCCATCTTGGATGTAATGCTTTAGCATTTGGAATGCTTGCTTTTGTGACTGCTTCTAAAGCTGGTACTGGGGTTACAACAATAATGCGTTTCCCTTGGGCTAGGGCTCTTTCTTTTGCTACAGCGGTTTGAACTGCTGTCAGAATTTTTCAGTTGAAGTGAAGCGCATTTCCGCTTGTGTGTACAAATGAGATTTGTATGCGATTGGTATTTTTTCACCCTCATTAAATGTTAAGTAGGTGAATCCGCATTGACCCGAAATTATTCAGATCACCAGGTTGCGTTGACTTACGCGTGTTTGTAAGGGATTTGTTGCTAACATGTTAGCATGTAGTGAACGCAAGATTTCTGTGTGTTCTTGTGTCCAATTCTTGATTGAAAAATCAGGTTTGATTATTGCGTAGAGAGGTTTAACCCTTTCTGCGTAATTTAGAATGTATGTTCTTCCAAAATTTAGGAAACCCAGGATGGATTGTAAGTTTTTTAGCGTTTTTGGAGGTTGGAGCAGCGCACACTTTTCTAAAAAGTTAGCTGCCAAGCTCTTGCCTTCACTTGAAAGCTCATATCCTAGAAATAGGACATTGAGATGGGCAATTCGGGACTTTTTAAAGTTGAACTTGTAGCCCTCAGAGGCGAAGCCCAGCATAATGGTGCTTACCCTGCTCAAGTGTTTGTCCAGGTCATCATCCGTCAGATAGATGTCATTGACATAGTACAATGCCTCATTGTCATAAATTTGTAGTAACTCCGTTACTCTCGCTGAGAATAACCCCGGGCTGTTCTTGAACCCTTGTGGGAGTCGACAAAATTGACGCTGGGTCCCCATTATGGAGAATGCTCTTCAGTTCCTGCTTTCAGGTGCTATGTTTTGACAAAAGAAACCATTTGAGATGTCCAATGTGATTTTATATTTTTTACGCACAATGTTATTCATTAATGCTGTGCTATGTGCATTTTGCACTGCAAATGTTTTACAACAAGTGTTTAAGTGTCTGTAATCCAAAACTAGACGATAGGTGTTGTCTGGTTTGGAGACAGGAAACAAAGGATTGTTCATTGAGGAGGTGCATGTTTCAATCACCCCTTGGTATTCAAGTTGATCTAAGATCTCCCTGACCTGTTTTTTAGCTTCTTGCTTTATTGGATACTGCCTTTGTGCAGTTGGTTCATGTTTCAGATGTATTTTATGGTGAGGTGAGTCCTCATCCCATCCTACATGATTTTTATATAATGCTGGGGCCTGGGCTACTGCCCATTTCCTGGCATAAGTATATTTTAGATGAATTGGAATATGGTTAGAGAAGGCAGGCATAATAATGTCCTCGCAATGTGGGCACTCCCTGACAAATTGTGGTGGCCAGTCTTTTTCTGCTAGAAGTATGTCATAGCCCCTTGAAAGTTTTTCCCAAAAGAGTGCTTTCACCTGTCTAGGTATGTCTCCCTCCATTTGGAGTGTTATTTCATATAACCTTTGTGGAGTACTAACCCTGGTGTCTACAGTCTCAACTGTAATGTACTCATTCAAGTCCACTATCTCCAGAAGTTCCTTCAGGTTCTGGCAAACTATTGTGACTTCTGCTGCACTGTCCAGCATTGTCTGGGCCCATTCTCTGTTCTTGAGTTGTGTTCTCAGTATTCTCGGCATGTCTGATCTTTAGACCTGCTACTTTCTTTTTGGAGAATTGAGGTTTTGTTTTATTTTTTGGAGCGTGTTTATCTTCCTTGGATTTCACGCGTTCTTCTCTATTTTCTGACTGTCCTCTTCTTTCCGAAGTCCATGACGAGATCTGAAAGGTACGAGAGGAACGTGTATCAGTATCTTGATACCTGTCAGGTTTTCTCAAATTATCCCTATTCCTGAGGTTATACCTCCTTTCAGAGGGCTCCTTTTGAGGAGACTTACCTCGGGATTGAGAACGTTTCTCGTTTGAGTTTTGTTTAGTAGACTCCCACTTCTTTTTAGAAAATGTAGGAGTTTGTTTAATAGAGTCCTTCTCAGGACTTTCAGATAGTTTTGGCTTCACTGGTCTTCCACCCAAACTATCTCTGCCTAATTCTGCATATGATTGTTGAATTATTCTGGGTAGCTCAGTTTGATGTTCTGTAACATCGAATTCCCTTAATCGTTGGCGGATCGCCACTGCTGCTGCCTCCCCTTTAATATTAGATAATATTATTGTTGAGACCTGGTCGAAATTTTTCACTAATTTCATACCAAAATTCAGAGCAGGTTCTGCCCCGTATTCATTTTGAATTTGTTTCAGGACATCTGGTATTACCGCAATTGATGGAATACCATGTGTTTTAGTATAGATGGCAGCAAAGACTGAGCCCCAAGTGGTACAGTCTTCCAGTTGTGGTGTGATCCCCATTGGTAAACTGATTGTTAGTATTCTGTGTTTCTCATACGGGCTAGTATTTGGAAATACTGCTTCGATTTGAGTAATTTTTTGAGCTAACCAGAATGGAATTTGCTCACGTTTTGTGGGCATTTTACCCATGACTGCGTATAGAGTCTGTGGTGTAATTTTTAGTGCAGTCCCCGATTGAGGGGTCTGATTTGGAATTGTTAATGGTGGTTGGACTGTGAAAGTCTGCATGACATATTGGACCAGTTGTCTGTAGATTTTTATTAACTCTGTGATTTGAGTAAGTAATTCCTCATCTGACATTATATCCAGTTCAGGATGAGGTGTGTAGCCGGCTAGAATCGGCCATGTTGCTCCTGGTCTACCTAGTGGACCGAGCCTGGTAATGTTTTTGTGATGTTTTAGGGCGCCTTTAAACCAGAGCTGATGCTCCTGGTATGTTAGTGGAATTTCAATATCCTCGATAGGAATATATTCCTCTGGTGGATCATCTTCTTTGTAGAAGTGAAACAGTTTTGTAACTGGATTGGATTCAGGAAATATTACCCATGAATAGAATACCTCTGTCTGAAAGGATTTGTGTGCCTCTAACACGAAAACTGCTCTACCGCCTCTTGGTGGTAGGCCGTGTTTTATGAGTTTTAGAGTGATGGCTCTTCTTAAGTTTGGAGGGATGTCTATAACACCCTCCTCGGTTTCATTTAAACCTGTAATGTTAAAAGCTGTTGCTAGGGCTGGATCAGCCGCAGCTCCACCGGTGTCGGTGGCATTTTCCCTGTTGGACATTTGTTTTTTGAAAAATGCAGAACAAGTTTCAAGGAACAAAGATAAGGTGCACAATATTTTGGAACACTGTATCCTTCAACGTTGAGCAAACCAAACAGCTAATATATAGGGTGTTTCCCTATATAGCCATGGTGGATACTTAACCCTGCCCACTCCAGACGTCTTTTGGAGTATATGGGTAGGGGTCTCTGAGAGAAAAGGCATGGCTGAGTTACTCAGTATCTAACGTTAAATTACCGCCTTACAAACCGTTGGGCGCCATGTAGTGTAGCTCCTATTTCCCTAATAGGCTCTGCGCATTGGAATAATATACCCTATAGGCTTGACATAGGACTGAGGTCTGTATGTCCCTATCGAGTATATTAAACTTAATTACTTGTGCCAGCTAGCTCAGAGGCCACTAGAAACTCCTTGACAAACAAGAAGGGAGTAGTTTCTGGCAGCCGCAAAACATGAACACTTTGTTTCCCTTTAGAATCAGAACGTGTCCCAGAGTCGTGGAAACAATAGATAACCGTTTCACTCAGCTCAATCGTGCATGCTTAGTTTTCCTCAAAGTTACACAGAAAGAATAGACGGGCGTTTCAATAAAAGATTTATTGAACAGTCTTGTTTCTCGTGTAAGTAATATGTGCTGTTACGATCACAAGACAGTATGCAAGATAAATAATGTACAGCGTAAGCAGTAGAAATAAATAATACTGCGCTAGCATGATCTTTAGTAGATATTCATTTACATAAATAACACAGACTAAAAATGCGAGTACTCATACGATGCGTTTCTAAGCTAGTTCTACCCCAATGTACCTAACCTAACCTAGGTGTAGGGAGAGGTATGAAGTAGGTGGAGTATTCCTTGCTATGGTATATTAAGAGTATGTTACGCCTAGTATGCCTAGTATGCCAAGAGTCCCTCTAGGTTCTAGTCAGCTCCATACCTTAAGAATGAGAGAGGTGGGAATCTCTTGCCAGACTCGAACTCCAACACCCCGCAAGGGAAGTCAGATCACTGGAAGCTGGACTCTCTGCGTGCAGGGATGACAGCGTCTTCTCAGTGCGTCAGGCCGGGAAACGGGCTCCTCTGAAGTCGAGGTCTCCTCTGATTTACAAGGGCTAGGGAAGGTATATTTATACCTGAGAGGTACCTCAGAATGTTAGCATTGACGTGAATCGGACAGCGGAAGACGTCATGAATGAACCCCTAAGGTATAACGGTTCATGTATAATAGATGAGTCCTTGAAGAAATCAATAGTCCTGTGCTAGGGAAACTCCCGAAGCCTAAGGGTCTGTTCTTCAAGAACTCGTTGTGACGTTTGGGGTGGACGGATGTCGGAGACCATGCCTGTATTTGGAGTGCACGGTTTAATGCCTAAATAAGGACTGGGATTTTATGCCTATATAAGGGCAGGGCGAATTGTGCCTATATAAGGACATGATACAGGAAAATCTATATACGGACACCCTAAGAGGAATACAACACGGTGTCCTGGCAAGGAGGTCAGGATTTGAAGATTGCCAAAAGAAAAGAAAATTTTGACGCCAGACACGCTGTAGCTCACACTCGCGTCCGAGTGGGAGACAGAGTGCGAGTACGTCTTCCCCAGAGGTCCGTAGGAGTCTCAAAATTCTCTCATTACAATATGCAAGTGTGATTGTTGGGAAATCTGAAGCTTGCACCCCCCCAATCTTACTGACCAAGTTAAGTCCCTGCTTGTGTTCCCTGTTAACCCCCTCCCCTTTTATAGTTACTTGTACCCCCATTATCAGTTATCAGTAACTCGAAGGGTGGGTGTATTGCATAATGGAGACAAATCCACAACACCCAATGCGTGTAATGCGGTCTCAGCGAGACCACACACTCCTCTCTTCTATACACAACACCTCATATTTGAGATGCTTCTATTACAATAAAACTGTTCCCTGTGCTTGTTCTGTGCTATGCAAAATACCTTGAAAAAGTGCCTTTTATATAGGAAATTATGAATGAACGCCTTATTTTCTTACACGTAAAAAGACATGTTTAAGATATGGCACGGAAGGATGATGGTCGGAGTCAGCATCATTTCTCCCTATCCATGCTTTACGGGAGTGTAAAATGTGTCATCTTCGTGCTTCTTTCTCAATCTGTGATTGATATACAGAGCTGAGGAAGCTTTTTGCAATACTGCAAATAATGAAAACACAAGTACAATAGTTAGAACAATTACCGGGATTATAACGATCTGCCTGTCATTAATATAGAGATTCTGCAGATGTTAGACAGAACTATTTAAAGTTACTCAATGCAAACACACAATTATGCTTGATGCAATATCCCACCCCCACAGGAAATCTTAGAATGTCAAAGGCAGTTCCCTCTTTCCGCAGGAAATTGTATGGGGCTAAAACTAATTCTGCGGCAAAGAGCTATTCCCCAGAGGCACACTAGACTGGCTTTGCCGGGGATGTCCTTAGCACCAGGCGGTTTGAGGAAATGAGGATTCATATTTTCTTTTCAATTAGGATGAAGGGACATTTCTGCATCGCAGGGAGGCACGTATGCCACTGTTAACCGAACTCCTTTGGGTTGACGATTCAAAGAACCCACTTGAATAAATATCAACAGATGTAAATGAATCGATTTACTACACAGAATGAGCACTAAAATCACCAGAATGCATTGGTGCTTGTAATTGAAAGCCAGGAAAATATTTCAGTAGCAGTTACATGTAGTGGAGGGAAGTGTCTAAATTGACATAGTTGTATTTAAAAATATTTTCACTTGAACGCGAATATAGTGACATTTCCTTGCTGTTGCTTCACCAATATTTACTGTGTTGTATTTGGAGTATGCGTGGTAATCCTCTTTTATGTCTCGTTGTGTCATGCTTGCTCTATTCATTGTGTTTTGAGTCATTCTACCTTTCTAGAGACTTAAAAGAAGCCCCTGCTTCTCTTTAGGACTCTTTTCTTTGTATTAATTCCCACTGTTTTCTGCACCCGCCTCTTCCCTTAATACAGCGCTGGCCCATGACCACTTCCGCTGTGTTCAAGAATCTATGCCTCAACCATCCCGGGAGGGAGGTACACCTGAACATGAAGTAATGAGGATTACCATATGTAATCCAAAGATGCCCGCCCCATCGCATCATCTTCCTCCTATTTGTCACATCTTTAGGATGTATACAACAACTTCTTGTTTTGATGAAGCAAAGTACCACTTTTTAAAGAGAGCATCACATTCCAATTT
Source organism: Calotriton arnoldi (assembly GCA_963921515.1). Classification (NCBI taxonomy): domain Eukaryota; kingdom Metazoa; phylum Chordata; class Amphibia; order Caudata; family Salamandridae; genus Calotriton; species Calotriton arnoldi. The sequence goes on from CAWUFW010011183.1 coordinate 174,634, forward strand.
GTGCTTCAACACATGATTTATTAAACAGCTTCTGGTGCTCGACAACACTGTTTGCCTCGCAATTGTTGCTGACTAGTGTTGTTTTTAGGCCCTTCTTAAAGGAAGCAAAATTAATAAACAGTACTTCAAATGTTCTAAAGTCTACAGTGCGATTAAAAAAAAACTATTTGTACAAGGTGCAGACATCAAAACATTGTAAACAAAGAGACGCATCTATTTAAAGGCATAGAGCACAATTTTCTGACCCAAATAAAAGTTAGTTAGAATTTTTAAAGAAAAAATGGCCCACAACAAGATTGAGAGCATTATGCGCTATTCTCAAATAAGGAGATGCAGACATGGGGGGCATATATGTATGAGAGGTTTGCGTCATAGTTGTAGCTTGCAACGTGATAAATGCACAACGCAAACCTCTATGACAGATTCATGAAGCCACGCAAAGCCACTTTGCGTGGCTCTGAGTGACTCCATAAATCTGGAGTAAGGCAGCCCAGAGCAAATCACTGCGTTGCCTTACTCTGCCCTGAGTAGGCATTCCATGGGCATTGCGGTGGGTGTTCCCACGCAACTCCAATGGATTTTGACGTATTCCCAGATTTACAAGGGCTTGGGAAGCTGGGAATGTGCCAAAATCTTACGCCTTCCCAGGGGAGGCTTACTGAGGAGAAATACCTTTATTTCTGTTAGTTTTTCCGCATTCTATCTGTGCTGCAGCAGCACACATAGAAAGAGGAATAAGCCTCTCAGGATTGCTTTTGTGCAGGAAAGTGTCCCTTCCTGTGTTGTAGTGAGCCTCAGCAAGGCCTACCAGTGCTTAGGGGTTCTCCCTTCTCTGCACAGAGTCCTCAGACACTTAGGAAGAAGTTGGCACAGAAACTGAAATATAAAAGACAGAGTTTATTAAACCTCATGAGGTGGAGCTAACATTCACACATCACCCTTCAGTAATGCATGAAGTAGCACACTGAATGGCAGGATCCTGGTCCTTTTATACCCACACAGGGGCTCAAATGAAGGCGGTACTAACACAAATGCTGGTTTTAGGTACATATAAGGTCATACAGAGAATGCACAGTCGACAAGTGGGTGGAGCTAACAGTTTCTACTTTTAGCAGACACATCCTGACATTTATAAACTCGGAACAGCTGCAAGCTCAACTGAGCATGTGCAAAGCAAGAGGAACTAAATATAACTTGTCTCTAGGCAGATTTCAAGAGCAGTTGACAGGAAGGTAGGACAGAGCACATGGCGAGCACATGGTAGCACATGGCAGCCAAAATGGCTGACAGAAATACAAAATGGATTCCACAAAGCGGACAATTTAGCCTCTAAATACAGGCTGTCTTCAGTTAATGCTTAACTTAAATGCTGCCAAATTACAACAGACGACCCTTTCAGCATTGGCTGAAGACATTCGTTTATCTGGGGTAATCTAGATATTCATCCCGTACATCTATTAACATTATTTCGGCCACCTCTTTATTCAACATTTGTTGGGCCTTTGTTTCAGCAATGTTCCCTCTGGCAGGTATACAAGCAGAGATGCAAATGGAGCAAAGCATTGGACCACATTGGATACATACGCAGCATGTAAAGAATATTGTAATTATTACACATAGGATAGTCAGTAGCTTCCAGCCCCAAGCAGAAACAAGAGTCCAAAACCATCCAGCAAAAGTCCAAGTTCCAGTCTCTGGATGAATTTCTGCAGCAATCTTATGCAGTTTTGATATTGCGTCATATACTGAAGGTGAGTGATCTGGTATGAATACACAACAGCTGCTACCGATGATGCGACATGCACCACCTCGATCAGCCAAAATCACGTCTAGCACCATCCTATTCTGGAGTGCTACAATCCTTGCAATCTGTAGTTCCTCTGTAATGTTCCCAAGTGCCATAGCTGTCTGATTAGTAACAGCTTCCACAACACGAGTCAGTCGTCGGATTTTCCTGCTGTTTAATGCAGCACCCACAAAGAAAAATAAGCCCAAGTTGAAATCAACATATTGTTGTAGGGTAGTGTCGGTTTGGTCAACTTCATCCATACTTATTGTCCTCTTATTTCTGTTTTTGGAAATGTCATTGTACAGTTTAAAATCACGGTGATACAATGCAGGTGCCAGAAACACAGGGGGCAACAGAAAAGATACATAGCAGATTCCTGACCACCCAACAGGTAATTGATAATATCCGTTATTTCCACACACAAAATACGTATTATGCGAGGCTGTGAAAGTGCTCTTATTGGCACCTTCAATGGTCAGGATTACAGTACACTCGCTCCTCCCCACTGGAATTCTTCCAACACTACAAATACACAAATCTGCTTTAGCTTTTGTCACAGAAATCACAAAAGGTCCAATGTTCTTTATTATTCTCACATTTGTGAAAACATATGGTGTTGAAATATTGTCCGGTTGATACTCTTCCCATTCCCATTTAGTCCCTTTGGCTTGTGGATAACCTTCTTTATTTTGATAACACACTTTATTAAGTTGAAAAATAATCCCACCTACTGAAGGCTTTCCATATGCAAACAAAAGCGCATACCAAGCTTGACAAGAACCATTGTGAGAAAATGGAAGAGGAATAAAAGGTGTTCCTCCTTTCTTTTGATGTGCAGGTATCATCCCACACACCCAACAGTTGGTAGTATTCGTAGCATTGTGAGTATGGTGCAACATCTGGATAAAAGTATTGTTCAGGTAGGATTGTCGATGCTTTTGCTCATGGTAAGGAAGAGTAAAGTAGTGGTGTTCCACGGGTACTGGCGTAGTGGCAACAAAAAGCTGTCGAACAGGAGCCACCTTCTCGATGTACCATGTAATTGCTGCCATAGCCACCATAGCAACAACAAACCCTACAGCACAAATGATTTGTTTTTTCATTTTAGCAGCAGTAATGATTGATCTTTCTGAAAACTTGTTGAAAACAGTCGTTGGAGCTCTTCTCCCTGGGCAGCCGCTGATTTCTTCACCATGGGCCAAAGTGGGTGTCACTACACTAATACAGGGCTGATCCCCTCCCCTTGCCACAATGGCTCTCCGTTTCACTAACCCAGGGTGGTAGCTCAACCAGTCTTTTTCAAAACTGCAGATCCTTTCCTCGGTCTTAATTGATATCTGGATACTCCAGTGATCGTGTGGTCCGGGAAGACTTCCGCAGATTCGTCAGGTGAGATAGCTTGGCCTTTCTCCGTCTCCAGAATCTCTCGATGGTCGGTCAACACAGCCGGTTCCACCAAGGCAGGCGACACGCGTTTGCAGTGTGTGCTGTGGATCCAATTCTTTCTGTTTGTCACTCGAACTGCTGTTCTTGTCGCAAGGAGCACCTGCTCTGGTCCTCGCCACCTTGGCTCCAAGCTGTTCGATCTGTCAAAGACCTTGACCATTACATGGTCACCAGGACGGAGTTCGTGGGCCTCACCTGTAGATCTGTCAGGAAGAGCTTCTCGAACCTGTTGATGAATAGAAATCAAACTGTCAGTTAACTGTGCCAAATAATCATTCATCAGAACACAAGGAACATCATGTATGGGGCGTGGCTTAGGAATTCCCCAAATGTTCATTGGTCTCCCAAACACCACCTCATAGGGGGTAAGACCTGATCGTGAATGTGGCACCGATCTTATGGACAACAATGCCAAAGGTAGGGCATCTGGCCACTTTAGAGACGTGGAAGCCAGTATTTTCGCCAACTTTGTTTTTAGAGTAGCGTTATACCTTTCCACCAATCCTGCTGATTGCGGGTGGAAAACTGTATGGAATTTCTGTTTGATCCCTAATCCTTTCAGGACATGCTCAACAACTTGCCCAATAAAATGAGGTCCATTGTCACTCCACAAAAGTTTACAAACACCGTATCTAGGGAAAAACTCCTTTAGAAGCACCTTTGCTGTGGTGAGAGCAGTATTATCCTTCGTAGGGTATGCCTCTATCCATTTGCTAAAGGCACATACCACCACTAGGACATATTTCAAATTATTGCAGCGTTCGAGTTGGATGTAATCCATCTGCAAAACTTCAAAAGGTGCGGTTGGTGTAGCAAACCCTCCTGTAGGAGTTCGTGTCCCTTTTCCAGGATTATACTGCCAACAGATCAAACAGGACTGTACTACCCTTTTGGCTGTGCTAGCAATTTCAGGATGCTCCCAAACTTGTGTAAGCAATGTAGTTATTGCTAGAGCTCCAACATGTGCCAGCCCATGTGCCATTTGAACCATAGGTTGTAAATAGGCCGCAGGCAATTTCCACTTATTCATTTCTTTGTTACGCCAACAACCCTCATCATCTAATATTCCTTCTTTAGACCATTGCTCAAGCTCTTCCACAGAAGCAGATCTCTGTATATCCAATACTTCCTCTCTAGCATCATGCCAACGCTCAGCTTGTGATTTCACTACGTACATGGGTGTAGTGCTTCGCTGCATCGCAGTCTCACGGGCTACGCGGTCTGCAAAGGCATTGCCTTGTCCTATTTTGTCAGTCACTTTCTTGTGTGCGCTACATTTCATAATAGCAACTTTCTTTGGGTATGTAAGTGCAGTCAAGAGATTATGCACTAACTCTCCGTGCATTATCTGCATCCCATGGGATGTAAGAAAGCCTCTTTCCTTCCAGAGTAGGCCAAAATCATGAACCACTCCAAAAGCATAGCGGCTATCCGAGTAAATGTTCACACACAAGTCAGTGCTAAGCTCACATGCTCGTGTCAAAGCTATTAGTTCAGCTGCTTGAGCCGACTTCTGAGGTATGCGAGCTGTTTCCACTACTGTCTCAAGCGTGGTAATTGCATAAGCAGCTGAAGTCGTGCCATCTGGTAACTTCAAACAGGACCCATCAACCCACAGTTCCCCATCTACATCTGGAAGGGGCGTATCTTGCAAATCGATGCGACCCTTTGTCTGTTCCTCAGTAAGGAATATACAATCGTGAGGCTCCTTTGGCTGAGACTGAGTCGCAGGATATGGCAACAAAGTGGCGGGGTTCAGTGTCGCACATCTTTTCAAGGTAATATGAGGTGCTAGCAGTGTCAATTCGTATCCTGTCAAACGAGCACTAGTTAAGTGCTGAGTCTTAGTCTGATTCAAAAGGGCATCTACTGCATGGGGTACTAGCACCAACAGTTTGTGTGACAAAACTATCCCTTCACTCTGACGTATGGACACAGCCGTCGCTGCAACTGAACGGAAACACCCAGGCAATGCACGAGCAACAGGGTCAAGAACTGCAGAAAGGTATGCACAAGGACGCTGTTTGTCCCCGTGTATCTGTACTAAAACTGACAATGCACATCCTTCTTTCTCATGTACATAGAGTGTAAAAGCCTTCGTGTAATCTGGTGTGCCTAACACTGGTGCAGAGCAAAGAGCTTGTCTCAACTGACAAAAAGCATTTTGACATTCATCTGTCCATGGAAGGGGGATCGGTGTGTTCTTAGTCAAAAGTGCTAGCAAGGGTTTAACAATGTGTGAAAAACCCAATATCCATTGCCTGCAAAACGAAGTCAGACCAATGAATGCACGGACATCTTTCTGCGTGGAAGGTACTGGGGTGTCTAAAATTGCTTGAATGCGATCTGGTGTCAGTGCACGGCCCTCCTTAGACAGAAGGTGTCCTAAATAGGTCACCTTCGGTCTACAATATTGCAATTTCTTTCGTGATACTTTATGGTGGTGTGTAGCAAGAAAAGAAAGCAAAGACAAAGTGCATTTCTCACACTGCTCAGGTGTATCGGCTGCCAACAAGATGTCATCGACATATTGTATGAGAGCCACTCCTTTAGGCAAGGTAAAGGAATCAAGCTGTCTCTTCAATGCTTGACTGTAAATACTAGGACTCTCAGTATAGCCTTGAGGAACTCTACAAAATCTGTATGATCTATTATTCAAAGTGAAACCGAACAAATATCGGCTATCAGGATGAATAGGAATCGAGAAGAAAGCGTTCTTCAGATCAATTACAGAAAATGTAGTTGCTGTTGGAGGGACCAGGGTAAGCAATGTCGTTATGTCAGAGACTACAGGGTACTGTGGTACTACAATCTTGTTGACTTCTCTCAAATCGATAATAAATCTATAAATCCTAGTGTCAGTATCTTTTTTCAAAATGGGAAGAATCGGACTATTGCAAATATTGTAAGGAACTTCTTCCACAACCCCCACCTTAATTAAGTCATGTACAATACGTGTGAGTGCTTCTTCTCCTTCTCGAGAAATTTTATACTGAGGCAGTCTTGGCAATAAAGCGCCCTCCTTGACACTAATATGTACTGGTGGAATAACCATTTGCCCTACATCAGTATCCGAAGTAGCCCACAAAGTACTAGAGAGTGAGGCTAGTGCAATGTCCTCTTTAACAATACAAGATCTCTCAATCATAGGGTAGTTGTCATTCAAAATAACCCGTACTCCTTCCGGAGAACACCGTATCGTAGCCCTAAAATATTTAAGCATATCAAGACCCACAATATTGTCTGGTGTGTTTGGAGAAAGCAAAAACGGACATGGAGCAGTAAACTTATCAATATCAAATGCAAGTGGTTGTGACAATGGGCTAAGGGAAGGTGTTCCATCGAAACCTATCGATGTAATGGTTAAGCCAGACAGGGGAGCCCTTGGAACCAATTGTTTAGACAAGGCGCTACGAGTAGCTCCTGTATCAACCAGAAACTGATCAGTAGAACCCAAAACATGTGCTGTAACATAGGGACCCCTCTGATCTACTGGAACTTCAATTGATTCCTTACCCCGTCCTAGGCAATCCTATGCATAAGCAGAATCTTGAAAATCAGAGGGCGCATAGTCAGACATTTGATATTGGTTCCTTCTATCAAAAGTGTTAAACCCATTCTGCCCACGTGTATTAGCATCAAACCGAGCACGATCATTCGCGCTTCCTCTAGGCCCTTGATATCCTGAACGATTTCTCATTTGTCCCCGACCACGTAGATTCTGCTGAGCACGCAGCACTGGACAATCAGAAAGCCAATGTCCAAATTTTTTGCAGTACGCACACTGATCAACAGACAAATTCGAACGGGCAGAGGAAGGAAAGGACGAACCATAAGATCCACGTCCACCTCTATCATTATCTCTAGAAGGCGGACCATAAGCTTGAGCCAACATAACCTTTGTTTTCAACTCTTTAGACTTTTTGTCCTCATTACCTTTGGCTTCTAATTCTTGCCGCTCATAATACTGGGCCATAGTTAAAAGAGAAACCGGAGAAGATGTAGTCCATGAACTCTCACTGGCCTTTAAGCGACTAGCTATTCCTGGCAAAAGGTTTGCGACATATTTATCGACAAACAGATGCCTACCCGTGTCATCTGTCAATGACTGGCCACTAAAATCGTGAAATGCTTCTTCAAAGCGTGTGAAGAAGTCAGAAACTGATTCATCTACCTTTTGCTTGCAAGACGCTAGCACTGTCCAATCTATCTTTTTAGGGGGAATGATCGTCTTTAACTTAACTAATATAGCTGCCGGAAGATTTAAAATTAACTGACACGGTTTCTGTGCAGGTTCTCTATCTTCATCTAACCGCTCTAAATCTTTCCACAATGCTCCAAATGTCGCATTATCATCTATTTTACGCACAGTTCTCCACATATCAGGCGGTAATATTAATCCAAAGAACAAATCAATATCAGACAGAGTCATAGTACAAGAGCTGATTGCACCCTCAACTTCCTCATAAAAGGCTGCTGGATTCTTTCGCGGGTCAGGCAATGCATTTTTAAGGGCCATAACATCTGCTCTATTCCAAGGAGTGTAAACCCAATTATAAATAAAGTACCCTTTCGCATTAAGAGAAGTCTTATCATCCTCTGTACCCGTTCCTTTAGGAGGAACATATAAAGGCGCGGCTTCCCGCATGGGTTTCACATGAATTACAGCATTCTTATCTGTTTCAGGAGTAGAAGTTTGTGCCATGCTGATCTGAGATGCTAGTGCAGCTGTTTCTGCTGCCTTTTTCTCCTCTCGCAAACGGGCTGCTTCAACACGCAGTTTAACCAAGCGTCTGATCGTGTCAGCCACCTGGGAGAAGACAAAAAGACCGTCACGTAATTGTTTACAATCAGCTGCTACATCATTGGGCTCCACTTCTACCGAATACTTCCTAAATTGTTCAATAACCTCTGCAGCAAATGTATCGGTAAAATATATTTGCTCCCTTTCCTGCCATCCTTTTATACTATCTAAAAGTTCAGAGGCAGTGGTAGTACTACGAACGGCTTTACGCGCAGTAGATCTAATGTCAGATGCACGCTCAGCAGATAACATGGAACGAGTTTCTCGAGCTTTGTCCTGGTCTGAAAAAGAGTCCTCATCTGACTCATGAGGAGCAGAAGAAAAAATATACGGAGGTGGAGAACGATCTAATAACAGGAAATCATCTTGCGGTTTATTAAGGATAGGATAAAGGGGCTGCCTAACAGCATATTGGCCAGTTACCTGTAAATGGCGTTCCCTATCTTCCCTCTCTTTAATTTCTCTCATCTCCTTGTTTTTTAACTCTAATGCTTTCGCATAAATGGTCTTTCGCTGTTCTTTATCAATCAAGGCTTGTTCACGCTTCATTCGCTCACGCACTTCTTTCTCCCACATTCGCACACAATCAAACATATCTTGCCTAGTCTTTCGTTTAAACATACATTGTTCCACATACTGAATTTTTCGCAAATCAAATGACCCATACATAGGCCAACGCAACTCAGGATCTTTACTAGTATATTTGTTCCATAACGTGCAGTACATTATAGAAGAAATACCATACTTAATATACATATCCCTATTAGGCGTCCCCTCCGGGGGGCTGGTTGTGCTTCGTCAAGTCTCAAATTGGTACCACTACAAAAGCAACACATCCTACGAAGTGTGCTGAAAACAGGCATGCCAAAAAATAGTGCAAAATATGCAGTATTATAATCAAAGTAGCGCTTAAGGTACTTTTCGTACGTTGCGCTGTTCAAACAATTTTAAATAGAGAAAATTCTCCTCATTACCTGCCTATATGTATTGCAATACATATATAATTACAAAACAGATTCCAAAATTGGCCAATTATACAAACAAAGCCACAGTAAGTGTTACTAAAACTACCTTACCAATCAAAGGCATCAAACCAACAGCAAGTGCCGCAAAACGGCTCTTACCAATCAAATGGTGTCCAGGTTCCAACTGCCAAGTTCTCAAATCGACCAAATGGTCACTGCACGGCGAATCAACAGAAGAGATCTCAGTCAAGGACCGGCGCCGCCGGGATGGTCAGATCAGAAAGAAAGGAAAACGCCGTGGGTGCCAAGACTCTGGTGTCTCCTCAGGCAGCGATCGCGTCCAAAAGCGAGATTCCAATCCTTCGTCGCGACCAGTCCTTCGGGCATCCGAGTCGTTGATGAGTCCCACGTTGGAAGCGCCAATTTGTTGTAGTGAGCCTCAGCAAGGCCTACCAGTGCTTAGGGGTTCTCCCTTCTCTGCACAGAGTCCTCAGACACTTAGGAAGAAGTTGGCACAGAAACTGAAATATAAAAGACAGAGTTTATTAAACCTCATGAGGTGGAGCTAACATTCACACATCACCCTTCAGTAATGCATGAAGTAGCACACTGAATGGCAGGATCCTGGTCCTTTTATACCCACACAGGGGCTCAAATGAAGGCGGTACTAACACAAATGCTGGTTTTAGGTACATATAAGGTCATACAGAGAATGCACAGTCGACAAGTGGGTGGAGCTAACAGTTTCTACTTTTAGCAGACACATCCTGACATTTATAAACTCGGAACAGCTGCAAGCTCAACTGAGCATGTGCAAAGCAAGAGGAACTAAATATAACTTGTCTCTAGGCAGATTTCAAGAGCAGTTGACAGGAAGGTAGGACAGAGCACATGGCGAGCACATGGTAGCACATGGCAGCCAAAATGGCTGACAGAAATACAAAATGGATTCCACAAAGCGGACAATTTAGCCTCTAAATACAGGCTGTCTTCAGTTAATGCTTAACTTAAATGCTGCCAAATTACAACACCTGCACTAAAACAATCCTGACTACAACACAGCGCCTGCATTGGCACAAGGCTGCCAAAACTACGCAAGGAAAGAGCACAGGAACCACCATATTGGATAAATATGGCACATTCCTGCCCTTTCCCAGTGACACAGGGCAGTGCAGTAAGGTGACCTTTCCGAAATATGATCCCAAATATCAAAAATTAACTTACTTTCTGATACAGAAAATCTACCAGAAAGTACCCCATTTTAAGAGAGATGGTCAGTTTCATTCAGAAGTTCAAATGGAGGAAATTATACCGCATCAGAATCCAATGTAGACCTCAAGCATGCAGAACAACCTACCTGTGTGGATTGAGTACAAGAAAACCTTTCAGCAGTCTAGAATCCAATCCCTTCAACAACTGCAAGTCACACGACAGAGACATGAAGGCATGCGTAGCTACTAAGTATATTTTATGGTGGTAATTTCTAAACCTCTATGAAAGCCGCCCAAGAAGGAAATATAAATTCCCAGCTGGAGAGCATGATAGCAATACACCAAGACTGCAAATATACCCAATGATGCGTATATGCTCATCTAACAGATAATCTTCTCGATTATTGCACTGCTAAAGCAGACTTAATAGAAAGCGCCAACCTAACCAGTTCCAAACCATTAACTTCAGACTGCAGAATGTGAGTACTGAAGACATCACAAGAACCTGAAGACAAAGAACCAGGGGCAGGATGCACACCTTTTCAGTCGCCATTTACAGTAGCAATAGGCATCTACTTTTGCGGGGCCAATATGAAATAACCATAATGACAAGTGCCCTCTGCTGCTGAAACATTGCAAAGGACTAGGCCCAGGAGGAAAATTTAATTCAACCTGTGGAACTGGCGGAATTTGGTGAATACGTGTTACTCTTGTAACACAGAGTTCTGATTTAATTCCACCAGTCGACGCATGGTGGGATTTGTTTTCCCGCAAGGCTCCAGAAATTCAAGCTGGCAAGTGCGAGCGAGAGCGAGATTTGCTTAACCCAGCGCGATTTCCAGTTGCTACGAGGACTTCAGGCAAGATTTTCTAACACGGGTGTTTGCGAGCGGTCATGGACAGAGGGTTGCTTCCCAAGTAGATTTCCTACCCGAGCGGCAGCAAAATCAACTAGAATGGCCGCATGTTCTTACACGTGTGTGGTGCAGTTCATGCTGATTTTTCAGTGCGGAACACGCTACTGCGACAAATCATAGCACAACATGCATATTTCCACCCATTGGCGGAACTCTGCAGAATCTTTGGGGCAGATTTACGTTGAACTAACGCAGCGGGGTACAGCAAGTCATTTTGCTGCGCCGCGCTGCGTTAGTTTTGAAGCACAGGGATGCAACATATTTACAAGAATATGTCGCATCCTTGTGCTTCCCCTGCGCTGGCGCACAAACTGCAGCCATGCGCCGGCGCAGGCACCCTTGCACCATGGTGCAAGGATGCCATGCGTCGTGGGGAGATTGTTTTTGTGCAGGAAGGGGAACCTTCCTGCACAAAAACAATCACTACAACCATTTTCCTCTTTCAATGCGTGCTGCAGAATGCAGCACCCATTGAAAGAGGAAAAACGAGGAGAAATGAAAACATTTCTCCTCGGTGCGCCTCGCTACGCCACCTCTAGGGTGGCGTAGCTTCAGACGCATCTCCAGAGTTACGATTTCTCGTAATTCTGGAGATGCGTCTTGTTCCATGAGTGTTGCGTGGGAACACCCACAGCAACACACATGGAACGCCCCTTCACCGCAAAGTGCTGCGTGTGAAGGGGCCGTATTTACAAGGAGAGGAAAAGTCACGCAGGGTGGCTTTTCCTCTCCTTGTAAACTATGGAGCAGCCCCTGCGCCACCAGTACGTCACGAAAAGTGACGTACTGGTGGCGCAAGGGGCTCGTAAATCTGCCCCTTTGAGTTTTGCATAGCTCAGCGGAATTCCGCTGAGTGAAATTTCGCCCATTTCGCAAGTTCCGCCCAACTGACCTGAACTATCAGGGGAATTGATGGAAAATCTAAAGCTATCAATGCATTCATCCCTTCTGCCAATGGACCGCAGGCCCTTGCTTGGGAACGGTGAACCACTCTTTTGTATCTTTTTGCAAACTGATTGATCTCAAGACATAAAAACCTTGAAACAAATCTCCTGAAAAGTAACTGGAAATATTCATATGCCCTTCAATGGAAGGAAACTGAGGCTGGTGATTTTAATACCCCTCTAAGATTTATTGCAGTGAGGAATTGAATCAATTTCTCCATCTAATTTATAATCTTATCTGCAAATAGATAAAATGTTTGTTCTTTGCCACTTAATGGTTGATATAGGCTGCCTATATCAAGACCTAACGACGAAGAATGAATGAGCGAAAGATATTACAGCCTTCCATGTTGCTTTTAGTGTGGTCCAAATGGAGGCAGGACGTGCTCCTGTTAATGATCTTCTGCCCTGTGGTTCCTGGCTCTGGAATGTGTTAGGACACATATAGTTTGTTGACTGCTATAAAGGGATCCCATATGATATGCGACTTGGCTGAATCCACCAAAGAAGCTGATGAGAAAAAAACTGAGGCACCACCTACCTCTGAATGAAGTTCTCTGACTATGGGGACCAACATTTCAACAGATATTGAACTAAAGGATTCTTTTAAAAAAAAAAATCTTTCTGGTGCTAATGCCAGAAAGATTTTCTCAAGAAGTAAGCTGTACGAATATTTCCTCTCCGTGACACATTAAGGGGCCCGATTACAATGCGTCCGTAAAAGGCTCCAACACTCGGTCGGAGCCTTTTCGGCTGCATCGTAATCGGCCGCTCGGATTCGTTTACGACCGCCTCATAATGATGGAGGCGGTCGTAAGCGAATCCGACCGGTCGTTCCGGCTGGCATCCGACAGGCTCGGAGAGCCCCTCAGGCAGTCGGAATGCCATCACTAATCTCAAGGGCGGGCTTTCCCGCTATTTAGATTACAGTGACGGTTTCCGACATGGTTTCCATGCCGGTCTGTCTGACATGAAAACCATGCCTAAAAAAGCGTCTTTGGGGCCCCCAGCAGGGCCCCGTTTGGTCCACGGTCTCCGGTTGGTGGCCGAGGGGGCACCTATGGTGCCCCCTTTTGATCCCTGCACCAAGTGGCAGGCACCTTGAGGTGCCTGCCACGGGGTGCAGGGATGAACTGCACCTCCCATTTTACAATGGCAGCATGCATTCTGGCCATAAACTGGCCGGAATGCATGCTCCCATTGTGAAATATAGGAATACGACCAAACAGTGTTCGGTCTCATCCTCATGGGCCGGTCGGGACCGCCGACCGGTTGTCGGTTGGTCCCATGACCGATGCGGTGTCGACATCATATTCAGCCCCTAAAGGTAATGCTCTAGATGTGGGGCACCTCTGTGTCGTTATTTTGTAATACAGTTAACAACAGTCCATTTATGAACTGTGAAAGAAATATAGACTCCTGTGGGCCTGCCGTGGTTCAAACTGGTGATCTGCAGGTCACACAAAAATGTCAGGAATGAGTCCTTAACTCATTGAGGCCTCTTGTCGTTTGAGACTACATATTTCCCACAAATCTCCGCAAGATATATTTAGTTCGACAGTCTATATTGCCAGCTGTAACGAGAGAAAGATATTCCGGGATGAAGGGATCGTTCCTCAGAATGATTTACTGGCAAAGAGATGCAATGTAAAACAAGGCAAATCAAGGTCAATTTAATATGCAAAGGACGTTGCAAATCACTCTGCATGCCGCGCAATATAGGAGCCTGAGGCTCATTGAATGTGAGTGTGTGTGTGCGCGTGTGTGTGCCTGCGCACCCTTTACAGCACTAGGTGTGCAGTAATAAATGTGTGATTGCCCTTCAATTTCTCACTCTGCTTGTACCCAGTCTGATCCCTGCGGTCCCACAGAGCTCTAGGCGGGTAGAAGCCCTTGGGCCATTCTTGTCCTATGCCAGTGGTACTGGGGTGCAGGCACAAACAACAGACTTCTTTCTGACTTAGAGGGTGTTTAATTTGGAAATAAAATTGCAGTGGGCTATGTTTTTCTTTTGAACCTCCCATCTGCGCTGCCGAATAGGGAGCTGCTGAAAAACAAGACTGTCTATTCTTGTTTTCACCTCCTGTCTTTCATCCACCACGCTAGAGTTCCTGGGGCAGATTTACAAGCCCCTTGCGCCACCTGTGCGTCACTTTTTGTGACGTACCGGTGGCGCATTTTACTGCTCCATATTTACAAGGACATGAAAAGCCACCCTGCGTGACTTTTCCTGTCCTTGTAAATATGGCCCCTTTACACGCAGCACTTTGCGTGAAAGGGGCGTTCCATGGGTGTTGCTGTGGGTATTCCCACGCAACACACATGGAACCTGACACATTTCCAGATTTACGAGGAATCGTAAATCTGGAAATGCGTGTGAATGCTACGCCTCCCCAGGGGAGGCGTAGGGAGGCGCAACGAGGAGAAATGTATTCATTTCTCCTTGTTTCTTTTTCCTGTTTCTATGCGTGCTGCATTCTGCAGCACACATAGAAAGAGAAAATCACCTCTAATGATTGTTTTTGTTCAGGAAGGGTTCCCTTCCTGCACATAAACAATCATTGAAACAATGCCGTTTTTCAACTTCTATGTGTGCTAATGCAGCACACATATAAGTTGAAAAACGGCATTTCAGATTGTTTTTGTGCAGGAAGGGAAACCTTCCTGAACAAAAACAATCTCCCCACGACTCAGGCATCCTTGCACCACGGTGCAAGGGTGCCTGCGCCGGCGCATGGCAGCAGTTTGTGCGCCAGCGCAGGGGGAAGCACAGAGATGCGACATATTGTTTATAAATATGTCGCATCCCTGTGCTTTGAAAGTGACTCAGTGCGGCGCAGCCAAATGGCTTGCAGCACGCACTGAGTCACTTTCATTGTAAATCTGCCCCCCTGTCTCTATCCTAGTCTTGCAGGTTCTTCCCTTTTTCTCCTCTGCTTTCTCCCTTTGTCACTGTTTTCCTTTCTCCTTCTTCTCCCCTCTCAGCTTTTCTCCCTTTTGCTCAGTGTCAAAGTCTGATGATGAAAAATAATGCTTGGTGAGGCTGCTATGAGGTAAAAGAATGTACAGGGAGCATGTTTTGAAGATGGGAGTTATAGAAAGCCAGGAGAAGCGAGTCTGCATGGTGGCTGCGGCGTTTCTATGAATAAAACCTGAATTTGTTCTTCATTCTAACCTGTGTCCTGCTTTCCTGGTACATTCATCCATTTAACACTGGCGACAAGGTTACTTCATTAAAGCCATGATAATGGAAGAAAAGAGAGCAGCAGGCAATGGCTCAACAACAAAAGGTGAGGCAGTGCGAACCTCCCTTCGTTTCCAGTAATTATGACATATTGTCAGTGGAAGTTTGTGTCAGCTTCACAGAGTTACAGGTTTTGAAAACCCTTCAGCATCTACTTTGCATTGTGTTACTTAAATGATCCGATAGCCATCTGCGAAGAAATAATAGTGTTGTAAGACCCGCAGTGGGCACGAGTTTGTATTGTGGTGGATCAATCTGTGCACATTCTGGGCCTCATTTACAATCTTTTGACGCACAGCAGCGCAGCAGGCCTTTCTCCTGCGCTACCGTGCGTCAAACGAAAAAGGCCTTCTCCCCTGCGCCGGCGCACAAACAGCAGCCGTTTGCCAACACAGACACCCTTGCGGCCTGTTGCAAGGGTAGCTGCGTTGCAGGGATGAATGTTTTTGTGCAGGAAGGCACACCTTCCTGCACAAAAACAATCATTGATGCCATTTTCCTCTTAGGAAAAAACGAGGAGAAATAAAAGTATTTCTCCTTGTTGCGCCACTCCTACACCTCCCTTAGGGAGGCATAGGAATCTGACGCATTCACAGGTTTATGATTCCTCGTGAATCTGGAAATGCTTCAGATTCTATGGCTGTTGCAAGGGAACACCCACAGCAACACCCATGGAACGCCCCTTTCAGGCAGTGTTCTGCCTGAAAGGGGCATATATTTACAAGGCCATGAAAAGCCACATAAAGTGGCTTTGCTTGGCCTTGTAAATATGCTGCGGCACATTCCGCCACCGGAACGTCAAAAAAGTGATGCTCCGACAAGGTAAAAGTGCTGCGAGGTCCTTGTAAATGAGGCCCCCTCTGCCCAAGTATGTCCAGGATTGAAATAGGAAACTTTAACTTTACTTTTGTATCCTACCTGCCTATACACTGTGGAGCAGTAGAGGAAATTCACTTGGCCATCATTTATAAATCCTTGAAACCCACTGTTCCCCGAGACTTGGGTTTCTTCTGCTCCATTGCACTTGTGCAATAAGATTGCATTGGAGTGCCACTTTTGAGAACTATGGGCCTGATTATGATAGCGGTGAACCCGCCACCGGCAGCCTGTCGGTGGCGGGTTCACCGCCATCATGCGGCCATTCTCCGCCCGCCAGATAAGGATGGTGGGCGGAGTGCTGTTGGACGGAAAACCCGTCCTCCACGGGTCCGACACAGGCAATCGTTACGATTTCCTGTCGGACCCGGCCAGCATCCACAAAATGGTGGCGGTGCCTAGCTGGCACCGCCCGCTAGATTTGGATGCTGCATTCCGCCAGCCTTTGAATGGCGGTTCCTCCGCCATCCAAAGGTTTGCGGAAATTGACTTTGGGGTCCGCTGCGGGCCCCCCTTGTTCAGGGGCACTGCACTTGTGCACTTGGGGGACACCTATGGTGCCCCCCCTACAGTTCCCTGCACCAGGTGGCAGGCACCGCGTGGTGGCTGCCACATAGTGCAGGGAAATGCACAACATGCATTTTTAACATTGTGGCGGGTGCTGCAGCCAGCAGCACCCGCCGCAATGTTAAAAATGGCTCTTGCGGTCGCCACAGTGGCGGTCGCATTGTAATCTGCAGTGCGGAACCGCTGCCATATGGCCGGGTGGTCCCGATTCCCGTGACGATGGGAGACGGACTCAAGTCCGTCCGCCATCGTAATCACCCCCTATGTCAGGTACTACCATCATAACTGAGTGACTTCACGTCAGTCACATTCTTTATAGGTGGCGTGGCTTGACCGCCGAACATGGAAGCTGCGGGTATTCGGACAAAATTTCGAGTCAGTAATATCGACTGACACAATTATCGAGTTGGAAATATCATGACACAGAAATATTGTGAGCAAGAATATTGTGGACAAGAATATCGATTTTAAGGCAGGTAATATAGATGTTAAAAATATTGTTGTTAATAATATCGATTTTTGATTATTTTTGTGTATTTCAATATATATATGTTAATTGTATATGTTTTGAAATGTTTGTTAGTTTTTTAATATGGTCTGAAAATTAATAGTAGTTTTTATATTAAATGTAATAGTTTTTTGTTATTTTTAGTACTGTAGCTGGTTGTAGGGTTTATAGGGGAATAGAGTGGGAAGTAAATTAATTAAAGATAATTAAGCATTTTTTAAAATAAATATTAATTATTTAATTGATAATTATTTATGTTAATTGTATAACTAATATTTTTTTAGTTAAATTTAAGGTGCGGGTTGTGGATTTTGTAGGGGTATAGGGTGGAAAGTAAATTAATTATAATTAATTAATAACTATTTTTAAATTAATATCAAGTATTTAATTGATACTTATTTATGTTAATTGTATAATTAATAATTTTTGTTTTTAAGTTTTAGGTGCAAGTTGTCAGTTTTGTAGGGGGATAGGGTGGGAAGTATATTAATTATAATTAATTACTTATGTAAATATGTCATTAAAATATTATTTAGGCTATATGTGTGAGTTGTATTTGTAGGGGTAAAGGGTGGGAATTTAATCAAATATAATTAATGTATCCTTAGTTAATTAGTCATATTAATTGTTTACTTGATTATTAATTATTTAAATTGTTTAATTACTTTAAAAAAATATATATATTAGGTGAGGGTTGTTTGTTTTGTATGGATAAAGGGTAGAGAAGGTAATTAAATGTAATTGTTTTATTAGTAGTTAATTAGCATTAATATTTTAATGGATATTTAATTATGTAAAATGTGTAAATATTATAAATGTAAATATACATTTTTGATGTGTGGTGTGCAGCTTGTAGAGGTATAGCGTAGAAAGGTATGTAAGTAATAACAAAATTAAAAAGAGTAACCTTTTTAATTATAATTTATTATTGTATGTGTTAATTGTGTTATCCTTTTTAATTGTAAATAATGTATTTATTGGTTATTATTTGATAATTGATTTTGATATTTTGATAAAAATAATATTTGCATGAATTTATAATATGAGTGCAGTGGGAATAGTAGATTTTACCCCTCCACAATCCAACACTTTCCCTACTGTTGCACTCATTGGAGTGGGAATAGTAAATTTTACCCCTCCGACATCCAACACTTTACCTACTGCTGCATTGACTGTAGTGGGATTTGTACATTTTACACCTTCTGAGTTTGAAATTTTGACTACTATTTATAAGCTGTAGTGGGTATAGTATATGTATCAATTTTAAAATTTTGTAGTTTACTTTGTATTGTTTAAACATATATGAATATGTTTTTGGTTATTTAAATTATAATATTTATAATTATTAATGTTTTTAATATTTTTTTTTAGTAAATTCAATTTTTTTATTTTGTTTGAGTTTTTTATTTGTAATTAACATTGTTTGCTTTTTAAATATTTTAGGTCATTGGATATATGTCTTTACATTTATTTTTTATGTTATTACATTTAAGAAAGTATTACAAAATAATATAAATTAGAAATATTAATTTGGTTATATTTTAAATAATGATAATTGTTATATTTTTTAAAACAATTATTAGATATATTTTGTTTTCATTATATTAGTATTAATATTTAATTTAATTAATACTTATTATTTAAATCTACATGTATTTCAAAATCGATATTTTAGACACCTATTTTAGTGAAACTTATATTTTTTTCTCAATATTTTTATCATTTTAATTATAAGTATAGGGAGTAGATATTTTTTTAATTTGATATCTTTGACTCAATATTTTTGTATGTAGATTTTTTTTTGACTCAATATTTTGTCAGTGAACCGTAGCTGCGGGCTGGGTGAGCTCCTTGACCCAGGGATTATCTGCTTAAATCATTGGGTATTAATGGTCCCTATATATCATAGGTGCTGCAGGACCTGGCGGTCCCAGGTGGAGAATCCCCCTGAGAAATTGGAGGTGGGGTTGTTGCCTGGCGCCCAGGAGCTGCCATGACGAAGAGGGCCATGTGGCCTAGAGGCTCACCTGAAGGCTTGCACTTGGTGGCAATCACAAAAAGGAACTCACCTGTCAGTCTGCTGCTCCTCTGGAGGGAAGGGAAACTCACCCTAATCTGCAAGGGCCACGTCTTTGGCAGCAGCTGTGCCTGCCTGGGGAATGAGGCCCAGCCCTCTCTCCTCTCTTCTCCCCCAGGTGATAGCAGGCACACATGCTGGGCCTTCACCTGGGTCCTGCTGCATGGTGGAGCGGAGGCCCGATTGTACTGGTGAGGCTGCGTCCCGAGGCGTGGGTGTTGCCTAGTGCCTTGGAGCTGCCATGGCGAGGAGGGTTATGTGGGCTGGAGGTTTGCGCCTGTCGGCGCTTACAGGAAGGAGCTCGCCCATCTGGGCTGCTGCTCCTCCAGGGGCGAAGGATACCCGCCCTAACTTGTTCATGCCCGGGTAGTGTGAGGAAGAATTGCTAGGCTGGCACTCTTCCCTTTCTTCTCCCCTGGTTGAGACCGGACATACGTGCTGGGCCTCTCCTGGCCCTGGCACTGCTGCATGGTAGGGGGAAAGCCCGATTGGACTGCTGGGGCCATGTCCTGAGCCGGGGGCATGGCATATACTTGTAGTCCGGGGCCCTCTCAACTCTTGGAGGCTAGTACCCTTGGTATCTGCCACCTGGCCTAGGCACCCCCCTCTTTGTTCACTACCCACTAAGGGCCTGGATGGTTGCTGCTCTAATCGGATGGGTGTGACCCTTTTGGAGTAGCCAACAAGGATACTGGCTGGATGCTTGGTATCAACAGTGGATAGTAGGCCTGTCCTGTTGATATAGAACCACTAAAGGTAACCTCTCCTATTCTGCAGAAGTAAACCCGGTTACACTTTGGAGGTCAGTGACACTTTTTCTTTAAGACCTTACTGCTAAGCATGTCTGGCTACATTACTGGTCATTAAACTCAACTTTTGAGATGCTGGAATCTCAAGCCAGGACTTCCCAAAACCTTACCACACCAGTGTAATAGATTGATTTGAGCGAGACTGCTTGTGCCCCCGTATGAAGTTGAGTATATTATCTATAGGTGTTGTGGGTCTCTACACTCTCTTTTGCATGGGAACCGTCCACTAAACTCCTGGTGCTACCTGTGCCATTTCATGTGCCACTCAGCACTCCGTGTACAACCTTTGCATGGGCAAATGGAAGTGTGTGCGCACACAAAGGAGGGGCTTTCTCCCTAATCCCTTACTTCCAATGCCACATTCTCTGCCATTGATTGGCACATTGCAGGATATCCTGATGGCACCTTTTCTGGACCCCCCCCCAGTGGAGATGGATCCCCATGTAGCGGAGAGCACTCCCTCAGATAAGCTTGATAACACACTAGCGGCCATCACAGAGTCTCAGGAAGCCTTTGAGGCAAAATTTGACTCTTTCACCAAAGACATAGTGATTCTCACGGAATATCAACAATCATTTTTGTAAAAAGGTCATGATAATACCCAAGCCATAGAGGAACTTTGACCACCAACCCGACCTATTACCAAACAGACGCATTTGATCCTGGAACGACTACGTACAGCGGAGAGTAAACTGTAGCAGGCTGATTGTGCTGTAACAAAGTTTGGATTGTAGGCCTGACAAAGGGCATGGAGGGGACTGACTCCGTATCTTTCCTGGAAATCTTGATACAACAGGATATTGCGTCTACAATCTCTCCACATTTTGGAGATTGTAGGTGCTGCAATCTCTCTGCCTTTTGTGATCGAACGGGCACACAGAGTCCGTGCTTAGCACTCTTCTCCTGGGGCTCCACATAGAATCACAGTAGTGTGACTATTAAAACATTGTGATGCAATCCTGGCAGCAGCCTGCGAAAAAACTACTGTCTGTGTTGGCAATGCAAAACTAATGTTCTTCCCGGACTATACACTGACAGTTTAGCGCAAAGAGCATCCTTCCGCCAGGTCAAGAAAAGATTATTGGAAATTGGACTCAAAAATGCTTTAATGATTGCCATCAAACTGAAAATTTCGAATGGCCAGAGTACCCACTTCTTCACGCTGCCTGAGAAGGTATGGGACAGGGTGGAAGCCTTTGATAAATGAGGGCCTGGCCGATCTCTGTCTCCCTCCCCCACAATACTTTGGGTGAATCACATAATGATCATGGTCCGACAACTAGGCAGCCGGAGAAGGAGACGCTGTACCATCACACTGGCACAGAGCCAAACGGGCCAACAGGACGCGGTCGCAGTAGCAGCCTCTGTGTTGGGTCTCTCGGCATCACCACAACTGTTTTCTTCTGACTCCACCATTTTGTGGGTCAATCACATGTCTGAGGAACCTTCCTTTGACACAACAACACTGCTGACATTCTCAGCAAAATCTATTGTGGACCTAGGTTGATTCCCCCTTACTGTGACCAGGGCATTTAAAAGTCTTAGGTAATCTTAAACATGTACCACTCCTCAGACACAGACTGTATCCTGAGAGGTCCTCCCGTAGCCTTGGGGATGTTTGCTGTACCGTACACATACAGTAGACACATATCTGGATGGACAGATCCCTTTCAGGTACTCTCTCTTTTTTGTGGAGTCGGAAGCCCTGACTTGTATAACCGCAAACATCTACTTGTTTCCGTGATACGTATATCTAGGGGACGGAAATGGTTTTGTCTTGCTCTCCTCTCCCCTTTCCCTTATTTCACCAGTGTGTGTTTCTTGTTTTCTCTGTTTTTGTTGGATGGCTGAGTTTTGTTCTGTCCTGTGGATGCTATCCGCATCCATGCAACGTTCTGTTGCTGTTTGCGCAGTTATGCCTCCTGATTTTACTTGGTACATGCATGCTACATTCAAAACAATCAAACCCTCTGCAGTGGTCCTACCCCTGACCACATTCAGTTAAACATTATCATTCGCTGACACCTACAACTTGATTACTTGGAAAGTCAGGGTCTTGAATTCCTTGAAAAAAATTATATAGGATACATGCAGCACTGCTCTGCTGACAGATTCACATTGCTCTTTTACATGAAACACACTTAATGACCCCAGAGGTGTTCAAGTTACATACTAATAGGAGGGGACAGGTGATTGGCATGGGGTTCTCTGCTTATGCTAGAGAGGTTGTATTGTGGATTATAGCAGGGTCCTCTACAGGGTAGATAAAGTACATATTGACCCTGATGGTCAGTACATACTAGTTAACTGTGTCCTTAATGGCCAGCCACAAACCCTAAGGGTAATCTGTGCTCTCCACACCGACCAATTGGTTTTTTGGTCCCAATTAAGGACTATTTTCACAGACTGGCCTAATGCCCCGTGGACTATTGGTGGAGACTTTAACACAGTTCAGGATGCCTACCTCGACCGATCAATACCACCCTCCCACAATCCCCTGTGCAGCTTAACTCCGACAAGCTCTGGCAGTGGTTGTGCCACTAGACATTGGCCAATAACTGGTGCCTTAAACACCCATGGCGACAAGAGTTCTACTTCTATTGCACAGTCCAAAAACTCCACTTGTGCCCAGACAGATTTACTTGCTCAGCACCCCTCCACACACAGTGACAGCTATTCACTATCAGCCCCGAGTGTTATCTTGTGGAGAAGTGTGGCTCAATGGTTAGAGTGGCAGACCCTGATGCAGAGATCTGGCCCGGGACCAGGGTTCAATTCCCGCTTTGGCGGGTCTTGGGCTCAATTTCCTCGGACCTGATAATTCTCGCCTCGGTGCCTATTCTAATCATGGGTGCAACTCTGGGCAATAGCTTGCTTAATCTCCACAACGGCCCCACCAGCGCTGGGATGCCTGGCTTCACCTTGGGGGTGCCCAGGAGTGGACATTTCACAGGGAAAAGCCAGGAAGGGTTCCACAGCGGTATGTGTACAGCGCCAGGAAACCCCAGGGTATCAGTGCGCTGTACAAATTCATTTCATTTCATTTCATCCCCTGATTATGAAAGTGGCCTGGAGTACTCCACCTTCTCCTATCCCCACATGGCAACTAGTGGTTTCAATGCTGGATGATGCAGTATTTTGTCAGAATGGAACAACCACATAGACACATTCTTTCAGGAAAACACAGGAATTTCCTCCTCCCTACCGATAGAATGGGAAGCTTTTAAGGTTGTAACAAGGGAATTTTGTATAAAAACCACAGTGAGTATCCATAGAATTATCACTTGGGACATTGTAAATGCTGAAGCTTTGCTGCTGGCGCTGGAACAGACTGTGACACACTCATCTGCTAAAAGGAAGGATCTGTGAGAGGGTACGCTACCTACTTTGACATAATGGAGCTACTTCATAGCCATGACCATGCTGCTTTCCTGTCTAGGCCCCATAACGAAGGTGACAAATCTAGTCGCCTGGTGGTGAAACTGGTTACCCATCGTGTGACTGGCTTTACCCTGTTTACTGTCTCTATTGCAGGTGGGGGCAAGTCCCACACTCAGCCAGCCAATAATACTGCCTTTTACACATATCATAAGGATTTATATGCCACACCACCCCCACTACCTGAGGATGAGCTTGATCATTTTATTGTTCATATCCTCCTACCCCCAAGTATCTCAGGAGACCTGAATGTCCCTTGGTGCCTCTATTACAACCCAAGATATACTGCCACTCCGCAGGGATTTGCCTCTGGGAAAGATCCCAGGTACAGATGGTCTACCAGCCGATGGTACACAATTTGCCCATCCTGGTACCCAAGAAGCAATGCCATTTATTCCACAAGAGCACTTCCCCCGACTCCTAAGGTCATCCTAAGGTCATCTCTACTATAATAAAGCCACATAAATACCCAGCTGACCTGGCATCGTTCTGCCCGCTATCCATTTAAAACTATATTATAAGACCTTAACTAAATTACTTGCATGTCGCCTACTCCCGGAATAGCCAGATATAATACATTAAAACCAAGCGGGCTCTGTACTGGGCTGAAACACCTCTTTAAACTTAAGGCAACCATGTCATATCAAGAATGAGTCAGTAGCTCAATTACCCAATGCAGTCTGTATTGCATTGATTCTAGAGAAAGCCTTTGACTCCTTACAATTGGACTATATCCATAGGATACTGTGCCTTTTCGGTATGGGCCCCTGCTGGAGGAAATGGATTCAAATCTTATACACGTCCCCTTTGGCTCGAGTAAAGTTTGGGAAATATAACTCAGATACGTGGTCCATGTGCAGATTCACCCGGCCGGGGTACTCCCATTTCACCCCTTGGCAGCACGTTTACACTGCCTCTGGGCAACCTGGGTGTTACCAGTACGGGACATTATTCATGCGGTTTCCTTATAGGTGGATGATCTTTTTTAAGTTCATGATGCAGAGATTGACTTAACTGCCTATTTTTATCAGCCCACATCTTACATTGCCCCTATAAATAGGATACCACAAACCATGCATGATAGGCATTGGTTTAAACTCCCAACATACAATCGTTTTGACGCATTAGCTAATCTTGAGTCAGTGGATTGACAACAAACGGCAGCCCCCACAAAGAGTGACATTATAAGTATAGAGAAGACCCTCCCTAAAGGGGGACCAAGCATGTTTCTAGCCAGTAATAATATTATTCCACCACAAGATAATTACGTAATAATGAACGAAGAGACTAATAATGACACAGTCCGGATTTCCTTGGCGGCGTATACTCCATCTCATATTATGCAACACAGCTGAACAAAGCTGAACAAAGAAGCTGAAGGAGCTGAACAAAGAAGGGGGGAACAATCCAAGCACAGGGAGAAAAGACAAATGCAAGTTTATGTTCTGGAATGTGGCGGGACTAAAATCTAAGGTGACGGATACCTTGTGGTATGATTTTGTGGGAAAGTTCGATATTCTCAGTTTGCAAGAAACTTGGGCGGAAGGGCCCATTCATATCACCGGTTATAAAACCTTTCATACCCCAGCAGTTCCATCTTCACACGGGAGAGCCAAAGGCGGCCTCTGCACATATATTACAAATTACTTAAATATACGAAAAATCGTCTTAAATGTGTCAGACCAGCATTACCAAATTATTAGCCTTCACATAGATAGAACATTTTGTATAGTTGTATTGAATTTTTACAATAATGCTTCACCTAGATTGATTGAGGGAATTCTGAGACGTGTGAGTGGGGAATTGTATAATTTACAAACTTGTTCATCTAAAGAGATTTGTTTTATTTGGGGCGGTGATTTTAATTTTTCCATATGTCGGCATGCTGATAAAGGGGTATGCGGCATAGCGTATGAAAAGGGCCCCAGTCTTTCTCATTTCCCCATACATTGTCTGGTGACCTCTTAAATGATATTATGTTCTCACATGATATAGACTTTGCTAA
Source organism: Calotriton arnoldi (assembly GCA_963921515.1). Classification (NCBI taxonomy): domain Eukaryota; kingdom Metazoa; phylum Chordata; class Amphibia; order Caudata; family Salamandridae; genus Calotriton; species Calotriton arnoldi. Next base: position 200,234 of record CAWUFW010011183.1, read on the forward strand.
CAATTTATGTTCTCCTGTGGTCCCCTTCCGACCCACTTTTAATGGCCGAGGTACTTTTTCGACCATAGATTTTGTATTAGTATCAAATAGATATTCTACCTGTATCAAGGATTTTACCACACATGAGATTGCATTAAGCGACCACTTTCCAATTAGCATCGATGTATTGGTTGATAATAACGTTTTTAATGCTAGTGGTAATTCTACTCATTTTGTGGAAAACATCACCTTGAATAGACATAATGGTTACGCACTAAAATGGGTGAATGTGGACCCAGAGGAATTTATTGGTAAAGTTGTGACAAACTGCAAAGAAATGTTTCTAATTTGCTTAAATGAGAAGTCATCAAATCAGGAAATTGTAAAAAACTTTTCTGCTATCTCAAACTTTGTTAAAGAAACACTATATGTAAAAGCAAGAATGACTAGAAAACACAAACGAGGGTGGTTCGACAACAATTGCACTAAGGCCTATTCTAACCTCAAAAATTCCATTCATGCTATAGTGAAAAATAAGGAAAATATTAGAAAGGCAAGAAATGAATATAAGAGGGCAATAAAGGCAAGAAAGACCGCCTTAAAAGAGGAAGCCTGGCAAGCTTTACATGATGCTTTGGCCAACCATGATCCCTCAGCCTTTTGGAAGGCGGTTAATGCCCCGTTTCTAGCTGAGAGCGATAATGCTATCATAGAGATCGCTATCACTGAACGCGAATGGATATCACATTTTCCAAAACTATATAAAAATCCACTGATAGAAGAACAGGATATCTTAGCTTCTGGGGAAGATACTGAGCAGTTTTTCAAAGAACTACCTCTACATTTTACTCTTAGTGAGGTCAACACGGCCATCAGTTTGAGCCAGGGGGGGGAAGGCAGCAGGACCGGATGGTATCCCTGTAGATCTTTTTAAATCGAATGTAGCACTATGGGGTCCATTATTAACGCAGGTTTTTAATGCATGCTGTTCACAAGGCTTTTTATCAACCTGGTATGACTCAATAATAGTACCTATCTTTAAAAAAGGGGATAGGGCAGATCCAGTATGTTACCGCCCAATTTCATTGTTGGACTCCACAGTCAAGATCGTGGGACGAGTCCTGTTAGACAGGCTACAGTTATGGGCGGAAGAACAATCAATATTAAGTGACTTACAGTACGGGTTTCGCAAGGGCGTGGGCACGATAGAACAGGGTTTAAACTTACATATTTTATTAGAGAAGTATACCAAGGCTAAAAGGGAAAAGTTATACTTGACTTTTATCGACTTAACAGCGGCTTTTTATTGTGTCATCCACGATAAGCTGTGGTCGGTTTTAGAGGGGATGGGTGTAGACGTTTTAATAGTTACATTTTTAAGGCAGCTGTATTCGGGGGCAAGGGCCAGGGTTTGCTATGGGAGGGGGGGTGAATGCACAAAGCACTTTAAAGTGATGAGAGGTGTTAGACAAGGGTGCATTCTAGCCCCGTTCCTTTTCACACTATATATAAATGAGCTAGAAACTGTACTGGTCCGAGAATGTAAGGACTTACCAGTTGCAGCGACTCGTTCCATTCCAGCACTCCTGTACGCGGACGACGCGGTCCTCATGGCCTGCACACCGATTGGCCTTCAAAGGGTGGTAAATTCCTTTGTTAATTTTATGTCAAACCTTGGTCTTAACGTAAATTGCTCGGAAACCTTTGCAATGAACTACGGGGCAGGTTTAAAAAAGAAGACTAATACCCTTTTTATTTACTCAAAGGCAATAGAAAGTACTAAAACCTTTTCCTATTTAGGGATCTTATTCGATCAATCAGGTTCATGGTCCCAGGCGATCAAAGCCAGAAGGCTGCTATTTGTCAAATCCCAGATGGCCTTATTGAATGTTAGTAGGAAACTAGGTAGACGCTCCCCCGCAGAATTGCTACAGATCTATAGAGCCAAATGTGTGGCTATTGCCACTTATGGAGTGGGAATATGGGGTTATGCTGGGGTAAACCCACTACAGCTAGCGGAAAATATGTTTATCAGGTCTCTTTTGGCAGTCCCGGACAGTACATCAACTTACATATGCCATCAAGAACTGGGTATGCCATATTTAGAGGACATAATTAGGATTCAGCCAGTCCTTTTGTGGCAAAGAGTTTGGACCTCAGAAGAGACAGTTTTTAACCGTCATATTTTGAAAGATGCACTGGGGATAGACGGGGTTAACCATATAAGATGGCTAGAATATGTAAAAAAGTTCTTGTCTAATTTAGGCCATCCTGAATATTATAAAGACCCACAAACCATGTGTAGCGTGTCCAGGAAAAACCTTAAAGTGAGCTGCATGCGCCATTTGGGCGAAATTAGAATTACATTAGAACTAAAGAAACCAACGGTTCAAACATATTATATGGCGCTGGAGACTACATCTATTCAACCGTATATTAGATTAATAACTAACGATTATGAAAGGTTCCTGCTAACACGTTTCAGACTGAATATTTTACATAGGTCCTTAAGTTTCCCTGTACAAAATGATTCGTCGAGAGTTTTAAGAAATTGCCCGTGCGATGATGTCTCCGCACAATCGACGATACATATATTGTTTTTTTGTCAATTTTATTCAATCCCGAGAAAAAGATGGATTATCCCTGTACTAAAACGATTTAATATGAGACAATGTCACCCAGCTTTTTTGGTCCTGCAACTGCTAGAAAATTAATTTACTATTGCTTCTGTTGTTGCTTTTTAAAAAAATGTTTTTAAATATCGCAAATCAATTTTGATCTGATCTTGAAAACATTATGTATATATTCTTTTAAGGTGTTTTAACTGTTTCCAACTGTATATGTGAACTTTTATGGTTAACTTTAACAGTTACTGAATAAAGAATTTTTGATTTGAATTAACTGCCTTAATACAGGTTTTCTCCGAATTTGCAACCATATTGCGCCTCCAGGTAAACTGGGCTGAATCCTGCATTTTTCCTCCACAGCAGATGGGCACACTTCCTCTCCATCTACTGTTAGTCCCTAGGATACGGTTCGAACCTATCATGTTCCAGTATTTAGGAATCAACATCCGCCATACTCCTGCAGACCTACATTATTGGAAGCTGGGCAACGCGATGCGCACGCTCTGGTCTCAAATCATTTTTGGGTGGTCTTTGCCGCTATCAGTAATTAGCCGAGTCGCTGTGGTAAAAATGCTGTTTTATCCCGGATTCCTCTATTATTTCACTAACCCTCTTCTTATACTTTGCTTTTTTAAACAACTGGATTCCGTCCTGATCACATTGCCCTCGGGTCAAGAGATGTTGCACCTCCCTCACCACACTGAAGCTCCTGGTGAATACAGGGGCATTGGCCCTCCCAGAATTTTAATGTTACTACTGCGTTGGGCAGCCTGCTGGCTCTCCAGGGAAGGCCTCTTGAACTACCTCCTATTCCCCTCCACTTGATTAGATTCTCAGGCCACTAGTTTACTCCAGGACTAACAGGGTGATGGATACAGCAACACCCTTTGCTCCCACCATCCCACTGCTAGGCCTACTGCCTTCAAAAGGATGCTTGAGATTGGGACACCCCTGACCGTGGCATATTATTGGATCCTCTACATTGGGAGATCTGTTCCTTAATGCAGAGATAATAGACTTTCAAATGTTAGTTGTGGAGTATAAACTTTCACCAGGACAATTTATCACATGTGAGTGCATACTGCACTCCTTATCCACAGTTTTTCATACCCGATATCCAATGACTCCCACTGACGTAGTATACCAGACACTTCGCACAGCAGGTACATGGGGAAAGCTAGTACAGAGGCTCTACAAAGCATTTCTTGCAATATATGGACAGTTCTCGATTACCTCTCAGAAACACATGGGAGATGGGCCTGGCCAGACCGTTTCATGACACAGAATGGGTAGAAATATTGGAATATCCCTATAAAGTATCAGGAGGGGCCTGATTCAAATAAATCCAATATAACATACTAAACAGAGCATACATCACGCCAGCCCGATTACTAAAATCTTTCCTAGCTCAGACACGGGATGCCCTTGATGTTCTCTCTGAGACGTGGGCCTTCTCCATATGCTATGGACCTGCCCCTTGTCGACATATTGGTCTCAAAATTTGCAAGTACTAACTGACACAACTTGCCTCCCTATACTTAAATCCCCGAAGGGGTACTTCTGGGACATTTTCCCTGCCCCAACATGGAGAGATCTGAGATCTAGCCTTGCTTTTGGCTAAAGGCACCATTACATTGCTCTCAAAGCAGTTATTAGCCCCATCCTCCGCAACCTGGGCACAAGCGGTGGTTCATGGAGCCGGTCTGAAAGCAAATTACTTCATAAAGAGGAATGAGCAGGTTTGAGGTAATATTTCATTGTCCTGGCATGGGACATGACCCAAGAGAAGTTCAAAGGTAACACCAAGAATGATGCCCATCCACTGTGATATACTGCGTGACACACACATACATACTTACATACTCACAAAGAAGTTTAGGTGAGACACTTACTGGGTGGTTTGTAACACTATATCTGCGAGAACTTGTCTTGGTTCCCATTTAAAATTATAGAGCTTTGTACCTCATACCGATGTATCCTAGAACTCAGGATGAATGGCTTATCACACTGATATCTTAGACAGAAGGGGAGGGGAGTGGTGGAGAGGGTTGGTTTTCAAAGGTTCTTTGTATAGTTAGGGCCATATTTATCAAGGTTTTTCATCGCCCTTGCGCCACGCAAGGGGTCGCAAGGGCGTCTCAAAACCTAAGTGAGATTTATCAAACCATGCAAGGCCACCTTGCATGGCCGTGCAAGGCTTTATAAATCTAGAGTAATGCAAGGCAGTGCAAATCGCTGCCTTGTATTACACTGCCCCAGGGAGGTGTTCCATTTGTGAAATTTGGGTGTTCCCATGCGTCCACTCATGGAGTTTGGTGCATTACCAGATTTACCATTAGTGGTAGACCTGCAAATGCCTCAAAATGCTATGCCTTCCCAAGTGAGGCATAACAAGGATAAATACCTTTATATCGCCTTGTTTTTTCCTCTTTCTACATGTGCTGCCTTCTGCAGCACACATAGAAGGAGGAAAATGTCTTTGGCTTCTGTGTAGAGTTTGACTTTTTAATGATGTACCTTCCTGGTGCAAAACATTATGTTGCAAACTGTCTCTCCACGCTAGTTAAGAAGTGCAGTGTAGTTGAGGAGGAAGGTGAAAGGGATGATTTTAAAGAGTTTATGGTCTGTTAAGTATTAGATGAGGTAGTGAGCGAAGAGCAGTGGAAGAGAAAGGTAGGAAACCATAAGGTGTTTCAGGATGTGGCCACCAACATAAGAGAGGGTTGGAAGAGTAAGGTGAATTGTTGTGAGGAGTGCAGGAATACCTGAAAGTCAGAGATGAGCTATAAGAGGGCAAGGTTTGATTTTCAGAGGTTCTCAGTTGATACAGCATAGTCAGGTTAGAACCTCTTTAATTGACATATAAGCATTTGTAAAACAAAACAGAGAGTGAGGTTTAGTTTTTGGTGGTCTAGTTAGATGTTCAAACTGAGAAAGAGAGAGAGAATACTGGGATTGTGTGGAATGTTTTCACAGTGATAAAATTCACAAACCTAAGGTGCAGCCTCTGATTGTGAGAAGGTTGCAGGAGAATCCCTAACAGTTGATGGTGTTTTAGGACCTTTCAACAGCAAGGATGGTCAACATTATGTTATTGTATTGATAGACGTACTCTCGTTGGCAGGAAGTATGCTTTACACACATTGAGACAAGGAATGTAATAAAGTGTTTGAGTGATGTGTTTAGCACAGCTGGATACCGGTTGATCACAGACAAGGGTGATCAACTAGTGTTGAATGAGATGGGGGAGTTTTTCAGAAAAAGGAGAATCATCCACAAGAAATGTACTTTGTATTACACAGAGGCTAGATGCATTGTTGAATGGCTTAATAGAATACTCAAGGAGGCTATGCAGATTGTAAAGGCTAACAGGAGAAATTGGAGGCACCTATCTCAAGGGTTGAGGTGTATAGATTGACTGGCCAACTCCACTTGAATTATTCAGAGGAAGAAAGTCAAACACGTTGATTTGTCCAGTGTTGATGGAAATTAGAGGTGCTAGGTAGGCATCTAGCAGGTCAGTGGAGAGCAAAATAAAGAGACAAGATTTAGAAAAGGAAGAGGTGGTTTGATGAGACAAAAGCTACAATAAAACATGGTGGTGAGTGTGTTTGATGTGGTAAAGATGAAAAACTCTGTGGGCAATAAGAATGATTCAAACATTTCCAGGCCAATGATGGTTGAAAACTATTTTCAAATGCAGTGAAGTGGAAACATTTGAGGATTTAGAATCTTAATAGAGAGATGATTTTGAAAATGTGTTGAAGCAATGTGTGTAATGCTGATGTGAGTGGATACAAAGAAGAAGGTGATTCTGCAGAGTTCTTGATGGAGAACATTCATAGGAGTGGTTTGGGTTCAGAATACGCAATGCAGATTCCTCTGATAGTGAAACAACATGTCCTGAGAAAAAGCAATAGACTGTGAAGGCACTCAAGTGTGTGCAGGATTGATATGATCAGCTATGATGAATTGTGCTAATGGGCAACTGTAATGTTTGCATCGTTTTCTCTTTTTTTATGTTGGATGTTCTTCTGTGTTATTCTGGTTTCTTTACATGTATATTGGGTAAAACTGTTCAATGTAAATCATGTCTCTATTAAAGGGAAGGTGTGTTATTGTCAGTGAATCGGGTATTAGAATGCTCACTGAGAATGCTATGATGTTAAAGAATATGTACCGGGTAGTTATAGTAAGAAACGTGTTTCAATAAGAAATGCTTTTTCGTGTTGCTAATAACTTTGACTCTGTTTGACGAATCTCCACAAACTTTACAAAAAATGCTACTTTGTGAATAGTTTGCACATGGAATGTTTCGGGGTGATCCATCAAACGGGTGCCGAGAAAAAGGTGTGTGTGGGGAAATCATGTTTCTCTGTTCTGTACTGTGGCACTCTGAAGTATAGGAGTAAATATATATATATACACATACACAGATATATTTATATAGATATTACCTATTGGCGGTCGCCAGTAGGTAGTTATAGTTAGGACCTAGTTTCCATAGGAAAACCGTTTTTTGATTTGCCAATATCTTTGGCGCCGTTTGACGAATCTTTGCGAAATTTAAAAAAAAAAAGGTTCGCTCAGGTCAAGTTCTGTCTTGAAAGGTTTGGGGTGATTCGTCAAGCGGGGGCCGAGAAAAAAGGGGTTCCCAAAACGCGTTTTCTCTATGTTAATTTCCATAGGAACTTTAAACAAAGCTACAGCCCGAACTGCTGAACGGAATTACACCAAATTTGGCAAAAAGGTAGGTCTTGGTCCAGAAGCGTGCTTTTTTTTAAATGGTGTAAATCCGTTCAGTAGTTGCTGAGAAATTCAAAAAATAAAAATATTGATATCTGAGCACCGAGCAGGGTTCGCGAAACCTCCTGGGCACGAGCTTCACTCTGATTGGCTGTCAATACTCCAAACCAGGAAGTGTTGGCAGCCATGTTGTGACTCGGTAACCGAGTCACAAGAAAAAGGGTGAAAAAAAGATGAAAAACAAGAAAAGGGGGCAGGGTAGAAACACCCTGACCCCCTAGGCCTGCTCAGGGGGTCCCACAAGGACCCCCAGGCCCAAAAAAATCATTTTTTTTTTTAAACGGTCGAATTCACGCCGAGTGCCCGAATCCGGGAGAATTTTTTTTTAAAAAACGAAGCGTGGGCTTTCGCGCTTCGTTATCTGTAAGCCCCCAGGTGGGCCAGGTCTGGGGGGCAATATTTATAATGTATGCAGGGCCCACGGGGGCCCCCGCAGCCCCAGGGACTGCCACCTCCCCGGGGCTTTTGAAATAATATGCGGGGGCACGCAGCCCCCCCGCAGCCCCGGGGACCGCCACCTCCCAGGGCTTGAAAGAAAATGCATGGGGGGCTCCTGCCCCGGGGACTGTTAATTATATGCGGGGGCCTCACAGGCCCCCCCAAACCCCGGGGACCGCCACCTCCCCGGGGCTTAAATTAAGAAATTTGGTGTGGGGGGGCTCCAGCCCCCCCACACTGCCCCGTGGACCACCACCTCCCCTCCTGGAGCCCTTGATGGCCCTGGGGACCGCCACCCCCCAGGGCCGGCTCCTGCAATGTCCCGGGGTGCCCACCCCCGGGACATTGCCGTTTGCTATGACGGGGCGGGAGCATGCCTCTTTCTGTACCTCTGTTCCTTCTTTCTTCACCTGTCTTGTCTCTTTCTGCACCCTTCGTGCCTCTTTCAGCACCTCTGTTGCTTCTTTCTGCAGTTCTCTTCCTCTTTCTGCACCCCTCCTGCCTCTTTCTGTACCCCTGTTGCCTCTTTGTGCACCTCTCCAACCCCTTTCTGCACCCCTCTTGCCTCTTTTTCCACCTCTTTTGGTTCTTTCTGCATCTCTTTTGCTTCGTTCTGCACTTCACTTGCCTCTTTTTGTACCCCTCTTGCCTCTTTCTGCACCTCTGTTGGTTCTTTCTGCACTGCTCTGGCTTCTTCTGGCACCTCTGTTCCAAATTTCTGCATCCCTCTTGCCTTTTTCTGCACCCCTCTTCCCTCTTTCTGCACCTCTCTTGCCTCAGTCTGCCCACCTGTTCCCTCTTTCTGTACCTCTTTTGCCTGTTTCTGCAACTCTCTTGCCTCTTTCTGCAGTTCTCTTGCCTCCTTCTGCAACTCACTTGCCTCTTTTTGCACCTCTGTTGGTTCTTTTGCCCTGCTCTTGCTTCTTTCTGCACCTCTCTTGCAAATTTCTGCACCCCTCTTGCCTCTTTCTGCAGCCCTTTTACCTGTTTCTGCACCTCTCTTGCCTCTGTCTACACATCTGTTCCCTCTTTCTGTACCTCTTTTGCCTGTTTCTGCAACTCTCTTGCCTCTTTCTGCAGTTCTCTTGCCTCTTTCTGCACTTCTCTTGCCTGTTTCTGCAACTGTCTTGCCTCTTTCTGCAGTTCTCTTGCCTCCTTCTGCACCTCACTTGCCTCTTTTTGTACCTCTGTTGGTTCTTTCTGCACTGCTCTGGCTTCTTCCTGGACCTCTGTTCCAAATTTCTGCATCCCGCTTGCCTTTTTCTGCACCCCTCTTCCCTCTTTCTGCACCTCTCTTGCCTCAGTCTGCCCACCTGTTCCCTCTTTCTGCACCCCTTTTGCATGTTTCTGCACCCCTCTTGCCTCTTTCTGCACTCCTTTTACCTGTTTCTGCACCTCTCTTGCCTCTGTCTGCACCTCTGTTCCCTCTTTCTGTACATCTTTTGCCTCTTTCTGCACTTTTCTTGCCTTTTTCTGCAGTTCTCTTGCCTTTTTCTACACCTCTGTTGCTTCTTTCTGCACTTCTCTTGCCTCTTTTGCACCCCTGTTGCTTCATTCTGCACTTTCCATGCTTCTTTCTGCATCTGTCTTGCTTCTTTCTGCAACCCTGTTGTCTCTTTCTGCACTTGTCTTCCCTCTTTCTGTTCCTTTCTTACCTGTTTCTGCATCTCACTTGCCTCTTTCTGAACTTTTCTTGCTTCTTTCTACACCTCTGTTGCTTCTTTCAGCAATTCTCTTGCCTCTTTCTGCAGTTCTCTTGCCTGTTTCTGTACCCCTCTTGCCTCTTTCTGAACCAGTCTTCTCTCTTTGTGCAACTCTCTAGCCTCTTTCTACACCTCTCTTCCCTCTTTCTGCACCACTCTTGCCTCTTTTTGTACCTCTGTTGCTTCTTTCTGCACTTCTCTTGACTCTTTCTGCACCCTTCGTGCCTCTTTCAGCACCTCTGTTGCTTCTTTCTGCACTTCTCTTCCTTCTTTCTGCACTCCTCGTGCCTCCTTCTGCACCTCTGTTGCTTCTTTCTGCACTTCTCTTGGTTCTTTCTGCACTGCTCTTGCCTCTTTCTGCATCTCTCTTGCCTCTTTGAGCACCTCTTTCGCTTCTTTCTGCACTTCTCTCTCCTCTTTCTGCACCCCTCCTGCCTCTTTGTGCACCTCTGATGCTTCTTTCTGCACTTCTATTGCCTCTTTCTGCACCTCTCTTGCTTCTTTCTGCAGCTGACTTGCCTCTTTCAGCACCTCTGTTGCTTTTTTCTGCAGATCTCTTGCCTCTTTCTGCACCTCACTTTCCTGTTTCAGCACCTCTGTTGCTTTTTTCTGCAGATCTCTTGCCTCTTTCTGCACCCCTCTTTTCTCTTTCTGCACCTCTCGTGACTCTTTCAGCACCTCTGTTACTTTTTTCTGCACTTCTCTTCCTTCTTTCTGCACCTCTCTTGCTACTTTCTGCATCTCACTTGCCTCTTTCAGCACCTCTGTTGCTTTTTTCTACAGATCTCCTGCCTCTTTCTGCACCTCACTTGCCTCTTGCAGCACCTCTGTTGCTTTTTTCTGCAGATCTCTTGCCTCTTTCTGCACCCCTCATGTCTCTTTCTGCACCTCTCATACCTCTTTCTGCACCCCTGGTCCCTCTTTCTGCTCCTTTCCTGCCTGTTTATGCACCTCTCTTGCCTCTTTCTGTACCTCTCTTGCCTCTTTCTGCACTTTTCTTGCCTCCTTCTGCACCCCTTTTGCCTCTTTCTGCACCTCTGCTGCTTCTTTCTGCACTTCTATTGCCTCTTTCTGCACCTCTCTTGCTTCTTTCTGCACCTCAATTGCCTATTTCAGCACCTCTGTTGCTTTTTTCTGCAGCTCTCTTGCCCCTTTCTGCACCTCACTTGCCTCTTTCAGCACCTCTGTTGCTTTTTTCTGCAGATCTCTTGCCTCTTTCTGCACCCCTCTTTTCTCTTTCTGCACCCCTCTTGCCTTTATCTGCACCCCTGTTCCCTCTTTCTGCACCTTCCTTTCCTGCCTGTTTCTGCACCTCTCTTGCCTCTTTCTGTACCTCTGTTGCCTCTTTCTGCACTTCTCTTGCTCTTTCTGCACCCTTCGCGCCTCTTTCAGCACCTCTGTTACTTCTTTCTGCACTTCTCTTCCTTCTTTCTGCACCCCTCCTGCCTCTTTCTGTACCTCTCTTGCCTCTTTGTGCACCCCTCCTACCTTTTTCTGCACCCCTCTTGCCTCTTTTTGCACCTCTGTTGGTTCTTTCTGCACCTCTTTTGCTTCGTTCTGCACTACACTTGCCTCTTTCTGTACCCCTCTTGCCTCTTTCTGCACCTCTGTTGGTTCTTTCTGCACTGCTCTGGCTTCTTCCTGCGCCTCTGTTCCAAGTTTCTGCATCCCTCTTGCCTTTTTCTGCACCCCTCTTCCCTCTTTCTGCACCTCTCTTGCTTCCGTCTGCCCACCTGTTCCCTCTTTCTGTACCTCTTTTGCCTGTTTCTGCAACTCTCTTGCCTCTTTCTGCAGTTCTCTTGCCTCCTTCTGCACCTCACTTGCCTCTTTTTGCACCTCTGTTGGTTCTTTTGCACTGCTCTTGCCTCTTTCTGCACCCCTGTTGCTTCATTCTGCACTTTCCATGCTTCTTTCTGCACCTGTCTTGCTTCTTTCTGCACCCCTGTTGTCTCTTCTGCACTCGTCTTCCCTCTTTCTGTACCTTTCTTGCCTGTTTCTGCATCTCACTTGCCTCTTTCTGCACTTTTCTTGCTTTTTTCTACACCTCTGTTGCTTCTTTCAGCAATTCTCTTGCCTCTTTCTGCACTTCTCTTGCCTGTTTCTGCAACTCTCTTGCCTCTTTCTGCAGTTCTCTTGCCTCCTTCTGCACCTCACTTGCCTCTTTTTGCACCTCTGTTGGTTCTTTCTGCACTGCTCTGGCTTCTTCCTGCACCTCTGTTCCAAATTTCTGCATCTCTCTTGCCTTTTTCTGTATCCCTCTTCCCTCTTTCTGCGCCTCTCTTGCCTCAGTCTGCCCACCTGTTCCCTCTTTCTGCACCCCTTTTGCCTATTTCTGCAACTCTCTTGCCTCTTTCTGCAGTTCTCTTGCCTCCTTCTGCACCTCACTTGCCTCTTTTTGCACCTCTGTTGGTTCTTTTGCACTGCTCTTGCTTCTTTCTGCACCTCCCTTGCAAATTTCTGCACCCCTCTTGCCTCTTTCTGCACCCCTTTTACCTGTTTCTGCACCTCTCTTGCCTCTGTCTGCACCTCTGTTCCCTCTTTCTGTACCTCTTTTGCCTGTTTCTGCAACTCTCTTGCCTTTTTATGCAGTTCTCTTGCCTCTTTCTGCACCTCTGTGGCTTCTTTCTGCACTTCTCTTGCCTCTTTCTGCACCCCTGTTGCTTCATTCTGCACTTTCCATGCTTCTTTCTGCACCTGTCTTGCTTCTTTCTGCACCCCAGTTGTCTCTTTCTGCACTCGTCTTCCCTCTTTCTGTACCTTTCTTGCCTGTTTCTGCATCTCACTTGCCTCTTTCTGCACTTTTCTTGCTTTTTTCTACACCTCTGTTGCTTCTTTCAGCAATTCTCTTGCCTCTTTCTGCAGTTCTCTTGCCTGTTTCTGCACCCCTCTTGCCTCTTTCTGTAGTTCTCTTGCCTCCTTCTCCACCTCTGTTGCTTCATTCTGCACTTTTCATGCTTCTTTCTCCACCTGTCTTGCTTCTATCTGCACCCCTGTTGTCTCTTTCTGCACTTGTCTTCCTTCTTTCTGTACCTTTCTTGCCTGTTTCTGCATCTCTCTTGCCTGTTTCTGCACTTTTCTTGCTTCTTTCTATACCTCTGTTGCTTCTTTCAGCAATTCTCTTGCCATTTCTGCAGTTCTCTTGCCTGTTTCTGCACCCCTCTTGCCTCTTTCTGCACCTGTCTTCCCTCTTTGTGCAACTCTCTAGCCTCTTTCTACACCTCTCTTCCCTCTGTCTGCACCACTCTTGCCTCTTTTTGTACCTCTGTTGCTTCTTTCTGCACTTCTCTTGACTCTTTCTGCACCCTTTGTGCCTCTTTCAGCACCTCTGTTGCTTCTTTCTGCACTTCTCTTCCTTCTTTCAGTACTCCTCGTGCCTCCTTCTGCACCACTGTTGCTTTTTCTGCACTTCTCTTGGTTCTTTCTGCACTGCTCTTGCCTCTTTCTGCATCCCTCTTGCCTCTTTGAGCACCTCTTTTGCTTCTTTCTGCACTTCTCTCTCCTCTGTCTGCACCCCTCCTGCCTCTTTGTGCACCTCTGATGCTTCTTTCTGCACTTCTATTGCCTCTCTCTGCACCTCTCTTGCTTCTTTCTGCAGCTGACTTGCCTCTTCCAGCACCTCTGTTGCTTTTTCGTGCAGATCTCTTGCCTCTTTCTGCACCTCACTTGCCTGTTTCAGCACCTCTGTTGCTTTCTTCTGCAGATCTCTTGCCTCTTTCTGCACCCCTCTTTTCTCTTTCTGCACCTCTCTTGACTCTTTCAGCACCTCTGTTACTTCTTTCTTCACTTCTCTTCATTCTTTCTGCACCTCTCTTGCTACTTTCTGCACCTCACTTGCCTCTTTCAGCACCTCTGCTGCTTTTTTCTACAGATCTCTTGCCTCTTTCTGCACCTCACTTGCCTCTTTCAGCACCTCTGTTGCTTTTTTCTGCAGATCTCTTGCCTCTTTCTGCACCCCTCTTTTCTCTTTCTGCACCTCTCTTGCCTCTTTCTGCACCTTTCCTGCCTGTTTCTGCACCTCTCTTGCCTCTTTCTGTACCTCTGTTGCCTCTTTCTGCAGTTTGCTTGCCTCTTTCTGCACCCCTTTTGCCTCTCTCTGCACATCTGCTGCTTCTTTCTGTACTTCTATTGCTTCTTTCTGCACCTCTCTTGCTTCTTTCTGCACCTCAATTGCCTCTTTCAGCACCTCTGTTGCTTTTTTTTGCAGATCTCTTGCCCCTTTCTGCACCTCACTTGCCTCTTTCAGCACCTCTGTTGCTTTTTTCTGCAGATCTCTTGCCTCTTTCTGCACCCCTCTTTTCTCTTTCTGCACCTCTCTTGCCTCTATCTGCACACCTGTTCCCTCTTTCTGCACCTTTCCTGCCTGTTTCTGCACCCTCCTGCCTCTTTGTGCACCTCTGATGCTTCTTTCTGCACTTCTATTGCCTCTTTCTGCACCTCTCTTGCTTCTTTCTGCAGCTGACTTGCCTCTTCCAGCACCTCTGTTGCTTTTTCGTGCAGATCTCTTGCCTCTTTCTGCACCTCACTTGCCTGTTTCAGCACCTCTGTTGCTTTCTTCTGCAGATCTCTTGCCTCTTTCTGCACGCCTCTTTTCTCTTTCTGCACCTCTCTTGACTCTTTCAGCACCTCTGTTACTTCTTTCTTCACTTCTCTTCATTCTTTCTGCACCTCTCTTGCTACTTTCTGCACCTCACTTGCCTCTTTCAGCACCTCTGCTGCTTTTTTCTACAGATCTCTTGCCTCTTTCTGCACCTCACTTGCCTCTTTCAGCACCTCTGTTGCTTTTTTCTGCAGATCCCTTGCCTCTTTCTGCACCCCTCTTTTCTCTTTCTGCACCTCTCTTGCCTCTTTCTGCACCTTTCCTGCCTGTTTCTGCACCTCTCTTGCCTCTTTCTGTACCTCTGTTGCCTCTTTCTGCAGTTTGCTTGCCTCTTTCTGCACCCCTTTTGCCTCTCTCTGCACCTCTGCTGCTTCTTTCTGCACTTCTATTGCTTCTTTCTGCACCTCTCTTGCTTCTTTCTGCACCTCAATTGCCTCTTTCAGCACCTCTGTTGCTTTTTTTACAGATCTCTTGCCCCTTTCTGCACCTCACTTGCCTCTTTCAGCACCTCTGTTGCTTTTTTCTGCAGATCTCTTGCCTCTTTCTACACCCCTCTTTTCTCTTTCTGCACCTCTCTTGCCTCTATCTGCACCCCTGTTCCCTCTTTCTGCACCTTTCCTGCCTGTTTCTGCACCTCTCTTGCCTCTTTCTATACCTCTGTTGCCTCTTTCTGCACTTCTCTTGCTCTTTCTGCACCCTTCACGCCTCTTTCAGCACCTCTGTTACTTCTTTCTGCACTTCTCTTCCTTCTTTCTACACCTCTGCTGCTTCTTTCTGCACTGCTCTTGCTTCTTTCTACACCTTACTTGCCTCTTTCTGCACTTCTCTTGCTTCTTTCTACACCTCTGTTGCTTCTTTCAGCAATTCTATTGCCTCTTTCTGCACTTCTCTTCCTTCTTTCTGCACCCCTCCTGCTTCTTTCTGTACCTCTCTTGCCTCTTTGTGCAGCTCTCCTACCTCTTTCTGCACCCCTCTTGCCTCTTTTTTTGCACCTCTGTTGGTTCTTTCTGCACTGCTCTTGCTTCTTTCTGCACCTCACTTGCCTCTTTCTGCACTTCTCTTGCTTCTTTCTACACCGCTGTTGCTTCTTTCAGCAATTCTCTTGCTCGTTTCTGCACTTCTCTTGTGTCTTTATGCACCTCTGTTGCCTCTTTCTGTACCTCTCTTGCTTCTTTCTGCACCTCTTGCCTCTTTCTGCACTTCACTTGCTTCTTTCTGCACCTCTCTTGCCTCTTTCGGCATCTCTGTTGCTTCTTTCTGCACTTCTCTAGCCTCTTTCTGCACCTCTGAGTTAGAGGTAGTTTTAATCCCCCTGCCCTATTATGTACTAGGGCCTTACAGGAGAGGTCATGCCAATCACAGGGGTACCCCAACCCTTAGTGTACCCTAGTGTATGTAGGTGTTTTCACTGTATTCTAAGTGTCTTTCAGCATAGCACTGGCTCCAGGCCTGGTTAGTCAGAGTCAGTTACCACCAGTACCTGTCAGCAAAAAGTTGGGGGCACAGGATGACTTTGCAACAAGGCCTCTTTCAATACCTCTGTTGGTTCTTTCTGCATATCTCTTGCTTCTTTCTGCGTCTTTCTTCCTCTTTATGCACATGTCCTACCTCTGTAGGCATAGTTAGAAATTAGCATTTAAAAACCTTTGAAATTCACTGAAAAAAACCATAGGTTTCAGGGACGTTATAGTTAGAAATTAGCATTTAAAAAAACTTTGAAATTCACTGAAAAAAAGATAGGTTTCAGGGACGTTATAGTTTGAAATGATCATTTAAAAAACCTTAGAAATTCACTGAAAAAACCACAGATTTCAGGGACGTATATATATATTCCTTGAAAAAATGAAAGGCTACAGGGACATCATAGTTAGTAATTAGAATTTTTTTAAATTTGAAATTTATTGAAAAAGCCAAAGGTTACAGGGACATTGTAATTAGGCTCAGATTTCTCACACACAAAACCATAGAAATTCAGCAGTTATGGCTACCTGAGCTAACTCTAACTTACTCACCCGCAATGCACTGCTTTTGACCTCACATATAAGATCACTCATGACCTGGTCAGCGACATCACTGATGACATCTCAAATGACATCACTGATGACATGTTTTGAAAAGAACCCCCGGGTGGGCCAGGTCCCGGGGGCATTAAAAAAAAGGAAAGGGTGCACACAGTGTCCACCACCTCCCTGGGCCAAATTAAACAACAGTGCAGGGGACCCACCTCCCTGGGGCCAGCCTGTGAACACAGAAGGAGGGGGGCCATGCGGCCCACCTCCTGGAGCCAATAATGACCCTGGGGACCACCACCCCCCTGGGCTGGCTCCCTATGTCCCGGGGTGCCTACCCCGAGACATAGCTGGCTGCCCACCACCGGGACATAGCTGTTTCACATGAAAGCTCCCGCCAAGTCCGAGCAAACACTAACTCCATTTCCAGCAAGCGGAAGCTGTGAAGCTGCTACCACTTGCTGGGAGCAGACTTTTCATCTGTTTCCCTGCCCACTGTCATATGGGCAGGGAAACAGATGAAACAATTGCTCCCACACAGAGGGAGCTGCATGCTTAGCAGCTCCCTGTGTGTGGGAGCAATGCCAGCTCGTGCTGGAGGTGGGGAGCTGGTAGGGACAGCGAGGGTATTCAGGCTCCCTGTACAGTCCTCAACGATGCAGACTGGGTGCCCTGGGTGGTCTCCAGGGCACCCAGCATAACAAGGCCAGGCCCCAGGGGATGGGGGCCATGTGGTCCTCCTCCCCCATTCAATTGAGACCGGGCCAAAGACAAAGAAGCATTTACCTCATATAGCTAAGAGGAAGTACCCTTGTTTGGTGGAGATTTACCTCTTCGTAGTCTCGTTGTCCTCTCTATAGAAGGATTCATGTTATCACAGATTTCTGGATAAAGACACATTAGGAACAATCACATAACCAAAACGCACACAAGGTCACTGGAGACATTTCCTCATGGTCCATTACACAGATGTAGTGTAGAATACGCACTGGATATTTACCCAATGAGGTGGCAGTTACTAATTAACCAGAAGAAAGTACTCGACTTGAGTAGACATTTTGTGCAAAACGGTGGACTTTTGTTGTATAAAAGTACAGGTGCGGTTCCATTGTGGCACTTAGACACCCACTCACATACTCAGGCATTCATACACCTACTGACAGACCCACGCTGACACTGATACACCCACTCACAGACCCACTCAGACACTCACACACCCATTCACAAACCCACTCAGGCACTCATGCGCCCACTCACAGAACCGCTCAGACAATTCACAGCCACTCACAGACCCATTCAGATACTCATTCACCTACTCACAGACCCGCTCAAACACGTACACCCACTCACAGACCCACTCAGACACTCATGCACCCATTTACAGAACCACTCGTGGTCTTTCACACCCACTCACAGACTCACTCAGACACTTATGCACCAACTCACAGACCCACTCAGACACTCATGCACCTACTCATAGACCCACTCCCAGACCAACTCACACACCCACACACTGACCCACTCAGATGCTTACACACCCACTCAATGACCCACTCAGACACACACATCCACTCACAGACCCACACATGCACTCAAACACCCACTCAGAGAACCAAACAGGCCCTCGCACATCCACTGACAGACCCACACAGGTACTCACAAACCCACACACAGACCCATAGCACCACTCACACACCCACTAATAGACACACCGGCATTCACACACCCACTCACAGACCCACACAGCCACTCACATGCTTATTCACAGACCACTAATAGACCCACACAGGTACTCACAAACCCACATACAGACCCGCAGCACCACTCACAGACCCAGTTACAGACCCACACAGGCCCTCACACACCTACACAGGCCCTCACACACCAACTCACAGACCCATACAGCCACTCACACATTCACTCACAGACCCATACAGCCACTCACACACCCACTCACAGACCCATACATCCACTCATACACACATTCACCTACCTATACAGCCACTCACATGCCCATTCTGAAAGTTTACAGGTTATTGTTAGGAAATAAATTGTATAAAAACTTAGAAATTCACTTAAAAACCAAAGGTTACAGGAATGTTATAGTTAGGAAATACAATAAAAAATATAGAAATTCACTGAAAGAAACAAACGTTACAGGGATGTTATGTGGGTCAGATGTTCCCGCCCCTGCAGTGAATAACCTGGTGGTGAAAAATCTGGAGTTTAAATTGGATAACCAGCTGCTATTCCGCGCTCAAGTTAATGCAGTAGTAGGCACCTGTTTTGCTTTGCTGGGCCTTCTGCAGAAATTCCTATTTTTTCTGTCCAGAGCTGCTAGACAACAGGTGATTCAAGCTCTGATTATATCCAGGCTGGATTACGGGAACGGGCTCTATCTAGGCATGCCTAGCTTTTTGCTGGACAGGCTTCAGCTTGCCCAGAATGCAGCAGCCCGTACCATCTTTGAGCTCCCTCGAAATGCGCATGTGTCCCACATTCTGAGGAGCCTTCATTGGCTCCCTGTAAGGAAAAGAATAATCTTTAAAACTCTGCTCGTCACACAGAAAGCCCTTTACGGGCAGGGCCAGCTTACCTCAAACGCAAGATTTCCTTCTATACCCCACGTAGAAATCTTTGCTACTCTAATCTGCTGCTAGCCAATATTCCCCGCTTTAAAAAGACTAGGTCGGGAGGTAAGGCTCTCTCCTACCTTGGACCCTTCCACTGGAACAAAATGCCCCTCCATCTGAGAAACATTGAATCCATACCCCTGTTCCGCAAAAAATGAAAACCTGGCTTTTCTCCTGCCCCTAACCTTTCTTCCTTGCTGCTACCTCTCAGCTTCAGCGCCAGGACACTCCTTGGAGTAGCAGTGTGCTCTACAAGTACTCCCACATAGACATGTTATAGTTAGGCTCAGATTTCACTCATACAAAACCGTAGAAATTAAGCAGTTATAGTTACCTGAGCTAAATATAACTTACACCCCCGCAATGCACTGCTAATGACCTCCCATATTACATCACTCATGACATACTCAGTAACATCATTGATGACCTCACTGATGACAACTCAAATGACATCACTGATGCCATCATTGATGGCATCATCCACAGAACCACCCACATACCCAGTCACACCGCCTAGACCATCTCATACACCCAGGCCCACTCCCACACAACCACTCACATACCCATGCAAGCACTCACATACCCACTCACTGATCCATAGACTCACTCACACATCCACTCACCCATATAGCCACTCACACAACCACTAACTCACACATACAGCCACTCATGCACCCACTCACTCACCAATACATCCACTCAAACATCTAGTCATACAGACATACAGACACTCATGCACCCAGTCATACACCCATACAGCCGCTCACACACTGAGTCAGTAACTTAAACAGCTAATCACACACCTACTCACTCACCCATACAGTCACTCACACAGCTGCTCACTCACACACCCATTCACTTACTCATACATATGCTAACACATACAATCACTCACACACCCACTTACTCACCCATACAACACTCATGCACACACTCACTCACCCATACAGTCACTCACACACTCCATCACTCACCTATACAACCTCTGACATATCCCTTGCTCACCCATATACCACTGACACACCTACTCGCTCACCCACACAGCCACACACACAGTCACTCACTCACCCATACAGCCACTCACACACCTACTCACACACCAATACAGCCATTCCCTCAACCACAAAACCATTCACACTCACATAGAGCCACTCAGACACCTACTCACACATGATACACACAGTCACACTCAGAAACTTTTAGAAAAGACTCACAATCGCGATGTAATATGTGAGGTCATAAGCAGTGCATTGTGGGGGCATAAGTTATAGTTAGCTCAGGTAACTACAACTGCTGAATTTCTATGGTGTTGTACAAGTTAAATCTGAGCCTAACTATAACGTCCCTGTAATCTTTGTTTTTTTTCAGTGAAAAAAATATATGTATGTGTATATATATATGAATATATATACACATATACATAACCTTGTCACATCACATTATCTAAGAACAGCTTTCTTGATACCTCGCCACATCTTACTTCAAAATTCCAGCCAACCAACAGCGGCTCCTCTGCTAAGGTGGAGGACCATCATCCCACACTAAAAATAAAATACGTTATTATCATTTTATTTTTACCGTACTGGCCCAGTTCATTTTTTTAATGGGCAGGGCTGGGCTTTCAGCCAGCATGGGGAGGAGCGTTATGTGCACTTAAGCGTGCATGACGATTTGGCTGGCCGACTCGGGCCGGCCAAACCGTCATGCGCACTTTGCATATTCTCCACCCAGGCTGCATTACAGTCTGGGTGGAGAACATGCCCAGGCTTCCACTCCCTCTCTGAGCGCAGAACCACGGTGCTCAGACCAATCTTGATGCTGCTATCAGCAACGTCATGATTGGCTGGAAAAGACTGGGAGCCTGGGTGCTTCTTGTTGTGGCGTCCTCGACGGAAGAAGAACAGAGGAGAGGCGGCGGACAGGTAAGTGCTGTTTTCTTTCTTTTTTTTAACCCCCCACCCACCTACCCCTCCCTCCACCCACCCACCACCACGGCCCCATAGCAGCCGCCTCTGCAACCAACACCAGACCTTATCATACTGCACCACACAGTGGCATGTCAAACAGCATCAGATTTAGTAATCTGACCCCCCACTCCACCACTCTATACCCCAGCAGGCAACCCCACCTAACTCCACACCATAAACAGTTTGGCTTAACATGTCACCTTACTTCATGGCACCTCACCATACAAAGCAGTACACAAAAACTATGAGAGGTAGAAAGGTCAACTCTGATAAAATGTAGATATTGTGATTTCATTGGTAAACTACATTTTGAATGCATTTTGATCAATGTATATATTCTCTTTTCAGAAGGAAATTTATATTAAGAGGACATCAAAAATGGTTTGGTGTCCTTAGCTTTGTATCCTGCAAGGTAACTGTCTCCCAGTTAAATAGTGTTAGGAGACCTCTTTTTTGAGCATCACTGGGCCATGTTTTAATGCTACATAGCACTAACAAATGTTGCCAGACTACAAGGAACAACATGTTCATCCTAATCTCAACAAAACACCACATCGTTCCAACCCAGGGTGGTATGATGAACATAGGAGCTGGCAGGGGCGGCTCCTCCGCTAAGGCAGAGGAGAGTCGTCCCACTACTCTCAGAGCAGGAAAAATAAAATGATAATAATGCTGTTATTATCATTTTATTTTTCATAGGTTCGGGGCTGGGTTAGGGTGGGGTGGGGTGGGGCTAGTGGCACAGGGGGAGGAGTGGTTTGCACACTCCAAGTGTGCATGACTGTTTGGCCGGCTGTCTTGGGCCGGCCAAACAGTCATGCGCACCTTGCATGTTCCCCACCAGGCTGCATTACACAGCCTGGTGAGGAACGTGCCCAGGCTCCTATTCCCCGTCTGAGCGCCGAACCACGGCGCTCAGACCAATCACAACGCTGCATTGCAGCATTGTGATTGGCTTAGGGGAGGAAGCCTATGTGCTTCCTGGTTCTGGCCACAGAGAGAGGACACGAGACTACGGAGGAGGTAAGTGTTCTTTTTTAAAATGTTATACCCCACCCACCACGCCCCCTCCCCTCCACTCCCCCTCCCCTCCACTCTTGTTCCCTGCCAGCCGCTACTGGGAGCTGGTGCAGAGTGGGGATCTCCAAGTTGGTTCATGAGCAGCCGACAGCACACTTTGGAAATAGAGAACAGTGGCTGTCTTTCCTTGTTTCCGAGCAGTGCCATCTGCATCTCATGCAGGAACTGGGGGAATTTCGGAGTTAACTGTATGCACTTTAGACAGTGTAATGTCTTACAAAAAGCACAAAGCTCTTCACCAGCTCACCTGTTCGTTATACAGTTCCATAACTCTCACGGCATAACATGCAACTATCATCCATTCATTGGTGGAGGTAAGTTGAAAGAGACATATAGTAGAAAATTGTTAGCAAAAATATTGTCTGTCACAATGGCACAGCAAGGGTGGCATAAGCCTGAAAGCAAAAAAGAAAAACTACCCCCCACCCACATGGTTTTGTAATAGTAGACAGCTAAAATTGGGGTTCAGTGGCCCATCACAACCTTGGGACCTTCTGCCACTATGCTTGCTGCAACATTGATAGCTACACCCCTGACCTGAGAAAAACATAATGTCCTGAATATTGTTTACGAAAATATAATTTCTTTGGGTGTAGATTTTCTATTAATAACTGAAATTTTTTTTAGGACCCGATATTTCTGCCAGCCAATATTTTGACAATGATATTTCACTACCATAATGTTGGAAGACGAGTTCTGCCCATAGGGAGATCCATAGTAAAAAACAGAAAACTAGGGGTGCACGAAATTATTCGTACAATTTGCTTTTGCATAATTACGCAACATTTCTGAAAAATTACACACAATTATGGGTAAGTATGTGAAATGAAAACCAGCATTAGGTGCTATATTTTGGCATAACAATAGACGCAAGGATGCATTTCACACTAAAAAAAACTTTCAAAAACGCAAACGACGCAAACAGTAGCCTTTCGCAGTCTGGACCCTAGCGTTCTGGTCATTCAAGTTGTTAGCATGCACTTCCGCAAAATGTTTGCTGCAAATGGCAAGCAAATTGTACACCATTGTGTAATAGCGTCATTTCAGAAATTTCAGGTAACAACCATAA
The DNA here is from genome assembly GCA_963921515.1 of Calotriton arnoldi. Taxonomy (NCBI): domain Eukaryota; kingdom Metazoa; phylum Chordata; class Amphibia; order Caudata; family Salamandridae; genus Calotriton; species Calotriton arnoldi. Next base: position 223,142 of record CAWUFW010011183.1, read on the forward strand.
TGCAATGGAAATTTTGTCCTGGCTGCCATAGTAAACAAGATCAAGATTACTGCATGAGGTAGGTGGGCGCAAACAATGGGAGTGCACTAGACTAAAGGGATTACATGTGTACAGGCTTTGGGTCACGAGGTCTAATCCCCCATTAAACCACCCTCTAGTTGCATCAAGAAATCATCCGGGCTTTCAAACACCGTCAATAGAACTGAAAAATGTGGGATATACGCAATATAAAAACTGCGTCCGGCAACCTAATATAACATTGTAAACATATGAGTCACAGACACGAAGTACAAAGGATTAAGAATCAGCTAGCCTTCCTTCCTCTCGGAACCGAGAAACACTACACTCCATTAAGTCAACAACTATCCCATTTACTGATTGACTGCTACACAAGACTTTTATGTTGCACTGATTAAACCTCCTGCAAGGCAAAAATTACAGCCTACCCAAGCGTGATTTAGTGCCGTCACGTATGCTAATTTGCTATTGTCTGATGCTGGTTTTAATTGGCTTCTGTGACTGTTCCATTGTGCCTGTCAGTGCTTTAATAGTCTATTGATCCGCACCATTCGCGCTTGAAGCATGATGGCTCCAGGGCTCTACCCGAGATGTGACAATATAAATCAACATAAATCTGCGCTGGGGGCCTCCCCGAACGACCTACGGGGGTGATTCCTGATTTAGACCTATCTCATCCCTGGTCGGTCATTCAGGGGTCAGATGTTCTTATATACCCAAATTCTCTTCATCACCATAGCCGTCCACGCAAAATAATTAGAAGCTTGCATGTACAAAATAAAATCTGCCCTCGATGTGATGTGTCCAGAATGCAATGTTTCTTCTGAAACATTTAGACCCAAATCTCTTTACTGATTTAAAGACCCAGGTGTCCCCGGCTGTCACCTGGTTCATCTCGGCCACCGTTGACCCCATAATCAGGGTGCCTGGAATTATATAGCAATGAATGGCCAAGTAATGCAGTAGGGTTGATAAACTCATGCAGTAATTAAAGGCACATTACCTGTGTGAGAAATTGGGTTGTTGGTGGAATGGGTGTGAGCCCTTCTCAAGCAACAGCCACAATCCTGTCAGGGTGAACTACAGAAAATCGCTAAATTAACCTCTTCTTTGCCCTCTGGTAGCTTGGCACAAATGCAGTCAAGTTTTGCTTAGAGGCAATGTGTAAAGTATTTATGCAGCACACAAACAGTAAGACAGTGAAAACACAATTCAAGAAAAATCCCACCAGAATTTAGAAAAACAGAGTAAAATTTAATAAATTATTTGACACCAAAATGCCAAAAAGCCAATTAGTAGAACTGGAGTTATTAATTTTTAAAGGTTTTAGTGCAATCCAGCACCTGAAAGATCAAAGTGCCAACCCGGACATCTAGTTTTGCAAGACTGAGGCAAAGTCAAAAGTTATGGCCAACTGCAATGGAGACCAGTGCGAATACAAGAATTTGAGTGGTACCAGTCTCGGTTTACCTTCGCACTTAGAAGAAATTTCACGGAAAAATGTCTGAAAGGTAAAATTCAGTGGGGCTAGGCAGCCAGCAGTGTCCGAGGAGGAGTCATCGTCGTCAGGGAGCCGCTGGATGAAGGCACGGTGAAGATTTCTATGTTTGGAAGTCGAAGATCTCCAGCGGTACGAAGCTGTAAGCTGCATCCAACGAGGGCTTCAGGCGGCCAGAATAGCCTTCTAGAAAAGAGCTGATGAACAGGATTTGCTTCTGCGGAGAAGAACACAGCGGCTGCGAAATCAAGCAGACTGGCAAAGCACTTCAGGTGGATCGTCGAGCAGGTAGGTCCCAGTCTTCTCTCGGTTTTCAGAGCACTTTTTGGCAGAAAGTGTTCTAAACTTTAGATTTTTGCTTGTTGGACACCTTTAGCACCACTTCCGAATGTCCAGGACTCAGGAGCAGCTCTTGGAGGGTCATGGCTCACTTCAGACTGGATCCAGGTGCACTTTGCAAGTTGTTGGAGCTGTCCCTGTTTTTTCGAACAGTAGGCCAGCAAACTTGCCCTTCAAGTCACTCTGGTGGTCCTGGGTTCAAGCAGAAAATCAGGTCTCAAGCAGTAGGGCAGTCCTCTGAGGGCACAGAGCAGGTTTCAGGCAGCAGTGCAATCCTCTTGGAGCAGCAGGGCAGTCCCCTGAAGTACACAGCAGGACATAGGTAGCAAGGCAGTCCTCGAGAGTCCACCGCAGGTCCAGATGTGAACAGAAGATTTGGTCTGAGGGTCCCATTTTTATACAGGGTGCCAGCTTTGAAGAGGAAAAAGCCTTGAGAGTTTTCCCCCCAGAGATGGTCCTGGTATTTCCTGCCTCCCTGTCCAGACTCCACTGGGTCTGGCATCACAAACGGCTAGTATGAAGTTCTTTGAGTGTGTGCTGAGGCAGCAGCTTTGAAAAATTTGTGGGGCTGTACACAGCTCCGCCCCTCCCACCGGTCAGGATGGCCCATCCTGCTAACAGCTAGTCTTCCTGTGTCTCACTGTTTGGAAGGAATACACAATGGTCAACTTCCAACTACACCTAGTCATGTGACCCAGGATACAGGCTGTAGCACCAAATGGGTAGGACAAGAAAATGTCAACTTTCTAAAAGTGGCATTTTCTGAATTGTGACTTAAAATCCAAATGTATCATTAAAGGGGTGTTTAAATTGCAATTCTTGAGACACCAAACATGAAATTTCTATCTGTTCCCAAACAAAAGTTATCACTTATTAAATGTAATAGGTAATCCAGCGTTTGAGGGAGAGGTAGGCCTCACAGCAGTGAAAAACAAATTTCTGAGTTTTTCACTACCAAGACATCCAAAACTTAAAAGTGCATGTCCAACATTTTAAATACAATGCCCTTGACCTAAGGGCTGTTTAGAGCCTACTCTACGGGTGACTTATATGTATTAAAAAAGAGCGTTTTATGCTTGGCAAAAGGTTTATTTTGCCAAGTTGAATTGGCAGCTTAAAACTGCACACAGACTGTAATGACAGGTCTGAACCATGTTTTAAAGTCACGTGTATGCCAAGTGTACCAAGTTTTAGGGAGTGAGCACAAGCACTTTAGCACTAGTTAGCAGTGGTAAAGTGCACAGAGTCCTAAAAGCCAACAAAAATGAATTCAGAAAACGGGAGGGATGAAGGCAAAACAAAACATTTTGGTTGACCCTGCAGAGATTGCCAAGTCCAACAACGTCTCGCATTCTGTGCCTTTACTTACTTGCTGTTTTTACGTTCTCGTGCACATTCATCCGGATTGACCCCAGTGCTAAAGAAAATGCAAAGGTCTCTTGGGAGAAAAAAAAGCAATACACATTTACTAGATCTGTTCAAAATGATAGTCACCAACAAAGAATGTCTTTGTCTTGCATAAAAGAAAAGGAATGCCATTTCATTACTGTGCCCTTTATAACTTCCAGAGTTACAATGTTGCATCGGATCACAATAAACGCACATAGTTCTTGTAATAAAAGATACTCTTGTCTTCTTTTACTCATCACAAACATATTTCAAAACTGTTTAATTTCTGGCCACTGGAGGTACCCTGCAGAACAATATTTTACACTACTCATGTATTATGTAAGTGTCTCACTAGGAAGCATCTGTGAGGATTAAAACATCAGACTTTCAAAAAAGAAATACAAGATTTGAGATGTTTCTGTACTCAGAATGTCTTCTTATGTAATTGCTGCTTTGAGAACAGTATTTGTGGTGCAGCATGAATAATGGCAACATTATAATTTCAAGATGTACAATATGGGGCCGATTCCGATCTCGGCCGGTAGTGCTCCGAATCGGATTCGGATTTACCGGATCCGATTCGGAGCCCTGTTTCCCGACCGAATCGTACGCGGGTCCGGCCGAGCGAGTACGATGCAAGCGCCAGCGAAATCGCCGACCGACTCGTACGCGGCTTCCACACGCTCCGACCGACTCGCATGGACACGACTCGCAGCGCGCTATGGAGACGTTTCCCGGCTGGGTAAGTACGATGCGCGCCGCGAGCAGTCCGACCGACTCGCGCCGTCCGGCTCGAAAAAGCTGTCGGAGCCGGACTTTGGGGGTCCGCGTCGGACCCCCCTGTACGCGTAGGCGCGCGAGTCGCACACAGGGGGGACCCATGGGTCCCCCCTACCTGTGCATGTATGCCGCGATGCGCATGGATGCGTACCCGCTGTAGGGGGCGCCCTTGTTCGCCTCGCACCCATAGAGTCAATGGGAGCCCGCGTACGCGTCTTACGACCGGCTCCCATTGACTTCAATGGGAGTCCGACCGAATCGAGTCTGATAGCATGCGAATGCATCGTACTCGTCCGGTCGGACTGCTAGGGTCCGATTCGGTCGGAATTCTCTCCGGGTCCGGTTCGGTCGGAGAGATTTCCGACCGGAATCGGAATCGGCCCCTAAATCATTATTCCCACCATTTGAATTGCATTTAATCATGAAAGGATTTTTGTGATGCTGCAGACAAAAGCTTTACCCCAGTCCATCAATTGAGGGCATTGGTCCCATCTCAGTATTTCTGTCTCTTTAGTTCCTTTTTATTAATAATATGAATATAGCAATCAACGGACACCTGAAAGGTGACCAGCTGACATTTGCAAAGTGTTTGATGCTGCATTGCACCATGTCTTTAGAATGCCGGCCAAAGTTGTGCCTACGGATCTATATTGATTCCAATCTTTCCTTAGAGTTGCAGGACTCCAAAGTAGCAAGCTCTTGCATCTGGCAAATGAAGCCACTAACAAAATGGCTTTATTTTCAATGGAATAGCTTGGAAACAGTGAGCAAGATTTGCATCTTTCTGTTTCTGAGCCGTGCTGTGTGAAAATAAAGTGGTATGTAAAGTGGTATATACGTATGAGATACCCAATATATGCACTAGACAAAAGGTATGATCCAAGGCCATGCATTGTTCCTCATTCATCAAAAGAAGCTATGTTTCATTATGCACATGCGATGACAAAACAGAATAGAGGGTATGCATCTCACCATGCCCAAAATGCTCCCCCTGAGACTCAGGGAACGACCCACCCTGACCCATCCGCCTCTCAGGCATATCCTCACTACAGATTAACCCTACTTTATTCTGGAATGTTTGTCATTAATATGAATGAATAATGCAGATTTCTTTTTTCAAATGAACGATCGGGGAGAGGAGTGCAGGGACAGCTCAGTATCCCAGTGCATTGCTGGACTTCTCCTGTTCATCTCCTGTTCATCTCCTGTTCTTCTCCTGTTCATCTAACATGTGTTATCCTGGGAGGTGGTAGGCTTATGATGATGATGCTGAAATGTGTGTCATGTTCTCTTTTGTCTGCCGAAATGCTAAATAAAGTTGTTAAAAAAAGGAGCTATGTCTTTAAAGGCATGGCTTGAGTTAATGCACGGTACTACCATTGGGATGCTGGGACATGGACTCAGTTGACAATATGATCAACTTTGATGTCATATGCACCAAGAAAATGGTCCAAGGTGGACTGGAAGGGATTAGTATGTAGCGGTATGTATCAGTGCCAACTATTATGCCAATATTGATCCGCGTGTACTAGGATAGAGATCCTATAGATATTTACCCATTCCAACCACCTGAACAGGAACTGAAAACTCCTGGTAACTGAGCAGGGTCAATTCATTAAGGTACAAGCTTTTAGGGTATGTATCTATGTAATATGTATTTGTATAGTGCGAAACTAGTAAAAGGCAGAAGAACTGTGTACAGGGTCCAAGGAAGGAATAGAGTCAATAAATATTTGAGAGGTAACTGGTTTGTTACTGCATCATTATGTAGTGTTCTTTAAAGATGCCCGCGTTCAACGCTTTCCTGAATTGGAGCATAGTTGGCGCGATCCTGATGGATATGAGGATGTTGTACTAGATCCTGAGTGTATTTTGGTGATGGAGCGCTTGGCTTCGTACAAATTCTGGTGCAAATTCAGGTTCATAAAGCCCTCTCCGATGAATCTTTAGATCGACTGAGGCTAACATCAAAATTCAATACATTTCAATAACATAAAGCACATTAGAATTCACAAGGAAGACAGGGAGTGGTTAAAAGATTCAAAACCATAAATGTTTATTATATGATTAGCAAAGTTACATATTTGAATCACCAAATTTGTTACATATCAAATATCAATACATGAATGCAATAATCAATGCAAATTCAAAGCAGTTCAATGTCATAGATAAACTATTATAAGGTTGTCTCAAAAGGCAAAGGCAGCAAGATCAGTTCACCCATAAAGGCAGCACCCTACTCTGCTAAGTCAAAGTAAGTTTGCTAAGGGATCAGGAAAGAAGGATTCTACCATGAAGGCAAGTAAAAAGGCATCTACTCTAAAGACATCTGTCCAAGGATCAGGCAAAGAAGCTTCAGGAGAATATTCAATTTTATTTTAGTTTCAATTACATAATTTCAACATTCACTTCACCTATACATGATTCCCAGAGGAAGGATCAATCAAGTTAAGGCACAAACAGATAACTAAATTCAATTCTTTTCTCAAGCTGCTGCACAATGAACTCACTCTAAAGGTCCTTCAGACTAATAATTATCTGCAACATAATGAGATATATTTGGTCCAAGCAGTACTCTGCAGGTGCTCAGGTAGTGCATTTTATAAGGACTGCATAAAGAAAACATTTCACATGGGAGCAGAAAACAAGAGATACACCATTTGTGATTGCTGGTTCAGTTTCTCCTGAAATTAAGCAAGATACTCGATATGGAATAAAAATGGCAACCAGATGTTAGCCATTTAAAACTCCTGCCTATGGTCAATCTAAACGTGAAAATACACTCAGTACATTATCGTGTGCATGTTTACGTTGATATGAAAGCAAAACTATTAGTTATGAAAAAAATCATAGAGAAAAGGCCTGTAACCTTGTTTTTCTTTTTCACACTTTTACACTTTTTTGTATCAAATTCCATGGTATCCTGGCTGTGGGTTTGCCAAGAGTCACCAGAGATGATAAGCTGAGCAGCCAGATAGGTGGAGATGCGGGTCAGGTTGGCTTTGGAAATTATACTGTGTACTAAAGAGACAGCGGTTCATGTGGACAATGTATCGGATACTTAATAGTATTGATGCGCAATGGCAGTTACCATTGGTATAGTGATGCTGAAAAAGACCAATCACACAGAATGCAATACACAGGACAATAATATTTGTGCAAATAATATATTTGTTTTGTAGTACCATAGAAAAAAGGTGCTCAGTATCCCAAGTGAACTTAGAACCTATATCACAAGAGAGCCAATTTATAACATATATTGAGGTTTCAAAATCAACAAAAACGACCATTATTCAATACATAGTTATTATTCCTGGCCTTCTACCACATTTGTGAAGGCTATAAAATGATTCGTTTAAACGTGTTGATGGCATTCCGACCCCAAGTCCAGTAGGGGGTCTCATCAGGACCTAACAATGAGGAACATCTGAAAATAGATGGGTAATGAATTGTCAGACAGTTGTGCACACCAGTCATGTGAGTTAAAACAAAGGGAGTGATTGCTCACATGGGGCCCAGCCGGGCACCTAGTGAGGGGAGAGCTGACAATTTCTATACCGTGTCTCACAATTTTGCACTGCCAAAATGTAAATAAATACAGGAGCACTAATGCAAGCTCCTCTTCATGTCACGACAGACAGGAAACAACAATGAGTCATTGTCTTCATTCAAGAGAAAAGAGCTGCAATTAGTCAGCTGGTTGTTGTGGTAGTATGAGTCATCTACTATCCACGTTGGAGAAAGGGCTAAGGTCAGCCTCTTTCATTCGGCTGTCAGAAGTGGAAACTATACAGCAGGTTTTGTAGATAGTACAGGGCTGCCAGGGAATCAACTGGAGTTCCATCAGGATGGCTGTGAAGTGATCATATTTCTTCATGCCCTGGATGACACATATTGGGGTGTGCAGGATGCCCTAAAGGCGGCCAGTGTGGAGACTGAGAGGCCATGGTGCAGACTTTTTCCACCATCCAGATAAAAGAAAATGAGAGCTTGAACAGTAGTTCTGAACCGTTTCACTGTCTTCAGTAGATAGAGCTGGTACCAGGCTTTTTTTGTCTTGGCAATATGTTCCTTGAGGGTGAGGTTGGTGTCAAGGATGAACCCAAGTGACTTGGCATTCATTGAAAGTTGGTGCTCAAAGCCATCAAGGTTCATCTCATCAAGTAAGGATTGTACTAATTTTTGTTATTCTTGGCAAAAAACAGGAATTCTGCCTTGGTGGAGTTGAGCTACAAGTAGGTGCTGGAAATCTTGGTCTTGGATGAGGTGCAGGCAGTGTTTGAGGCACTGGATATCTGAAATGGAGGACATTTTTAAGTAAATATTGTATCTTCAGGATATTAGTGAATTCTAACGTGGTTATGGGCGAGTACTGCCCCAAGATACTTCATGTAGAAGTTGAAAATGAATGTTGGAGGACTACACTGGTGATTGGGTTCTTCTGGGACTTGGAGGTGCCCAAGTGAATAAACTGGTTTTTGGTTGGAAAGGTGGTTGGAAACAGCTGAAGGACGTTGCCATTGAATCCCATTTGAAACTTCCGGGAGTGGATGAGTATGAAGTTGTCAATGATGTTCAAGGCAGCTAAAGAGCCAGCAATAACAGGAGACAGGGGTCATCATTGTCTTTGGTCAGGAAATCATCGTCTATGGTTTGTAAGTTAGCTGTTTCCATGCTGCAGTATAATCTGAAGCCAGATTGGTCATGCAGGAGATGGTTGGCATTGATGTGATCTTGTAGTGGAGAGTAGACTGCTTTTGGTGATTTTGCTAATAAAGGATAGGTAAGTGATGGTCTGGTAGTTGGCAAGGCCATCCGGATATGTAGATTTCTTTAGAAGTGGGAATATTTGGCCTATCTTGAGACTTCTAGAAAGATGCCTTGAGTGAGGCAGGTATTGACAGTGGTGAGTATGGGGTAGAGAACTTCTCTCGGAGAGAGTGCGTTGAAGAATGAGGATAAAACATCATCTCCATTGGAGGTGACTTTGACTGAGGTGAGTATATTGGTGAGACCTGTGAGAAAGGTAGATCTTTGAAGGAAAAGTGGTGGGTTGAGGAGTAGAACTAGGTTTGAAGTTGTTGATGTGCTTTAATTTTTCATTGAAGAGGAGGTTGATGGCATTGCACATGTTTGTGGGGTGTGGGATTGGAGGTGATGGGGGAGGTTGATGCAGTGCTTGATTGTCTTGAAGATTTTTCTGCTTCTGTTGGCACATACATTGAAGGTGTTAGTATAATACTTTGCTTTGGCTGAGGTGATGAGTTGTCTGCGTATCGAGCGGAGGGACTTCAGTAGTATGAAGTCATCAGGTGTTCTGTTTTTCTTCCATTTTCTTTCCAGTATATGGATCGAGCATTTTTTTGTCTGCAAGGTCTTTGGAGTACCAGGGTGCTAACAGTTTTGGGTTCCACCTGTGTGTTCTTCTATTGGAGTATAGATATTCTCGTGGTTGTCCAGAAAAGTGCTCAAGTCACTTAGGAAGATGTTGACTTGTGACTTTGAATTGGTAGGTTGAGAGAATAGTTCAAGCTGTAGGTTGTTAATGGAGTGTCTGTGAAAGCTTTCAAGATTTGATGTTCACTTTTGGATTGACCTTAGTTTGTTGGTTTTGTTGCTGAGTAGGGAGGTAGGGATGGAGAGGTTGTCAGTCCAGTTGAGAGGTATGGATAGTTTCAATTTGATTGCTGGTGATGTTCAAAAGAGAAGTGAGGATGTGTCCTTTGGAGCATTTTCGTTGCTTGTCATGCACTGGGTGTGTTGATGAGGCTGAGAAGATTTGATGTTCACTTTTGGATTGACCTTAGTTTGTTGGTTTTGTTGCTGAGTAGGGAGGTAAGGATGGAGAGGTTGTCAGTCCAGTTGAGAGGTATGGATAGTTTCAATTTGATTGCTGGTGATGTTGAAAAGAGAAGTTAGGATGTGGCCTTTGGAGCATGTTGGTTGCTTGTCACGCACTGGGTGTGATGATGAGGCTGAGAAGATTTGATGTTCACTTTTGGATTGACCTTAGTTTGTTGGTTTTGTTGCTGAGTAGGGAGGTAGGGATGGAGAGGTTGTGTGGTGTCTGTGCTTCACATGCTAGTGCACTTGTTTTATATAATATATGTTGGAATGTTGCTTTGTGCTTGCTATTGTATTATATGCATTACTTGCTGTAGAATGTTTGGGCGAGGGATTGGAATGGCTCTACAGGCAGTTGGAGCCACCACCTTGAGCCCTCTACACTTGTGTACCTTTGTATCCTGTTGACTGCAATAAATCCACATAAAGAAGGAAGACTCCTGGTCTATGTGAGTTGCTGTACAACTTCATTGAAGTGGGCATACTTCAGGTTGTCAGTCCAGTTGAGAGGTATGGATAGTTTGAATTTGATTGCCAGTGATGTTGAAAAGGGAAGTGAGGATGTGGCCTTTGGAGCACGTTGGTTGCTTGTCACGCACTGGGTGTGATGATGAGGCTGAGAAGACTGTCCTCTGTTTTTTTCAAGCTTGCGAGGTCGAAGTCACCCTTGAGGGTGGTGTTGGGATAACAGAGGGATGAGGTGGTGAAGAGATCCAACAATTTCTTAATGATATCCTTTATCTATCTGGGAGGGATGTAGATGAAAAACGACGAGAGCAGACTGAGTTATGGAGACTGGGAAATGGCATGTGAAGAGATGGGTCTCGCTTGCTTAGGATTCAGGGCCAGAAGGACTTATGGATGACAGTGAGGCCTTCTTATTTATGAGGTCCTCATGATTGATGCTGTAGCCTGTGGGAATAAGGATGTCTAGAATTTGTAGGATGTAGGGATGAACCATGTTTCTATGATGAAGAACTTGTGAGGCTTGTGATAGTCGAGATCGTCGATGTCTGAAGTGTGGAGTCCTGCAGAGCGTGTTAATGAGCATGAGTTGGAATGTGTGTTCAGTAATTTGAGGACTTGAGATGCTTTATGAGATTTGTTTAAGCTTGGGTCTATGTGTTGTGATGATACTAGGTGCGTGTTTGTGTGATCTGGGTCTGTGTAAATGTGGAGATGGGTATTGTGGGGTGCTTGGTGAGGCACATGATTATAACTTACCTTGTAAGTTGTCCTAGAAGAGGGGTTCTGGCCTAAGGCCCTTCCTGGTGTGAAAAAAGGCAATACCTTTGTCTGTGTCCACATTTGGTTGGAAAGCTAGGGTGGTGGGACACCCTAAGGAGTTGACTGAGGTAGCAAGAAGACAGAAAGGGATGTCTCCTTCTGAAGAGGTCGATGCTGGCAAATGTAAGGATGTCACTTTGTGAAGCAGTGGATGCCGGGTAATGCAATGATATCACTTCCTGTGCAGAAGGATGACAGAGAATGTCTGTTTGTCTGGCTTCTTCTTTTGAATATGGTTTTGGTGGGAAAACAGTGATGTCACTTTCTGAAGTGGGAAAGTCTGGATAATGTTTTGATGTCAGTTCCTGTAGGATGGATAGTGAAGAATGAAGTCCGCTTGTCTTGCTTCTTGTTTAAAACAGGGTTTTGGCTGGAAACAAGTGGTCACTTCCTGAACAGGTGGATGCCGGGAAATGCTATAATGTCACTTCCTTTAGTGTTAGATGCAGGGTAAAGTAGTGATTTCATCTCCAGCGGATATAGATGGTACAGAGTAGAACGCTGCACTTGTTAAAATTCTAAGGCTGCTTGAGTGTCCCAAAAGAAGGAACACATATTAACTCCCTCACTTACACTTTTGTCTCCGAAATAAGGTTTATCTATTTGTCTACCTAACACTGATTTGTGAACCGTAAAGTGCATTTCCTAATTTTAAGTGCAGTATATTCCTGTTTGGTTTAAAAATACATTTATTTATATTTGAATTTGAATAAAAAGCAAGCAATACACCTCATTACACTGTCGCGCAGAAAGAGAATTAAAAATATGTGTTTTTTTGATCCATTATGCAGAAGGTCACTGTGTCCCTATGTGTATTTGTCCTCTGATACAGCAAAAGTAAACTGTAGCATTTTGGATAAACTTAAAAACAGCAATTTATGGGTGAATGTCCATGTACAATGTGATATTTAAAATTTAGCGTTCACACTAACATTTGAAGTTCAGACGGTATTGTTGTGTTCGTCTCCTGAAATAATCATTGTCAATTGTCAGTGATATGAACTCGGATTTCACAGTTGAAGTGTATTTTTATTTGAGAGCATGATCGTGAGTGCACCATTTGCTTCTTGCAGATCAGCAATAACATAACCCTTAGTTAACGCTATTATTTTAAAATTGATAAACCAATGTTAAATTAAATTCAAATATGAATTATTGCAAAAGCATGATACACATCTCAATCTCTTTTTAAGCAAGTGTTGATTTGTATGTGTTGGATATTATAATAGAAAATCTGGAGGGCTGAAACTTGGGTGAATGATGATCATCTTATTTCACCCATTTTCCCATTGACGCGAAGGACGAAGAAGAGCAAAAATAGGAAATACTACCTAGGTTACAAAAGTAAAGAAATTATGGAACACTAATGTCAACTCAGACGGAGTAGAGTATGATTTTAGCACCAGAACAAAATCATGCTATGGCCATTTTGTTAGACCATAAGAAGATAAATCCCAAATTGTGTTTTATGAAAATGTGCGGCATGTTTTGAAGAAGTCTATCATTTTAAAAAAAAAGGTTGTTAAAATTTTAAATATACATTCCAATCGCTTAAAATAGTGCTTAAAACCAGGACATCAAGTGCTCAAACACTCGCCGAGACACTAAAGCTCGATAACCAAAAGCTTTCATGAATTAGATGTAGTTCTTTTTTAAAGTCTTTATATATCTTGCTGCATAAATGTACATTCTGAGGCCAGTGACTTCGTTATTTTTTATTTTTTTGTCTTTTGTCTTTAAATACATATATCTGCTAAGTGCATTAAGCAAGTCTTAGGTATCTGTGTTTCTGATTGTGCCATCTTGCCTTTGTATGTAGTCTGCTTCATCAGACTCTTCTTCAACTTTAGAAGACTGGTGTCTGATTCTGTGATTATTGCCAAAGACCCCCAAAGGCTCCTCTTCCAATCTAAACCTCTATGCGATTCAGTCGTCACAGAAGAAAACCTCTGTTTTGCCACAGCTGAGAGCAGACTGACGTTGGAATAGCAAGGGCCTTCTCTGATGTATGCTTCGAGTCTTCAATGCCTGTGTGACATGAAGAATGAGAATAAATGGCTTCTGTATAGGGGTGACACCCTCATACACCAGAAAAGTGCATGATAGTAACGAGTTTCTTGCTAAAATGCACCAGATTTCTGGACAGTGCCTCTGCTGAGATCACAAAACCTAGGGAATGAAGTAACTGAATAGTCCAATGAAAGTGTAATGAGAGGGCAGTGAGAAGGTGGGAGATGAAAATAATTACTTTAACACACTTGGGCCTTGTTTAGAGTTTACAGGATGGGATACTCCATCACAAATGTGGTGGATGTTCCGTCCACCGCATTACAAAAGCATTATAGTCTATGGCACTTGTAATACGGAGGATGGATATCCGTCCGTCAAGTTCTGATCGAGTGTCCCATACACCGAACTCTAAATAAGGCCATTGGTTATGAAAGAGACTACCATTTTCTTTTTTTGTGTTTATAAAAATACAACTGTGAAGCTGTAACTGATATGTTTCTGCACACATATTACTGATCTACGTTCAGTTCAGGACTGTCCTCCAAAACGAGGTCCATGCTATATAAGCACTTACTTACCATGCAATATGTTAAGTGCAATAAACATCAAAGAGAAGAAGAAGTACCAACTGGGAGGCAAAAGCTCGTTCATTGGACTGTGTTCCTGAAAAAGAGCAGGAATTCTGCTTGTGGAGTGCACACAAGAGGAATGTTCCGTCAAGGACCTTTAGATCTATTTTGTAGAAACAGTAATTTGGGAGAAAACAGTAGAGAAAGAGGAGAATACATTCCATTTTTGGCATCCGGGTATGTTAGAAAGGAAAAGTCGACAGTGACAGATAGGATGACATGCTGCATCGACTATTGTGGCTACCAGTGTATCCTTACAAGAGCAAAAACACGAATGCTGCCGTAATGAACCCCATCAAACACACACCAAAGTCTAGGACACCTTGTTATCAAAGTAGACCAATTTGTCTACTCTAGACGTTTGTTGGTGAGGCACATCCCCTGACCTTGAATATTAAATAGTCAATGAAGAAGCTCACCCCTTGGAATAAAGGGATAGTCCTTCTGCACAGGCAAATAAATGTCTACAGTTGTCTGTTTTTCCTTGACATTTCAGAACTTCTCATTGAAGTTTGATGGGTTTTTTTTGTATTCTGATTGCTTTGTATATTAATTGTAGCTTGCATGATCAAGCATCTTGTAACGTCATTGTGTTTTTTATTGAATGTCATAGAAATATTGATTTGTTTGTAATGTGCAACTGTAAAGCAGCATGCCACGAAGGAAACCATTGAATCAGCATTTGCATTTCTAAAAATGGTGCCATAACACCTTCAGAGGGATTGTAATCACAGCGAAGTAAAAGATACCTCTTAAGGGAAACTGAACTGGTTTTCACTCAAAGCCTACCAGTAGACTCCTCTCCAATGAGTACAGTAAAAAAAAAGGTTGTTCTTTTTCAAATCTAAATCACTGACACCGACTTCCAGCCTCCCTCAAGGCAAGTGTTGGGCACTTCAACCCTTCAATCCTTTAAAGTCGAATGGTTTTCTCAGCCCCTCTAAAGGAAGTTTGTGGCCTGGACATGGTATTTCATTTGCGTTAATATCACAAGTGCGATGGTCTGAGAATGACTCTAGATGTAGGAGGAAGTCCCTCTTCAAGTTTGATGTCACCATCACTTTTGACACTGTCTTACACCCCACCGTCTACCGCACTTATTGAAGGCAAGCTCCCCTCTTGGTCAAGTTTGAAACCACTGCCTTGCAGTGCTCTACAGAATTCCCTTTTAAGTGCCACCCTGTATAATATTTACGTCTTCCCCTGGGAATCATTGAGCTTATCATTCAGATGTAACTTTTGCTGTTATGATAAGTGTTTTGTCTGCTAGATACTGATGTATATTCCACATAAGACCACTTCCATGATTGTTCCTCTGCTATTGCCAAAAGGATGAGCTTGATTTCCCCAAGCTCAAAAGTGAGAAGACTGAAGTCCTTTGGTTATGTCTAAGCCTCAGATCAGTAAAATAAAGTTAGCATGTTTTTAGCCTCAAAACTCTGAGGAAGATTTTACCACTGCTCCCACTTTACAGCCACAGATGTTCAGTTAAGGAAATTGTGTCATCTCATCTTGACTATTGTTGGTCTTGGCCCTCTCTGCATGGTCATCCCCAAACCTTTTGTCTTCACCATGCTGTCTTCTGAACTCGTTTTTGTTTGCTTTTCCCACTCTGTGCACTCTACCATTGCTAAGTTAAAGACTGATAAATCCCCTGAAAAAGGACCTCCGTGTCACATGATGTACCAATAGAAAGGAAAAAGTCCATGCCTGGTACATTGAAAATGGGTCAAGTGCACTAGCCATGAGGATAAACAGGATTTTCCCAACACAGCTGAAGGATTAGAAGTATAAATCCAGCCAAGAGCAGTTATCATTCCTTCTCAATTATTATGAGGAAGCCATGAAGTGGAAGCAAGAATCTCAGATGCGGGGATTGAAAGACATTGATGAGAAACTGAGATACCAAATTAGTCTTCTGGAGGGACAGGCTAAGACATTTGGCACCACTGCACCACCTCCTCCTTATGTGCTTACCCAAATCGCTAGTAAGAACCAGTAGAAGTAAAGTAGAGGATATATTAGAAAGTCTAATTTTCCCTATACTAGCAGAAGATCCTGGGTGTGCATCGCAAGGCACACCTGGGAACAAAACAGCACTAGTCAATGGGCAAGCAGGAGGGGCACAGGAAAATCCACCACAAGCAAGCACAAAAAATCACAGTGAGCTCGGCAGCTGCAGCAAGCAGTGGCAAGACTTGCGTGAGGATAAGATGGGAGGTTGACTGAATGACACTCTGCTTGTCACCCTCAATGCGATCTCATTCATAACCCCACTACACCGCAGTGATGCTTAAAGATACTCTAAGGAAGACTACAGTACGAATGGTGAGATAGCATGCTCCTCCAGATAGCAAGGAGGATAATGATGACCACAATGACACTGCCTATATCCAAACAGATGCCATTCTACCCCAGAGTATTGAGGTTCCAGAGGAGGGTACCCAACCCGTCACCATTCATGTCCCCTGGTCTACCCCTGACCTACCAAATATTAGGCATCAATTCCCTAATATATGGAACAACCATAAACAGTTCTGTGAAGAATAGCAAACAGTATTTGAATGTTATAAACCTAAGTGGGGTGAGGTAATCAATTGTTATGCATTATTATAACAAATGAAGTAAGAGATTGATTATTAGAGAAGGTTAATTGGCCACAACAGGCACCTGTGGTTGAAGCTGCTCTTATTCCTGCTAATAATGCACTTTTGAACGCTGTTGTGGAAGTATGCCCTGTGAAAATGTCTTGGATCAAGGATAATAATTTCAAGCAGAACAAAGGTGAAACATTTGCTGATTACCTTGATCGTTTGAGGGATGTGTTTGATCTTTATTCTGGTATTGCTAATGAAATGGAAACCTTTCAAGAAACAACATTCGTTCAGGAGCTATTGCTGAAAGTACAGGAGCAATTTAATTTTACCTGCATCGGATGGCAAACTAAAACTCTTTCTGAATGAGTTTCTGTTGCAAATAACTGTATTGCTGTAACAGAAAGAAAGAAGGAAAGAAAGAAAGAAAGAAAGAAAGGTCTTCCAAAACTAAGCTAGTGTCTTTGCAAATGCACTTTTTCCAACAAATGGTTAGAAGGAAGGATGGGGGGAAATAGGACATCAAATTGCCTCTGGTGGGCAGAAAGTTGAGAGATCAGAATGAAGCCAAGGGCAGGGAATGGAAGATTCTGGTCCACCGGGTGGCTCATGCAGTTGGGACACTGGAAATGTGATTGCCTTATCTTGCCCCAAAGTTCACACAATCAGCCTGAACAGCATGAGTTATCCAAGATTTTACAAAATCGATATCCTCCATTTTAGGATAGTCCAAGGTGGCCCCACTGTTCTGTGAAACCTTATATTCCTCGAGATCAAAATGGGCCACACATAGGATGTAAATTCAATGAAAAGCCCACCTCCTGTCTTACTGATATTGGTGTTAGTTCGACTGCTCTGAGGACTCCTGAATTTCCTTCTCCACCACTCTCGGGCAAAACGACTGATGCAGTTGGCATTTCCAACATGTGTTCCTCATTATTTTGCTGATCCAGTGTCTATTTCCTTGGGTCTTATCACTGATCAACATATTTTCCTTCTGTGACCTACCTCATCTGCAAACCTCATTTGGCAGGATCTACTATGAAAATTGAATTGTACTATGTTCCACATGAATATTAGTCATTACCACGCACTCTTTTAACACCTGGTACTTTAAAACACATGCAATATACCGCCCCCACCTCCTTTCCACCCTGTAGTGCTAGAGGCACTCTTGTGGTTTGACACCACATGATGACCTTTGACTACCATTATTTTAATTGACTTTGGTGTGTTATTTTATCCTAGCCTGAATGTACGACGTCCTGCATATGCCTTGTTTCTCTTAAAGGTTTCTTTCTTGTCATCTTGCAGTTTTACAGTGGGAGCTGACACAGTAGAACAGCCTTGCCAAGAACAGAACGTGTGGGATGTGCATTTGAAAGCATGAGAGAGAGGAGTGGAATGTACTTTTTTACATTGAGAGATGAAGTATGTGATGCTATAGGCAGTGGTGCACAAATGTGCATTATGTTGTACATTGGCAAGAATTATGAAGTTCTTGCTATTGGCGTTGACATGGCCTCATGTCATCCTGAATTCTGACTCTGCCTTGCTTCAGCTTCTCTGCGCGCACAGACACACTTGCAAGTTGTTTGGGTTAATCACGTTCAAGGATTGTTTTGAGAGAGATTGTTTAATGTACCCTGGAAGGCTTTCGTAAGCTTCGTTAAGATAAAGGCTGGAACATGCAAGAATGTAGAGGGAACGTGGGAACTCCTTCCTGCCGTGGAATGCTTGCCTGGAAGCTGGCCAGTTCCAGTAAGTTTCCTTGGCGCAGAGGGGAAGACTCTCGAACCTTCTAGTGTGTGTTTTGAGGCTATAAAGCGGAGGGTTGTTGACAGCCAAGGTTGGGAGCTCACTTACAGAGTAGACGTACTGCTGTAAGACAAACGGAACCTGAGTCCCGGTCGAGAGTCCAAGCCCAGCTGTGAACGGGCCCCCCTCAGCTTGAGTTGGCAAGGATGTCGAGTGAACGATCGGGTGAGGTGATTTGTTTCTGACTAGTGCCATTGTGATGCGTGGTTCCAGTGGCTGTGGTCATTTGAGGTGTTTTCTTTGTGATGTGTGAATGAGTCAGAGTGCACATCCAAAGTAATGATTTGATGTATTTAGCGTACATATATATCTTTCTGCAGGACGTCCAGTATATTTTCTTGAGTGTTATATTATATTATTTGCTGCTTGTTTATTCATTAGTATTATTCATGCATTTAACTGTTGCATTTACCAAGCGTGTTATTATTGCTTGCATATAAATATATATCTCTATATATTTTTGAATGTTGTTCTTTTGGCTTCTGGGAAAGCCTTTCTGTTAGAGAGCATTGCATAAATAAACCCCAAGCCTTATTAAAAAAAAGAGAGTCTGCATTTTGTAAAATAAAACCCTTTTCTAGGTGTTGTTGTGTTTTAAACAAAAACCTCACCCGCAAGCTACAGAACATCCAGAACACCGCCGCAAGACTGGTCCTCAACCTGCCAAAACACTGCCATATCTCCCAACACCTGCGCACACTCCACTGGCTCCCCGTCGAGGCGAGAATCACCTTCAAGATGCTCACCCACGCACACAAGGCCCTCCACGGCACCGGACCAGCATACCTGAACAGCCGACTCAAATTCCACACCCCCCAAAGGACCCTACGATCAGCCCAGCTCTCCTACGCCGTGGTCCCCCGCACCAGAAAGATCAGATCGGGAGGCCGCTCCTTCTCCTTCCTCGCGGCCAAAGCATGGAACGTCCTTCCGCTCCACCTCAGACAGACAACATCGCTCCCCATCTTCGCAAGAAACCTCAAAACCTGTCTCTACGACAGACCCCCTCCTTGATGGAATGGAACCTGCACCCCCCACCCCTAGCGCCTTGAGACCCTTACGGGTGAGTAGTTGTGCTTTAACAAACCCCTGATTGATTGATTGATTTTACGTTTTGCTCCGCCGTGTTTGAGCCACAGTGTGGGAGATTCTGTATTATCTGAAAGGCGGAGCAAGACACACCCCTGACCTTCCCTATTTTTGCCCTACTTTCTCACTCAATGGCTATGTATACTCTTAGAGGCCATGACTGTGGTCAGAACTGTTTGTACTAGAATGTGCCCAACTGCTTGCTAATAAAGAATTGAAATACAAAATACATGCAAGCCACAGTTTGATTTTTACAGTGCATTGTATTACACTGTTGAACTTTACTATGGAAAAGTGGCAGTAAGTATTGATTTATACATATTCACTGTAAAAAAACAAATGTTAAAGTGACAGTATAGTTAGGTTTTGAAATAACACAAACACTAACAATTAAAAAGAAAAAAACGCTGAAATTCATCAGTTATAGTTTACTGAGCTAACTATAACTTGCACGCCCCACTTTGCACAGATTATGATGTCACACATTACATCACTCATGACATGTAAAATGACATCATTGATAACATTACTGATGATATCTCAAATGATATCATTGATGACATCACTGATGCGATAACTGATAACACAATAGTCATTTACATCATAGAATTACTGAGTGCACACTTGTGGATCCATAGCATGGATACAGCGTAAGCATTAGAGCCAATTGTAATTGTGCATGTTGAAAGTTTTTTGATGCCCCATTTACAAATCACTAAAGTTTGGGGTAGAAGTAGTGCTCTATTTTAAACAAAGTAAAGGCTAAGCACACCTGATGTTCGTTGTGACTTAAAGAGGAAACCTGATCCAAACAAAATGTGAGAAAGGCTGCTGTTGACAAAAGATTATCCACCAGTGGATATTTGGCCATGTGCCCATGTTAAATAGTTGCAATACGGTGGTATACACAAATTCTGTGTAACAAGCACATTCTTAAGGTGTGGATGTTTATTTTCAGAACTTTACTGAAGATTGTTAGGCACTGAGATTGTTGAAAAATGTACAATGTAAAGATGTCCCACTTATAAGTAGTGTTCTAAGATGGCTGTAAGTTTGTATGTGATTGTGCCAATCTCAGTTATTGTGTATTTCAATAAACTTGTCCATAGGGCCTGGAAGAAAGTGTCTTTTTAGTGGCAAATGAATACTTGTCAACCTTTTGACCTTGTTGCAGGGATTCTGCTTTGGAACCTAACTATGATTGGGACCATAGAACTTCAGTAGGTCGGGACTGAGTCACCATACCACCTCAGTACCAATGAGCCCGAGTCCCACTAGCTATAGTGTCTCACGTGCCTTCCTAACCATATCCAGAGAGACAAGTGAATTGACACCCCAGAACATAACAAGCCCGAACCTCTCAGGGATTGCGGTAACAGGACTTTCGCTCTCACACTCATACTCGTCCAAAATAAGATATAACAGAGACATGAAGGAAGTTTGAAATGTTTATTTAAACTATTGTGCTCAAGAAAGCAGTATTCGTACCACAATCAGAAAACAAATGCTTAGCAAAAATACTGTCAGCATAGTCAGTAAGCCATATATTATGAAAAGCCCTGTCATATTATAAGACAGATTAGCCTAACCCCCGTCCCCTTCTACAGAAGCAGAATGATTATAAAAGAAAGATCTTTGGGATTAGTAGCGGACCCCGTATCTTAGCATATACAGGTGGACATTCTACAGCTCAGGTACAGCCATGATCTCCTCACAGAAAGTCTCTCTCTCTATGTATGTTACATTACTGTGCATACTCATATGACAAGGCGCATATGCTCACAAATAACAGCTACACTCATGTGTTGTGTCTAGATGCTAGCGCCTGACCAGAATGAAATTACAAGGGACATTGTTGGTTGACCTCGTCTGCTGTGTTCAGACTAAATCCCACGAAAGAACAGAACGCAAAAACAGCTGCAAGTTCTGTGTGAAGATACGTGTCACAAAGATAAACGTGTTTATATAGTAACGTGTGCAAAGCAAATGCGACATGCATCATGCACAGTTAGGATAACATAGGGAAAACTACAATGGGCCATGCACTGAACACTTGACAACCTAAAATTGTGGGTCATGTGAAGTCTTTAAAAGATTAATCACATTAAGTTGAATAACAAATGGTGCACAGCTGTAGCATGTTGAATTACATCAATCCCACAAACCCTATAACACGGTGTCACAATGTTTGTATGATGTCACCAGTGATGTCATCAATGATGTCAATTGAGATGTAACCAGTGATGTCATCAATGATGTCAATTGAGATGTAACCAGTGATGTCATCAATGATGCCATTTAGCATGTAACTTGAGAGGTCCTAAGCAGTGCATGGCCAGGTTGCAAGTTATAGTAGGCTCAGTGAACTATAAATGATGAATTTCAGTAGTTTTTAGTTTTTACCAATCCAAAACAGTTTCCCTTTTGTGCTCACACTATGTATCCAATAATCTAATATATCTCAAATTAATTAGAGTGCACTGAATAAAATATTGCATATATCTTCTTCATCTATATCATTAAAAATGACTGTCTCCTTATATTAGAAAAATTGTATATTTATTCAAATTATTCAAGTAGGTTTAGTTAGGTCCACAATATGCAAATTCAGATTTAGGCTTGAATTTTGTAGGAGCATTGTGATCAAATACTATGTCTTGTTCTTCCAACATTGATTCAACATCTCTTGTGTCTCTATCCTCATCTTGTATTATCCACCAATGTAGTCAAAAAGTCAATGTCACCAATGGTGAGATCATCTAATGAACTTAAATACATCAATATTGGGGGAAACAAAGTCATAATTTTCTGTAGGTCAGAATGATAGGCCAAGACTAAGATCCCTGAGTTCTGTAGGTGTACAACTCCTGCTGGACAAGTTAATAACTGTATTGTTACCTGCCATTATAGTCCCTGTTGCTTGGCCCCGTCTGTGCTCCCATGGGGGTTGTCTCTGCTTCTTTTTTGTCTTTGTTTCCTCTTTTTCTACCTCTCCCACCACTGCCTCTTCCTTTTGAGCCTCTTTTTGGCCAGGGACTCTCCATCCGCCCTTTGCTGCAAGAGGGGCAATTGGTGTAAAATAAATTGTGGTTGGTTCTCCCCTTCCGAGGCACTGGCACCTCCCATGCCTGATGTGTGAGAAGTGTCGGTATCATTGGTTTGCTTATGGCTGGGTCTGAACTGGGGTGGCGAAGTGAGCTAAAGAACAATGATGGATTCAACCCAGATCTGTGACTGGGGGTGAGTGTGTGAAAAGTTTCAGCACTCCGTCTGTCTCCTTGTGTTTGCTCGGTATCATTGGTGGTATCTGGTTCTTTGCTGGCCAGCGCTGTAGAGATGGTGGCAGCTTCATTGATGTTTCCTTTGCCGGCATTGTATATATGATCAAAAGTCTTATTAAATGTAAGAAAACATTCTACTTGGTAATCCGCTGTATCACGTGCAAATTTGCTTTGTTTGCGTAGTTTTATGTCATTCTCCAATTTATCCAATGTGTGTTGCATTTCTCCCATGAATTTTTTAATCTGCTCTTGTTCTTTTGGGTATCGAGCCAGCTCTCTAATTCAGATTTTTCGTGAGAGCCTTTTTACGATCTGACCATGCATGTTTTATTAATATGGTAAGCATTGTTCTGGAGCAGTTAGTATGATTGTCAACGTACTCATCTATCATACAGGGATCTGGGTCCTCATATGTGGGTACTGTAAATATTCTAAGGTCTCTTGGAATCATGTCCATATCCAAATAGTTCTGTAGTGAGGTTGCTTCCCACCATCTGTTGAGTTCAAGTTTGGAGAGTTTCTCCAATCTGCCCAATTGCCCTGGAAGTGTGATGCTAGCATTACTGTTGCTTGTATTTGCACTGGCTTCAGTCTTGAGTGATGTCATTGACCATGTCATGAGTGATGTAATATGTGAGGTCATAAGCAGTGCATTGCGGGGGCGTAAGTTATAGTTAGCTCAGGTAACTATAACTGCTGAATTTTTATGGTTTTGTAAGACTGAAATGTGAGCCTAACTATAACTTCCCTGTAACCTTTGTTTTTTTTTGTGAATTTTGAATGTTTTTTTATTCTATTTCCTAACTATAACATCCCTGTAACCTTTGTTTTTTTCAGTGAGTTTCTAAGTTTTAAAAAAATTCTATTTCCTTACTATAATGTCCCTGCAACGTTTGTTTTTTTCAGTGAATTTTTAATGTTTTTTAAATTTTATTTCTTAACTATAATGTCCCTGTAACCTTTGTTTTTTTCAGTGAATTTCTATGGTGTTTTACATGTTATTTCCGAGTTATAATGAACACTGCAACTTTGGATTTTTTACTGAATTTTAAATATTTAAAGCATTTTATTTGCTAACTGTAACCTGTAACCATTGAGAGTAGGTGTGTGAGTGGCTGTATAGGTTAGTGAGTGGGTGTGAGTGCTTGTATAGGTTTGTGATAACATAACCTACATTTAGCCTAAAAAGGCCCTGTTCAACACATTCTGAAATAAAAGTAGATGCAGTATGCCATTATTGTTAAAAATACCCAGATACCCAAGTACTATTGTCCTTAGTACTCAAAGGTACGAATGATGCGCGTACAAGTTCACCGTACCATGTCGAGGAGTCAAAGGAATCCACCTCCAATTTAACGATGCATTTTCCAGTAGTATTTTCTTGAATTAAAATTACCCAGACGTAGGAAAAGACAGGGGTCTGTTCACAACTGGTTAAGAATGAGATTTCACAGGTTGCATAGAAAGAGGGGTGGTGGTTGACTGATTTAGGGTTGCTGCAATACAACCCTTACCAGAGTCCATGCTACATGTAGGATCGAGAGGCTGGGCTCGAACCCATACCACAGTCCAAACTACATGTAGGATCTATAGGCTGAGTTTGCACGCTCATCACAGTCCATGCTACATGTTGAATTTATAGACTGGGCTTGTATCTTTCCCACTGTGTGCACTACATGTTGGATATATAGGCCTAGCCTGCACTCCTACCACAGTCCACACTACATTTAGATTTATAGGCTGATCTGGTATCTTTCCCACCGTGCTACACCATGGTACTTACAATACGGTAACTTCGTAAAAGAAGAGCATCCTGGTAACTGAGGGTTGTCCTACCATTTATACTGTTAAATATATCTGGGTAGAGCACTCCTTTTTGTAACTGAATTACAGATCGTAATTCTAGGCCAAGAGATAGATCGTGCGGTTAGGTACTAGCTGCTAAAATCCAGTTTGATTTGTGGGTCTTATTTCAAACGTACTCAACTCTGTCTGTCCTTACGAGGTCAAAACATTAATCAGCATTAAACCAGCTCAGATTTTCATATTTGCGAGGTCTGTACATCAATATCTGTAAAATTGGATTACAATATCAGTTGTCATCTACAGCTCTTTGAAACGTCAAAGACTGTAACTTTAAACGCTATACTCAAATCACTACCTATTGTTATCACGTTCCTTTTCTCCAGCATGATTTGTGTATTCGCAAGTATTGTACACACCTGTGTAACTATGAAGTGTTTGCGCATGGTTTCGGAAAGGTAATTTGTTGCCAGTCGTTCTCAGACAGCTCATAGGGTTCTCAATATAAGGCTGTGTTGTCACGCTTGTGCTGGGAGAGTACAG
Source organism: Calotriton arnoldi (assembly GCA_963921515.1). Lineage (NCBI taxonomy): Eukaryota > Metazoa > Chordata > Amphibia > Caudata > Salamandridae > Calotriton > Calotriton arnoldi. The sequence goes on from CAWUFW010011183.1 coordinate 248,064, forward strand.
GCTTCCCTTTCTTTCTCTCTAAACATGGCCTTCTTGGTGATGTGCCTTTAATTCCATACAAGGCACTTGCGTGGGAGCTGGGCTGGGTTCAATTGTCATCGGTGTTAGGTTTTCTGTCATTTATCACATAAACATTTGCTCCAGTTTTTCTAATAGAGACCTCCTGGTGGCAGAACACAAAACTTCCCGAGCTCCAGTAACCCTCCGTTCAGCAGCAGGCCGCATCTGAGTTCTGGCTTCAGCTTTGTAAGCGGGGACAGATGAAATCTGGCAGAAAAACTACAGCTGTGGGCTTCAGAACTTGTTATGTGCCAGGAAGTGCACCGTTTGTCTGCATGTTTGGTGGCATGCCTCGTCCCACCCCTTTTTGCGCCCACAGCTGCCTGCTAGCGGTGCAAGTGCTGTCATTTCTAAAAGCGTGCTTGTGTTGCAGAGTATTTTTCAGCCATGGAGGCACTGACCCACTGAGGCAGCCGCCTGGTCCTGCCTCTCTCTGGTACATCATGCTGCGGCAGCCTTTCCTGTACATTGGCTGGTATGGAATGACTATACAGATTACAATGTGAGAAAGGGATAAGACCTTATAATACTAGTGATTAAACGGAGAGGGGCTGCATGGCCCCTTCCCTGGGCTGATTTCGGCCCCGGGGACCCCATATCTTGGGCCCCGGATGAAATTTAACGGAGGATGGAGGCTGTGTGGCCCCCCTCCCTGGATCAATTTTGGCCCCAGGGACCCCATCCCCTGGTGCCTGGCCACAAATCAATGGGGGAGAGGGGCCACTCTGCCCCCTCCCCAGGCCAATTTTGTCTCCGGGGACCCATCCCCTGGGGCCAGGTTATGTCTCACTGGGTGCCTTGGTCCCACACAGTCTGCATGATGGGGACCACAGGGGAGCCTCAAGGCCCCCGCGGTCCCAGTCGGCTTCCCGCCTCCTGTGGGAGCAAACATTGCTATTGTACACAGGGAGCTGCTGGAAATACAGCTCCATGCGTGTGAGAGCAATAGTTTCAACTCTTTCCTTGCCCGCATGTCTGTGAAAACTATGCTTCCAGCAAGTGGGAGCACTTTGACAGCTCCCGCTTGCTGGAAGCAGAGTGTTTGATTTTGCTTGGTGGGAGCTGTCACAGCTCTTGTAAAGAAAAAGCAAACAGCTATCTCCCGAGGGTGGGCTCCTCAGGAGATAGCAGGAGTCGGTCCTGGGGGATGGCGGTCACCAGGGCCATATATAGCTCCAGAAGGTGGGCCGTGCTGCCCCCCTCCTTTGTTATGCATGGGTCGGCCTCGGGGAGGTGGTGGTCCCCAGGGCTGTTTATGGCTCAGGACGGGGGCTGCCCTGACCCCCTTCTTCATTTAAAAAAAATATTTGGCTTTGGGAAGGTGGTGGTCCCCGGGGCCGGGAGTCAGAATGGACCCCCTCTTTAATATTTACTGCAGTCCTGGGGATGTGGTGGTCCCTGGGGCCCGGGGGGGTCTGCGTGGCTCCCCCTGTCAATGTTTTAAATTATAGCCCTGTGTCCTTGAGGCCTCCCCATTATAATTTACATAAGCCCCGGGGAGGTGGTGGTCCAAGGTGCATAAATATCCCTGTGCACCCCCTCCATGCTTTACAAATCTCTGCATGATTTTTAAAAGTTACAGTATCACTGTCATTGGAGGCTTTCAGGTTATAAACAGCGACATAGGCATGAAACACACAGTGCGGTGCTTTAAGTGGCTTCGTTAGCTCAGTCCTGCCATATCATAGTGTGTGCCAATTACCCCTCGGTTGCCGCTCATTCAAGAAATCTTACCCGCAGGTGCCAGTTTGAAACGCATCTGCTGAAATGAAAAGAATAATCACCTTACCCCTGAGTGCTCCGTAATCTGTTTGAAAGCATATATATATATATATATATATATTATCTAATGGCGGTCGCCAGTAGATAGTTATAGTTAGGACCTATTTTCCATAGGAAATCCGCGACATTCTATTTGAAATAACTCTCTTGCCGGTTGACGAATCTTCGCGAAATTTTCAAACTTTATGGCCCGCTCTGGTCCGCTCCTACCCTGAAAGTTTCGGGGTGATTCGCCAAGCGGGGGCCGAGAAAAAAGGGGGTCCCAAAACGTGTTTTCACCATTCATTTTCCCATAGGAAACTTTAGACACGGCTACAGCCTCGGACTGCTGAACGGAATTACACCAAATTTGGCAAAGAGGTAGTTCTTGGTTCAGAAAGAACCCTTTTGTTAAATGGTGTAAATCCGTTCAGTAGTTCCTGAGAAAATCAAAAGGAAAATCACATATATATCTATGGCCGCGTCGGATTCGCGCACCCTCCCGATCACGAGCTGCATGCTAATTGGCTGTCAACACTCCAAATCAGGAAGTGTTGGCAGCCATTTTGTCCCTCGGTAGAACCGAGGACAGAAACAAGTGCGCAAAGCGCAAAGGGGGCAGGGTAGAAACACCCTGACCCCTAGGTCTGCTCAGGGGTCCCACAAGGACCCCCTGGGCAGAAAGCATTTTTTTTTTAAAAATCGCCAGGATGCGCTCAGGGTGCGCGGATCCTGCTGATTAGAAAAAAACCCAGAAGAAACAAGTGCGCAAAATGCACAAAGGGGGCAGGGTAGAAACACCCTGACCTCTAGGCCTGCTCAGGGGGTCCCTCAAGGACCCCCTGGGCAGAAAAAAGCATTTGTAAAAAAATCGGCGGGATGCGCTCAGGGTGCGCGGATCCCGCCGAGAAAAACGAAGCGCGGTCTCCCGCGCTTCGTTAGTTAATTGGCCCCGGGTGGGCCAAGTCCCGGGGGCATGCAGGGTTTCATTTTAATATGTGGGGGGGCCTCTAAGGCCCCCCAAGCCCCGGGGACCGCCACCTCCCCGGGGCTTCTTTCTCCAGGGACCCTCAGGATTCAGGGGGACTTAATCCCCCAACTTAAAACGCGCCACGGGGCGCATTTGCACAGTGGTGAAGGGAGGGGCGGGGCTTCAGGTGACATGTGTGTCAAACAGGCCCCGTGGCGTGTTTTAAGATGGGGAATTAAATCCCTTCAATCCTGAGGGTCCCTGGGGGCCAACTAGCCCAACAGGTACGTCCAGAAAGCACCACAGAGCTGCATTGCAGAGAGGTGTAAAAGGGGTGTGGCCTCTGTACACATCTCTGCAACGCAGCCCCTGGCGCATACTGGAGGTTCCTGGTGGGCTAGTTGGCCCCCAGGGACCCTCATGATTCAAGGGGACTTAATCCCTCAACTTAAAACGCGCCACGGGGCGCGTTTGCACAGATGTCACCTCAGGCCCCGCCCTCCCCTTCACCATTGTGCAAATATTCCTCTAAAATCAGCCGAACTACGAATTCAGATTTACTCACCTGTTATCAGGAGAGGACCCAGTGCTGCATCTTTAGCCCAGCACTAATCCTGAAAAGTAATTTTAACCGTACTTACCAGTAACTTGAATTTCCTTCCATAGGATATCATTGCCTGCTTTTTGCTGAAAAAGTTTCTAAGTGTCGATTTTTGAAACATACAAATATTCCTCTAAAATCAGCCGAACTACGAATTCCGATTTACTCACCTGTTATCAGGAGAGACCTCAGTGCTGCATCTTTCAGCCAAGTACTGATCCTGAAAAGTAATTTTAACCGTACTTACCAGTAACTTGAATTTCCTTCCATAGGATATCATTGACTGGTTTCACTTGGAAATTCTTCTAAGTGTCGATTTTTGAAACTTTATAATATTCCTCTAAAATCAGCCGAAATACGAATTCCGATTTACTCACCTGTTATCAGGAGAGACCTCAGTACTGCATCTTTCAGCCCAGTACTGGTCCTGAAAAGTAATTCTAACCGTACTTACCAGTAACTTGAATTTCCTTCCATAGGCTAACATTGACTGGTTTCACTTGGAAATTCTTCTAAGTGTGCAGTTTTGGAACTTTATAATATTCCTCTAAAATCAACCGAACTACGAATTCCGATTTACTCACCTGTTATCAGGAGAGAACCCAGTGCTGCATCTTTAGCCCAGCACTGACCCTGAAAAGTAATTCTAACCGTACTTACCAGTAACTTATATTTCCTTGCATAGGAATCCATTGTCTGGTTTTCACCAGAAAAGTTTCAAAGTGTCGATTTTCACAAATTACAAATATTCCTTAAAAATCGCCTGTATGACTTAAACGCATTCTTTCAACTGTTTACAGGAGATGCACCAGTGCTGGATCCAGGATCCAACACTGAGTAAGAAAAAGTAACGCTAACACTACTTACCTGCTAAGTGAATTTCCTCCCATAGGATAACATTGGTGATTCTATGTGAAAAAGTTTCTAAGTGTCAACTTTTAAAATACAATAATATTCCTTAAAAATCACTACTGTAACCAAAACGCTTTTACTCAACTGTTTACAGGAGGTGTCCCAGGACTGAATCTAGGATCCAGTCCTGTGGTTAGAAAAGTAATCCATAAAGTAACTAATTGCATTTAACTAGAAATTCACATTCAGCTCAATGTTGCATTGTGTTTGAAATTGTGTTGCCCATTGCAACAACTGTAACTACTGTACTTAAAACTCTATTGCCTATTTGCAAACTATTTAAACTAAAGTAATTCATTCAGAGAAAGTATATTTTGTAATGTAATGTATAATGTAATTACAATGTAATTTAATAAATAAAATATCTAAAAATAAATTGTTTTAAAAATGTAGTAAATCAGTATCAAAAAATAAATATAACAATTAATACATTTAAAAATTGTCATTTACAAAACCTTTGAAATTCACTGAAAAAACCATAGGTTTTAGGGCGTTATAGTTAGAAATTAGCATTTAAAAACCTTTGAAATTCACTGAAAAACCATAGGTTTCAGGCACGTTATAGTTAGAAATTAGCATTTAAAAAACCTTTGAAATTCACAGAAAAAACCATAGGTTTCAGGCACGTTATAGTTAGAAATTAGCATTTAAAAACCTTTGAAATTCACTGAAAAACCATAGGTTTTAGGACAGTTATAGTTAGTTGGACATTTCACTCGTACAAAACCCGTGAAATTCCCCGTTATAGTTAGTTCAGCTAACTATAACTCACGCCCCGCAATGCACTGCTGATGACGCCACATATTACATCACTCATGACATGGTCAGTGACATCACTGATGACATCACTGATGACATCTCAAATGACATCACTGATGACATCATCCACGTGATAATCTGATGCACCTCCTCACACCCTAATATAACCTTTGATACACCCACTCTAAATTACAGACTGCCATTCGCAAAACCATAGACACTCCAACACCAATAACTACATACCCACTCACTGATTCTTAGGTCTACACACACACATCCACTCACTCACCCGTACAGTCACTCATACTTATGGTCACTCAGTACAGGACTATCATATGCACTCTTACTCCTATATAGACACTCAAACACCGCCACTCATCCATAGAGGTACTCACACACCTAGTCAGTCATGCAAATAATTAAACACACTGCCATTTACTCAGCTATACAGTTATACACACACCAGCTCACTTAATCATACAAATACTAGCACATTGTTACGCTCTTATACAATCACTGATACAAGCACACACTCATCCATACAGCCACTATCACAATCACTCACTCTCGCTAATAGCTATTTATATACTCCAACACACATATATACTGCCTTTCACATATGTAGTTACTCACACATGTACCACTGGGACATACATTCACTCACTAACACACTCTTACACACACTTACCCACCCATACAGTCTATCACAGATGCACTCTTCAAACCATCCACCCAGTGAATCACCCACTCACACATCTATGCACAGAGTCGCACACACCCCTCCCACACAAACACTCAGGCACCCATACAGATACTCAGACAACCATTCAATAACTCATATACACACTCATGTAGCTATTCACAAACACATGCAGCCACTTACACAGCAACAGACAGACGGATACAGACATTCACCCAGTTTAATCACTAACCCATGCATTAAGTAAGATACGTTAAATCACTCACTTATAGAGTCAGTCACGCACCTACTAAATCATCCATACAGACACTTATACACCCACTCATTCTTCAATACGTCTTTTCCTATATATATTAAAAATATTTAAACTTTACAGAAACACACAGTCACTGCATGATGTCAACAGTGATGTCATTTGAGATGTCATCAGTGATGTCATCAGTGATGTCACTGACCATGTCATGAGTGATGCAATATGTGATGTCATCAGCAGTGCATTGTGGGCGCGAGTTATAGTTAGCTGAACTAACTATAACGGGGAATTTCACGGGTTTTGTACGAGTGAAATGTCCAACTAACTATAACTGTCCCTAAAACCTATGGTTTTTTCAGTGAATATATATATATATATATATATATATATATTCACTGAAAAACCATAAGGTTTTAGGGACAGTTATAGTTAGTTGGACATTGCACTCGTACAAAACCCGTGAAATTCCACCGTTATAGTTAGTTCAGGTAACTATAACTCGCGCCCCGCAATGCACTGCTGATGACGTCACATATTACATCACTCATGACATGGTCAGTGACATCACTGATGACATCACTGATGACATCTCAAATAACATCACTGATGACATCACTGATGACATCATCCAGTGACTGTGTGTTTCTGTAAAGTTTAAATATGTTTAATATATTTAGGGAAAGGCGTATTGAAGAATGAGTGGGTGTAGAAGCGCCTGAATGGATGATTTAGTAGGTGCGTGACTGAGTCTATAAGTGAGTGATTAAACGTATCTTACTGGATGCATGGGTGAGTGACTAAACTGTGTGAATGTCTGTATCCGTCTGTCTGTTGTTGTGTAAGCAACTGCAGGGGTTTCTGACTAGCTAAATGAGTGTCTATATGGGTTATGGATTGGTTCTCTGAGTATCTGTATGGGTGCCTCAGTGTTTGTGTGGGTGGGGTGTGTGTGACTCTGTGCATAGATGTGTGAGTGGGTGATTCACTGGGTGCATGGTTTCAAGAGTGCGTCTGTGATGGACTGTATGGGTGGGTGAGTGTGTGTATGGGTGTGTTAGTGATTGAATGTATATCTCAGTGGTACATGTGTGAGTAACTACATATGTGAAAGGCAGTATATATGTGTGTTGGAGTATATAAATGGCTATAAGTGAGAGTGTGTGATTGTGAGAGTGGCTATATGGATGAGTGTGTGCTTGCATCAGTGATAATTAGGAGCGTAAGAATGTGCTAGTATTTTTATGAGTAAGTGAACTGGTGTGTATAACTGTATAGGTGAGTAAATTGGAGTGTGATTAATTATTTGCATGACTGACTAGGTGTGTGAATACCTCTATGGATGAGTTGCGTTGTGTGAGTGTTTATATAGGTGTATGAGTGCATATGATAGTCCTGTACTGAGTGACTGTAAGTATGAGTGACTGTACGGGTGAGTGAGTAGATGTGTGTGTGTAGACCTAAGAATCAGTGAGTGGGTATGTACTTATTGGTATTGGAGTGTGTATGGTTTTGAGAATGGCAGTCTGTAATTTAGAGTGGGTGTTTCAAAACTTATATTAGGGTGTGAGAAGATGCATTAAATTCTCACATGGATGATGTCATCAGTGATGTCATCAGTGATGTCATTTGAGATGTCATCAGTGATGTCATCAGTGATGTCACTGACCATGTCATGAGTGATGTAATATGTGACGTCATCAGCAGTGCATTGTGGGGCGCGAGTTATAGTTACCTGAACTAACTATAACGGGGGAATTTCATGGGTTTTGTACGAGTGCAATGTCCAACTAACTATAACTGTCCCTAAAACCTTATGGTTTTTTCAGTGAATTTCTAAGGTTTTTTAAATGCAAATTTCTAACTATAACGTGCCTGAAACCTATGGTTTTTTCAGTGAATTTCAAAGTTTTTTAAATGCTAATTTCTAACTATAACGTGTCTGAAACCTATGGTTTTTTCAGTGAATTTCAAAGGTTTTTTAAATGCTAATTCCTAACTATAACATGTCTGAAACCTACGGTTTTTTCAGTGAATTTCAAAGGTTTTGTAAATGACAATTTTTAAATGTATTAATTGTTATATTTATTTTTTTCATACTGATTTACTACATTTTTAGAAACATTATTTTTTTACATATTTTATTTTTTAAATTACATTGTAATTACATTATACATTACAAAAAATACTTTCTCAGAATGAATTACTTTAGTTTAAATACTTTGCACATAGGCAATAGACTTTTAAGTACAGTAGTTACAGTTGTTGCAATGGGCAACACATTTTCAAACACAATGCAACATTCAGCTCAATGTGAATTTCTAGTTAAATGCAATTAGTTACTTTATGGATTACTTTTCTAACCACAGGACTGGATCCTAGATTCAGTCCTGGGACATCTCCTGTAAACAGTTGAGTAAAAGCGTTTTGGTTACAGTAGTGATTTTTAAGGAATATTATTGTTTTTTAAAAGTTGACAGAAACTTTTTCTCATAGAATCACCAATGTTATCCTATGGAAGGAAATTCACTTAGCAGGTAAAAACTGTTATCGTTACTTTTTCTTACTGAGTGTTGGATCCTGGATCCAGCACTGGTGCATCTCCTGTAAACAGTTGAAAGAATGCGTTTAAGTCATACAGGCGATTTTTAAGGAATATTTGTAGTTTGTGAAAATCGACACTTTGAAACTTTTCAGCTGAAAACCAGACAATGGATTCCTATGGAAGAAAATATAAGTTACTGGTAAGTACGGTTAAAATTACTTTTCAGGGTCAGTGCTGGGCTAAAAGATGCAGCACTGAGGTCTCTCCTGATAACAGGTGAGTAAATCGGAATTCGTATTTCGGCTGATTTTAGAGGAATATTTTAAAGTTCCAAAACTCCACACTTAGAAGAATTTCCAAGTGAAACCAGTCAATGTTAGCCTATGGAAGGAAATTCAAGTTACTGGTAAGTACGGTTAAAATTACGTTTCAGGACCAGTACTGGGCTGAAAGATACAGCACTGAGGTCTCTCCTGATAACAGGTGAGTAAATCGGAATTTGTATTTCGGCTGATTTTAGAGGAATATTTGTATGTTTCAAAAATCAACACTTAGAAACTTTTTCAGCAAAAAGCAGACAATGATATCCTATGGAAGGAAATTCAAGTTACTGGTAAGTACGGTTAAAATTACTTTTGAGGATCAGTACTGGGCTGAAAGATGCAGCACTGAGGTCTCTCCTGATAACAGGTGAGTAAATCGGAATTCGTATTTCGGCTGATTTTAGAGGAATATTTTAAAGTTCCAAAACTCCACACTTAGAAGAATTTCCAAGTGAAACCAGTCAATGTTAGCCTATGGAAGGAAATTCAAGTTACTGGTAAGTACGGTTAAAATTACTTTTCAGGACCAGTACTGGGCTGAAAGATACAGCACTGAGGTCTCTCCTGATAACAGGTGAGTAAATCGGAATTCGTATTTCGGCTGATTTTAGAGGAATATTTGTATGTTTCAAAAATCAACACTTAGAAACTTTTTCAGCAAAAAGCAGGCAATGATATCCTATGGAAGGAAATTCAAGTTACTGGTAAGTACGGTTAAAATTACTTTTCAGGATTAGTACTGGGCTGAAAGATGCAGCACTGAGGTCTCTCCTGATAACAGGTGAGTAAATCCGAATTCGTAGTTCGGCAGATTTTAGAGGAATATTTGCACAATGGTGAAGGTAGGGGGCGGGGCCTGAGGTGACATCTGTGCAAACGCGCCCCGTGGCGCGTTTTAAGTTGGGGGATTAATTCCCCTTGAATCATGAGGGTCCCTAGGGGCCAACTAGCCCACCAGGAACCTCCAGTATGCGCCAGGGGGCTGCGTTGCAGAGACGTGTAGAGAGGCCACACCCCTTTTTACACCTCTCTGCAACGCAGCTCTGTGGCGCTTTCTGGATGTACCTGTTGGGCTATTTGGCCCCCAGGGACCCGCAGGATTGAAGGGGATTTAATTCCCCATCTTAAAACGCGCCACGGGGCCTGTTTGCACACATGTCACCTGAAGCCCCGCCCCCTCCCTTCACCACTGTGCAAACGCGCCCGGTGGCGCGTTTTAAGTTGGGGGATTAAGTCCCCTTGAATCCTGAGGGTTCCTGGGGGCCAACTAGCCCACCATGTACCTCCAAAAAGCGCCACAGAGCTGCGTTGCAGAGAGGTGTATAAAGGGGCGTGGCCTCTGTACACCTCTCTGCAACGCAGCTCCCTGGCGCATACTGGAGGTTCCTGGTGGGCTAGTTGGCCCCCAGGGACCCCCAGTATTCAAGGGGAATTACTTCCCATCTGCAAACGCGCCAGGGGGCGCGTTTGCAGAGTGGTGAAGGAAGGGGCGGGGCCTGCGGCCCGATCGTTTTTTTTTTTTTTCTGAAGGGGGCTGTGTGGCCCCCTTCCTTTTCTTATTTTTGGGCCCTGGGGACCCCATCCCCCAGGGCCTTACCCCTTTTTTTTTTTTATGAAAATTAAACTGGAAGGGGGCCGCGGGGCCCCCCTCCCCTGACCGAAAACTGCCCCGGGGGCCACACTTTAACATTCCTTTTAAGGAGGGGGCTGCGTGGCCCCCTCCTCAGGCCTCCTTTGCCCCGGGGACCCCATCCCCGGGCAGGCCTTTTTTTTTTTAAATAATTTCTGGGGAGGGGGCCGCGTGGCCCCCCTCCCGGGCCACTTATGGCCCCGGGGACCCCTTCCCCGGGGCCTGGCCTCTGGTTGGGGACTGTGGGGGTCCCCAAACCCCCACAGTCCCGCCGGCTCCCCGTGTCCTAAGGGAGCCGGCATTGCTTTCACACGGGGAGCAGCTAACATGCTGCTCCCCGTGTGGAAAGCAATTGTCTTTGGATACTAAGCGAGAGCAGGCTTCCTGCCTCTCTTCCAATATCCAAAGCAGTTTGCAATGACAGGACGGGAGCCGCGAGGCTCCCGTCCTGTCATTGCAAACAGCAGTGTCCCGGGGTAGGCACCCCGGGACACTGCAGGAGCCGGCCCTGGGGGGTGGCGGTCCCCAGGGCCACCACAGGCTCCAGGAGGGGGGCCGCACAGCCCCCCTCCCCACATCAGCAAAGCCCCGGGGAGGAGGTGGTCCCCGGGGCTTCGGGGATCCAAAACGGACCCCCATTTTAATTTGTTAGTGCCCCAGGGAGGTGGCAGTCCCCGGGGCATGTGGGGGGGCTCGAGCCCCCCCCACACAGGAAAAAGTAAAAAAAAAAAGAAGCCCCGGGGAGGTGGTGGTCCCCGGGGCTGCGGGAGGGCTCAGAGCCCTCCTGCACCATTTTAAAAAGAAAGCCCCGGGGGGTGGCGGTCCCCGGGCTTGGGGGCCCTTTGAGGCCCCCCATACATAAATTTAACCCCCCACCATGCCCCCAGGACTTGGGCCACCCGGGGCAAAATACAATCGAAGCGCGGGAGACCGCCCTTCGATTTTTTTTTTTTCGGCAGGATTCGCGCTCCCTGAGCGCATCCTGCCGATTTAAAAAAAAAAATGCTTTTTTCTGCTTAGGGGTCCTTGTGGGACCCCTGAGCAGACCTAGGGGTCAGGGTGTTTCTACCCTGCCCCCTTTGTGCGTTTTGCGCACTTTTTTTACTGCTTTCTTGTTCCTCGGTTCTACCGAGGAATAAGATGGCTGCCAACACTTCCTGGTTTGGAGTGTTGACAGCCAATTAGCAGACAGCTCGTGATCGGGAGGGTGCGCGAATCCGACGCAGCCATAGATATATATGTACTTTTACTTTTGATTTTCTAAGCAACTACTGAACGGATTTACACCATTTAACAAAAGGGTTCTTTCTGAACCAAGAACTACCTCTTTGCCAAATTTGGTGTAATTCCGTTCAGCAGTTCGGGCTGTAGCCGTGTCTAAAGTTTCCTATGGGAAATTGATTTTTTGACTCTTATTTTTTTAATTTCTCCGCAACTACTGAACGGATATACACCATTTAACAAAAGGGTTCTTTCTGAACCAAGAACTACCTCTTTGCCAAATTTGGTGTAATTCCGTTCAGCAGTTCGGGCTGTAGCCGTGTCTAAAGTTTCCTATGGGAAAATGAATGGGGAAAACACGTTTTGGGACCCCCTTTTTCTCGGCCCCCGCTTGACGAATCACCCTGAGACTTTCAGGGTAGGAGCGGACCGGAGCGGGCCATAAAGTTTGAAAATTTCGCGAAGATTCGTCAACCGACGCAAGAGTTATTTCAAATAGAATGTCGCGGATTTCCTATGGAAAATAGGTCCTAACTATAACTATCTACTGGCGACCGCCAGTAGATAATATATATATATATATATATATATATATATATATATATATATCCACGATTTCTTCCTGCAATTCCTTGATGCGATGAAAGAACCAAGCGGCACCACAGGCCTCAAATCATTATTATTTGTTTCACCATTAGTACAGTGCAGTATTTACAGTGATAGTCTACGCGTTTCGGCGTTAGCCTTCCACAGGACCATAGAGTCTTGTATGGTCCAGAACGTCTGTTTTTAAAGTGCCCATGACCTCTTTCCTTTCCTCTTTTTTTTTTTGCTTAACTTTATGTATAAAAGACAACTGAACCACGTATATTCAACCACTGTCAAGTGTGTGAAGTACATAATTATCAGTTGCTTTTTCTTTTTATCCTTTTTTCCTTTTCTTTGACATAATTTCTCAAACTATGTTGTATGTTTATACTAATTAAGGTAATATATATATATATATATATATATATTCACTGAAAAAAGCATGGGTTTCAGGGACGTTATAGTTAGAAATTAGCATTTAAAAAACCTTGGAAATTCACTGAAAAAACCACAGGTTTCAGGGACGTTATAGTTAGTTGGACATTTCACTCGTACAAAACCAGTGAAATTCGGCCGTTATAGTTAGTTCAGCTAACTATAACTCGCGCCCTCGCAATGCACTGCTCATGATGTCACATATTACATCACTCATGACATGGTCAGTGACATCACTGATGACATCACTGATGTCATCTCAAATGACATCACTGATGACATCATCCAGTAAGTGTGTGTTTCTGTAAAGTTTAAATATGTTTTATATATATATATGCCAAGGTGTATTGAAGAATGAGTGGGACACAGTATATATAAAAGACCATATACGACAATGACAAACATAGGAAGGAATATTCCCTTCAGAATGGGACCAAACAGTGCAGACACATATAATTAAAACTACCTAAAGGGCAACCATAATCATTCTTTATTCCTGTCACCCCTTGGTAGGATTAAAAATAAAATAATAGGGTATTCCGGGGAGGTAAACGCCCCTATACCCCTGCTGCGAATACCAACATGTTTCTGCCAATTTCTATGTGTCCAAAAGGATCACTCTGGCATTCATCAGGGTGTTGGTCCCTTGTTTTTTTGATGCAGACCCAAATAGGGTATTTATTACCTTCAATACTTAGACGGACAATATCCGCTATTGCTTCACTCTGGGGTAATTTCCAAGAGGACTCCTTTTCTGTGGAAGAATATTGACGTTAAATTAATATTCTACCGACCCTGTACTTATTCCCTTAAAACATCTAAACTTCACTCCAATTGATTCAACTGCAATTTGTCATAAAAACCAGCCTTCGTTTACATATTCAAACAGTGATCCACCCCTTGTGAGCACACCCTTACACATTCACATATCCTTGTGACTGTTACAACCACCGGCTATATCGTGCACAAACCCTCTCCATTGTCGTATATGTTCTTTTATATATACTGTGTCTTCACCACTAATCTTCATCTACATAAAAGATTATTTGCGCTCCACTCATCGTGTTGGTCTGCACCTGGGTGTTTGATGCGGCCCTATGATGAAGCATGACACTGCAAAGTGTGTGAGGGCAGTATTAAGACATTTTTGTCTGTCCCTGTTTCTTGTTGTCTTTGTAATAATGACTAGTGGTCGGTATTTGTAGGAGGTTTTGTGGAGTTCAGCACCTCCGGCAATGTTCGTTGTGTTTAGTCCTTCTCTGTTGTGTGAGATTTATGTCACTGACCATGTCATGAGTGATGTAATATGTGACGTCATGAGCAGTGCATTGCGGGTGCGCGAGTTATAGTTAGCTGAACTAACTATAACGTCCAAATTTCACTGGTTTTGTACGAGTGAAATGTCCAACTAACTATAACGGTTCTGGAACCTGTGGTTTTTTCAGTGAATTTCCAAGGTTTTTTAAATGCTAATTTCTAACTATAACGTCCCTGAAACCTATGGTTTTTTCAGTGAATTTCAAAGGTTTTTTAAATGCTATTTTCCTACTATAATGTTGCAAACATATTTTTTCTTATTTTTTTAATTGTTATAAAAATTATGTATTAGTTTGTACTTTGTAAAAGATAAATATTCATTTTTATTTATTTATTTTTTATAAAAAATTGTAGTCGTGCACCCATCGTGTACCGGTCTTGATCGGTGCGCGAATTCAAGCCGCCATTTTGGTAGCGTCGTGTAGGACACGCGCTTCGTAAACGACGGGTGCGCGAATTACGACCACACGTAACGTTACGCACAGAGTTGCGGAGCTCGCGCTGGGTGCGCGACTTCGCCGTAAATTTTTAACTTTTAAATCTATATATATATAACTTTTACATGTATATTAAAGCAAGAGATTATTTACTTTTTTTATAAAAATCATATATTTGTAAGTAGAATAAAGATAAATTATTCGTAAATATATTTTTTCGAATTCGCGATGGGTGCACGCTGGGTGCGTGCGCCATGTGCGACTCCAGGTGACCTTTTTAAAACAAGAATTTCATTGGTTGATAACTTTTTCATTCTAGAAGTTACAAGACCCCACCCAATTTTGTTCTTCCTTTCAGAACATCAGCAGAGAGACAGCACTTGTGATTTCTCTCTACTTTTTCTGGATTTTTTTGGTGTTTTTTCAAAACAGCAATTTGAAATGGCTTCTTCCAGCATCCAGCAACATCTTGATGCAGAGGAAGAAGATGACCAACAAGAACCTGTCAGAAAAAGATATGAGAGCGTCGTCTGGGCCTTCTTTTCCATCCCTGAAGGCCAAAAAAAGTTAAATGCATGAAAAGTTACGTGCACTATCTGCCAAAGTGTCCTGTCGCGTGGATCTGAAAAAAAATATTCATGCGGCACAGCGTCGATGCTCAAGCATCTCCAGACTATACACCCACGGGCCCTTGCACGAGATCAACACCGCCGTGATTTGGAGAAGCAGGCTGCGCAACAAGACCAATTTGGAGGGCCGAGCACATCATCTGGTTCTTCCACCGCAATGACAACAAACATTAAACCAGAATTCACAAGAATTAAACAATGTTGTATTAAATGCAACAAAGTTCTCTGCCATGGAGAACAATCCATGGACGCCATTGTGGTTGCAGTTAGAAACCACTTTTGTTAATTTTTTTGTTTTTGTTTTTGCAATCTGTTGTTAATTGCAAAATGTTGTGAAAGAATTCACAGTTCATTCTGTTTATTTTTTTATTTTTTATTTTTAAAAACACCAAACAAAATTTAAAAAGTTAGAAAATCACAAAAAAAAATACAAAAAGAAGAAAGAAAACGGTTCTCGTTAGAACCACCTATTCTGTTTAAAAAAGAGAAATTTGTATGTGCTGTATGAAGTGTATGGATAATATCTGCATAATTACATGGGTGCATGAGTACTGCTTGGATGACTGGAGAAGTGCTTGGGTAGTGGCAGAGTGATTGGATGAGTGCTTGGGTACTGTGTAGGTGATTGCAGGATTGCATACATAGTGCAATGGTGATTGCATGAGAATATGGGTAATGCCTGGGTGATTGCATGAGTACAAGCGTAGTGCTTGAGTGATTGAAAGAGTGCATAGGTAGTGTCTGGGTGATTGCATGAGTGCATCAGTAGTACATAAGTGCTTGTATGAGTGCATGGGTAGTGCCTGCATGATTGGACGAGTGCACGGGTAATGCCTGGGTGATTGCATTAGTATATGGGTACTGCTTGGGTGATTGTTAGAGTGTATGGGTAGTGCTTGGGTGACTGCATGAGTGCATCAGTAGTGCCTGGGTTATTGCAAGAGTGCATTAGTAGTATGTAGATGTTTGCATGAGTGCATGGGTAGTGCCTGCATGATTGGACGAGTGCATGGGTAATGCCTGGGTTATTGCATAAGTGCATGGGTAATGCCTGGGTGATTGCATTAGTATGTGTGTAGTGCTTGGGTGATTGGAAGAGTGTATGGGTAGTGTTTGGGTGATTGCATGAGTGCATCAGTAGTGCCTGGGTTATTGCATGAGTGCATCAGTAGCACATAGGTGCTTCCATAAGTGCATGGTTAGTGCCTGCATGATTGGACGAGTGCATGGGTAATGCCTGGGTTATTGCACAAGTGCATGAGTAATGCCTGGGTGATTGCATTGCTATATGGGTAGTGCTTGAGTGATTGAAAGAGTGCATGGACAGTGGCTGGGTGATTGCATGAGTGCATCAGTAGTACGTAGGTGCTTCCATAAGTGCATGGGTAATGACTTGATGATTGCATGAGCGTATGGGATGAGCCTGCGTGATTATAAGAGTGCAAGAGTAGTGTGTGGTGATTTTATAAGTGCTTGGGTATTGGTGGAGTGTTTGGATAAGTGTATGGCTAGTAGCTTGGTGATTAGAGGAGTGCATGGGTAGTGCACGGGTGAATACAGCAGTGAATGGGTAGTGCCTGAGTTATTGCATCAGTGGATGAATAGTGCCTGGGTGATTGCAGGAGTGCTTTTGTAATGGATGGGTGATTTTGTAAGTGCATGGGTACTGCTTGGATGATTATATAAGTTCATGGGTAATGACTGCGAGATTGCATCAGTGCAGAGGTAATGTATCGGTGATTGCAAGAGTACATGGGTAATACCTGAGTCTTTGCATGAGTTTATGGGTACTGCCTGAATCAATATATGAGTGCATAGGTATTACGTGTATGATTGCAGGACTGCAAGAGTAGTGCTTGGTGATTTTAAAAGTGCTAGGGTAGTGACAGACAGATTGGATAAGTGCATGGGTACTTGCTGAGTGATTCGAGGAGTGCATGAGTACTGCATGGGTGATTGGACCAGTGCATGAGTAGTGTCTGGGTTATTCCATGGGTGCATGGATACTCCCTGGGTGATTACAGGAGTGCAATGGTAGTATGTCCTGATTTTATAAGTGTTTGAGTAGGGGCGGAAGGATAGTAGGAGTGCATGGGTACTGGCTGGATGATTGGAGGAGTGCATGGGTAGTGCATGGGTGATTGGAGGAGAGCATGAGGAGTGTCTGGGTTATTACATGAGTGGATGAGTTGTGCGTGGTTGATTGGAGGACTGCATTAGTAATGGCTGATTGATTTTCTAAGTACATAGGTACTGCTTACTTGATTTTGTAAGTGCATGGGAAATGGTTCTGACATTTCATGAGTGCAGACGTAATGTATGGCTCATTAGAAGAGTGCATGGGTAATGTCTAAGTGTCTACATAAGTTTATGGGTAATTCCTGAATCATTGTATGAGTGCATAGGTATTACATGTGTGATTACAGGACTGTAAGAGTAGTTCATGGTGATTTTATAACTGCTTAAGTAGTGACAAAGAGATTGGATAAGTGCATGAGTACTGGCTGGGTGACTCGAGCAGTGCATGGGTAGTGAATGGGTGATTGCAGCACTGCATCAGTAGTGTCTGAGTTATTGCATGAGTGCATGGGTGGTGCCTGGGTGATTTGAGAGGTGCAAGGGTAGTACGTGATGATTTCATAAGTGCTTGGGTAGTGGCAAAGGGATTAGATGAGTGCTTGGGCACTGGCTGAGTGATTGAAGGAGTGCATGGATAGTTCATGGCTGATTGAAGCAGTGCATGAGTAGTGTCTGGGTTATTGCATGAGTGGATGATTTGGGCCTGATTATTGCAGGAGTACATTGGTAATGCCTAGGTGATTTTGTAAGGGCATTGGTACTGCTTGGATGATTTTGTAACTACATGGGTAATGGCTGTGAGATTGCATCAGTGCAGAGGTAATGTATGGGTGATTGCAAGAGTGCATGGGTAATGCCTGAGTCTTCGCATGAGTTTATGGGTAATGCATGGATGATTGCATAAGTGCATGGGTAGTACCTGTGCAATTGAAGGACTGTAAGAGTAGAGCATGGTGATTTTATAAGTGCTTGGGCAGTGACAGAGGGTTTGGATGAGTGCATGGGTACTGGGTGGGTCATTAGGTGAGTGCATGGGTAGTGCATGGGTGATTGGAGCAGTCCATGGTTAGTGCCTGGATTATTGCATGAGTAGATGAGTTGTGCCTGGGTGATTGAAGGAGTGCATTAGTAATGGATGGGTGATTTTGTAAGTGCATGGATACTGCTTGAGTGATTTTGTAAGTGCATGGGTAATGGCTGTGAGATTCCATGAGTGCAGAGGTAATGTATGGCTGATTAGAAGAGTGCATAGGTAATGTTTGAGTGTTTGCATAAGTTTATGGGTACTGCCTGAATCAATATATGAGTGCATAGGTATTACGTGTATGATTGCAGGACTGCAAGAGTAGTGCATGATGATTTTATAAGTGCTTCGGTAGTGACAGACAGATTGGATAAGTGCATGGGTACTGGCTGAGTGATTCGAGGAGTGCATGAGTACTGCATGGGTGATTGGAGCAGTGCATGAGTACTGTCTGGGTTATTCCATGGATGCATGGATACTCCCTGGGTGATTAGAGGAGTACAATGGTAGTGTGTCCTGATTTTATAAGTGCTTGAGTAGGGGTGGAGGGATAGTAGGAGTGCATGGGTACTGGCTGGATGATTGGAGGAGTGCATGGGTAGTGCTTCGGTGATTTTATAAGTGCTTGGGTAGTGGCAGAGTGATTATATGAGCGATTGGGTACTAACTGTGTGTGTAGAGGATTGTATGGGTACTGCATGGTTGATTGCATGAGTGCAGGAGTAATGTCTGGGTGATTGGAGAAGTGCATGGATACTGGGTGGGTAATTGAAGGACAAAATAAGTGGACGATTGCAGAAGTGTATAGGTACTACCAGACTGATTAAAGGTGTGTATTAGTAATGCCTGGGTGATTTGGAAAGTATATACGTTATGGTTTAGTAATTGAAAGAGTGCATGAGTATTACTGAGGTGATTTGAGAAGTGAGATGATTGAATGTGAAAATATGAATAACTGCAATAAAAATGACTGTAATCATTAATTCATACTTTTATGTTTATTACATTATTTCAACTTACCTTCTGTATTGAGGTAGATATCAAACTCATTGAAACTATTTTATAGTTGTTTTATTATAAATTAAATTTAAAATATTTCCAAACTTTAGTTTTACTGTCTGTAAAAAGACAAGAAAAAATACTGTTATTGCAAATACTATTATATGTTAATAACACAACATAATTTTAAAAATACATAACATATTCAGGTTTTCTTTTTGCTGTTTTCAGATTCTTCTGAATTTCACCATACACATTGATTTCAATGTTGATCATCATAAAACAGCGGGCAGAAAAATACAATCAAGAAGATGGTGAGGAGGCCGGCAAATTATTGGCATGGAAGGCTAAAACCGATAGGGTTCGTAACCTTATTAAACAAATTGATGATGTGCATACTAACTTGTCGACAACTAATGATGAAGAGATAGGAGAAGCCTTTTTCACTTTTTTTAAAGATTTATATAACGAAGATAATGATGTAGACAGCACATGTGCACGCGAATGGCTAAACCAGATCAATCTCACCCCCTTAGATTCCGCTCAGCGAGAGAACTTAGAGCTTGAGATTTCACAACAGGAGGTCAGGAAGGCTTTTTCAGCCTGTAAGACAGGTAAGGCTGCCGGGCCGGATGGCCTTCCTATGGAATTATATAGAAGTCTAGGAGAGGCGATAATTCCATTCATGACAACTCTATTCAACAAAATTTTGGTCGAAGGAGTTAGACCCCCCACCTCATGGGGTGAAGCCAATATAACACTGATCTTAAAACCAGGCAAATCTTCAACTAAATGCGGGTCATACCGACCAATTTCACTTTTAAACAACGATTATAAGATTTTTTCCAGAATATTGGCAGACAGGTTGGGTGCGGTAGCGGGAGGTCTGTTACATGCAGACCAAAAGGGTTTTTTGAGAGGCAGGAATCTCTATGACCTTACCCATGATTTTATAGGTGCCATTGACTTTGCCTCCACTTTTTCACTCCCTTTGGCAGCAATGACACTGGATGCCACTAAGCTGATACAAAGGGATGATGGACGGAACGTTTGAGCCAATCAAACACTCACCCCCAGTCAACTGATCTGGGTATAATCCATCATCATTCTTTAGCTCACTCCACCACCCCAGTTCAGACATGGCCATATGCAAATCAGTCTGACCCTGTGCCTCATGGGAACAGTCCAGCCCGAACTGCCAAGCCATGTCTTCCCTGGACCGGAAACAAGCATCCTAGGACCGGTTTCTGGCATTCCAGCCGTCATCAGCCAGGCTTGCTTGAATCCAGTGGCAAAGTGAGCAAGGGACCCACGTCTGGGCATACCTCCGCCAACTTATGGCGAACAAAGCTGATACAAAAGGGGATGATGGACGGAACGTTTGAGCCAATCAAACACTCACCCCCAGTCAACTGATCTGGGTTTAATCCATCATCATTCTTTAGCTCACTCCACCACCCCAGTTCAGACATGGCCATATGCAAATCAGTCTGACCCTGTGCCTCATGGGAACAGTCCAGCCCGAACTGCCAAGCCATGTCTTCCCTGGACCGGAAACAAGCATCCTAGGACCGGTTTCTGGCATTCCAGCCGTCATCAGCCAGGCTTGCTTGAATCCAGTGGCAAAGTGAGCAAGGGACCCACGCCTGGGCATACCCCCGCCAACTTATGGCGAACAAAGCGATACAAAAGGGGATGATGGACGGAACGTTTGAGCCAATCAAACACTCACCCCCAGTCAACTGATCTGGGTTTAATCCATCATCATTCTTTAGCTCACTCCACCACCCCAGTTCAGACATGGCCATATGCAAATCAGTCTGACCCTGTGCCTCATGGGAACAGTCCAGCCCGAACTGCCAAGCCATGTCTTCCCTGGACCGGAAACAAGCATCCTAGGACCGGTTTCTGGCATTCCAGCCGTCATCAGCCAGGCTTGCTTGAATCCAGTGGCAAAGTGAGCAAGGGACCCACGTCTGGGCATACCCCCGCCAACTTATGGCGAACAAAGCGATACAAAAGGGGATGATGGACGGAACGCTTGAGCCAATCAAACACTCACCCCCAGTCAACTGATCTGGGTTTAATCCATCATCATTCTTTAGCTCACTCCACCACCCCAGTTCAGACATGGCCATATGCAAATCAGTCTGACCCTGTGCCTCATGGGAACAGTCCAGCCCGAACTGCCAAGCCATGTCTTCCCTGGACCGGAAACAAGCATCCTAGGACCGGTTTCTGGCATTCCAGCCGTCATCAGCCAGGCTTGCTTGAATCCAGTGGCAAAGTGAGCAAGGGACCCACGTCTGGGCATACCCCGCCAACTTATGGCGAACAAAGCGATACAAAAGGGGATGATGGACGGAACGCTTGAGCCAATCAAACACTCACCCCCAGTCAACTGATCTGGGTTTAATCCATCATCATTCTTTAGCTCACTCCACCACCCCAGTTCAGACATGGCCATATGCAAATCAGTCTGACCCTGTGCCTCATGGGAACAGTCCAGCCCGAACTGCCAAGCCATGTCTTCCCTGGACCGGAAACAAGCATCCTAGGACTGGTTTCTGGCATTCCAGCCGTCATCAGCCAGGCTTGCTTGAATCCAGTGGCAAAGTGAGCAAGGGACCCACGCCTGGGCATACCCCCGCCAACTTATGGCGAACAAAGCGATACAAAAGGGGATGATGGACGGAACGCTTGAGCCAATCAAACACTCACCCCCAGTCAACTGATCTGGGTTTAATCCATCATCATTCTTTAGCTCACTCCACCACCCCAGTTCAGACATGGCCATATGCAAATCAGTCTGACCCTGTGCCTCATGGGAACAGTCCAGCCCGAACTGCCAAGCCATGTCTTCCCTGGACCGGAAACAAGCATCCTAGGACCGGTTTCTGGCATTCCAGCCGTCATCAGCCAGGCTTGCTTGAATCCAGTGGCAAAGTGAGCAAGGGACCCACGCCTGGGCATACCCCGCCAACTTATGGCGAACAAAGCGATACAAAAGGGGATGATGGACGGAACGTTTGAGCCAATCAAACACTCACCCCCAGTCAACTGATCTGGGTTTAATCCATCATCATTCTTTAGCTCACTCCACCACCCCAGTTCAGACATGGCCATATGCAAATCAGTCTGACCCTGTGCCTCATGGGAACAGTCCAGCCCGAACTGCCAAGCCATGTCTTCCCTGGACCGGAAACAAGCATCCTAGGACCGGTTTCTGGCATTCCAGCCGTCATCAGCCAGGCTTGCTTGAATCCAGTGGCAAAGTGAGCAAGGGACCCACGTCTGGGCATACCCCGCCAACTTATGGCGAACAAAGCGATACAAAAGGGGATGATGGACGGAACGTTTGAGCCAATCAAACACTCACCCCCAGTCAACTGATCTGGGTTTAATCCATCATCATTCTTTAGCTCACTCCACCACCCCAGTTCAGACATGGCCATATGCAAATCAGTCTGACCCTGTGCCTCATGGGAACAGTCCAGCCCGAACTGCCAAGCCATGTCTTCCCTGGACCGGAAACAAGCATCCTAGGACCGGTTTCTGGCATTCCAGCCGTCATCAGCCAGGCTTGCTTGAATCCAGTGGCAAAGTGAGCAAGGGACCCACGTCTGGGCATACCCCCGCCAACTTATGGCGAACAAAGCGATACAAAAGGGGATGATGGACGGAACGCTTGAGCCAATCAAACACTCACCCCCAGTCAACTGATCTGGGTTTAATCCATCATCATTCTTTAGCTCACTCCACCACCCCAGTTCAGACATGGCCATATGCAAATCAGTCTGACCCTGTGCCTCATGGGAACAGTCCAGCCCGAACTGCCAAGCCATGTCTTCCCTGGACCGGAAACAAGCATCCTAGGACCGGTTTCTGGCATTCCAGCCGTCATCAGCCAGGCTTGCTTGAATCCAGTGGCAAAGTGAGCAAGGGACCCACGTCTGGGCATACCCCGCCAACTTATGGCGAACAAAGCGATACAAAAGGGGATGATGGACGGAACGCTTGAGCCAATCAAACACTCACCCCCAGTCAACTGATCTGGGTTTAATCCATCATCATTCTTAGCTCACTCCACCACCCCAGTTCAGACATGGCCATATGCAAATCAGTCTGACCCTGTGCCTCATGGGAACAGTCCAGCCCGAACTGCCAAGCCATGTCTTCCTGGACCGGAAACAAGCATCCTAGGACCGGTTTCTGGCATTCCAGCCGTCATCAGCCAGGCTTGCTTGAATCCAGTGGCAAAGTGAGCAAGGGACCCACGTCTGGGCATACCCCCGCCAACTTAGGGCGAACAAAGCGATACAAAAGGGGATGATGGACGGAACGCTTGAGCCAATCAAACACTCACCCCCAGTCAACTGATCTGGGTTTAATCCATCATCATTCTTAGCTCACTCCACCACCCCAGTTCAGACATGGCCATATGCAAATCAGTCTGACCCTGTGCCTCATGGGAACAGTCCAGCCCGAACTGCCAAGCCATGTCTTCCCTGGACCGGAAACAAGCATCCTAGGACCGGTTTCTGCATTCCAGCCGTCATCAGCCAGGCTTGCTTGAATCCAGTGGCAAAGTGAGCAAGGGACCCACGTCTGGGCATACCCCCGCCAACTTAGGGCGAACAAAGCGATACAAAAGGGGATGATGGACGGAACGCTTGAGCCAATCAAACACTCACCCCAGTCAACTGATCTGGGTTTAATCCATCATCATTCTTTAGCTCACTCCACCACCCCAGTTCAGACATGGCCATATGCAAATCAGTCTGACCCTGTGCCTCATGGGAACAGTCCAGCCCGAACTGCCAAGCCATGTCTTCCCTGGACCGGAAACAAGCATCCTAGGACCGGTTTCTGGCATTCCAGCCGTCATCAGCCAGGCTTGCTTGAATCCAGTGGCAAAGTGAGCAAGGGACCCACGTCTGGGCATACCCCGCCAACTTATGGCGAACAAAGCGATACAAAAGGGGATGATGGACGGAACGCTTGAGCCAATCAAACACTCACCCCCAGTCAACTGATCTGGGTTTAATCCATCATCATTCTTTAGCTCACTCCACCACCCCAGTTCAGACATGGCCATATGCAAATCAGTCTGACCCTGTGCCTCATGGGAACAGTCCAGCCCGAACTGCCAAGCCATGTCTTCCTGGACCGGAAACAAGCATCCTAGGACCGGTTTCTGGCATTCCAGCCGTCATCAGCCAGGCTTGCTTGAATCCAGTGGCAAAGTGAGCAAGGGACCCACGTCTGGGCATACCCCGCCAACTTAGGGCGAACAAAGCGATACAAAGGGGATGATGGACGGAACGCTTGAGCCAATCAAACACTCACCCCCAGTCAACTGATCTGGGTTTAATCCATCATCATTCTTTAGCTCACTCCACCACTCCCAGTTCAGACATGGCCATATGCAAATCAGTCTGACCCTGTGCCTCATGGGAACAGTCCAGCCCGAACTGCCAAGCCATGTCTTCCTGGACCGGAAACAAGCATCCTAGGACCGGTTTCTGGCATTCCAGCCGTCATCAGCCAGGCTTGCTTGAATCCAGTGGCAAAGTGAGCAAGGGACCCACGTCTGGGCATACCCCAGCCAACTTAGGGCCAACAATAACGGCTGAAATGCCAGAAACCGGTCCTAGGATGCTTGTTTCCGGTCCAGGGAAGACATGGCTTGGCAGTTCGGGCTGGACTGTTCCCATGAGGCACAGGGTCAGACTGATTTGCATATGGCCATGTCTGAACTGGGGTGGTGGAGTGAGCTAAAGAATGATGATGGATTAAACCCAGATCAGTTGACTGGGGGTGAGTGTTTGATTGGCTCAAACGTTCCGTCCATCATCCCCTTTTGTATCGCTTTGTTCGCCCTAAGTTGGCGGGGGTATGCCCAGACGTGGGTCCCTTGCTCACTTTGCCACTGGATTCAAGCAAGCCTGGCTGATGACGGCTGGAATGCCAGAAACCGGTCCTAGGATGCTTGTTTCCGGTCCAGGGAAGACATGGCTTGGCAGTTCGGGCTGGACTGTTCCCATGAGGCACAGGGTCAGACTGATTTGCATATGGCCATGTCTGAACTGGGGTGGTGGAGTGAGCTAAAGAATGATGATGGATTAAACCCAGATCAGTTGACTGGGGGTGAGTGTTTGATTGGCTCAAACGCTCCGTCCATCATCCCCTTTTGTATCGCTTTGTTCGCCCTAAGTTGGCGGGGGTATGCCCAGACGTGGGTCCCTTGCTCACTTTGCCACTGGATTCAAGCAAGCCTGGCTGATGACGGCTGGAATGCCAGAAACCGGTCCTAGGATGCTTGTTTCCGGTCCAGGGAAGACATGGCTTGGCAGTTCGGGCTGGACTGTTCCCATGAGGCACAGGGTCAGACTGATTTGCATATGGCCATGTCTGAACTGGGGTGGTGGAGTGAGCTAAAGAATGATGATGGATTAAACCCAGATCAGTTGACTGGGGGTGAGTGTTTGATTGGCTCAAACGCTCCGTCCATCATCCCCTTTGTATCGCTTTGTTCGCCCTAAGTTGGCGGGGGTATGCCCAGACGTGGGTCCCTTGCTCACTTTGCCACTGGATTCAAGCAAGCCTGGCTGATGACGGCTGGAATGCCAGAAACCGGTCCTAGGATGCTTGTTTCCGGTCCAGGGAAGACATGGCTTGGCAGTTCGGGCTGGACTGTTCCCATGAGGCACAGGGTCAGACTGATTTGCATATGGCCATGTCTGAACTGGGGTGGTGGAGTGAGCTAAAGAATGATGATGGATTAAACCCAGATCAGTTGACTGGGGGTGAGTGTTTGATTGGCTCAAACGCTCCGTCCATCATCCCCTTTTGTATCGCTTGTTCGCCTCTAAGTTGGCGGGGGTATGCCCAGACGTGGGTCCCTTGCTCACTTTGCCACTGGATTCAAGCAAGCCTGGCTGATGACGGCTGGAATGCCAGAAACCGGTCCTAGGATGCTTGTTTCCGGTCCAGGGAAGACATGGCTTGGCAGTTCGGGCTGGACTGTTCCCATGAGGCACAGGGTCAGACTGATTTGCATATGGCCATGTCTGAACTGGGGTGGTGGAGTGAGCTAAAGAATGATGATGGATTAAACCCAGATCAGTTGACTGGGGGTGAGTGTTTGATTGGCTCAAACGTTCCGTCCATCATCCCCTTTTGTATCGCTTGTTCGCCCTAAGTTGGCGGGGGTATGCCCAGACGTGGGTCCCTTGCTCACTTTGCCACTGGATTCAAGCAAGCCTGGCTGATGACGGCTGGAATGCCAGAAACCGGTCCTAGGATGCTTGTTTCCGGTCCAGGGAAGACATGGCTTGGCAGTTCGGGCTGGACTGTTCCCATGAGGCACAGGGTCAGACTGATTTGCATATGGCCATGTCTGAACTGGGGTGGTGGAGTGAGCTAAAGAATGATGATGGATTAAACCCAGATCAGTTGACTGGGGTGAGTGTTTGATTGGCTCAAACGCTCCGTCCATCATCCCCTTTTGTATCGCTTTGTTCGCCCTAAGTTGGCGGGGGTATGCCCAGACGTGGGTCCCTTGCTCACTTTGCCACTGGATTCAAGCAAGCCTGGCTGATGACGGCTGGAATGCCAGAAACCGGTCCTAGGATGCTTGTTTCCGGTCCAGGGAAGACATGGCTTGGCAGTTCGGGCTGGACTGTTCCCATGAGGCACAGGGTCAGACTGATTTGCATATGGCCATGTCTGAACTGGGGTGGTGGAGTGAGCTAAAGAATGATGATGGATTAAACCCAGATCAGTTGACTGGGGGTGAGTGTTTGATTGGCTCAAACGTTCCGTCCATCATCCCCTTTGTATCGCTTTGTTCGCCCTAAGTTGGCGGGGTATGCCCAGACGTGGGTCCCTTGCTCACTTTGCCACTGGATTCAAGCAAGCCTGGCTGATGACGGCTGGAATGCCAGAAACCGGTCCTAGGATGCTTGTTTCCGGTCCAGGGAAGACATGGCTTGGCAGTTCGGGCTGGACTGTTCCCATGAGGCACAGGGTCAGACTGATTTGCATATGGCCATGTCTGAACTGGGGTGGTGGAGTGAGCTAAAGAATGATGATGGATTAAACCCAGATCAGTTGACTGGGGGTGAGTGTTTGATTGGCTCAAACGCTCCGTCCATCATCCCCTTTGTATCGCTTTGTTCGCCCTAAGTTGGCGGGGGTATGCCCAGACGTGGGTCCCTTGCTCACTTTGCCACTGGATTCAAGCAAGCCTGGCTGATGACGGCTGGAATGCCAGAAACCGGTCCTAGGATGCTTGTTTCCGGTCCAGGGAAGACATGGCTTGGCAGTTCGGGCTGGACTGTTCCCATGAGGCACAGGGTCAGACTGATTTGCATATGGCCATGTCTGAACTGGGGTGGTGGAGTGAGCTAAAGAATGATGATGGATTAAACCCAGATCAGTTGACTGGGGGTGAGTGTTTGATTGGCTCAAACGTTCCGTCCATCATCCCCTTTTGTATCGCTTTGTTCGCCCTAAGTTGGCGGGGTATGCCCAGACGTGGGTCCCTTGCTCACTTTGCCACTGGATTCAAGCAAGCCTGGCTGATGACGGCTGGAATGCCAGAAACCGGTCCTAGGATGCTTGTTTCCGGTCCAGGGAAGACATGGCTTGGCAGTTCGGGCTGGACTGTTCCCATGAGGCACAGGGTCAGACTGATTTGCATATGGCCATGTCTGAACTGGGGTGGTGGAGTGAGCTAAAGAATGATGATGGATTAAACCCAGATCAGTTGACTGGGGGTGAGTGTTTGATTGGCTCAAACGTTCCGTCCATCATCCCCTTTGTATCGCTTTGTTCGCCCTAGGTTGGCGGGGTATGCCCAGACGTGGGTCCCTTGCTCACTTTGCCACTGGATTCAAGCAAGCCTGGCTGATGACGGCTGGAATGCCAGAAACCGGTCCTAGGATGCTTGTTTCCGGTCCAGGGAAGACATGGCTTGGCAGTTCGGGCTGGACTGTTCCCATGAGGCACAGGGTCAGACTGATTTGCATATGGCCATGTCTGAACTGGGGTGGTGGAGTGAGCTAAAGAATGATGATGGATTAAACCCAGATCAGTTGACTGGGGGTGAGTGTTTGATTGGCTCAAACGCTCCGTCCATCATCCCCTTTTGTATCGCTTTGTTCGCCCTAAGTTGGCGGGGGTATGCCCAGACGTGGGTCCCTTGCTCACTTTGCCACTGGATTCAAGCAAGCCTGGCTGATGACGGCTGGAATGCCAGAAACCGGTCCTAGGATGCTTGTTTCCGGTCCAGGGAAGACATGGCTTGGCAGTTCGGGCTGGACTGTTCCCATGAGGCACAGGGTCAGACTGATTTGCATATGGCCATGTCTGAACTGGGGTGGTGGAGTGAGCTAAAGAATGATGATGGATTAAACCCAGATCAGTTGACTGGGGGTGAGTGTTTGATTGGCTCAAACGTTCCGTCCATCATCCCCTTTTGTATCGCTTTGTTCGCCCTAAGTTGGCGGGGGTATGCCCAGACGTGGGTCCCTTGCTCACTTTGCCACTGGATTCAAGCAAGCCTGGCTGATGACGGCTGGAATGCCAGAAACCGGTCCTAGGATGCTTGTTTCCGGTCCAGGGAAGACATGGCTTGGCAGTTCGGGCTGGACTGTTCCCATGAGGCACAGGGTCAGACTGATTTGCATATGGCCATGTCTGAACTGGGGTGGTGGAGTGAGCTAAAGAATGATGATGGATTAAACCCAGATCAGTTGACTGGGGGTGAGTGTTTGATTGGCTCAAACGTTCCGTCCATCATCCCCTTTGTATCGCTTTGTTCGCCCTAAGTTGGCGGGGGTATGCCCAGACGTGGGTCCCTTGCTCACTTTGCCACTGGATTCAAGCAAGCCTGGCTGATGACGGCTGGAATGCCAGAAACCGGTCCTAGGATGCTTGTTTCCGGTCCAGGGAAGACATGGCTTGGCAGTTCGGGCTGGACTGTTCCCATGAGGCACAGGGTCAGACTGATTTGCATATGGCCATGTCTGAACTGGGGTGGTGGAGTGAGCTAAAGAATGATGATGGATTAAACCCAGATCAGTTGACTGGGGGTGAGTGTTTGATTGGCTCAAACGTTCCGTCCATCATCCCCTTTGTATCGCTTTGTTCGCCCTAAGTTGGCGGGGGTATGCCCAGACGTGGGTCCCTTGCTCACTTTGCCACTGGATTCAAGCAAGCCTGGCTGATGACGGCTGGAATGCCAGAAACCGGTCCTAGGATGCTTGTTTCCGGTCCAGGGAAGACATGGCTTGGCAGTTCGGGCTGGACTGTTCCCATGAGGCACAGGGTCAGACTGATTTGCATATGGCCATGTCTGAACTGGGGTGGTGGAGTGAGCTAAAGAATGATGATGGATTAAACCCAGATCAGTTGACTGGGGGTGAGTGTTTGATTGGCTCAAACGCTCCGTCCATCATCCCCTTTTGTATCGCTTGTTCGCCTCTAAGTTGGCGGGGGTATGCCCAGACGTGGGTCCCTTGCTCACTTTGCCACTGGATTCAAGCAAGCCTGGCTGATGACGGCTGGAATGCCAGAAACCGGTCCTAGGATGCTTGTTTCCGGTCCAGGGAAGACATGGCTTGGCAGTTCGGGCTGGACTGTTCCCATGAGGCACAGGGTCAGACTGATTTGCATATGGCCATGTCTGAACTGGGGTGGTGGAGTGAGCTAAAGAATGATGATGGATTAAACCCAGATCAGTTGACTGGGGGTGAGTGTTTGATTGGCTCAAACGCTCCGTCCATCATCCCCTTTGTATCGCTTTGTTCGCCCTAAGTTGGCGGGGGTATGCCCAGACGTGGGTCCCTTGCTCACTTTGCCACTGGATTCAAGCAAGCCTGGCTGATGACGGCTGGAATGCCAGAAACCGGTCCTAGGATGCTTGTTTCCGGTCCAGGGAAGACATGGCTTGGCAGTTCGGGCTGGACTGTTCCCATGAGGCACAGGGTCAGACTGATTTGCATATGGCCATGTCTGAACTGGGGTGGTGGAGTGAGCTAAAGAATGATGATGGATTAAACCCAGATCAGTTGACTGGGGGTGAGTGTTTGATTGGCTCAAACGCTCCGTCCATCATCCCCTTTTGTATCGCTTTGTTCGCCCTAAGTTGGCGGGGGTATGCCCAGACGTGGGTCCCTTGCTCACTTTGCCACTGGATTCAAGCAAGCCTGGCTGATGACGGCTGGAATGCCAGAAACCGGTCCTAGGATGCTTGTTTCCGGTCCAGGGAAGACATGGCTTGGCAGTTCGGGCTGGACTGTTCCCATGAGGCACAGGGTCAGACTGATTTGCATATGGCCATGTCTGAACTGGGGTGGTGGAGTGAGCTAAAGAATGATGATGGATTAAACCCAGATCAGTTGACTGGGGGTGAGTGTTTGATTGGCTCAAACGCTCCGTCCATCATCCCCTTTTGTATCGCTTTGTTCGCCCTAAGTTGGCGGGGGTATGCCCAGACGTGGGTCCCTTGCTCACTTTGCCACTGGATTCAAGCAAGCCTGGCTGATGACGGCTGGAATGCCAGAAACCGGTCCTAGGATGCTTGTTTCCCGGTCCAGGGAAGACATGGCTTGGCAGTTCGGGCTGGACTGTTCCCATGAGGCACAGGGTCAGACTGATTTGCATATGGCCATGTCTGGAACTGGGGTGGTGGAGTGAGCTAAAGAATGATGATGGATTAAACCCAGATCAGTTGACTGGGGGTGAGTGTTTGATTGGCTCAAACGCTCCGTCCATCATCCCTTTTGTATCGCTTTGTTCGCCCTAAGTTGGCGGGGGTATGCCCAGACGTGGGTCCCTTGCTCACTTTGCCACTGGATTCAAGCAAGCCTGGCTGATGACGGCTGGAATGCCAGAAACCGGTCCTAGGATGCTTGTTTCCGGTCCAGGGAAGACATGGCTTGGCAGTTCGGGCTGGACTGTTCCCATGAGGCACAGGGTCAGACTGATTTGCATATGGCCATGTCTGAACTGGGGTGGTGGAGTGAGCTAAAGAATGATGATGGATTAAACCCAGATCAGTTGACTGGGGGTGAGTGTTTGATTGGCTCAAACGCTCCGTCCATCATCCCCTTTTGTATCGCTTTGTTCGCCCCTAAGTTGGCGGGGGTATGCCCAGACGTGGGTCCCTTGCTCACTTTGCCACTGGATTCAAGCAAGCCTGGCTGATGACGGCTGGAATGCCAGAAACCGGTCCTAGGATGCTTGTTTCCGGTCCAGGGAAGACATGGCTTGGCAGTTCGGGCTGGACTGTTCCCATGAGGCACAGGGTCAGACTGATTTGCATATGGCCATGTCTGAACTGGGGTGGTGGAGTGAGCTAAAGAATGATGATGGATTAAACCCAGATCAGTTGACTGGGGGTGAGTGTTTGATTGGCTCAAACGCTCCGTCCATCATCCCCTTGTATCGCTTTGTTCGCCCCTAAGTTGGCGGGGGTATGCCCAGACGTGGGTCCCTTGCTCACTTTGCCACTGGATTCAAGCAAGCCTGGCTGATGACGGCTGGAATGCCAGAAACCGGTCCTAGGATGCTTGTTTCCGGTCCAGGGAAGACATGGCTTGGCAGTTCGGGCTGGACTGTTCCCATGAGGCACAGGGTCAGACTGATTTGCATATGGCCATGTCTGAACTGGGGTGGTGGAGTGAGCTAAAGAATGATGATGGATTAAACCCAGATCAGTTGACTGGGGGTGAGTGTTTGATTGGCTCAAACGCTCTGGTCCATCATCCCCTTTGTATCGCTTGTTCGCCCTAAGTTGGCGGGGGTATGCCCAGACGTGGGTCCCTTGCTCACTTTGCCACTGGATTCAAGCAAGCCTGGCTGATGACGGCTGGAATGCCAGAAACCGGTCCTAGGATGCTTGTTTCCGGTCCAGGGAAGACATGGCTTGGCAGTTCGGGCTGGACTGTTCCCATGAGGCACAGGGTCAGACTGATTTGCATATGGCCATGTCTGAACTGGGGTGGTGGAGTGAGCTAAAGAATGATGATGGATTAAACCCAGATCAGTTGACTGGGGGTGAGTGTTTGATTGGCTCAAACGCTCCGTCCATCATCCCCTTTTGTATCGCTTGTTCGCCCTAAGTTGGCGGGGTATGCCCAGACGTGGGTCCCTTGCTCACTTTGCCACTGGATTCAAGCAAGCCTGGCTGATGACGGCTGGAATGCCAGAAACCGGTCCTAGGATGCTTGTTTCCGGTCCAGGGAAGACATGGCTTGGCAGTTCGGGCTGGACTGTTCCCATGAGGCACAGGGTCAGACTGATTTGCATATGGCCATGTCTGAACTGGGGTGGTGGAGTGAGCTAAAGAATGATGATGGATTAAACCCAGATCAGTTGACTGGGGGTGAGTGTTTAATTGGCTCAAACGCTCCGTCCATCATCCCCTTTTGTATCGCTTTGTTCGCCCTAAGTTGGCGGGGGTATGCCCAGACGTGGGTCCCTTGCTCACTTTGCCACTGGATTCAAGCAAGCCTGGCTGATGACGGCTGGAATGCCAGAAACCGGTCCTAGGATGCTTGTTTCCGGTCCAGGGAAGACATGGCTTGGCAGTTCGGGCTGGACTGTTCCCATGAGGCACAGGGTCAGACTGATTTGCATATGGCCATGTCTGAACTGGGGTGGTGGAGTGAGCTAAAGAATGATGATGGATTAAACCCAGATCAGTTGACTGGGGGTGAGTGTTTGATTGGCTCAAACGCTCCGTCCATCATCCCCTTTTGTATCGCTTTGTTCGCCCTAAGTTGGCGGGGTATGCCCAGACGTGGGTCCCTTGCTCACTTTGCCACTGGATTCAAGCAAGCCTGGCTGATGACGGCTGGAATGCCAGAAACCGGTCCTAGGATGCTTGTTTCCGGTCCAGGGAAGACATGGCTTGGCAGTTCGGGCTGGACTGTTCCCATGAGGCACAGGGTCAGACTGATTTGCATATGGCCATGTCTGAACTGGGGTGGTGGAGTGAGCTAAAGAATGATGATGGATTAAACCCAGATCAGTTGACTGGGGGTGAGTGTTTGATTGGCTCAAACGCTCCGTCCATCATCCCCTTTTGTATCGCTTTGTTCGCCCTAAGTTGGCGGGGGTATGCCCAGACGTGGGTCCCTTGCTCACTTTGCCACTGGATTCAAGCAAGCCTGGCTGATGACGGCTGGAATGCCAGAAACCGGTCCTAGGATGCTTGTTTCCGGTCCAGGGAAGACATGGCTTGGCAGTTCGGGCTGGACTGTTCCCATGAGGCACAGGGTCAGACTGATTTGCATATGGCCATGTCTGAACTGGGGTGGTGGAGTGAGCTAAAGAATGATGATGGATTAAACCCAGATCAGTTGACTGGGGGTGAGTGTTTGATTGGCTCAAACGCTCCGTCCATCATCCCCTTTTGTATCGCTTTGTTCGCCCTAAGTTGGCGGGGGTATGCCCAGACGTGGGTCCCTTGCTCACTTTGCCACTGGATTCAAGCAAGCCTGGCTGATGACGGCTGGAATGCCAGAAACCGGTCCTAGGATGCTTGTTTCCGGTCCAGGGAAGACATGGCTTGGCAGTTCGGGCTGGACTGTTCCCATGAGGCACAGGGTCAGACTGATTTGCATATGGCCATGTCTGAACTGGGGTGGTGGAGTGAGCTAAAGAATGATGATGGATTAAACCCAGATCAGTTGACTGGGGGTGAGTGTTTGATTGGCTCAAACGTTCCGTCCATCATCCCCTTTTGTATCGCTTTGTTCGCCCTAAGTTGGCGGGGGTATGCCCAGACGTGGGTCCCTTGCTCACTTTGCCACTGGATTCAAGCAAGCCTGGCTGATGACGGCTGGAATGCCAGAAACCGGTCCTAGGATGCTTGTTTCCGGTCCAGGGAAGACATGGCTTGGCAGTTCGGGCTGGACTGTTCCCATGAGGCACAGGGTCAGACTGATTTGCATATGGCCATGTCTGAACTGGGGTGGTGGAGTGAGCTAAAGAATGATGATGGATTAAACCCAGATCAGTTGACTGGGGGTGAGTGTTTGATTGGCTCAAACGCTCCGTCCATCATCCCCTTTTGTATCGCTTTGTTCGCCTCTAAGTTGGCGGGGGTATGCCCAGACGTGGGTCCCTTGCTCACTTTGCCACTGGATTCAAGCAAGCCTGGCTGATGACGGCTGGAATGCCAGAAACCGGTCCTAGGATGCTTGTTTCCGGTCCAGGGAAGACATGGCTTGGCAGTTCGGGCTGGACTGTTCCCATGAGGCACAGGGTCAGACTGATTTGCATATGGCCATGTCTGAACTGGGGTGGTGGAGTGAGCTAAAGAATGATGATGGATTAAACCCAGATCAGTTGACTGGGGGTGAGTGTTTGATTGGCTCAAACGCTCCGTCCATCATCCCCTTTGTATCGCTTTGTTCGCCCTAAGTTGGCGGGGTATGCCCAGACGTGGGTCCCTTGCTCACTTTGCCACTGGATTCAAGCAAGCCTGGCTGATGACGGCTGGAATGCCAGAAACCGGTCCTAGGATGCTTGTTTCCGGTCCAGGGAAGACATGGCTTGGCAGTTCGGGCTGGACTGTTCCCATGAGGCACAGGGTCAGACTGATTTGCATATGGCCATGTCTGAACTGGGGTGGTGGAGTGAGCTAAAGAATGATGATGGATTAAACCCAGATCAGTTGACTGGGGGTGAGTGTTTGATTGGCTCAAACGTTCCGGTCCATCATCCCCTTTTGTATCGCTTTGTTCGCCCTAAGTTGGCGGGGGTATGCCCAGACGTGGGTCCCTTGCTCACTTTGCCACTGGATTCAAGCAAGCCTGGCTGATGACGGCTGGAATGCCAGAAACCGGTCCTAGGATGCTTGTTTCCGGTCCAGGGAAGACATGGCTTGGCAGTTCGGGCTGGACTGTTCCCATGAGGCACAGGGTCAGACTGATTTGCATATGGCCATGTCTGAACTGGGGTGGTGGAGTGAGCTAAAGAATGATGATGGATTAAACCCAGATCAGTTGACTGGGGGTGAGTGTTTGATTGGCTCAAACGTTCCGTCCATCATCCCCTTTTGTATCGCTTTGTTCGCCCTAAGTTGGCGGGGGTATGCCCAGACGTGGGTCCCTTGCTCACTTTGCCACTGGATTCAAGCAAGCCTGGCTGATGACGGCTGGAATGCCAGAAACCGGTCCTAGGATGCTTGTTTCCGGTCCAGGGAAGACATGGCTTGGCAGTTCGGGCTGGACTGTTCCCATGAGGCACAGGGTCAGACTGATTTGCATATGGCCATGTCTGAACTGGGGTGGTGGAGTGAGCTAAAGAATGATGATGGATTAAACCCAGATCAGTTGACTGGGGGTGAGTGTTTGATTGGCTCAAACGTTCCGGTCCATCATCCCCTTTTGTATCGCTTTGTTCGCCCTAAGTTGGCGGGGGTATGCCCAGACGTGGGTCCCTTGCTCACTTTGCCACTGGATTCAAGCAAGCCTGGCTGATGACGGCTGGAATGCCAGAAACCGGTCCTAGGATGCTTGTTTCCGGTCCAGGGAAGACATGGCTTGGCAGTTCGGGCTGGACTGTTCCCATGAGGCACAGGGTCAGACTGATTTGCATATGGCCATGTCTGAACTGGGGTGGTGGAGTGAGCTAAAGAATGATGATGGATTAAACCCAGATCAGTTGACTGGGGGTGAGTGTTTGATTGGCTCAAACGCTCCGTCCATCATCCCCTTTTGTATCGCTTTGTTCGCCCTAAGTTGGCGGGGGTATGCCCAGACGTGGGTCCCTTGCTCACTTTGCCACTGGATTCAAGCAAGCCTGGCTGATGACGGCTGGAATGCCAGAAACCGGTCCTAGGATGCTTGTTTCCGGTCCAGGGAAGACATGGCTTGGCAGTTCGGGCTGGACTGTTCCCATGAGGCACAGGGTCAGACTGATTTGCATATGGCCATGTCTGAACTGGGGTGGTGGAGTGAGCTAAAGAATGATGATGGATTAAACCCAGATCAGTTGACTGGGGGTGAGTGTTTGATTGGCTCAAACGCTCCGTCCATCATCCCCTTTGTATCGCTTTGTTCGCCCTAAGTTGGCGGGGGTATGCCCAGACGTGGGTCCCTTGCTCACTTTGCCACTGGATTCAAGCAAGCCTGGCTGATGACGGCTGGAATGCCAGAAACCGGTCCTAGGATGCTTGTTTCCGGTCCAGGGAAGACATGGCTTGGCAGTTCGGGCTGGACTGTTCCCATGAGGCACAGGGTCAGACTGATTTGCATATGGCCATGTCTGAACTGGGGTGGTGGAGTGAGCTAAAGAATGATGATGGATTAAACCCAGATCAGTTGACTGGGGGTGAGTGTTTGATTGGCTCAAACGCTCCGCCCATCATCCCCTTTGTATCGCTTTGTTCGCCCTAAGTTGGCGGGGGTATGCCCAGACGTGGGTCCCTTGCTCACTTTGCCACTGGATTCAAGCAAGCCTGGCTGATGACGGCTGGAATGCCAGAAACCGGTCCTAGGATGCTTGTTTCCGGTCCAGGGAAGACATGGCTTGGCAGTTCGGGCTGGACTGTTCCCATGAGGCACAGGGTCAGACTGATTTGCATATGGCCATGTCTGAACTGGGGTGGTGGAGTGAGCTAAAGAATGATGATGGATTAAACCCAGATCAGTTGACTGGGGGTGAGTGTTTGATTGGCTCAAACGTTCCGTCCATCATCCCCTTTTGTATCGCTTTGTTCGCCCTAAGTTGGCGGGGTATGCCCAGACGTGGGTCCCTTGCTCACTTTGCCACTGGATTCAAGCAAGCCTGGCTGATGACGGCTGGAATGCCAGAAACTGGTCCTAGGATGCTTGTTTCCGGTCCAGGGAAGACATGGCTTGGCAGTTCGGGCTGGACTGTTCCCATGAGGCACAGGGTCAGACTGATTTGCATATGGCCATGTCTGAACTGGGGTGGTGGAGTGAGCTAAAGAATGATGATGGATTAAACCCAGATCAGTTGACTGGGGGTGAGTGTTTGATTGGCTCAAACGTTCCGTCCATCATCCCCTTTTGTATCGCTTTGTTCGCCCTAAGTTGGCGGGGGTATGCCCAGACGTGGGTCCCTTGCTCACTTTGCCACTGGATTCAAGCAAGCCTGGCTGATGACGGCTGGAATGCCAGAAACCGGTCCTAGGATGCTTGTTTCCGGTCCAGGGAAGACATGGCTTGGCAGTTCGGGCTGGACTGTTCCCATGAGGCACAGGGTCAGACTGATTTGCATA
This sequence comes from Calotriton arnoldi, assembly GCA_963921515.1. Lineage (NCBI taxonomy): Eukaryota > Metazoa > Chordata > Amphibia > Caudata > Salamandridae > Calotriton > Calotriton arnoldi. Next base: position 285,572 of record CAWUFW010011183.1, read on the forward strand.
TGGCCATGTCTGAACTGGGGTGGTGGAGTGAGCTAAAGAATGATGATGGATTAAACCCAGATCAGTTGACTGGGGGTGAGTGTTTGATTGGCTCAAACGTTCCGTCCATCATCCCCTTTTGTATCGCTTTGTTCGCCCTAAGTTGGCGGGGGTATGCCCAGACGTGGGTCCCTTGCTCACTTTGCCACTGGATTCAAGCAAGCCTGGCTGATGACGGCTGGAATGCCAGAAACCGGTCCTAGGATGCTTGTTTCCGGTCCAGGGAAGACATGGCTTGGCAGTTCGGGCTGGACTGTTCCCATGAGGCACAGGGTCAGACTGATTTGCATATGGCCATGTCTGAACTGGGGTGGTGGAGTGAGCTAAAGAATGATGATGGATTAAACCCAGATCAGTTGACTGGGGGTGAGTGTTTGATTGGCTCAAACTTTCCGTCCATCATCCCCTTTTGTATCGCTTTGTTCGCCCTAAGTTGGCGGGGGTATGCCCAGACGTGGGTCCCTTGCTCACTTTGCCACTGGATTCAAGCAAGCCTGGCTGATGACGGCTGGAATGCCAGAAACCGGTCCTAGGATGCTTGTTTCCGGTCCAGGGAAGACATGGCTTGGCAGTTCGGGCTGGACTGTTCCCATGAGGCACAGGGTCAGACTGATTTGCATATGGCCATGTCTGAACTGGGGTGGTGGAGTGAGCTAAAGAATGATGATGGATTAAACCCAGATCAGTTGACTGGGGGTGAGTGTTTGATTGGCTCAAACGTTCCGTCCATCATCCCCTTTTGTATCACTGGATGCCACTAAGGCACTCGATAGGGTCAATTGGAACTATCTAGCGGCTGTGCTTGAGAAGTTTAATTTTGGGCCAAAATTCTGCCGAACTATTAGTCTTATATACAGTGACCCCTCAGCGAGGCTCGTGGTTAATGGAAAACTAACCAGACCCTTTAAAATCAAAAGAGGAACCAGACAGGGCTGCCCCCTCTCCCTCCTCCTATTCGACATGTACATAGAACCACTTGCTCAACGTCTCAGGGAGGAGACAGATATTACACCATTTAAAAGTGGAGTATGGGAGAGGAAGGTGGCCCTGTATGCGGATGATATATTAATTCTATCATCGGATCTGGAGTCATCTTTTCCTCATGTCATCCGTCTAGCACAGGATTTTGGTCGGGTCTCGGGGTACGAAATCAATGCAGACAAAACCGAAATTATGACATGGAATCTACCGGGGTGTCGACATCAAGTTAAGAATGAGATGCGATATCTGGGAGTGAAGATTGTCCAGGATATAGATAAGATTGCGGAGACTAATCTCTTGAACATCTTAAGAGAGTGTCAAAAACTCATGAAGTCCTGGGCCCATCTTCCTTTGACCATTCTAGGTAGAATCAATCTGATTAAGATGGTAATTTTACCAAAAGCCACCTTTCTTTTTAATACCATCCCTTTACACTTTGAGAAGCAGGTAATAGATACATTTCAGCAATCTATTAACTCATTTGTGTGGGCTTATAAAGCGACAAGGATAGCGTGGAAAAAGCTGAGACGCAGGAGATAAAAAGGTGGTCTTGCACTCCCAGATATACAGTATTACGCTTGGGCCTTTCAGTTAACATATTCAAGAATGCTGCTAAAATCCCCGGTTTCATCAGAAAGGGGGAAAATGTTTTCAGCTATGTTAGATCAAGTAGGTTTATCTCATGAGGGCTTTCTTTTTAAATATGGAGACCAGAAGTTCTTCAAGAAAGTAAGGCTGAAGGTATTATTGAGCGCTGCTCGAATATGGGCCAGAATTAAAAATCAACGGGCTTAGAGTATTACTCAAGTCTGGCTCCATTGTGGGACAGCCCGGGGCACCAAGTTGTTTAAAGGATAAATTGGCAGCCCCTCTTAAAACAGCTGGGTTCCTGGTGTGGGGAGATCTGGTCACTGAGGGATCACTCTTGCCTTGTGCATCATTTGATGATAAATTGGAGGGGGGCATGTCTAGATTTAAATATCTACAATTAAAGAGTTGGTCCCAGAGCCTTAAAAAACCTATAAGTGTGGGGAACATTTTGGAAGAACACTTGCTACAGAAGCCAGTAGGAAAGAAAGAAGTATCGTTCTTCTATTGGTCTATCGAAGAGACCATAGATGGAGATTTCAGATTAGTCGAAGAATTATGGGGAGATTCTATTCCGGATATAGACTGGGTAGACCTGTGGCAAACCTCCTTTAACACTTTGTTTACAGTTGTGAAACCAGCCTGGTTTAGAAGAAACCATTATTTCAACACACATAGGGCCTACTTATCCCCGGCGAGACTTTCCAAAATGTCCAAGGGCCCCCCTGTCAGCTGCAAAAAATGCCATATGGAAAATGCCCCAGACACACATATGTTTTGGGACTGCCCAGCTAATGCTGAATTCTGGGAGAGAGTAGGGAACACTCTTACGGACATTCTAGGGTGCCCAGTACGCATTTCCCTCAGACTCATCATCTTTGGCATACTAAGTGAAACCACAGGCTCGAGCAGAGGCTTTTTATTCTATGCCATTCTGCTGGCTAGACGAGAAATATGCAAGAGATGGGCTGAGGCCATACCCCCCACGCATTCAGACTGGCTGTCCTCCTTGTATAAAACCTCTAGAACTGATTTGGTCAGATTGGGAAATAGTAGGAAGAAAGCCATTTGGGATTGCCTGATAAATTGGTCTCCTGGTTAAACAGCAACTACTTGTCTTGTGTTGATAAGATCATCCACACAATCTTTCATCCTATGATTAAGCCTCACGGGAAGCTCTCAGACTGTGCTGTGCTGTGCCGCTTCTTTTGGTCCCCAGGTTCGATTTTGAAAGGGCTCACAGCAACAGTCGCCGGTTTCAAGTAATCAGAAGAGAGCACGACCACCCTCTCCTTGACAACGAGAGGTCAGCAACAGGAAGGGGGTTTGTCTGCCACTGGTAGGCGGGCGACAGAGATGCGGGGTCTGTACCTCGCGGGCCTACGTCTCATAACTGAGTAACAGTGGCGGCCTCCCAGTTTCCTAGTTGTCTGTGGTTGGAGGCGAATGAGGAGAAAAAAAATAAAAATACTGTTATTGCAAATACTATTATATGTTAATAACATAACATAATTTTAAAAATACATAACATATTCAGGTTTTCTTTTGCTGTTCTCAGATTCTTCTGAATTTCACCATACACATTGATTTCAATGTTGATCATCATAAAAAAGCAAGCAAAAAAATACAATCAAGAAAATTGTAAAAAAAAACAAATCTGTGCTCAAAATATTCACAACAAGTTCAACTCTCTGTTTACATTTTCAAAAATAAACACTCTCATTTACATTGCATATAATACAAAGACCAAACATATGAACTACTTCTTTTTATCACAATTTTCAAAATGCAATATCAATGAACCGAAACGAAAATTCAAACACTAATTGATCACATCTTCCCAATAGGCCAAATGATGTTTCCCAAAGTGAATGCATTGATAATATCAAAAGTAAACTCATTAATTCATGTTGACATCTTCCCAATAGGCCGAATGATGTTTTCAGAACTTTGGCATCAAAAATATTAGATATGAATTTGGTAATTCATAGGGCAACCGACATTTAAATTCTAAATTGGCATCATTACAATGTGTCCATCCTTTATTGCATCTTAAATACACAGTATAGTGTCCAGATGTTGTACTAGGTCCATCATTGAAAATAATAGCCACTGCTGTAAAAGTTCTTCCTGAAATTGACACTTGACTTGCCACAAAATTTTTAATTCTTGTTTCCAATTTTCTTCCATCTGCTCTACAACGTTGTAGCATTAAAATGACATATTGTCCAAATCTTTCTAAAAATAATGTTGACAACCTTTCTGATTTGCAGTGAGTACATTTCATATCTTGATTAGCTGTTTTTACTAATTTGTTAAAAGACACTGTTTTGCAATCTGGTATTGTCAAATATATGAATCGTTCAGTGTCTATTTCAGTAATAGAAGAAAAAGAACAGCTATCACATTTATGATCCCATCTGTAACGTAGTCCAAACAGATTTTCAATTTGTATTCCTTCATCTTCTAATACTGCAAGCATAAACATAAGAAATTCTTGAGCATCTTGTTGTACATTAAGTGTAAATTGTGAAGAACCAGAACATATGTCCAAAAGATGCGAAATGCCAGAAGCAGTTTGGATTTTAGTTTTATCAGTTCTCAATTTTTCAAAAATATTATGCAACAAAGAACAAAATCTTTTTTCTCGATTCTCCATAATTTGATGATGTAGATTTTCTAGAAAAAACACGACGTTCACAATTACATTAGCATACCAGTTGATACCTGAACTATTTTCTAACTGGTATCCTACAATATCATCAACAGTGTCCATTTTCATTTTCTTTGGAGCCTCACCATTCTCTTGATTATTTTTCTTCTTTCCAACCTCACTACAGTGTTTCTCATATGTTCGTTTTGGACATACTACACGTTTTTCATATACAGGATATTCACCTAAATTGGGAGCATATAGTCTTCTTGACCGATTATACTCTCTTACACAATTTGCATCTGCACTAATCTTTCTCTCATCAAAATCAATCAAATACAATCCATATAATGTTTTTACTTGAGACAATGCAACATATGCCATTCCCTCTTTAAACACTGTACATCCAATGTTTACTAAAGCATTATCTACACTTGAGATTTATGAATGGTCACTGCATATGCCAAAGAAAGAGGAAACTGTTTTCTACGAACATACAAGTCTTTAACAAGCAAAAAATGAACAGCACAACGTTCAATCAGTTTTACCTCTTCAATCTGATCAAATTTAATGTTCAAAAATTCAATTCCATCTTTTGGGATAATTAACAAAATCAACAACTTTCCTCATTGCTCCATTTACTAAACCTTTTTCTACATCCAAATTACGCCGTAAAATTACCTGACAGTTTTCACATACATATAAGTTATTTTCTAAACCAGCAGTCTTAGATATAGACTTTTCCAAAGAATCCAATTTTGATTTTAATTTTTCTGACAAAATAATAGTAATTCCTTTGTGTTCTATTTTATCAATGGCTTCCATTTTTATTATTTGTTGTTTTTCCAGCTTTAAAAGTTCTTTATTGAATGTAGAACACTCTTGCAGTGTTGGCATTAGGCAAATGATAGATTTATTTTCTCCAATTATTTTAATATATTATTTCAGGAGCAACATTTTCATTTGGAAACAAGTTTCTAAGTAGTCGACTTTGCAAAGCTTCTTTACCATGTTTCGACAAAACACCAATTCTTATATCTTGAAGAATGCTTCCATAATGTTCATCACATGCTTGTCTCATATTTTTAGTAAATTCTTTATATTCAAAATAATTCCAAATGTTGACATTTCCAATACTTCCCAAAGATTTCCTGGTGTCTTCATGCACAAGTGTTTTAAAAACTGGTTGTCCTTTTACAGGAGTAAGTTGTAGTAGGTCGCCGAATACAATTAGATGTTTTCCTCCAAATAAAACATCATAATCTGTTTGTAAAATCTGCTGCATTCTTAAATGTACAAAGGCAAGCATTAAGTTTGAGACCATGCTCATCTCATCAATGATCAGAAGTTTCATTTTCTTTAGTACTCTTGAAACTTCATAACAAGCTTCTCCAGATAGCTTGTGATATTCCAACTTGTTTTCATGTTCAACAGGTAGCATCAGTAAACGATGTAATGTAATCCCTTTAATGTTGTGTGCTGCTAACCCAGTTGGAGCGGTTACAACACAAGATAAATGTGATTCAGTGGTTTTCTGTAGATAACTGGTCAAAACTTTAATTAAGAAACTTTTTCCTGTACCAGCTTGACCACTGATATACATTCGAATAGCTTTAAATGATGTGCAGTTGCATTCTTTTTTCATGAAGTAAACCATGGTCTATCTGTTGTGTAACTTGCTGATATATTTCTTTCTGTTCAATATTTAGTTGTTCTTCCAAGTTTCCCAACTCCATAATATCCTGTTGAGCTTGATGCATTGCCGTTTCTACTTCACTCATGGCGATTGCTGCTTCATTTTCAAGAATTGGTTCTCCTAGTGGATCTTGACTCAGTGGAGCAGAACTTTGACTATCTTGAGAACTGTCTCTAGCAATTTCAGCTGCAATAGTAGCTTCTTGTTGAATTTCTTCATACAACATTTGTAGATAATTTGGAAAAACTGTGCATTCAATGCTATCTTTACATGCATTAAAAGAATCTTCATAGCACTGAAAATCTCCAAGTAATTCCATTTCAGTACGCCAAGGCTTGAACAGTTGCAGAAGTGCTAAATAGTAAAATTCCCTTTTATCTGGAGTTTCGCAACTGAGTTTCCTGTGATTAATGAGATTTCCTTTGGTATGTTTCACCAAACATCCATCACAGCCAATGACTTCATATTTTTCTTCATTTATGTTCTCTGTAATATTTCTCTTAAAGCTGTAATATTGCAGTATTTCATAGAGACATATGTTTTCAAGATGCAGACTTCTTTTAGGATAGTACGTATCCAACATATTTGTTTTTAACAATATCTGTACTTTCCAGTTCATTCAGTGCTAAGTATTCAATTTCTTGTACAGATTTCAATACTAGATTTCATGTTGCAGCAAGACCTAGACTTACCCAAATTATTCCTCTTGACTTTGAATATAAACTTGTAGATGTCAACCGATCCGAACATTCGTAGGATCCAATCTCTCGATGGGAAAGCATCTTCAAACTAAAGCTGTACAATTTGTTACTAAGAGTCTTATCTTGTGAAATTTCTTCCCACATTTCTTTCAACTCCGTCTTTTCAGATTTTGTTATGTATGACGTCACATAGCGAGCAACAGCAATCGAATTATCTGCAACATACTAAATATCCATATTTGCATTCCACATCGTCAAAATTACTGGATTATATTCATTAATATACTTTGAATTTTCACTTCTTTTTATATTGTAAGTATTCTTTGGAGATTTTCGAGTTATAGTATGCCTCACTGCTGACATGAAACTATTGACTCTTCCTTTGGAAATTACTGGACGTGGGAATCCAAAACGACATTTTGTATAACATTTTTCCTTTGACCTGTATTTCCGTCGACAATATTTCTCACATCGATGAGTTTGAAACCGTAAAACTTGTTCTCTTAAGGTATTTTCTTCTCCTGCTTTTGGAATTCCACATGTAACATAGTCTTCAATGAAAGATAAAACAGTCTCATCAGAATCAGTTCCAAATTTAGGTGCATCCTTGATCCATAAAAGCATATGTATATGAGGAGCACCTCTTGCTTGGTACTCCTTTCTCCAAAAGAAATTAATAACTTCTCCAAGAGGTGGGTTGTTTTTATTGCAGATAAAAGACATCATAGCTTGAAACCTATGATTAAAATATCTGCACACGTTTACAGGATCCAAGGAACACAGTTCTCCAGCTGTCTTGAATTCAATGTTTTTAATATTTGAATTTGCTTCTAGTAGAAATTCAAGTAAATCGTCCCATGCGTATTCAGCACAGCTTAGTGTAACAAACCATGTAGGGGTTCCTAAGTTTCTTAACATACATTTAAGTTCTCAGTGACGACGATACCAATACTCATTAGTACCACGTTGACACGCCATCAAATTAATCAATTGAGATTCTAAATGATCGTCTCTCTGTTGTACTTTGTCCATAAATTCCTTTGCAGAAACATGTTGAAGATGAACTCCTGTTTTTAATATATGGTTTACTGCATATGAAAGTTCAGACAAGTCACTTTCAAACAAAAGATGAAATATATATGGAATACATTGTCGAAATCTTGGATCTGTCTGAGTACAATCTTGTTGCACGATATTCTGAAGCAGGAATCTGTACTGGTCGTTCATCATATCGTCCACCTTTTCCAGTGGGGAAGAGCTGTGGAAAACAACGAGCTTCTAAACTTCTTTCCCAAACACTCATGGGAGTTCCCTTCGCTTTCTTCATTTGGAATAATTCAATAGTATTTCCAATCACTTCCTTTGAATGTAAAGGATGTACACTATAATGTTCATAAATTTCTTCACTTCTGGACATGTCCACTTTTTCGATTTGTCCACTTGAAATTTCGCTATCATCTCCTAAGACTATTTCTTCTTCTTCCAGATATACATTTTTATAATAAAGATTGTTTTTTATGAGATATAACGTAGCCTTTTGAACTTTGCTGACATCTACTAACTCTTGCCATATTTTCCGACTCTTTGTTGGAACACCATTAACTAGAATAACTACAAGTTCAGTTTCCTCTCTCTCTACACCAATAGTTTCAATATTTTTCTTAAAATCTAAAGGTAAATACACAACTCTTCCTTTTAAGCCTCTTTGTAAATCTGATGGAGGCAGCTTACCTGTTTTAGGCTCCATACGAACAATAGCCTGAAACGGGTGCACAGATTGAATCAGAATGGACTCATACGTATTTAAATCTACCAGTTCTACAGGAATAGCTACCAACTCTAGGTTATTATGTACAGCTCTAGCTGGCATTTTCTTCTCTTCTAGTTTGCTGTAACAATATTTGCAAATACGTTGATCACTACCCAACTCAAAACGACCTTCCACTAACAAATAAGCACCAAATTCCTGCCACTTATCATTGTTTTCCTTTTCACTTTTTAAATACAGATCAACATTCCTTGTTTGATTTCTATAGTGAGAACGTCGACAACAAATACAAACATAGGGGGTCATTATGATGGCGAGCGGATCGCCACCGCCCGCACGGCGGTGGCGATCCGCCCGCCATTTTCACCGCCTGTATTCTACTCCCCTCGCCATATTATCGATGGCGGGGGGTATCGCGGCGGATGGAAAGACCATTCCGCCGGTTTTCCGCCGTTACGACTCTGCCGGCCGGAAACGGGGCACTAATATGGTGGCGGTGTCTGCAAGACACCGCCATCCATATTAGGATGCATGTTCGCAAAGGCCTTTCCATGGGCAACGCCGCCATGGAAAGTGTATGTGGTCTTTTGCACATGGGGGACCTATGGTACCCCCTACATTGGCATGCACAGGTGGCAGGCACCGCGCGGTGCCTGTCACGTTGTGCATGCCAATGCGCAACATGCTTCATTGCACATTGCGGCAGGCTGCTGCTCACGGCAGCGCCCGCCGCAATGTCATATGATGCGGATGCCACCGCCACCGTGGCGGTGGCATCCTAATGCAGTGGTGCTGGACCGCCGCACCTCTGGCGGGTGGTCCCAGCTTACCGCTAGGGTGGCGGGCGGACGAAAGTCTGCCCACCATCCTAATGGGGCCCATAGTTTGGTTTTTCAGAACAAATTACCTTAAACTTTGTAATTTCTTCTACAAACTTTCCAGTAGTACTGTCTTCCACCTCCTCTTCAACACCTACACTTATCAAATTCTCACTTTGTGTACACTCTTCTCCAGTACTAAAGAAACAAAACTCTATATCATCACAAACTTTTTTTACATCCGATACTGTCCCATGCAAAAGAGCAGTGTTTATTTCACTTAAAAATAATGCAGGACTTTTTACAAAGTACAATCTTCTTACTAACTTCCGCATTGCAGAGTGATGTACTGCTAACATTCTCAAATGATGAAAAACACTTTGACACACTTTTCTAGAAAGACAAGCCAGAGAATGACCTTGCAAGCCAGTATTTAATTCTCACTTTACAAGGATCTAGTCCTTGCAACATCTTAATCTTTTGTTTAATACTTTTTTAGTATACTCTCGTAAGAAATTTCGTAAAATATCAATAGACTCCTGTCGTATACTACAAATACTACTACAATCCCACGTATACACTGGAGCTTGTGTACGTCTCCCTTGAACTTCTTCAGCTATCACTTCTTCCACATTTCTAGGAACCATCTTTTCTTTGTCAATTGCACAACCGTTCTTCACTTCATAAGCACGACCACTGGTATCAACTGCGTGAACTAATGTATTGTTTTGAAAATAGCTCTCTTCATTAAAAAAAGGTTCTGAACTAGAAGTATGCTTCCATTCACCCAAAATCATTTTTACAAAAGTTAGTTCTGTTGATTAGTCTTTTCCTTTAAGTTTTGATTCTTCATAGAATGCATTGGTTTATCTAATGTTCGCATTCTCTTTAAAACTAAAATGAACAATCTTCTTTTCAATTCAAAAGCCTTTTCGACTATACTTTCAATCTTTTTTTCTTTTTATAAAATGCAGATCTTCTTTTATATTTCTTGCCATGTTTCAACAAATTTTGTAGTACTCTACTTTTATACATACGTTTCCTAATATCATAAAATTGTTTCATTCTTCTTTCAACATAGATTTTTTTCTCATTTCCTGAATTTCTATTAATTTAGTCTTTTCTTCATTTCATTCTTTTTCATTCTACAAGTATTCTTTCTATTTTCATCATTTCCAAAATCCTTTCATCTCCTTGAAATTCTTTTAATAAATTATTTTGTTCTCTTACCACAAGACTTTTTCTTTTTTGCCACATGTTGTAGTTCATCTAATTCCTGCGTTTCTTTCTGCTTTAACTAGTATTGTTTTTTTTGTTGTTTTTTCCTTTGCGCTTTTTTTGTCATGGTTATTCTTTCTTAATAATAATGCAGAATATCTGAAAAAAAGAATTTGAATAAATAATTTAATATTATTAAAATAATTATATACATATATACTTATCTATTACTAAAGAAACACTTTCTATTTTAAAAGCTACAAAGAAATGCATATATGGTTTTCTGAATATGGTAACAATTACACCTGAGCTGCACAATAAGTGAAAAGAAGTGCAGAAAAAAATACAACAGTAATATCTGAATGATTACAGCATTACATATCTAGTGCATGCATCATTGTAAGACTGCATGGCGACTACTTTGGTGTTTTTATAACTGTATGAGAGGGGTGCAGAAATTTGCAAGAGAGGTGATAGAAAGAAGCAACAGTAGTGCAAAAGAATCAACAGAGGTGCAAAAAGAGGCAAATAAGGTACAGAAAGAGGAAACAGGTGAGCAGAGTAAGGCAAGAGAGGTGCAGAAAGAGGGAAGAGGGGTGTAAAAAAAGGCAAGAGACATAAAGAAATTTGACACAGAGGTGCAAGAAGAAGGCAGATCAGTGCAGAAAGAACCAACAGAGGTGCAGAAAGAGGCAAGAGAGTTACAGAAGCAGGCAAAAGACGTACAGAAAGGAGGAACAGGTGGGCAGAGTGAGGCAAGAGAGGTGCAGAAAGAGGGAAGTCAGGTGGAGAAAAAGGAAAAAGAACTGAAGAAATTTGGAACAGACGTGCAGGAAGAAGATAGAGCAGTGCAGAAAGAACCAACATAGGTGCACAAACAGGCAAGAGCGGTACAGAAAAAGGCAAGTGAAGAGCAAAATGAAGCAAAAGAGGTGCAGAAAGAAGTATCAGAGGTGGAAAATAGGTAACAGCACTACAGAAAGGGGTAGGAGAGGTGCCGAAAAAGGCAAGACAGTTACAGAAAAAGGCAAGTGAAGTGCAGAAGGATACAAGAGAACTGCAGAAACAGACAATATAGGTGGAAAAGAGGCAAGTAAGGTACTGCATGGTGAGTATTTGGGTGTTTTTATAACTGCATGAGAGTTGGGCCTAGTCAAAAATGAAGCAGCACACTATTACATAACTCAACTATAAGTGTCTCCAAATTGTTAAAAGCACGCATACATATCTCTCTATGTTATCAAACCATGATGATATGTAAAAGAAATATGTATACAATATTTCTGAAACATGTTGAAACCTAGAAACTAAGACACGTAATAGACCTCACTAAGTAATTTCAACACTCAATGGGTAGTCCTTGTGTAATTGTATGACTGCAAGGGTACTCTCTGGGTAAGTACAGGACAAGATGAAAAGTAACTGGCTAATTTCATGAGTGCAAACATACACATTCAGTGCATGGATAAGTGTATAAATAGCAGTTGAAGGGATTCATCAGTCATTGAGTACTGCCTACGTGAATACATGAATGCGACAGAAAGGCATGGGTGATTTGACGACTGCAAGGGTAGTGTGTAGGTAATGAGATGACTGCACAGCAACAGCCTGCATGATTGCATAACTGTAGGGGTAGTACGTAACTAGACCCCGAGTGATTCCTAGCCTGCAAGGGTAATATCTGGGGGATTACTGAAGTAGATAGCAAGTGAGTGGGTGATTTTATAAGTTCATCAGAACCGCCTGGGTGATTACCGAACTAGTAAGATACTGCCTGAGTGATTACTGGTGTGGAAAGGTAGTGATTGGGTGATTTTAAAACTACATGACTAGTGGCTGAGTGATTACATAAGTACAAGAAAAGTGCGTATGTGATTGAAACAGTACAAGGGAATTAAAGGACTACATGGGTAACACGTCGGCGATTGTCATGACTGCAGGGATAATGTCTGGGGATTTACATGACTACATAGCAAGTGACTGGGTGATTTTATAAGTGCATGGGTACTTCGGGTGATTGCAGGACTACTGAGGTAGAGCCTGAGTAAATAAAAGACTGCAAATGTACTGCCTGGATGATTTCATAACAGCATGACTACTGGCTGAGTGATTACAAGAGTAGAAAGGTTGTGCCTCCGTAATTCAAGGAGTGCAACAGTAGTGCCTGGGTGATTATATAACTACATGAGTTATACCTTAGTAATTACATAAGTGCATAAATAGTGCCTAAATGATTGCATCACTGCTGAAGTAATGCCTGAGTGATTACAGCACTGCATATGTAGCGCCTGCATCATTGTAAGACTGCATGGTGAGTATTTGGTTGTTTTTATAAGTGCATGACAGTTCGGCCTACTCAAAAATAAAACAGCACACTATTACATAACTCAACTATAAGTGTCTCCATATTGTTAAAAGCACGCATACATATCTCTCTACGTTATCAAATCATCATGATATTTATAAAAGTAATATGTATACAATATTTCTGAAATATGTTGAAACCGAGAAACTGAGACACGTAATAGATCTCACTAAGTAATTGCAACACTCAATGGGTGCTCCTTGGGTAATTGTATGAGTGCAAGGGTAGTCACTGGGTAAGTACAGGACAACATCAAAAGTGACTGGCTAATTTCATGAGTGCAAACATACACATTCAGTGCATGGATAAGTGTATAAATAGCAGTCGAAGGGATTTATCAGTCATTGAGTACTGCCTATGTGAATACATGAATGCAACAGAAAGGCATGGGTGATTTGACGACTGCAAGGGTAGTGTGTATGTTATTACATGTCTGCATAGGTCCAGCCTGCATGATTGCATAACTGTAGGGGTAGTATGTAACTAGACCCGAGTGATTCCTAGCCTGCAAGGGTAATATCTGGGGAATTACTGAAGTAGATAGCAAGTGAGTGGGTGATTTTATAAGTTCATCAGAACCGCCTGGGTGATTACCGAACTAGTAAGATACTGTCTGAGTGATTACTGGTGTGGAAAGGTAGTGACTGGGTGAATTTAAAACTACATGACTAGTGGCTGAGTGATTACATAAGTACAAGAAAAGTGCATATGTGATTGAAACAGTACAAGGCAATTAAAGGACTACATAGGTAACACATCAGCGATTGCATGACTGCTGGGATAATGTCTGGGAATTTACATGACTACATAGCAAGTGACTGGGTGATTTTATAAGTGCATGGGTACTTCTTGGGTGATTGCAGGACTACTGAGGTGGAACCTGAGTAAATAAAAGACTGCAAAAGTAGTGCCTGGGTGATTTGATAACAGCATGACTACTGGCTGAGTGATTACAAGAGTACAAAAGCGGTGCCTCCGTGATTCAAGGAGTGCAACAGTAGTGCCTGTGTGATTATATAACTACATGAGTTATACCTTAGTGATTGCATAAGTGCATAGATAGTGCCTAAATGATTGCATCAGTGCTGAAGTAATGCCTGAGTGATTACAGCACTTCATATGTATTGCCTGCATCATTGTAAGACTACATGGCGACTACTTGGGTGTTTTTATAACTGCATGACAGTTGGGCCTAGCCAAATATAAAGCAGCACACTATTACATAACCCAACTATAAGTCTCTCCATATTGTTAAAAGCACGCATACATATGTGTGTACCTTTCCAAATCATCATGATCTCTAAAACAAATATGTATACAATATTTCTGCAATATAGTAAAACCTAGAAACTGACACATGTACTAGATCTGCATGAGTGATTCAAAACTCTCTGTGAGTAGTGCTTGGGTGATTGTATGAGTGCAAGGGTAGTCACTAGATAATTGTAGGAGAAGATGGATAGTGACTAGCTAATTACATGAGTGCAAACATACACATTGACAGCATGCATAAGTGTATAAATAGCACCTGATGGGATCGATAAGTCAAGGAGTACTGCCTAGGTGATTAGATGAATACAAGAGAAGGGCATGGGTGATTGTACGACTGCAAGGGTAGTGTGTAGGTTATTACATGACTGCATAGGTCCAGCCTGCATGATTGCATGACTGTAGGGAAAGAACATAAGTAGACCCGAGTGATTCCTAGCCTGCAAGGGTAATATCTGGGGGATTACTGAAGTAGATAGCAATTGAGTGGGTGATTTTATAAGTTCATCAGAACCGCCTGGGTGATTACCGAACTAGTAAGATACTGCCTGAGTGATTACTGGTGTGGAAAGGTGGTGACTGGGTGAATTTAAAACTACATGACTAGTGGCTGAGTGATTACATAAGTACAAGAAAAGTGCGTATGTGATTGAAACAGTAAAAGGGAGTTTAAGGACTACATAGGTAACACATCAGCGATTGCATGACTGCAGGGATAATGTCTGGGAATTTACATGACTACATAGCAAGTGACTGGGTGATTTTATAAGTGCATGGGTACTTCTTGGGTGATTGCAGGACTACTGAGGTGGAGCCTGAGTAAATAAAAGACTGCAAAAGTAGTGCCTGGGTGATTTGATAACAGCATGACTACTGGCTGAGTGATTACAAGAGTAGAAAGGTGGTGCCTCCGTGATTCAAGGAGTGCAACAGTAGTGCCTGGGTGATTATATAACTACATGAGTTATACCTTAGTGATTGCATAAGTGCATAGATAGTGCCTAAATGATTGCATCAGTGCTGAAGTAATGCCTGAGTGATTACTGCACTGCATATGTAGTGCCTGCATCATTGTAAGACTGCATGGTGAGTATTTGGGTGTTTTTATAAGTGCATGACAGTTCGGCCTACCCAAAAATAAAGCAGCACACTATTACATAAGTCAACTATAAGTGTCTCCATATTGTTAAAAGCACACATACATATCTCTCTATGTTATCAAATCATCATGATATATATAAAAGTAATATGTATACAATATTTCCGAAATATGTTGAAACCTAGAAACAGAGACACGTAATAGATCTCACTAAGTAATTGCAACACTCAATGGGTGCTCCTTGGGTAATTGTATAAGTGCAAGGGTAGTCACTGGGTAAGTACAAGACAACATGAAAAGTGACTGGCTAATTTCATGAGTGCAAACATACACATTCAGTGCATGGATAACTTAATAAATAGCAGTTGAAGGGATTCATCAGTCATTGAGTACTGCCTATGTGAATACATGAATGCAACAGAAAGGCATGGGTGATTTCACGACTGCAAGGGTAGTGTGTAGGTAATGAGATGACTGCACAGCAACAGCCTGCATCATTGCATAACTGTAGGGGTAGTATGTAACTAGACCCGAGTGATTCCTAGCCTGCAAGGGTAATATCTGGGGAATTACTGAAGTAGATAGCAAGTGAGTGGGTGATTTTATAAGTTCATCAGAACCGCCTGGGTGATTACCGAACTAGTAAGATACTGCCTGAGTGATTACTGGTGTGGAAAGGTAGTGACTGGGTGAATTTAAAACTACATGACTAGTGGCTGAGTGATTACATACGTACAAGAAAAGTGCGTATGTGATTGAAACAGTACAAGGCAATTAAAGGACTACATAGGTAACACATCAGCGATTGCATGACTGCAGGAATAATGTCTCGGGAATTTACATGACTACATAGCAAGTGACTGGGTGATTTTATAAGTGCATGGGTACTTCTTGGGTGATTGCAGGACTACTGAGGTGGAGCCTGAGTAAATAAAAGACTGCAAAAGTAGTGCCTGGGTGATTTGATAACAGCATGACTACTGGCTGAGTGATTACAAGAGTACAAAAGTGGTGCCTCCGTGATTCAAGGAGTGCAACAGTAGTGCCTGGGTGATTATATAACTACATGAGTTATACCTTAGTGATTGAATAAGTGCATAGATAGTGCCTAAATGATTGGATCAGTGCTGAAGTAATGCCTGAGTGATTACTGCACTGCATATGTAGTGCCTGCATCATTGTAAGACTGCATGGCGACTACTTGGGTGTTTTTATAACTGCATGACAGTTGGGCCTAGCCAAATATAAAGCATCACACTATTACATAACCCAACTATAAGTCTCTCCATATTGTTAAAAGCACGCATACATATGTGTCTACCTTTCCAAATCATCATCATCTCTAAAACAAATATGTATACAATATTTCTGAAATATAGTAAAACCTAGAAACTGACACATGTACTAGATCTGCATGAGTGATTCCAAAACTCTCTGTGAGTAGTGCTTGGGTGATTGTATGAGTGGAAGGGTAGTCACTGGATAATTGCAGGAGAAGATGGATAGTGACTAGCTAATTACATGAGTGCAAACATACACATTGACAGCATGCATAAGTGTATAAATAGCACCTGATGGGATCGATAAGTCAAGGAGTACTGCCTAGGTGAATAGATGAATACAAGAGAAGGGCATGGGTGATTGTACGACTGCAAGGGTAGTGTGTAGGTTATTACATGGCTGCATAGGTCCAGCCTGCATGATTGCATGACTGTAGGGAAAGAACATAACTAGACCCTGGATGATTACATGCCTGCAAGGGTAATATCTGGGGGATTACTGAAGTAGATAGCAATTGAGTGGGTGATTTTATAAGTTCATCAGAACCGCCTGGGTGATTACCGAACTAGTAAGATACTGCCTGAGTGATTACTGGTGTGGAAAGGTGGTGACTGGGTGAATTTAAAACTACATGACTAGTGGCTGAGTGATTACATAAGTACAAGAAAAGTCCGTATGTGATTGAAACAGTAAAAGGGAGTTAAAGGACTACATAGGTAACACATCAGCGATTGCATGACTGCAGGGATAATGTCTGGGAATTTACATGACTACATAGCAAGTGACTGGGTGATTTTATAAGTGCATGGGTACTTCTTGGGTGATTGCAGGACTACTGAGGTGGAGCCTGAGTAAATAAAAGACTGCAAAAGTAGTGCCTGGGTGATTTGATAACAGCATGACTACTGGCTGAGTGATTACAAGAGTACAAAAGTGGTGCCTCCGTGATTCAATGAGTGCAACAGTAGTGCCTGGGTGATTATATAACTACACGAGTTATACCTTAGTGATTGCATAAGTGCATAGATAGTGCCTAAATGATTGCCTCAGTGCTGAAGTAATGCCTGAGTGATTACAGCACTTCATATGTATTGCCTGCATCATTGTAAGACTGCATGGCGACTACTTGGGTGTTTTTATAACTGCATGACAGTTGGGCCTAGCCAAATATAAAGCAGCACACTATTACATAACCCAACTATAAGTCTCTCCATATTGTTAAAAGCACGCATACATATGTGTCTACCTTTCCAAATCATCATCATCTCTAAAACAAATATGTATACAATATTTCTGAAATATAGTAAAACCTAGAAACTGACACATGTACTAGATCTGCATGAGTGATTCGAAAACTCTCTGTGAGTAGTGCTTGGGTGATTGTATGAGTGCAAGGGTAGTCACTGGATAATTGCAGGAGAAGATGGATAGTGACTAGTTAATTACATGAGTGCAAACATACACATTGACAGCATGCATAAGTGTATAAATAGCACCTGATGGGATCGATAAGTCATTGGGGCATATTCACAAGGACTCATCGCCGAGTTAGCGGCACTTTATCGCAACCAAAGTGGTGATAAATCCATTGCACCATTCACAAGCTGGTGCTAACAGCCGATATCACCAGTTTTCCTGCGATAGCAGCCGCAAAAAACATCGCCACGGATGACACCGGCAACTAACGCTAATGAGATGCAGAGTAGGCGTTCCCGTGGAAAAAGCTGCGGAAACACCACTTCGCAACATTCTCAACGACCAGCCAGATCGGCGATAAGATTCAAAAACATGCGATATGGTGCGTAGCAGCAGGGATTTAACACCTGCTCCTACCTGGTGTTAAGTTGGACGACAACCTGCACCATAAAAGGGAGCCCAGCCCACAGCCACACCAGAAGAACAACAGATGCCATGGAGCTACTGATTATGCAGCTCGGAGCCCCAAGAGGGCCACAACACCCACTGCCACCACCGCCAGGACCCCCACCCCCCCCATGACCCCCCCCGGACTACCACAGAGGCAGCGCAGACAAAGACACCGGACCTTCCGAAAACGCACCAGCCTCGGAGACTTAACGCCAGAGGAAGTCATTGCCCACTACAGGCTCAAAAAGACAACCATCCTCCGCATCCTGACCCTCATTGCCCACAGGCTGACGGTACCAACACAGCGGAGAACCAACATCCCTCCGCAGACAAAGCTGCTGGTCGTGCTGCACCTGTTGGCCTCTGGGACCTTCCAACCAACAACTGCCAGAGTCAGAGGAGTCTCACAGCAAGCCCTGTCAAAGTTCCTCACACCTGTCTTGGATGTCATCATCAGCTTGGTACCCCAGCAACTCTACTTCCCACACACTGCGCAGGAACAGCTGGAGATCAAGCAAGGCTTCTACGCCATAGCTGGCTTCCCGCACGTGTTGGGGGCAATCGGCTGCACACATGTACTCCTCGTGCCCCTGCCGCCACTGCACACAATTACTGCAACAGGAAACACATGCATTCCATCAATGTGCAGGCAATAGTGGACCACCGGGGACTCTTCACCAATGTCGTCGCCAACTACCCAGGTAGTGTGCATGATTCCTTCATCTTCCGACAGTCCATCATCAACCAGTGTTTTCAGGATGGCACCTATGGAAATGCACTGCTCATTGGTAAGTAACAACTGAACACACCACACACCTCAACTCCACCAACATACAACTCACAACTCTGGGAATGCACACCTCACAAAATCGCATACAACATGACAACCAACATCCCCACATTCCAGACACGACGACACAACTTACTGTGGCAACCTGGGCTAGCCATGTACACAAGCCATCAACGGCATGGCACCTCAGCCACACAACAGCAGAATGTGGGGAGAGGTTGGAACCAGGCATGTGCGAAGGATGCAAGTGACCCATGAATGTGAATGTACACAATGCCAAGTGTGGCGTGGATGTGCTGGACAGACTTGAGTATGCAGACCACAGACATTTCCATGTCGACATACACTGCTGGTGTCTGGAGTGTACTGGACAGTGGACGCAACCATGTTGCCGCAGCCAGTGGGGAAGATCGCGGAAATGTAGCTTGTTACGTCCCCCCCTGTAAGCGTGAGCAGAGTGGGCTGGCCCGGCGTACGCTAGGCCAGCGTAGGGGTGTGAATAAAAAGCCCGTTACTCTGGGCGTGGTTCTCTTCCGGAATGGCCGACGTGTCTGCCAGGGCGGCGCCTCTCACCCCGCCACGAGGCCGACGCCGTGAGCGGCGGTGCCTGCGATCACGTGCGCCTGCTGCACCCCAGGCCGTTGGTCCCAAGACCCGTCTTCCCCACCCCAGCGCACCCAGGCCACACTGCTCACCTGCCGACACCGGCGTGTGTCAAAGAGGGCCCACCACGTGCCAGTGCAAGCTCCAAGCCCGAGGCCCGCGACCTTGGCAGCCTCCTCAGACCATCACGGCCTCCGCGACACAGGCCCCCAGTACTCCTTTCTCATTGACGTACTCCACCGCTGCCTCCGGCCTACACTGCGGTCCAGTAGGTCACACATTTGGAACTGAGTCTTGATTTTTCAATGGCAGAGTCCATATCATTGTACGCAAGGAGAGGAGTAAGAGGAAGACGCGGTTCAGTCCGGATGAAAAAAGGATCCTTGTTACGGAGGTGACCGAACACTACCAACAACTGCTCTGCTGCCACTAACTCTGTGCATCGCAAGCCAAGGACGCGTGGCTGGGGGCCCCTGCTGACCGCTGCCTCCGGCCTACACTGCGGTCCAGTAGGTCACACATTTGGAACTGAGTCTTGATTATACAATGGCAGAGTACATATGTTTATGGCAGATTTTATATCACCGTACTCCCTTCGATGTGGTGCCACCAACTCTGTGCATTGCATTCCAACGACACGTGTCTGTGGGCCCTTGCTGACTACTGCCTACACTGCGGTCCAGCACTGCGGGGTCACCTGTGTACTGCCTACACTGCGGTCCAGCAGGCCTCACACCAATCCAATCCAGTCCGGGCCAGGCAGGACACAGCATCGTCGCAGGCTGCACACACGCTCAGCTCTGGTGCTTCTACCTCCGTCAAGCACAAATCATCGCCACATGGCATTCCAACGTCGTGTGTGAGAGTACCAGGAGGAGCTGCCTGAACAGCGGTTGGCCCGTGCTGACTGCTGCCTCCGGCCCACACTGCAGTCAAGTAGGTCACACATTTGGAACTGAGTCTTGATTTATTTATGGCAGAGTTTATACCATTGTACAGGCCTCATCGCAGACTGCATCCCCTTTCAGCTCTGGTGCCACTGACTCTGTGCCCCGAAATTCATGGACACTCTCTGGTTGAGCTTTGGTGGCGTCTGAGTCTATGGCCTGGGGGTTGTCTTCATCATCATGTAGCTGATACTGACTTGGTGTCAAAAATGAGTCTGTAGCATTCATCTCCTCCTTATTGCCTGTGTCTGCTTGGTACTGCCCTCTGTATCATGCCCTGGAAGAACACCTTCCACTGTCCCCCAAAACCCTCTGCGACATTCACCTTGGACATCGACGAGGACCCGCTCAGATCTCGTGGCCCTACCTCAGTGCACCGGTAGTCACCATCCCGTGACGGTGTTCCATGTGCCGGCCGCTGTGCATCCGGGGCCACTAACTCTGTGCAGCTCAAGTCATGCACCCTTGCTGTTTGTACTGTGAGCTTCTGATTGTCTGATCACTGTTGTAGTTGTTGCCAGCACCAACCACTCCTTGAGGGCTGGCTCACACTGACACTCACCCCACACCCATCCAGCACAGGTGTCACTGGACATGTGACCCTGGCAATAAAAGGGGCCGGGCGCACGTGCCCGTAGCCAGTTCCACAAACTATCTAAGTGTGTCCGTGTGGTCATTGTGTATGCATGAGGGCCCCGGGCCCTACCACATTGCATTGTGCTGTGTACAGCGGACGCAACCATGTCACCTCAGGCAGTGGGGGAGACCTGGGACATGTAGTTGTGTCGTACCCCCCTGTACGCGTTGCCGGAGTGGGCTGGCGTACGACAGTCCAGCGTAGGGGTGTGGATAATCACCCCGGGGTTCTGGGCGTGGTTAAGTGTTGGGCTTGCCAATGAAGTACCTAATGCGTGTGTCTCTGTTGTAGTGTCGGCGCCATCCGTCCCGCAATGGACAAAGTTGCAATGTAACATGCCCCCGGAGTGCGGGCTCGGCCGAAGGGATAAATGAATGAGCGCAAGCCCGCTTGGGGTCCGGGATCATACATGCCAACTGTTGTGTGTGTATCGCTATTACCGCAGCATAAGCCAAAGGTCTTGCCTCGACCACATTGCGGGTTCAGCCAGCCATGAACTCTACATATGTGTCCGCCCTATCCTTACCATAGGCTTACACACACGTGGCCCCCCACCTTCAACGCACAACTTCACAGTGTCGTTGTCAGGCTTGTGGACATGCGCAGACAGGCATGACAATGGTGTGCCGTAGGAGTGCAAGTGATGCAACCGCGCAGCGCACACAAGTGAATAGGCTTGGGGGGAGGGAGGAGCAGCAGTGAGGCTACGTAATACACATTGATGGTGCTCATTTGCTACAAGCAGTACATGTCAAACAGGAATCACTATGACACACATATCTCACGCCAATCAACTAGTGAGCCTGCCAACACATCATGCAGAACCAACTATTGACTCATGTCTCTCTGCACTGTCACAGGTGATCAAGGATATGCACTCTGCCCTTGGATGATGACACCCCTCCGAGCCCCGAACACAAAGGCCCAGAGGCAGTACAATGCGGCCCACAAACGCACCAGGGGCATCGTGGAACGCACATTTGGCGTGTTGAAGTCACGTTTCAGGTGCCTGGACATCACAGGTGGGAGGCTCCTGTACAGCCCAGACATCGTGTGCAAGATGGTCGTTGCATGTTGTGTGTTGCACAACCTATGTGTACGTACCAATGCCCCATGGTTACCAGTGCCAGATGCACCGGACGATGATGAGGAAGATGAGGCAGGTGGACCACACCCCACTGCAGCTGCAGCAGGAATAGCCCGTAGGAACAACATCATTGACAATTTCTTCACATGAGGACGTCACATTGTGACAGTCCTTAGCAATCATGAGACAGTACAAAATGACCACAGGCACAGCATGTGCAAATAAATTAATTTCAACACACATTCCCTGAGTTTCTGTATGTGTGCTGCAGTGTGGCACGGGGATCAGGGACATGATCCAGAGTCATTGTGGGTGTGCAGTGTGCTCTACTTAATTGTGCATGTGTGCCATTGTGCCCATCTCCCCCGTCCCCCAGTCCCTGGTCGGTACTCACCCTGTTGGTGTTGTGTCAGGTCATGTTGAGCAGTGTCCCGATCCCCAACTCCTGGCACCATATCCCGACTGATGACTGTGGCCACCATTTTCTCAATGTCATCCAGCTCCTGGTGTACCGCTGGTCCTCCACCTCCAATTTGAGTTGCTGCTTTCATGTTGGCATCGAGTTTCTTCTTGGTTTTTCCCTTCACATCATTCCAGCGACTCTTGACCTCTTCCATTGTCCTCCTCGACACTCCGACTGCATTCACGTTGTTCGCAATGTGCTGCCATATTTCCGTTTGTGTTGCTGATGACACAGTGGAGGTGACGAACAGTTGTTGGTAGGGTTCTGTCGCCTCCGTGACGATGATCCGGTTTTCCTGCGGGCTGAACCCCGTCTTCCTCTTCCTCTTCTCCTTGCCCTTCCCCGGAGTTCCTGGCTGGTCGTCTGTGGGGCTTGTGGGGTTCGCGTTGTCCTCTGCACTCGGTCCGGGTGCGTCCATGGTGCTACGCAGTGAAATTTTTTTCTCTTTTTTTTCTCTGCTTTTATAGTGCCTTTTCCCGCATGTCACGTGGGAATTGCAGGCCTGTCGCTGGTTATCGCTGATTTTTGTTTCGCGATTTGGGACATCGCAACATTTTTTGCGTTTGTGTTTCGCATTTTTTCGGCGTCGCGTTAATTTTAACGCGGGCATTTGTCGCGTTATCGTGAGACAATCGCATGGTGCCGCCGGGTTGAGAATACTGCGTTAACACGGTCTTATTTTCCCGCGATAGACTGCGATGTGAGAAGTTGCGTTAGGCGAATTTGGCGATAGTTAACACACGTTCTTGAGAATATCCCCCATTGAGTACTGCCTAGGTGAATAGATGAATACAAGAGAAGGGCATGGGTGATTGTACGACTGCAAGGGTAGTGTGTAGGTTATTACATGACTGCATAGGTCCAGCCTGCATGATTTCATGACTGTAGGGAAAGAACATAACTACACCCTGGATGATTACATGCCTGCAAGGGTAATATCTGGGGGATTACTGAAGTAGATATCAATAGAGTGGGTGATTTTATAAGTTCATCAGTACCGCCTGGGTGATTACCGAACTAGTAAGATACTGCCTGAGTGATTACTGGTGTGGAAAGGTGGGACTGGGTGAATTTAAAACTACATGACTAGTGGCTGAGTGATTACATAAGTACAAGAAATGTGCGTATGTGATTGAAACAGTAAAAGGGAGTTAAAGGACTACATAGGTAACACATCAGCGATTGCATGACTGCAGGGATAATGTCTGGGAATTTACATGACTACATAGCAAGTGACTGGGTGATTTTATAAGTGCATGGGTACTTCTTGGGTGATTGCAGGACTACTGAGGTGGAGCCTGAGTAAATAAAAGACTGCAAAAGTAGTGCCTGGGTGATTTGATAACAGCATGACTACTGGCTGAGTGATTACAAGAGTAGAAAGGTGGTGCCTCCGTGATTCAAGGAGTGCAACAGTAGTGCCTGGGTGATTATATAACTACATGAGTTATACCTTAGTGATTGCATAAGTGCATAGATAGTGCCTAAATGATTGTATCAGTGCTGAAGTAATGCCTGAGTGATTACTGCACTGCATCTGTAGGGCCTGCATCATTGTAAGACTGCATGGTGAGTATTTGGGTGTTTTTATAAGTGCATGACAGTTCGGCCTACCCAAAAATAAAGCAGCACACTATTACATAAGTCAACTATAAGTGTCTCCATATTGTTAAAAGCACACATACATATCTCTCTATGTTATCAAATCATCATGATATATATAAAAGTAATATGTATACAATATTTCCGAAATATGTTGAAACCTAGAAACAGAGACACGTAATAGATCTCACTAAGTAATTGCAACACTCAATGGGTGCTCCTTGGGTAATTGTATGAGTGCAAGGGTAGTCACTGGGTAAGTACAAGACAACATGAAAAGTGACTGGCTAATTTCATGAGTGCAAACATACACATTCAGTGCATGGATAACTTAATAAATAGCAGTTGAAGGGATTCATCAGTCATTGAGTACTGCCTACGTGAATACATGAATGCAACAGAAAGGCATGGGTGATTTCACGACTGCAAGGGTAGTGTGTAGGTAATGAGATGACTGCACAGCAACAGCCTGCATCATTGCATAACTGTAGGGGTAGTATGTAACTAGACCCGAGTGATTCCTAGCCTGCAAGGGTAATATCTGGGGAATTACTGAAGTAGATAGCAAGTGAGTGGGTGATTTTATAAGTTCATCAGAACCGCCTGGGTGATTATCGAACTAGTAAGATACTGCCTGAGTGATTACTGGTGTGGAAAGGTAGTGACTGGGTGAATTTAAAACTACATGACTAGTGGCTGAGTGATTACATACGTACAAGAAAAGTGCGTATGTGATTGAAACAGTACAAGGCAATTAAAGGACTACATAGGTAACACATCAGCGATTGCATGACTGCAGGAATAATGTCTGGGAATTTACATGACTACATAGCAAGTGACTGGGTGATTTTATAAGTGCATGGGTACTTCTTGGGTGATTGCAGGACTACTGAGGTGGAGCCTGAGTAAATAAAAGACTGCAAAAGTAGTGCCTGGATGATTTGATAACAGCATGACTACTGGCTGAGTGATTACAAGAGTACAAAAGTGGTGCCTCCGTGATTCAAGGAGTGCAACAGTAGTGCCTGGGTGATTATATAACTACATGAGTTATACCTTAGTGATTGCATAAGTGCATAGATAGTGCCTAAATGATTGGATCAGTGCTGAAGTAATGCCTGAGTGATTACAGCACTTCATATGTATTGCCTGCATCATTGTAAGACTACATGGCGACTACTTGGGTGTTTTTATAACTGCATGACAGTTGGGTCTAGCCAAATATAAAGGAGCACACTATTACATAACCCAACTATAAGTCTCTCCATATTGTTAAAAGCACGCATACATATGTGTGTACCTTTCCAAATCATCATGATCTCTAAAACAAATATGTATACAATATTTCTGAAATATAGTAAAACCTAGAAACTGACACATGTACTAGATCTGCAAGAGTGATTCCAAAACTCTCTGTGAGTAGTGCTTGGGTGATTGTATGAGTGGAAGGGTAGTCACTGGATAATTGCAGGAGAAGATGGATAGTGACTAGCTAATTACATGAGTGCAAACATACACATTGACAGCATGCATAAGTGTATAAATAGCACCTGATGGGATCGATAAGTCAAGGAGTACTGCCTAGGTGAATAGATGAATACAAGAGAAGGGCATGGGTGATTGTACGACTGCAAGTGTAGTGTGTAGGTTATTACATGACTGCATAGGTCCAGCCTGCATGATTGCATGACTGTAGGGAAAGAACATAACTAGACCCTGGATGATTACATGCCTGCAAGGGTAATATCTGGGGGATTACTGAAGTAGATAGCAATTGAGTGGGTGATTTTATAAGTTCATCAGAACCGCCTGGGTGATTACCGAACTAGTAAGATACTGCCTGAGTGATTACTGGTGTGGAAAGGTGGTGACTGGGTGAATTTAAAACTACATGACTAGTGGCTGAGTGATTACATAAGTACAAGAAAAGTCTGTATGTGATTGAAACAGTAAAAGGGAGTTAAAGGACTACATAGGTAACACATCAGCGATTGCATGACTGCAGGGATAATGTCTGGGAATTTACATGACTACATAGCAAGTGACTGGGTGATTTTATAAGTGCATGGGTACTTCTTGGGTGATTTCAGGACTACTGAGGTGGAGCCTGAGTAAATAAAAGACTGCAAAAGTAGTGCCTGGGTGATTTGATAACAGCATGACTACTGGCTGAGTGATTACAAGAGTACAAAAGTGGTGCCTCCGTGATTCAAGGAGTGCAACAGTAGTGCCTGGGTGATTATATAACTACATGAGTTATACCTATGTGATTGCATAAGTGCATAGATAGTGCCTAAATGATTGCATCAGTGCTGAAGTAATGCCTGAGTGATTACAGCACTTCATATGTATTGCCTGCATCATTGTAAGACTGCATGGCGACTACTTGGGTGTTTTTATAACTGCATGACAGTTGGGCCTAGCCAAATATAAAGCAGCACACTATTACATAACCCAACTATAAGTCTCTCCATATTGTTAAAAGCACGCATACATATGTGTCTACCTTTCCAAATCATCATCATCTCTAAAACAAATATGTATACAATATTTCTGAAATATAGTAAAACCTAGAAACTGACACATGTACTAGATCTGCATGAGTGATTCGAAAACTCTCTGTGAGTAGTGCTTGGGTGATTGTATGAGTGCAAGGGTAGTCACTGGATAATTGCAGGAGAAGATGGATAGTGACTAGCTAATTACATGTTTGCAAACATACACATTGACAGCATGCATAAGTGTATAAATAGCACCTGATGGGATCGATAAGTCATTGGGGCATATTCACAAGGACTCATCGCCGAGTTAGCGGCACTTTATCGCAACCAAAGTGGTGATAAATCCATTGCACCATTCACAAGCTGGTGCTAACAGCCGATATCACCAGTTTTCCTGCGATAGCAGCCGCAAAAAACATCGCCACGGATGACACCGGCAACTAACGCTAATGAGATGCAGAGTAGGCGTTCCCGTGCAAAAAGCCGCGGAAACACCACTTCGCAACATTCTCAACGACCAGCCAGATCGGCGATAAGATTCAAAAACATGCGATATGGTGCGTAGCAGCAGGGATTTAACACCTGCTCCTACCTGGTGTTAAGTTGGACGACAACCTGCACCATAAAAGCGAGCCCAGCCCACAGCCACACCAGAAGAACAACAGATGCCATGGAGCTACTGATCATGCAGCTCGGAGCCCCAAGAGGGCCACAACATCCACTGCCACCACCGCCAGGACCCCCACCCCCCCCATGATCCCCCCCGGACTACCACAGAGGCAGCGCAGACAAAGACACCGGACCTTCCGAAAACGCACCAGCCTCGGAGACTTAACGCCAGAGGAAGTCATTGCCCACTACAGGCTCAAAAAGACAACCATCCTCCGCATCCTGACCCTCATTGCCCACAGGCTGACGGTACCAACACAGCGGAGAACCAACATCCCTCCGCAGACAAAGCTGCTGGTCGTGCTGCACCTGTTGGCCTCTGGGACCTTCCAACCAACAACTGCCAGAGTCAGAGGAGTCTCACAGCAAGCCCTGTCAAAGTTCCTCACACCTGTCTTGGATGCCATCATCAGCTTGGTACCCCAGCAACTCTACTTCCCACACACTGCGCAGGAACAGCTGGAGATCAAGCAAGGCTTCTACGCCATAGCTGGCTTCCCGCACGTGTTGGGGGCAATCGACTGCACACATGTACTCCTCGTGCCCCCTGCCGCCACTGCACACAATTACTGCAACAGGAAACACATGCATTCCATCAATGTGCAGGCAATAGTGGACCACCGGGGACTCTTCACCAATGTCGTCGCCAACTACCCAGGTAGTGTGCATGATTCCTTCATCTTCCGACAGTCCATCATCAACCAGTGTTTTCAGGATGGCACCTATGGAAATGCACTGCTCATTGGTAAGTAACAACTGAACACACCACACACCTCAACTCCACCAACATACAACTCACAACTCTGGGAATGCACACGTCACAAAATCACATACAACATGACAACCAACATCCCCACATTCCGGACACGACGACACAACTTACTGTGGCAACCTGGGCTAGCCATGTACACAAGCCATCAACGGCATGGCACCTCAGCCACACAATAGCAGAATGTGGGGAGAGGTTGGAACCAGGCATGTGCGAAGGATGCAAGTGACCCATGAATGTGAATGTACACAATGCCAAGTGTGGCGTGGATGTGCTGGACAGACTTGAGTATGCAGACCACAGACATTTCCATGTCGACATACACTGCTGGTGTCTGGAGTGTACTGGACAGTGGACGCAACCATGTTGCCGCAGCCAGTGGGGAAGATCGCGGAAATGTAGCTTGTTACGTCCCCCCCTGTAAGCGTGAGCGGAGTGGGCTGGCCCGGCGTACGCTAGGCCAGCGTAGGGGTGTGAATAAAAAGCCCGTTACTCTGGGCGTGGTTCTCTTCCGGAATGGCCAACGTGTCTGCCAGGGCGGCGCCTCTCACCCCGCCACGAGGCCGACGCCATGAGCGGCGGTGCCTGCGATCCTGTGCGCCTGCTGCACCCCAGGCCGTTGGTCCCAAGACCCGTCTTCCCCACCCCAGCGCACCCAGGCCGCACTGCTCACCTGCCGACACCGGCGTGTGTCAAAGAGGGCCCACCACGTGCCAGTGCAAGCTCCAAGCCCGAGGCCCGCGACCTTGGCAGCCTCCTCAGACCATCACGGCCTCCGCGACACATGCCCCCAGTACTCCTTTCTCATTGACGTACTCCACCGCTGCCTCCGGCCTACACTGCGGTCCAGTAGGTCACACATTTGGAACTGAGTCTTGATTTTTCAATGGCAGAGTCCATATCATTGTACGCAAGGAGAGGAGTAAGAGGAAGACGCGGTTCAGTCCGGATGAAAAAAGGATCCTTGTTACGGAGGTGACCGAACACTACCAACAACTGCTCTGGTGCCACTAACTCTGTGCATCGCAAGCCAAGGACGCGTGGCTGGGGGCCCCTGCTGACCGCTGCCTCCGGCCTACACTGCGGTCCAGTAGGTCACACATTTGGAACTGAGTCTTGATTATACAATGGCAGAGTACATATGTTTATGGCAGATTTTATATCACCGTACTCCCTTCGATGTGGTGCCACCAACTCTGTGCATAGCATTCCAACGACACGTGTATGTGGGCCCTTGCTGACTACTGCCTTCGGCCTACACTGCGGTCCAGCACCGCGGGGTCACCTGTGTACTGCCTACACTGCGGTCCAGCAGGCCTCACACCAATCCAATCCAGTCCGGGCCAGGCAGGACACAGCATCGTCGCAGGCTGCACACATGCTCAGCTCTGGTGCTTCTACCTCCGTCAAGCACAAATCATCGCCACATGGCATTCCAACGACGTGTGTGAGAGTACCAGGAGGAGCTGCCTGAACAGCGGTTGGCCCGCGCTGACTGCTGCCTCCGGCCTACACTGCAGTCAAGTAGGTCACACATTTGGAACTGAGTCTTGATTATACAATGGCAGAGTACATATGTTTATGGCAGATTTTATATCACCGTACTCCCTTCGATGTGGTGCCACCAACTCTGTGCATAGCATTCCAACGACACGTGTATGTGGGCCCTTGCTGACTACTGCCTTCGGCCTACACTGCGGTCCAGCACCGCGGGGTCACCTGTGTACTGCCTACACTGCGGTCCAGCAGGCCTCACACCAATCCAATCCAGTCCGGGCCAGGCAGGACACAGCATCGTCGCAGGCTGCACACATGCTCAGCTCTGGTGCTTCTACCTCCGTCAAGCACAAATCATCGCCACATGGCATTCCAACGACGTGTGTGAGAGTACCAGGAGGAGCTGCCTGAACAGCGGTTGGCCCGCGCTGACTGCTGCCTCCGGCCTACACTGCAGTCAAGTAGGTCACACATTTGGAACTGAGTCTTGATTTATTTATGGCAGAGTTTATACCATTGTACAGGCCTCATCGCAGACTGCATCCCCTTTCAGCTCTGGTGCCACTGACTCCGTGCCCCGAAATTCATGGACACTCTCTGGTTGAGCTTTGGTGGCATCTGAGTCTATGGCCTGGGGGTTGTCTTCATCATCATGTAGCTGATACTGACTTGGTGTCAAAAATGAGTCTGTAGCATTCATCTCCTCCTTATTGCCTGTGTCTGCTTGGTACTGCCCTCTGTATCATGCCCTGGAAGAACACCTTCCACTGTCCCCCAAAACCCTCTGCGACATTCACCTTGGACATCGAAGAGGACCCGCTCAGCTCTTGTTGCCCTACCTCAGTGCACCGGTAGTCACCATCCCGTGGCGGTGTTCCATGTGCCGGCCGCTGTGCATCCGGGGCCACTAACTCTGTGCAGCTCAAGTCATGCACCCTTGCTGTTTGTACTGTGAGCTTCTGATTGTCTGATCACTGTTGTAGTTGTTGCCAGCACCAACCACTCCTTGAGGGCTGGCTCACACTCACACTCACACTCACCCAACACCCATCCAGCACAGGTGTCACTGGACATGTGACCCTGGCAATAAAAGGGGCCGGGCGCACGTGCCCGTAGCCAGTTCCACAAACTATCTAAGTGTGTCCATGTGGTCATTGTGTATGCATGAGGGCCCCGGGCCCTACCACATTGCATTGTGCTGTGTACAGCGGACGCAACCATGTCACCTCAGGCAGTGGGGGAGACCTGGGACATGTAGTTGTGTCGTACCCCCCTGTACGCGTTGCCAGAGTGGGCTGGCGTACGACAGTCCAGCGTAGGGGTGTGGATAATCACCCCGGGGTTCTGGGCGTGGTTAAGTGTTGGGCTTGCCAATGAAGTACCTAATGCGTGTGTCTCTGTTGTAGTGTCGGCGCCACCCGTCCCGCAATGGACAAAGTTGCAATGTAACATGCCCCCGGAGTGCGGGCTCGGCCGAAGGGATAAATGAATGAGCGCAAGCCCGCTTGGGGTCCGGGATCATACATGCCAACTGTTGTGTGTGTATCGATATTACCGCAGCATAAGCCAAAGGTCTTGCCTCGACCACATCGCGGGTTCAGCCAGCCATGAACTCTACATCTGTGTCTGCCCTATCCTTACCATAGGCTTACACACACGTGGCCGCCCACCTTCAACGCACAACTTCACAGTGTCGTTGTCAGGCTTGTGGACATGCGCAGACAGGCATGACAATGGTGTGCCGTAGGAGTGCAAGTGATGCAACCGCGCAGCGCACACAAGTGAATAGGCTCGGGGGAGGGAGGAGCAGCAGTGAGGCTACGTAATACACATTGATGGTGCTCATTTGCTACAAGCAGTACATGTCAAACAGGAATCACTATGACACACATATCTCACGCCAATCAACTAGTGAGCCTGCCAACACATCATGCAGAACCAACTATTGACTCATGTCTCTCTGCACTGTCACAGGTGATCAAGGATATGCACTCTGCCCTTGGATGATGACACCCCTCCGAGCCCCGAACACAAAGGCCCAGAGGC
Source organism: Calotriton arnoldi (assembly GCA_963921515.1). Classification (NCBI taxonomy): domain Eukaryota; kingdom Metazoa; phylum Chordata; class Amphibia; order Caudata; family Salamandridae; genus Calotriton; species Calotriton arnoldi. The sequence continues at coordinate 317,525 of CAWUFW010011183.1, forward strand.
AGTACAATGTGGCCCACAAACGCACCAGGGGCATCGTGGAACGCACATTTGGCGTGTTGAAGTCACGTTTCAGGTGCCTGGACATCACAGGTGGGAGGCTCCTGTACAGCCCAGACATCGTGTGCAAGATGGTCGTTGCATGTTGTGTGTTGGACAACCTCTGTGTACGCACCAATGCCCCATGGTTACCAGTGCCAGATGCACCGGACGATGATGAGGAAGATGAGGCAGGTGGACCACACCCCACTGCAGCTGCAGCAGGAATAGCCCGTAGGAACAACATCATTGACAATTTCTTCACATGAGGACGTCACATTGTGACAGTCCTTAGCAATCATGAGACAGTACAAAATGACCACAGGCACAGCATGTGCAAATAAATTCATTTCAACACACATTCCCTGAGTTTCTGTATGTGTGCTGCAGTGTGGCACGGGGATCAGGGACATGATCCAGAGTCATTGTGGGTGTGCAGTGTGCTCTACTTAATTGTGCATGTGTGCCATTGTGCCCATCTCCCCCCGTCCCCCCAGTCCCTGGTCGGTACTCACCCTGTTGGTGTTGTGTCAGGTCATGTTGAGCAGTGTCCCGATCCCCAACTCCTGGAACCGTATCCCGACTGATGACTGTGTCCACCATTTTCTCAATGTCATCCAGCTCCTGGTGTACCGCTGGTCCTCCACCTCCAATTTGAGTTGCTGCTTTCATGTTGGCATCGAGTTTCTTCTTGGTTTTTCCCTTCACATCATTCCAGCGACTCTTGACCTCTTCCATTGTCCTCCTCGACACTCCGACTGCATTCACGATGTTCACAATGTGCTGCCATATTTCCGTTTGTGTTGCTGATGACACAGTGGAGGTGACGAACAGTTGTTGGTAGGGTTCTGTCGCCTCCGTGACGATGATCCGGTTTTCCTGCGGACTGAACCCCGTCTTCCTCTTCCTCTTCTCCTTGCCCTTCCCCGGGGTTCCTGGCTGGTCGTCTGTGGGGCTTGTGGGGTTCGCATTGTCCTCTGCACTCGGTCCGGGTGCGTCCATGGTGCTACGCAGTGACATTTTTTTCTCGTTTTTTTTCTCTGCTTTTATAGTGCCTTTTCCCGCATGTCACGTGGGAATCGCAGGCCTGTCGCTGGTTATCGCTGATTTTTGTTTCGCGATTTGGGACATCGCAACATTTTTTGCGTTCGTGTTTCCCATTTTTTCGGCGTCGCGTTAATTTTAACGCGGGCATTTGTCGCGTTATCGTGAGACAATCGCATGGTGCCGCCGGGTTGAGAATACTGCGTTAACACGGTCTTATTTTCCCGCGATAGACTGCGATGTGAGAAGTTGCGTTAGGCGAATTTGGCGATAGTTAACACACGTTCTTGAGAATATCCCCCATTGAGTACTGCCTAGGTGAATAGATGAATACAAGAGAAGGGCATGGGTGATTGTACGACTGCAAGGGTAGTGTGTAGGTTATTACATGACTGCATAGGTCCAGCCTGCATGATTTCATGACTGTAGGGAAAGAACATAACTACACGCTGGATGATTACATGCCTGCAAGGGTAATATCTGGGGGATTACTGAAGTAGATATCAATAGAGTGGGTGATTTTATAAGTTCATCAGTACCGCCTGGGTGATTACCGAACTAGTAAGATACTGCCTGAGTGATTACTGGTGTGGAAAGGTGGGACTGGGTGAATTTAAAACTACATGACTAGTGGCTGAGTGATTACATAAGTACAAGAAAAGTGCGTATGTGGTTGAAAGAGTACAAGGGGATTAAAGGACTACATGGGTAACACGTCGGCGATTTCATGACTGCAGGGATAATGTCTGGGGATTTACATGACTACATAGCAAGTGACTGGGTGATTTTATAAGTGCATGGGTACTTCTTGGGTGATTGCAGGACTACTGAGGTGGAGCCTGAGTAAATAAAAGACTGCAAAAGTAGTGCCTGGGTGATTTGATAACAGCATGACTACTGGCTGAGTGATTACAAGAGTACAAAAGTGGTGCCTCCGTGATTCAAGGAGTGCAACAGTAGTGCCTGGGTGATTATATAAAACTACATGAGTTATACCTTAGTGATTGCATAAGTTCATAGATAGTGCCTAAATGATTGCATCAGTGCTGAAGTAATGCCTAAGTGATTACAGCACTGGATATGTAGCGCCTGCATCATTGTAAGACTGCATGGTGAGTATTTGGGTGTTTTTATAAGTGCATGACAGTTCGGCCTACCCAAAAATAAAACAGCACACTATTACATAAGTCAACTCTAAGTGTCTCCATATTGTTAAAATCACACATACATATCTCTCTATGTTATCAAATCATCATGATATATATATAAAAGTAATATGTATACAATATTTCTGAAATATGTTGAAACCTAGAAACTGAGACACGTAATAGATCTCACAAATTAATTGCAACACTCAATGGGTGCTCCTTGGGTAATTGTATGAATGCAAGGGTAGTCACTGGGTAAGTACAGGACAAGATGAAAAGTGACTGGCTAATTTCATGAGTGCAAACATACACATTCAGTGCATGGATAACTTTATAAATAGCAGTTGAAGGGATTCATCAGTCATTGAGTACTGCCTACGTGAATACATGAATGCAACAAAAAGGCATGGGTGATTTCACGACTGCAAGGGTAGTGTGTAGGTAATGAGATGACTGCACAGCAACAGCCTGCATCATTGCATAACTGTAGGGGTAGTACGTAACTAGACCCCGAGTGATTCCTAGCCTGCAAGGGTAATATCTGGGGGATTACTGAAGTTGATAGCAAGTGAGTGGGTGATTTTATAAGTTCATCAGAACCGCCTGGGTGATTTCCGAACTAGTTAGATACTGCCTGAGTGATTACTGGTGTGGAAAGGTAGTGACAGGGTGAATTTAAAACTACATGACTAGTGGCTGAGTGATTACATAAGTACAAGAAAAGTGCGTATGTGACTGAAACAGTACAAGGGAATGAAAGGACTACATAGGTAACACATCAGCGATTGCATGACTCCAGGGATAATGTCTGAGAATTTACATGACTACATAGCAAGTGTCTGGGTGATTTTATAAGTGCATGGGTACTTCTTGGGTGATTGGAGGACTACTGAGGTGGAGCCTGAGTAAATAAAAGACTGCAAAAGTAGTGCCTGGGTGATTTGATAACATCATGACTACTGGCTGAGTGATTACAAGAGTACAAAAGTGGTGCCTCCGTGATTCAATGAGTGCAACAGTAGTGCCTGGGTGATTATATAACTACACGAGTTATACCTTAGTGATTGCATAAGTGCATAGATAGTGCCTAAATGATTGCATCAGTGCTGAAGTAATGCCTGAGTGATTAAAGCACTTCATATGTATTGCCTGCATCATTGTAAGACTGCATGGCAACTACTTGGGTGTTTTTATAACTGCATGACAGTTGGGCCTAGCCAAATATAAAGCAGCACACTATTACATAACCAAACTATAAGTCTCTCCATATTGTTAAAAGCACGCATACATATGTGTCTACCTTTCCAAATCATCATGATCTCTAAAACAAATATGCATACAATATTTCTGAAATATAGTAAAACCTAGAAACTGACACATGTACTAGATCAACATGAGCGATTCCAAAACTCTCTGTGAGTAGTGCTTGGGTGATTGTATGAGTGCAAGGGTAGTCACTGGATAATTGCAGGAGAAGATGGATAGTGAATAGCTAATTACATGAGTGCAAACATACACATTGACAGCATGCATAAGTGTATAAATAGCACCTGATGGGATCAATAAGTCATTGAGTACTGCCTAGGTGAATAGATGAATATAAGAGAAGGGCATGGGTGATTGTACGACTGCAAGGGTAGTGTGTAGGTTATTACATGGCTGCATAGGTCCAGCCTGCATGATTGCATGACTGTAGGGAAAGAACATAACTAGACCCTGGATGTTTACATGCCTGCAAGGGTAATATCTGGGGGATTACTGAAGTAGATAGCAAGTGAGTGGGTGATTTTATAAGTTCATCAGAACCGCCTGGGTGATTACCGAACTAGTAAGATACTGCCTGAGTGATTACTGGTGTGGAAAGGTAGTGACTGGGTGAATTTAAAACTACATGACTAGTGGCTGAGTGATTACATAAGTACAAGAAAAGTGCGTATGTGATTGAAACAGTACAAGGGAATTAAAGGACTACATAAGTAACACATCAGCGATTGCATGACTGCAGGGATTATGTCTGGAAATTTACATGACTACATAGCAAGTGACTGGGTGATTTTATAAGTGCATGGGTACTTCTTGGGTGATTGCAGGACTACCGAGGTGGAGCCTGAGTAAATAAAAGACTGTAAAAGTAGTGCCTGGGTGATTTGATAACAGCATGACTACTGGCTGAGTGATTACAAGAGTACAAAAGTGCTGCCTCCGTGATTCAAGGAGTGCAACAGTAGTGCCTGAGTGATTATATAACTACATGAGTTATACCTTAGTGATTGCATAAGTGCATATATACTGCCTAAATGATTGCATCAGTGCTGAAGTAATGCCTGAGTGATTACAGCACTTCATATGTATTGCCTGCTTCATTGTAAGACTGCATGGTGACTACTTGGGTGTTTTTATAACTGCATGACAGTTGGGCCTAGCCAAATATAAAGCAGCACACTATTACATAACCCAACTACAAGTCTCTCCATATTGTTAAAAGCATGCATACATATGTGTCTACCTTTCCAAATCAACATGATCTCTAAAACAAATATGTATACAATATTTCTGAAATATAGTTAAACCTAGAAACTGACACATGTACTAGATCTGCATGAGTGATTCCAAAACTCTCTGTGAGTAGTGCTTGGGTGATTGTATGAGTGCAAGGGTAGTCACTGGATAATTGCAGGAGAAGATGGATAGTGACTAGCTAATTACATGAGTGCAAACATACACATTGACAGCATGCATAAGTGCATAAATAGCACCTGATGGGATCGATAAGTCATTGAGTACTGCCTAGGTGAATAGGTGAATAGTACCAGAGAAGGGCATGGGTGATTCTACGACTGCAAGGGGTAGTGTGTAGGTTATTACATGACTGCATAGGTCCAGCCTGCATGACTGCATGACTGTAGGGAAAGAACATAACTAGACCCTGGATGATTACATGCCTGCAAGGGTAATATCTGGAGGATTACTGAAATAGATAGCAAGTGAGTGGGTGATTTTATAAGTTCATGAGTACCGCCTGGGTGATTACTGAACTATTAAGATACTGCCTGAGTGATTTCAGGAGTGCAAAAGTAGTGAGTGGGTGATTTTAAAAGTACATGAGTACTGGCTGAATGATTACATAAGTTCAAGAAAAGTGCATATGTGATTGAAACAGTACAAGTGAATTTAAAGGACTACATTAGTAACATGTTGGCGATTGCTTGACTGCAGGGATAATGTCTGGGGATTTACATGACTACATAGCAAGTGACTGGGTGATTTTATACGTGCATGTGTACTTCTTGTGTGATTGCAGGACTACTGAGGTACAATATACCCAAACACAAATAAGGAATTCTTCCCATATCTTTAGTAAAAGTTTCACCATCTTACTGAAAGCATACATAAATATATCTGTATCATAACACTATCCAAACCTTAAAAATTCAAAGAACAAACTTACAATTTCAACCAAACATCTAAAAATATGTGGCATCTTTCAACTATACCTTTCAACAGACTAAAAAAAAAGAAGCCTAATTAATAACACTTTCAATGAGCATCTTTGAAACCACACTTTTATACTGCATCTTCACCTTTCTATCTAACATTATGCGGCATCATTCGACTATACCTTTCTACAGACTAGAAAAAAAGAAGCCTAATTAATAATATCTTATGTGAGCATCCTTCAAAGCACAGTTTTGTGCTGCATCTTCACCATTCTACTAGTACTCACACTCTTGACCCTACCACATAAAAAGCAACAACAGCTCTTTGTTATACATCATGCACCTTAAAATTTATAACACATATGAAAATACATATACAACTAGAAACATACATGAAACAGAAGTCCATGCACACCATAATATTTGACAGTTCTACCTCCAAATTTAAAGGAACAGCTAAAATTATGCAGTATACTCCAAATATACATATCCACACTCTAAAAAAAACTACCATAATCAGTAATCCATATTCCAATATACACATAATACTATACAAAATTTATTTCAAACAACATTTAACTACAATAAAACAAACTATAATAAACATCTCTACATTTAATAATATATTTCAAACATCAAAGTTTATGAATAATTTTTTACCTTTAAAAATAAAGCTAACACATAATACACCTCACAAAATTATAACTCACCTTCCAAATTGATTTGTAGAATATGAAATTTCAGAAACTCACAAAGGATTTTCTTATGCACACAATCAATATAATGCACTGCTCTCAGCAAGGCAAAACCAGTAATGGCAAAGTTTCCCTCTCTTTCTCCACACAAATACATGTAAGTAACAAATCACATTGCTTCCTACATTATTTCAAATTCTAAAACACAGTTCTATTGGTAAGACATATTAACCCTTACCAACTGACTTCTAAAAGTACCCAAACTGCTTCTGGAATTTTTGGGAATCGCGATTCCACCGTGCACCAACGCGATGGAACCGCGAATCCATACGGTAGTTCAAAAACATATTACAAATAAATTTACCACTATTTTTAAATAACACACCACTTCTAAAGATAGTACTGACTTGGGAAATGTCACTGTAATAACATAATACTTATATATAAATTACAAATTCACATTTTAATGCCACAGCTAAGTTTCAACCCTACCCCCATTCTGCATAATGCCAGTTTCCATAGTAACAGTTCATGGAACACTGAACTTAACTGACAGGTCACAAGTTCACCATATTTACAAGTTCACCACACAATGTTGCAAATGCAAACAGCAGGTGTGGTTGTCTTTGCAAGAAATGACCTTATCCTTTCTATTGTACCATTCAAATATTTTTTACTAACCAATAAGAAATATGCTTTTAAAAAAAGTTAAATGCATCCTATTTTAGAATGTGCAATGTTCTTAAACAGCCAATCAATTCTCTACTTTTTAAAAACCAGCATCTTGTCCACCATTTTACATACCTCTCATTTTACCAACTGACTACCTCAGCTACAGACATCTTTTCATTACTTCCACACCCCTTCAAGATGCTTTCAGTGTGGATTGATGGACACAGCTATGTTTTCTAGTGCAAAAGGTATGCAGAACGCAGAGGTATTGACAAAGACCTAGCTTTGCAAAATGTGGACATTAAATGGATTGCACAGAGAGGATTAAAGTGGCACCAATTGATGCCTTTGGTTAAAACCTTTTTACATCTCCAACCCCCTGACCTCATGATTGTGCACTGTGGTGGCAATGACCTAGGCACATTGACTGGGGTAGGTCTGGAAATGCTAATGAAGGACACCTTTGCACAATTGATGTTGCTTTTACCTCAAACTGTCTTTGCATACTCTAACATATGCCAAAGACAGAAATGGAAGTGGTCAAATCAATTCTGTCCACAGATTGAGAAAGCTAGAAAAAATGTCAACAAAGCTGTTTCTGCTTATCTTAGAGACCATAGAATGGGCTCCATATATAACAACAATCTACGTTTTCATATGGAGGGCATCTACAGGAGTGACAGAGTGCCCTTTATAGATGACGGAAACAGAGTCTTTCTCAACAACCTAAAGCTCTGCATCCGCACTTACATGTAGCTACAACAAACTCATAATAAACACAAGGGCTCTTTTTAGAGCCACCCTATAACCCAACAGTGAATCTTACATATTAAAAACATACATATTCTTTTTTGTACAACTTTGCTTGGAGTCGCGAACCCATCGCTTTTACACGGGGGCCGCGCTGGACGCGATGGAATCGCGACTCCGAGCGCGCGAAGAAAAAAAATTGCCCTCTATTCTATATTGTTTCATTCTGCCTCGGGGACCCCATCCCCCGAGGCATACCCTTGGGGACCATGGGGGGAGCCCCAATGCCCCCACGGTCCCAGCCGGCTCCCCTCCTCCTGCGGAAGCCGGCATTGCTTTTGGGCAAGGGGAGCTGCTAACATGCAGCTCCCCTTGCCCAAAAGCAATACTGCTTTGCTTCTTGGAAGCGAGAGCAGGTTTCCTGCCCTCGCTTCCAAGAAGCAAAGCAAAGCAGTGTTTGCAATGACAGGGCGGGAGCCACACGGCTCCCACCCTGTCATTGCAAACAGCAATGTCCCGGGGGGGTGGGCACCCCGGGACATTGCAGGAGCCGGCCCTGGGAGGTGGCGGTCCCCAGGGCCATCGAGGGCTCCACGAGGGGGGCCATATGGCCCCCTCACTTCATTTACATAGCCCCGGGGAGGTGGTGGTCCCCAGGGCTTGGGGGGACCCACGAGGCCCCCCTCATTATTTAATAAAGCCCCCTTTCTATTACAAATGCCCCGGGAAGGTGGGGGTCCCTGGGGCTCCAGGGGCCCCCGCGGGCCCCCGCAAATTAAAAACTGATTACCCCCGGGACCTGGCCCACCCGGGGGCTTATAGAAAATGAAGCGCTTCATTTTTTAAAAAAAATGTTCTCGTCTGGATTCGCGAACCCAGCGCGACTTCCGCCGTTTTTTTTTTTTTACAAAAAAGCCTTTTTTTGGCCCTGGGGGTCCCTGTGGGACCCCCTCAGCAAACATAGGGGGTCAGGATGTTTCTACCCTGCCCCCTTTTCTTGTTTTTTAATGTTTTTTTCACTGTTTTCTTGTCACTCGGTTACCGAGTCACAAGATGGCTGCCAACACATTCTGCTTTGGAGTGTTGGCAGCCAATCAGAGTGAAGCGCGTGCCCTCCTCGGTGCTCAGATATCGATATTTTTCTTTTTTTAATTTCTCAGGAACTACTGAACTGATTTACACCATTTAAAAAATGGTCACTTTCTGAACCAAGGGCTACCTATTTGCCAAATTTGGTGTAATTCCGTTCAGCAGTTCGGGCTGTAGCCGTGTCTAAAATTTCCTATGGAAATTAACATGGGGAAAATGCGTTTTGGGACCCCCCTTTTTTCTCGGCCCCCGCTTCACAAATCACCCCGAAACTTTCAAGACAGGAGCTGACCAGAGCACCCCATTAGTTTTGAAAATTTTGCGAAGATTTGTCAAACGACGCCAAAGATATTGGCAAAAGAAAAAATGCTTTTAGAATAGAAACGAGGTCCTAACTATAACTACCTACTGGCGACCGCCAGAAGGTAATATATATACATATATATAAATATATATATATTCACTGAAAAAACCACAGGTTTGAGGGACGTTATAGTTAGTTGGACATTTCACTCGTACAAAACCAGTGAAATTCGGCCGTTATAGTTAGTTCAGCCAACTATAACTCACGCCCCCGCAATGCACTGCTCATGATGTCACATATTAGATCACTCATGACATGGTCAGTGACATCACTGATGACTATCACTGATGACATCTCAAATGACATCACTGATGACATCATCCAGTAAGTGTGTTTCTGTAAAGTTTAAATAGCTTTTATATATATATATATATGCCAATGTGTATTGAAGAATAAGTGGGTGTATTACTGTCTGAAGGGATGATTTAGTAGCGGTGTGACTGACTGTATAACTAAGTGATTAAACATGTCTTACTAATACATGGGTGAATGTCTGTATCAGTCTGTCAGTTGGTGTGTAAGTGGCTGCTTGGGTTGGTGAGTAGCTACATGAGTACCTATATATGGGTTATTGAGTGGTTGTCTGAGTATCTGTATGGGTGCCTGAGTGTCTGTGTGGGTGGGTGGGGGGTGTATGACCCCCTGCATGGATGTGTGAGTGGGTGATTCACTGGGTGTATGGGTTCAAGAGTGCATCTGTGAGGGGCTGTATGAGTGGGTGAGTGTGTGTATGAGGGTGTTTGTGAGTGAATGGATGTCTCAGTGGTACATGTGAAAGTAACTACATATGTAAAAGGCAGTATATGTGAGTGTTGGAGTATATAAATGACTATATGTGAGACTGAGTGATTGTGAGAGTAGCTGTTTGGATGAGTGTGCGCTTGTGTCAGTGATTGTATAAGAGAGTAAGTATGTGTTAGTATCTGTATAAATAAGTGAGGTGATGTGTGTATAACTTTGTAGGTGAGTAAATGGGAGTGTGATTGATTCTTTGCATTACTGACTAGCTGTGTGAGTAACTCTATGGGTGAGTGGCAGTGTGTGACTGTCAGTATGAGTGACTGCATGTATGAGTGACTGTATGGGTGAGTGAGTGGATGTGTGTGTAGACCTAAGAATCAGTGAGTGGGTATGTAGTAATTGGTGTTGGAGTGTCTATGGTTTTGAGAATGGCAGTATGTAATTTAGAGTGGGTGTATCAAAGGTTATATTAGGGTGTGAGAAGATGTATCAGATTATCACGTGGATGATGTCATCAGTGATGTCATCAGTGATGTCATTTGAGATGTCATCAGTGATGTCATCAGTGATGTCACTGACCATGTCATGAGTGATGTAATATGTGACATCATGAGCAGTGCATTGCGGGGGCGCGAGTTATAGTTAGCTGAACTAACTATAACGTCCAAATTTCACTGGTTTTGTACGAGTGAAATGTCCAACTAACTATAACGTCCCTGAAACCTGTGGTTTTTTCAGTGAATTTCCAAGGTTTTTTAAATGCTAATTTCTAACTATAACGTCCCTGAAACCTATGGTATTTTCAGTGAATTTCAAAGGTTTTTTAAATGCTATTTTCTTACTATAATGTTGCTAAAATATGTTTTCTTATTTTTTTAATTGTTATAAAAATTATGTATTATTTTGTACTTTGTAAAAGATAAATCTTCATTTTTATTTATTTATTTTTTATAAAAAATTGGAGTCGCGCACCCATCGTGTTCCTGTCTCGATTGGTGCGCAAATTCAAGCCGCCATATTGGTAAAGTCGCGTAGGACGCGCGCTTTGTAAACGACGGGTGCGCGAATTACGACCACACGTAACGTTACGCACAGAGTTGCAGAGCTTGCGCTGGGTGCGCGACTCCGCCGTAAATTTTTTACTTTTAAATCTATATATATATATAACTTTTACATGTATATTAAAGCAAGAGATTATTTACTTTTTTTATAAAAATCATATATTTGTAAGTAGAATAAAGATAAATTATTCGTAAATATATTTTTTCGAATTCGCGATGGGTGCACGCTGGGTGCATGCGCCATGCGCGACTCCAGGTCACCTTTTTAAAAAAAGAATTTCATTGGTTGATAACTTTTTCATTCTAGAAGTTACAAGACCCCACCCAGTTTTGTTCTTCCTTCCAGAACATCAGCAGAGAGACAGCACTTGTGATTTCTCTCTACTTTTTCTGGATTTTTGGGTGTTTTTTCAAAACAGCAATTTGAAATGGCTTCTTCCAGCATCCAGCAACATGTTGATGCAGAGGAAGAAGATGACCAACAAGAACCTGTCAGAAAAAGATATGAGAGTGTCGTCTGGGCCTTCTTTTCCATCCCTGAAGGCCCAAAAAAGGTAAATGCACGAAAAGTTACGTGCACTATCTGCCAAAGTGTCCTGTCGCGTATATCCGAAAAAAAATATTCATGCGGCACATCGTCGATGCTCAAGCATCTCCAGACTATGCACCCACGGCCCTTGCACGAGAGCAACACCGCCGTGATTTGGAGAAACAGGCTGCGCAACAAGACCAATTTGGAGGGCCGAGCACATCATCTGGTTCTTCCACCGCAATGACAACAAACATTAAATCAGAATTCACAAGAATTAAACAATGTTGTATTAAATGCAACAAAGTTCTCTGCCATGGAGAACAATCCATGGACGCCATTGTGGTTGCAGTTAGAAACCACTTTTGTTAATTTTTTTTGTTTTTGTTTTTGCAATCTGTTATTAATTGCAAAATGTTGTGAAAGAATTCACTGTTCATTCTTTTTATTTATTTATTTATTTTTTAAAACACCATTTTTTTTTAAAAGTTAGAAAATCACTAAAAAAATACAAATACAAAAAGAAGAAAAAAACGGTTCTTGTTAGAACCACCTATTCAGTTTAAAAAGAGAAATTTGTATGTGCTGTATGAAGTGTATGGATAATATCTGCATAATTACATGGGTGCATGAGTACTGCCTGGATGACTGGAGAAGTGCTTGGGTAGTGGCAGAGTGATTGGATGAGTGCTTGGGTACTGTGTAGGTGATTGCAGGTTTGCAGACATAGTGCATGGATGATTGCATGAGTGTATGGGTAATGCCTGGGTGATTGCATGAGTACAAGCGTAGTGCTTGAGTGATTGAAAGAGTGCATAGGTAGTGTCTGGGTGATTGCATGAGTGCATCAGTAGTACATAAGTGCTTGTATGAGTGCATGGGTAGTGCCTGCATGATTGGACGAGTGCATGGGTAATGCCTGGGTGATTGCATTAGTATATGGGTACTGCTTGGGTGATTGTTAGAGTGTATGGGTAGTGCTTGGGTGACTGCATGAGTGCATCAGTAGTGCCTGGGTTGTTGCATGAGTGCATTAGTAGTGTGTAGATGCTTGCATGAGTGCATGGGTAGTGCCTGCATGATTGGACGAGTGCATGGGTAATGCCTGGGTTATTGCATAAGTGCATGGGTAAGGCCTGGGTGATTGCATTAGTATATGGGTAGTGCTTGGGTGATTGAAAGAGTGTATGGGTAGTGTTTGGGTGATTGCATGAGTGCATCAGTAGTGCCTGGGTTATTGCATGAGTGCATCAGTAGCACATAGGTGCTTCCATAAGTGCATGGTTAGTGCCTGCATGATTGAACGAGTGCATGGGTAATGCCTGGGATATTGCACGAGTGCATGAGAAATGTCTGGGTGATTGCATTACTATATGGGTAGTGCTTGAGTGATTGAAAGAGTGCATGGACAGTGGCTGGGTGATTGCATGAGTGCATCAGTAGTACGTAGGTGCTTCCATAAGTGCATGGGTAATGACTTGATGATTGCATGAGCGTGTGGTATGAGCCTGGGTGATTATAAGAGTGCAAGGGTAGTGTGTGGTGATTTTATAAGTGCTTGGGTATTGGTGCAGTGTTTGGATAAGTGTATGCTAGTAGCTTGGTGATTGGAGGAGTGCATGGTTAGTGCACAGGTGAATACAGCAGTGAATGGGTAGTGCCTGAGTTATTGCATCAGTGGATGAATAGTGCCTGGGTGATTGCAGGAGTGCTTTTGTAATGGCTGGGTGATTTTGTAAGTGCATGGGTACTGCTTGGATGATTATATAAGTCCATGGGTAATGACTGCGAGATTGCATCAGTGCAGAGGTAATGTATGGGTGATTGCAAGAATACATGGGTAATGCCTGAGTCTTTGCATAAGTTTATGGGTAATGCATGCATGATTGTATGAGTGCATGGGTAGTGCCTGTGTGATTGGACGACTGAAAGAGTAGTACACGGTGATTTTATAAGTGTTTGAGTAGTGAATGAGAGATTGGATGAGTGCATAGGTACTGGGTGGGTGATTGCAGGAGTCCATGGGTAGTGCATGGGTGATTGGAGCAGTGCATGAGTAGTGTCTGGGTTATTCCATGGGTGCATGAATACTCCCTAGGTGATTACAAGAGTGCAATGGTAGTGTGTCCTGATTTTATAAGTGCTTGAGTAGGGGCGGAGGGATAGTAGGAGTGCATGGGTACTGGCTGGATGATTGGAGGAGTGCATGGGTAGTGCATGGATGATTGTAGCAGAGCATGAGTAGTGTCTGGGTTATTACATGTGTGGATGAGTTGTGCCTGGTTGATTGGAGGACTGCATTAGTAATGGCTGGGTGATTTTCTAAGTGCATAGGTACTGCTTGCTTGATTTTGTGAGTGCATGGGAAATGACTCTGAGATTTCATGAGTGCAGACATAATGTATGACTCATTAGAAGAGTGCATGGGTAATGTCTAAGTGTCTACATAAGTTTATGCGTAATGCCTGAATCATTGTATGAGTGCGTAGGTATTACCTGTGTGATTACAGGACTGTAAAAGTAGTTCATGGTGATTTTATAAGTGCTTGAGTAGTGACAAAGAGATTGGATAAGTGCATGGGTACTGGCTGGGTGATTCGAGGAGTGCATGAGTAGTGTCTGGGTTATTCCATGGGTGCATGAATACTCCCTGGGTGATTACAAGAGTGCAATGGTAGTGTGTCCTGATTTTATAAGTGCTTGAGTAGGGGCGGAGGGATAGTAGGAGTGCATGGGTACTGGCTGGATGATTGAAGGAGTGCATGGGTAGTGCATGGGTGATTGTAGCAGAGCATGAGTAGTGTATGGGTTACTACATGAGTGGATGAGTTGTGCCTGGTTGATTGGAGGACTGCATTAGTAATGGCTGAGTGATTTTCTAAGTGCATAGGTACTGCTTGCTTGATTTTGTAAGTGCATGGGAAATGGTTCTGACATTTCATGAGTGCAGACGTAATGTATGGCTCATTAGAAGAGTGCATGGGTAATGTCTAAGTGTCTACATACGTTTATGGGTAATGCATGAATCATTGTATGAGTGCATAGGTATTACCTGTGTGTTTACAGGACTGTAAGAGTAGTTCATGGTGATTTTATAAGTGCTTAAGTAGTGACAAAGAGATTGGATAAGTGCATGAGTACTGGCTGGGTGATTCGAGGAGTGCATGGGTAGTGAATGGGTGATTGCAGCAGTGCATCAGTAGTGTCTGAGTTATTGCATGAGTGCATTGGTGGTGCCTGGGTGATTTGAGAGGTGTAAGGGTAGTATGTGATGATTTCATAAGTGCTTGGGTAGTGGCAAAGGGATTAGATGAGTGCTTGGGCACTGGCTGAGTGATTGAAGCAGTGCATGAGTAGTGTCTGGGTTATTGCATGAGTGGATGATTTGGGCCTGATTATTGCAGGAGTACATTGGTAATGCCTAGGTGATTTTGTAAGCGCATTGGTACTGCTTGGATGATTTTGTAACTACATGGGTAATGGCTGTGAGATTGCATCAGTGCAGAGGTAATGTATGGGTGATTGCAAGAGTGCATGGGTAATGCCTGAGTCTTCGCATGAGTTTATGGGTAATGCCTGGATGATTGCATAAGTGCATGGGTAGTACCTGTGTAATTGAAGGACTGTAAGAGTAGAGCATGGTGATTTTATAAGTGCTTGGGTAGTGAGAGAGGGATTGGATGAGTGCATGGGTACTGGGTGGGTCATTAGGGGAGTGCATGGGTAGTGCATGGGTGATTGGAGCAGTCCATGGTTAGTGCCTGGATTATTGCATGAGTAGATGAGTTGTGCCTGGGTGATTGAAGGAGTGCATTAGGAATGGATGGGTGATTTTGTAAGTGCATGGATACTGCTTGAGTGATTTTGTAAGTGCATGGGTAATGGCTTTGAGATTCCATGAGTGCAGAGGTAATGTATGGCTGATTAGAAGAGTGCATAGGTGATGTTTCAGTGTTTGCATAAGTTTATGGGTACTGCCTGAATCAATATATGAGTGCATAGGTATTACGTGTATGATTGCAGGACTGCAAGAATAGTGCATGGTGATTTTATAAGTGCTTCGGTAGTGACAGACAGATTGGATAAGTGCATGGGTACTGGCTGAGTGATTCGAGGAGTGCATGAGTACTGCATGGGTGATTGGAGTAGTGCATGAGTACTGTCTGGGTTATTCCATGGGTGCATGGATACTCCCTGGGTGATTAGAGGAGTGCAATGGTGGTGTGTCATGATTTTATAAGTGCTTGAGTAGGGGCGGAGGGATAGTAGGAGTGCATGGGTACTGGCTGGATGATTGGAGGAGTGCATGGGTAGTGCTTGGGTGATTTTATAAGTGCTTGGGTAGTGGCAGAGTGATTATATGAGCGCTTGGGTACTAATTGTGTGTGTAGAGAATTGCATGGGTACTGCATATTTGATTGCATGAGTGCAGGAGTAATGTCTGGGTGATTGGAGAAGTGCATGGATACTGGGTGGGTAATTGAAGGACAAAATAAGTGGATGATTGCAGAAGTGTATAGGTACTACCAGACTGATTAAAGGTGTGTATTAGAAATGCCTGGGTGATTTTGAAAGTATATACGTTATGGTTTAGTAATTGAAAGAGTGCATGAGTATTACTGAGGTGATTTGAGAAGTGAGATGATTGAATGTGAAAATATGAATAACTGCAATAAAGATGACTGTAATCATTAATTCATATTTTTATGTTAGTTACATTATTTCAACTTACCTTCTGTATTGAGGTAGATATCAAACTCATTGAAACTATTTTATAGTTGTTTTATTATAAATTAAATTTAAAATATTTCCAAACTTTAGTTTTACTTTCTGTAAAAGACATGAAAACATACTGTTATTGCAAATACTATTATATGTTAATAACACAACATAATTTTAAAAATACATAACATAGTCAGGTTTTCTTTTTTGCTGTTCTCAGATTCTACTGAATTTCACCATGCACAGTGATTTCAATGTTGATCATCAGAAAACAGCGGGCAAAAAATACAATCAATAAGATTGTGAAAAAAAAACAAATCTGTGCTCAAAATATTCACAAGTTCAACTCTCTGTTTACATTTTCAAAAATCAACACTCTCATTTACATTGCATATAATACAAAGACCAAATATATGAACAACTTTTTATCACAATTTTCAAAATGCAATATCAATGAACCGAAACGAAAATTCAAACACTAATTGATCACATCTTCCCAATAGGCCAAATGATGTTTCCCAAAGTGAATGCATTGATAATATCCACAGTAAACTCATTAATTCATGTTGACATCTTCCCAATAGGCCGAATGATGTTTGTGAATTCATTTGCATTGAAAATATCTGAAATAAACTCATTAATTCATGTTGACATCTTCCCAATAGGCCGAATTATGTTTTCAGAACTTTGGCATCAAAAATATTAGATATGAATTTGGTAGTTCATAGGCCAACCGAAATTTAAATTCAAAATTGGCGTCATTACAATGTGTCCATCCTTTATTGCATCTTAAATACACAGTATAGTGTCCAGATGTTGTACTAGGTCCATCATGGAAAATAATAGCCACTGCTTTAAAAGTTCTTCCTGAAATTGACACTTGACTTGCCACAAAGCTTTTGATTCTTATTTCCAATTTTCTTCCATCTGCTCTACAACGTTGTAGCATTAAAATGACATATTGTCCAAATCTTTCTATAAATAATGTTGACAACATTTCTGATTTGCAGTGAGTACATTTCATATCTTGATTAGCTGTTTTTACTAATTTGTTAAAAGACACTGTTTTGCAATCTATTATTGTCAAATATATGAATCGTTCAGTGTCTATTTCAGTGATAGAAGAAAAAGAACAGCTATCACATTTATGATCCCATCTGTAACGTAGTCCAAACAGATTTTCAATTTGTATTCCTTCATCTTCTAATACTGCAAGCATAAACATAAGAAATTCTTGAGCATCTTGTTGTACATTAAGTGTAAATTGTGAAGAACCAGAACATATGTCCAAAAGATGCTGAATGCCAGAAGCAGTTTGGATTTTAGTTTTATCAGTTGTCAATTTTTCAAAAATATTATGCAACAAAGAACAAAATCTTTTTCTCGATTCTCCATAATTTGATGATGTAGATTTTCTAGAAAAAACATGACGTTCACAATTACATTTGCATAGCAGTTGATACCTGAACTATTTTCTAACTGGTGTCCTACAATATCATCAACAGTGTCCATTTTCATTTTCTTTGGAGCCTCACCATTCTCTTGATTATTTTTCTTCTTTCCAACCTCACTACAGTGTTTCTCATATGTTCGTTTTGGACATACTACACATTTTTCATATACAGGATATTCACCTAAATTGGGAGCATATAGACTTCTTAACCGATTATACTCTCTTACACAATTTGCATCTGCACTAATCTTTCTCTAATCAAAATCAATCAAATACAATTCAGATAATGTTTTTACTCGAGACAATGCAACATATGCCATTCCCTCTTTAAACACTGTACTTCCAATGTTTACTGAAGCATTGTCTAGACTTAAACCTTGAGATTTATGAATGGTCACCGCATATGACAAAGAAAGAGGAAACTGTTTTCTACGAACATACTTTAACAAGCAAAAAACGAACAGCACAATGTCCAATCAGTTTTACCTCTTCAATCTGATCAAATTTAATCTTCAAAAATTCAGTTCCATCTCTATTTGGATAATTAACAAAATCAACAACTTTCCCCATTGTTCCATTTACTAAACCTTTTTCTACATTCAAATTACGCCGTAAAATTACCAGACAGTTTTCACATACATATAAATTCTTTTCTAAACCAGCAGTCTTAGATATAGACTTTTCCAAAGAATCCAATTTTGATTTTAATTTTTCTGACAAAATAATAGTAATTCCTTCGTGTTCTATTTTATCAATGGCTTCCATTTTTATTATTTGTTGTTTTTCCAGCTTTAAAAGTTCTTCATTGAATGTAGAACACTCTTGAAGTGTTGGCATTAGGCAAATTATAGATTTATTTTCTCCAAATGTTTTATATATTATTTCAGGAGCAACATTTTTATTTGGAAACAAGTTTCTAAGTAGTCAATCAATCAATCAGGGGTTTGTTAAAGCGCGACTACTCACCCGTAAGGGTCTCAAGGCGCTAGGGGGGGGGTGCAGGTTCCATCCATCAAGGAGAGGGTCTGTCGAAGAGCCAGGTTTTGAGGTTTCTTGCAAAGATGGGGAGCGATGTTGTCTGTCTGAAGTGGAGCGGAAGGGCGTTCCATGCTTTGGCCGCGAGGAAGGAGAAGGAGCGGCCTCCCGATCTGGTCTTTCTGGTGCGGGGGACCACGGCGTAGGAGAGCTGGGCTGATCGTAGGGTCCTTTGGGGTGCGTGGAATTTGAGTCGGCTGTTCAGGTATGCTGGTCCGGTGCCGTGGAGGGCCTTGTGTGCGTGGGTGAGCATCTTGAAGGTGATTCACGCCTCGACAGGGAGCCAGTGGAGTGTGCGCAGGTGCTGGGAGATGTGGCAGTGTTTTGGCAGGTTGAGGACCAGTCTTGCCGCGGCGTTCTGGATGTTCTGTAGCTTGCGGTGAGGTTTTTGTTTATTCCGGCATAGAGTGCGTTGCCGTAGTCGAGTCTGCTGGAGACCAGGGCGTGAGTGACGGTCTTTCGGTGTTCGAGGGGGATCCATTTGAAGGTCTTACGAAGGAGGCGGAGGGTGTGGAAGCAGGAAGACGAGACAGAGTTGATCTGGCGGTCCATTTTGAGCTCTGAGTCCAGGATGATTCCCAGGTTGCGTGCGTGGTCCGTGGGGGTTGGCGGGTTTCCGAGGGCGGGGGGCCACCAGGTGTCGCTCCAGGCATCGGGGTTTGGGCCCATGATGAGTACTTCTGTTTTGTTGGTGTTTAGTTGTAGGCAGCTGTTTTTCATCCATTTGGCGACGGCTTCCATGCCTTCTCGAAAGTTGCGTCTGGCGGTGTTGGGCTCGTTGGATAGGGAGAGGATGAGCTGGGTGTCATCTGCGTATGACACGATGTTGAGTCCGTAGGTTCTGACTTTGTCGACTTTGCAAAGCTTCTTTACCATGTTTCGACAAAACACCAATTCTTATATCTTGAAGAATGCTTCCATAATGTTCATCACTTGCTTGTCTCATATTCTTAGTAAGTTCTTTGTATTCAAAATAATTCCAAATGTTGACATTTCCAATACTACCCAAAGATTTCCTGGTGTCTTTATGCACAAGTGTTTTAAAAACTGGTTGTCCTTTTACAGGAGTAAGTTGTAGTAGGTCGCCGAATACAATTTGATGTTTTCCTCCAAATAAAACATCATAATCTGTTTTTAAAATGTGCTGCATTCTTAAATGTACAAAGGCAAGCATTAAGTTTGAGACCATGCTCACCTCATCAATGATCAGAAGTTTAATTTTCTTTAGTAGTCTTGAAACTTTATAACAAGCTTCTCCAGATAGCTTGTGATATTCCAACTTGTTTTCATGTTCAACAGGTAGCATCAGTAAACAAATAAACAATGTAATGTAATCCCTTTAATGTTGTGTGCTGCTAACCCAGTTGGAGCGGTTACAACTCAAGATAAATGTGATTCAGTGGTTTTCTGTAGATAACTGGTCAAAACTTTAATTAAGAAACTTTTTCCTGTACCAGCTTGACCACTGATATACATTCGAATAGGTTTAAATGATGTGCAGTTGCATTCTTTTTATTCATGAAGTAAACCATGGTCTATCTGTTGTGTAACTTGCTAATATATTTCTTTCTGTTCAATATTTAGTTGTTCTTCCAAGTTTCCCAACTCCATGATATCCTGTTGAGCTTGATGCATTGCCGTTTCTACTTCGCTCATGGCGATTGCTGCTTCATTTTCAAGAATTGGTTCTCCTAGTGGATCTTGACTCAGTGGAGCAGAACTTTGACTATCTTGAGATGTGTCTCTTGCAATTTCAGCTGCAATAGTAGCTTCTTGTTGAATCTCTTCATTCAACATTTGTAGATAATTTGGAAAAACTGTGCATTCAATGCTATCTTTACATGCATTAAAAGAATCTTCATAGCACTGAAAATCTCCAAGTAATTCCATTTCAGTACGCCAAGGCTTGAACAGTTGCAGAAGTGCTAAATAGTAAAATTCACTTTTATCTGGAGTTTCGCAACTGAGTTTCCTGTGATTAATGAGATTTCCTTTGGTATGTTTCACCAAACATCCATCACAGCCAAGGACTTCATATTTTTCTTCATTTATGTTATCTGTAATATTTCTCTTAAAGCTGTAATATTGCAGTATTTCATAGAGACATATGTTTTCAAGATGCGGACTTCTTTTAGGATAGTACGTATCCAACATATTTGTTTGAACAATATCTGTACTTTCCGGTTCATTCAGTGCTAAGTATTCAATTTCTTGTACAGATTTCAATACTCGATTTCGTGTTGCAGGAAGACCTAGACTTACCCAAATTATTCCTCTTGACTTTGAATATAAACTTGTAGATGTCAACTGATCCGAACATTCGTAGGATCCAATCTCTCGATGGGAAAGCATCTTCAAACTAAAGCTGTACAATTTGTTACTAAGAGTTTTCTCTTGTGAAATTTCTTCCCACATTTCTTGCAACTCCGTCTTTTCAGATTTTGTTATGTATGACATAACATAGCGAGCAACAGCAATCGAATTATCTGCAACATACTGGATATCCATATTTGCATTCCACATCGTCAAAATTACTGGATTATAATCATTAATATACTTTGAATTTTCACTTCTTTTTATATTGTAAGTATTCTTTGGAGATTTTCAAGTTATAGTATGCCTCACTGCTGACATGAAACTGTTGACTCTTCCTTTGGAAATTACTGGACGTGGGAATCCAAAACGACATTTTGTATAAAATTTTTCCTTTGACCTGTATTTCCGTCGACAATATTTCTCACATCGATGAGTTTGAAACCGTAAAACTTGTTCTCTTAAGGTATTTTCTTCTCCTGCTTTTGGAATTCCACATGTAACGTAGTCTTCAATGAAAGATAAAACAGTCTCATCAGAATCAGTTCCAAATTTAGGTGCATCCTTGATCCATAAAAGCATAGGTATATGAGGAGCACCTCTTGCTTGGTACTCCTTTCTCCAAAAGAAATCAATAACTTCTCCAAGAGGTGGGTTGTTTTTATTGCAGATAAGACATCATAGCTTGAAACCTATGATTAAAATATCTGCACACGTTTACAGGATCCAAGGAACACAGTTCCCCAGCTGTCTTGAATTCAATGTTTTTAATATTTGAATTTGCTTCTCGTAGAAATTCAAGTAAATCGTCCCATGCGTATTCAGCACAGCTTAGTGTAACAAACCATGTAGGGGTTCCTAAGTTCCTTAACATACATTTAAGTTCTCCGTGACGACGATACCAATACTCATTAGTACCACGTTGACACGCCATCAAATTAATCAATTGAGATTCTAAATGATCGTCTCTCTGTTGCACTTTGTCCATACATTCCTTTGCAGAAACTTGTTGAAGATGAACTCCTGTTTTTAATATATTGTTTACTGCATATGAAAGTCCAGACAAGTCACTTTCAAACAAAAGATGAGATATATATGGAATACATTGTCGAAAACTTGGATCTACTGAGTACAATCTTGTTGTACGATATTCCGAAGCAGGAATCTGCACGGGTTGTTCATCATATCGTCCACCTTTTCCAGTGGGGAAGAGCTGTGGAAAACAACGGGCTTCTAAACTTCTTTCCCAAACACTCATAGGAGTTCCCTTTGCTTTCTTCATTTGGAATAATTCAATAGTATTACCAATCACTTCCTTTGAACGTAAAGGATGTACCCTATAATGTTCATAAATTTCTTCATTCCAGGACATGTCCAGTTTTTCCATTTGTCCACTTGAAAATTCGCTATCATCTCCTAAGACTATTTCTTCTTCTTCCAGATATACATTTTTATAATAAAGATTGTTTTTTATGAGATATAACGTAGCCTTTTGAACTTTGCTGACATCTACTAACTCTTGCCATATTTTCCGACTCTTTGTTGGAACACCATTAACTAGAATAACTACAGGTTCAGTTTCCTCTCTCTACACCAATAGTTTCAATATTTTTCTTTAAATCTAAAGGTAAATACACAACTCTTCCTTTTAAGCCTCTTTGTAAATCTGATGGAGGCAGCTTACCTGTTTTAGGCTCCATACGAACAATAGTCTGAAACGGGTGCACAGATTGAATCAGAATGGACTCATACGTATTTAAATCTACCAGTTCTACAGGAATAGCTACCAACTCTAGGATATTATGTACAGCTCTAGCTGGCATTTTGTTCTCTTCTAGTTTGCTGTAACAATATTTACAAATACGTTGATCACTACCCAACTCAAAACGACCTTCCACTAACAAATAAGCACCAAATTCCTGCCACTTATCATTGTTTTCCTTTTCACTTTTTAAATACAGATCAACATTCCTTGTTTGATTTCTATAGTGAGTACGTCGACAACAAATACAAACATAGTTTGGTTTTTCAGAACAAATTACCTTAAACTTTGTAATTTCTTCTACAAACTTCTCAGTAGTACTATCTTCCACCTCCTCTTCAACACCTACACTTATCAAACTCTCACTTTGTGTACACTCTTCTCCAGTACTAAAGAAACGAAACTCTATATCATCACAAACTTTTTTTACATCCGATACTGTCCCATGCAAAAGAGCGGTGTTTATTTCACTTAAAAATAATGCAGGACTTTTTACATAGTACAACCTTCTTACTAACTTCCGCATTGCAGAGTGATGTACTGCTAACATTCTCAAATGATGAAAAACACTTTGACACACTTTTCTAGAAAGACAAGCCAGAGAATGACCTTGCAAGCCAGTATTTTTTCTCACTTTACAAAGGTCTAGTCCTTGCAACATCTTAATCTTTTGTTTAATACTTTTTTTAGTATACTCTCATAAGAAATTTCGTAAAATATCAATAGACTCCTGTCGTATACTACAAATACTACTACAATCCCACGTATACACTGGAGCTTGTGTACGTCTTCCTTGAACTTCTTCAGCTATCACTTCTTCCACATTTCTAGGAACAGTCTTTTCTTTTTCAATTTCACAACCGTTCTTCAATTCATAAGCACGACCACTGGTATCAACTGCGTGAACTAATGTATTGTTTTGAAAATAGCTCTCTTCATTAAAAAAAGGTTCCGAACTAGAAGTATGCTTCCATTCACCCAAATTTTTTTTACAAAAGTTAGTTTTGTTGATTAGTCTTTTCCTTTTAGTTTTGTTCTTCATAGAATGCATTGGTTTATCTAATGTTCGCATTCTCTTTAAAACTAAAATGAACAATCTTCTTTTCAATTCAAAAGCCTTTTCGACTATACTTTCAATCTTTTTTTCTTTTTATAAAATGCAGATCTTCTTTTATATTTCTTGCCATATTTCAACAAATTTTGTAGCATTCTAATTTTATACATACGTATCCTAATATCATAAAATTGTTTCATCCTTCTTTCAACATAGATTTTTTTCTCATTTCCTGAAATTCTATTAATTTGGCCTTTTTTCATTTCATTCTTTTTCATTCTACAAGTATTCTTTCTATTTTCATCATTTCCAAACTCCTTTCCTCTCCTTGAAATTCTTTTAATACATTTTTTTGTTCTCTTACCACAAGACTTTTTCTTTTTTGCCACATGTTGTAGTTCATCTAATTCCTGCGTTTCTTTCTGCTTTAACTAGTATTGTTTTTTTTGTTGTTTTTTCCTTTGCGCTTTTTTTGTCATGGTTATTCTTTCTTAATAATAATGCAGAATATCTGATTTTTTTTTATTTAAATAATGTAATATTATTAAAATAATTATATACATATATACTTACATATTACTAAAGAAACACTTTCTATTTATAAGCTACAAAGAAATGCATATATGGTTTTCTGAATATGGTAACAATTACACCTGAGCTGCACAATAAGTGAAAAGAGGTACAGAAAAAAAATACAACAGTAATATCTGAATGATTACAGTATTACATATCTAGTGCATGCATCATTGTAAGACTGCATGGCTACTACTTTGGTGTTTTTATAACTGTATGAGAGGGGTAAGAAATTTGCAAGAGAGGTGATAGAAAGAAGCAACCGTAGTGCAAAAGAATCAACAGAGGTGCAAAAAGAGGCAAATAAGGTACAGAAAGAGGAAACAGGTGAGCAGAGTAAGGCAAGAGAGGTGCAGAAAGAGGGAAGAGGGGTGCAAAAAAGGCAAGAGACATGAAGAAATTTGAAACAGAGGTGCAGGAAGAAGGCAGATCAGTGCAGAAAGAACCAACAGAGGTGCAGAAAGAGGCAAGAGAGTTGCAGAAGCAGGCAAAAGATGTACAGAAAGGAGGAACAGGTGGGCAGAGTGAGGCAACAGAGGTGCAGAAAGAGGGAAGACGGGTGCAGAAAAAAGGAAAAAGAAATGAAGAAATTTGGAACAGAGGTGCAGGAAGAAGATAGAGCAGTGCAGAAAGAACCAACATAGGTGCACAAACAGGCAAGAGCGGTACAGAAAAAGGCAAGTGAAGAGCAGAATGAAGCAAAAGAGGTGCAGAAAGAAGCATCAGAGGTGGAAAATAGGTAACAGCACTACAGAAAGGGGTAGGAGAGGTGCAGAAAAAGGCAAGACAGTTACAGAAAGAGGCAAGTGAAGTGCAGAAGGATACAAGAGAACTGCAGAAACAGGCAATATAGGTGGAAAAGAGGCAAGTGAGGTACTGCATGGTGAGTATTTGGGTTTTTTTTTTTAACTGCATGAGAGTTGGGCCTAGTCAAAAATGAAGCATCACACGATTACATAACTCAACTATAAGTGTCTCCAAATTGTTAAAAGCACGCATACATATCTCTCTATGTTATCAAACCATCATGATATGTAAAAGAAATATGTATACAATATTTCTGAAACATGTTGAAACATAGAAACTAAGACACGTAATAGACCTCACTAAGTAATTCAAACACTCAGTGGGTAGTCCTTGTGTAATTGTATGACTGCAAGGGTACTCTCTGGGTAAGTACAGGACAAGATGAAAAGTAACTGGCTAATTTCATGAATGCAAACATACACATTCAGTGCATGGATAAGTGTATAAATAGAAGTTGAAGGGATTCATCAGTCATTGAGTACTGCCTACGTGAATACATGAATGCAACAGAAAGGATTGGGTGATTTGACGACTGCAAGGGTAGTGTGTAGGTAATGAGATAACTGCACAGCAACAGCCTGCATGATTGCATAACTGTAGGGGTAGTACGTAACTAGACCCCGAGTGATTCCTTGCCTGCAAGGATAATATCTGGGGGATTACTGAAGTAGATAGCAAGAGAGTGGGTGATTTTATAAGTTCATCAGTACCGCCTGGGTGATTACCGAACTAGTAAGATACTGCCTGAGTGATTACTTGTGTGGAAAGGTAGTGACTGGGTGATTTTAAAACTACATGACTAGTGGCTGAAGGTGATTTTAAAACTACATGACTAGTGGCTGACTGATTATGTAAGTACAAGAAAAGTGCGTATGTGGTTGAAAGAGTAAAAGCACATTAAAGGACTACATGGGTAACACGTCGGCGATTTCATGACTGCAGGGATAATGTCTGGGGATTTACATGACTACATAACAAGTTACTGGGTGATTTTATAAGTGCATGGGTACTTCTTAGGTGATTGCAGGACTACTGAGGTAGAGCCTGAGTAAATAAAAGACTGCAAAAGTACTGCCTGGATGATTTCATAACAGCATGACTACTGGCTGAGTGATTACAAGAGTAGAAAGGTGGTGCCTCCGTAATTCAAGGAGTGCAACAGTAGTGCCTGGGTGATTATATAACTACATGAGTTATACCTTAGTGATTGCATAAGTGCATACATAGTGCCTAAATGATTGCATCAGTGCTGAAGTAATGCCTGAGTGATTACAGCACTGCATATGTAGCGCCTGCATCATTGCAAGACTGCATGGTGAGTATTTGCGTGTTTTTATAAGTGCATGACAGTTCGGCCTACCCAAAAATAAAGCAGCACACTATTACATAACTCAACTATAAGTGTCTCCATATTGTTAAAAGCACGCATACATATATCTCTACGTTATCAAATCATCATGATATTTATAAAAGTAATATGTATACAATATTTCTGAAATATGTTGAAACCTAGAAACTGTGACACGTAATAGATCTCACTAAGTAATTGCAACACTCAATGGGTGCTCCTTGGGTAATTGTATGAGTGCAAGAGTAGTCACTGGGTAAGTACAGGACAACATCAAAAGTGACTGACTAATTTCATGAGTGCAAACATACACATTCAGTGCATGGATAAGTGTATAAATAGCAGTCGAAGGGATTTATCAGTCATTGAGTACTGCCTACGTGAATACATGAATGCAACAGAAAGGCATGGGTGATTTGACGACTGCAAGGGTAGTGTGTATGTTATTACATGTCTGCATAGGTCCAGCCTGCATGATTGCATGACTGTAGGGAAAGAACATAACTAGACCCTGGATGATTACATGCCTGCAAAGGTAATATCTGGGGGATTACTGAAGTAGATAGCAAGTGAGTGGGTGATTTTATAAGTTCATCAGAACCGCCTGGGTGATTACCGAACTAGTAAGATACTGACTGAGTGATTACTGGTGTGGAAAGGTAGTGACTGGGTGAATTTAAAACTACATGACTAGTGGCTGAGTGATTACATAAGTACAAGAAAAGTGCGTATGTGATTGAAACAGTACAAGGCAATTAAAGGACTACATAGGTAACACATCAGCGATTGCATGACTGCAGGGATAATGTCTGGGAATTTACATGACTACATAGCAAGTGACTGGGTGATTTTATAAGTGCATGGGTATTTCTTGGGTGATTGCAGGACTACTGAGGTGGAGCCTGAGTAAATAAAAGACTGCAAAAGTAGTGCCTGGGTGATTTGATAACAGCATGACTACTGGCTGAGTGATTACAAGAGTACAAAAGTGGTGCCTCCGTGATTCAAGGAGTGCAACAGTAGTGCCTGGGTGATTATATAACTACATGAGTTATACCTTAGTGATTGCATAAGTGCATAGATAGTGCCTAAATTATTGCATCAGTGCTGAAGTAATGCCTGAGTGATTACAGCACTTCATATGTATTGCCTGCATCATTGTAAGACTGCATGGCGACTACTTGGGTGTTTTTATAACTGCATGACGGTTGGGCCTAGCCAAATATAAAGCAGCACACTATTACATAACCCAACTAAAAGTCTCTCCATATTGTTAAAAGCACGCATACATATGTGTCTACCTTTCCAAATCATCATGATCTCTAAAACAAATATGTATACAATATTTCTGAAATATAGTAAAACCTAGAAACTGACACATGTACTAGATCTGCATGAGTGATTCCAAAACTCTCTGTGAGTAGTGCTTGGGTGATTGTATGAGTGCAAGGGTAGTCACTGGATAATTGCAGGAGAAGATGGATAGTGACTAGCTAATTACATGAGTGCAAACATACACATTGACAGCATGCATAAGTGTATAAATAGCACCTGATGGGATCGATAAGTCATTGAGTACTGCCTAGGTGAATAGATGAATACAAGAGAAGGG
Source organism: Calotriton arnoldi (assembly GCA_963921515.1). Taxonomy (NCBI): domain Eukaryota; kingdom Metazoa; phylum Chordata; class Amphibia; order Caudata; family Salamandridae; genus Calotriton; species Calotriton arnoldi. The sequence continues at coordinate 345,770 of CAWUFW010011183.1, forward strand.
CATGGGTGATTCTACGACTGCAAGGGTAGTGTGTAGGTTATTACATGACTGCATAGGTCCAGCCTGCATGATTGCATGACTGTAGGGAAAGAACATAACTAGACCCTGGATGATTACATGCCTGCAAGGGTAATATCTGGGGGATTACTGAAGTAGATAGCAAGTGAGTGGGTGATTTTATAAGTTCATCAGAACCACCTGGGTGATTACCGAACTAGTAAGATACTGCCTGAGTGATTACTGGTGTGGAAAGGTAGTGACTGGGTGAATTTAAAACTACATGACTAGTGGCTGAGTGATTACATAAGTACAAGAAAAGTGCGTATGTGATTGAAACAGTACAAGGGAATTAAAGGACTACATAGGTAATACATCAGCGATTGCATGACTGCAGGGATAATGTCTGGGAATTTACATGGCTACATAGCAAGTGACTGGGTGATTTTATAAGTGCATGGGTACCTCTTGGGGTATTGCAGGACTACTGAGGTGGAGCCTGAGTAAATAAAAGACTGCAAAAGTAGTGCCTGGGTGATTTGATAACAGCATGACTACTGGCTGAGTGATTACAAGAGTACAAAAGGGGTGCCTCCGTGATTCAAGGAGTGCAACAGTAGTGCCTGGGTGATTATATAACTACATGAGTTATACCTTAGTGATTGCATAAGTGCATAGATAGTGCCTAAATGATTGCATCAGTGCTGAAGTAATGCCTGAGTGATTACAGCACTTCATATGTATTGCCTGCATCATTGTAAGACTGCATGGCGACTACTTGGGTGTTTTTATAACTACATGACAGTTGGGCCTAGCCAAATATAAAGCAGCACACTATTACATAACTCAACTATAAGTCTCTCCATATTGTTAAAAGCACGCGTACATATGTGTCTACCTTTCCAAATCATCATGATCTCTAAAAGAAATATGTATACAATATTTATTAAATATAGTAAAACCTAGAAACTGACACATGTACTAGATCTGCATGAGTGATTCCAAAACTCTCTGTGAGTAGTGCTTGGGTGATTGTATGAGTGCAAGGGTAGTCACTGGATAATTGCAAGAGAAGATGGATAGTGACTAGCTAATTATATGAGTGCAAACATACACATTGACAGCATGCATAAGTGTATAAATAGCACCTGATGGAATCGATAAGTCATTGAGTACTGTCTAGGTGAATAGATGAATACAAGAGAAGGGCATGGGTGATTATACGACTGCAAGGGAAGTGTGTAGGTTATTACATGACTGCATAGGTCCAGCCTGCATGATTGCATGACTGTAGAGAAAGAACATAACTAGACCCTGGATGATTACATGCCTGCAAGGGTAATATCTGGGGGATTACTGACGTAGATAGCAAGAGAGTGTGTGATTTTATAAGTTCATCAGTAACGCCTGGGTGATTACCAAACTAGTAAGATACTGCCTGAGTGATTACTTGTGTGGAAAGGTAGTGACTGGGTGATTTTAAAACTACATGACTAGTGGCTGATTGATTACATAAGTACAAGAAAAGTGTGTATCTGGTTGAAAGAGTACAAGGGGATTAAAGGACAACATGGGTAACACGTCGCCGATTTCATGACTGCAGGGATAATGTCTGGGGATTTACATGACTACATAGCAAGTGACTGGGTGATTTTATAAGTGCATGGGTACTTCTTGGGTGATTGCAGGACTACTGAGGTAGAGCCTGAGTAAATAAAAGACTGCAAAAGTAGTGCCTGAGTGATTTCATAACAGCATGACTACTGGCTGAGTGATTAAAAGATTAGAAAGGTGGTGCCTCCGTGATTGAAGGAGTGCAACAGTAGTGCCTGGGTGATTATATAACTACATGAGTTATACCTTAGTGATTGCATAAGTGCATAGCTAGTGCCTAAATGATTGCATCAGTGCTGAAGTAATGCCTGAGTGATTACAGCACTTCATATGTAGCGCCTGCATCATTGAAAGACTGCATGGTGAGTATTTGGGTGTTTTTATAAGTGCATGACAGTTCAGCCTACCCAAAAATAAAGCAGCACACTATTACATAAGTCAACTATAAGTGTCTCCATATTGTTAAAAGCACACATACATATCTCTGTATGTTATCAAATCATCATGATATATATAAAAGTAATATGTATACAATATTTCTGAAATATGTTGAAACCTAGAAACTGAGACACGTAATAGATCTCACTAAGTAATTGCAACACTCAATGGGTGCTCCTTGGGTAATTGTATGAGTGCAAGGGTACTCTCTGGGTAAGTACAGGACAACATGAAAAGTGACTGGCTAATTTCATGAGTGCAAACATACACATTCAGTGCATGGATAACTTTATAAATAGCAGTTGAAGGGATTCATCAGTCATTGAGTACTGCCTACGTGAATACATGAATGCAACAGAAAGGCATGGGCGATTTCACGACTGGAAGGGTAGTGTGTAGGTAATGAGATGACTGCACAGCAACAGCCTGCATCATTGCATAACTGTAGGGGTTGTACATAACTAGACCCCGAGTGATTCCTAGCCTGCAAGGTAATATCTGGGGGATTACTGAAGTAGATAGCAAGTGAGTGGGTGATTTTATAAGTTCATCAGAACCGACTGGATGATTACCGAACTAGTAAGATACTGCCTGAGTGATTACTGGTGTGGAAAGGTAGTGACTGCGTGAATTTAAAACTACATGACTAGTGGCTGAGTGATTACATAAGTACAAGAAAAGTGCGTATGTGATTGAAACAGTACAAGGGAATTAAAGGACTACGTAGGTAACACATCAGCGATTGCATGACTGCAGGGATAATGTCTGGGAATTTACATGACTACATAGCAAGTGACTGGGTGATTTTATAAGTGCATGGGCACTTCTTGGGTGATTGCAGGACTACTGAGGTGGAGCCTGAGTAAATAAAAGACTGCAAAAGTAGTGCCTGGGTGATTTGATAACAGCATGACTACTGGCTGAGTGATTACAAGAGTACAAAAGGGGTGCCTCCGTGATTCAAGGAGTGCAACAGTAGTGCCTGGGTGATTATATAACTACATGAGTTATACCTTAGTGATTGCATAAGTGCATAGACAGTACCTAAATGATTGCATCAGTGCTGAAGTAATGCCTTGTGATTACAGCACTTCATATGTATTGCCTGCATCATTGTAAGACTGCATGGCGACTACTTGGGTGTTTTTATAACTGCATGACAGTTGGGCCTAGCCAAATATAAAGCAGCACACTATTACATAACCCAACTATAAGTGTCTCCAAATTGTTAAAAGCACGCATACATATCTCTCTATGTTATCAAACCATCATGATATGTAAAAGAAATATGTATACAATATTTCTGAAACATGTTGAAACCTAGAAACTAAGGACCTGATTCACAGAACTAACTTACGTCAAAAACGTAAAGTTAGTACTTTTTGGTATTCACAGAATACACTTACTCATTTTGGTATTCACAGAATGAACTTACTCATTTCGGTATTCGCAGAAGTTAGTAGTCCTAACTTTAGGACTCCTAAATGCCTTCTGTGAATACCAAAAGTCTTAAAGTTAGGATTTTTCTCAGTTTAGGAGTTGTAAAGTTAGGACTCCTAACTTTAGGACTCCTAAATGCCTTCTGTGAATACCGAAAGTCTTAAAGTTAGGATTTTTCTCAGTTTAGGAGTTGTAAAGTTAGGACTCCTAACTTTAGGACTCCTAAATGCCTTCTGTGAATACCGAAAGTCTTAAAGTTAGGATTTTTCTCAGTTTAGGAGTCCTAAAGTTAGGACTCCTAACTTTACTACTCCTAAACTGAGAGAAATCCTAACTTTAAGACTTTTGGTATTCACAGAAGGCATTTAGGAGTCCTAAAGTTAGGACTACTAACTTCTGTGAATACCGAAATGAGTAAGTTCATTCTGTGAATACCAAAATGAGTAAGTGTATTCTGTGAATACCAAAAAGTACTAACTTTACGTTTTTGGCGTAAGTTAGTTCTGTGAATCAGGCCCTAAGACACGTAATAGACCTCACTAAGTAATTCCAACACTCAATGGGTAGTCCTTGTGTAATTGTATGACTGCAAGGGTACTCTCTGGGTAAGTACTGGACAAGATGAAAAGTAACTGGCTAATTTCATGAATGCAAACATACACATTCAGTGCATGGATAAGTGTATAAATAGAAGTTGAAGGGATTCATCAGTCATTGAGTACTGCCTACGTGAATACATGAATGCAACAGAAAGGCATGGGTGATTTGACGACTGCAAGGGTAGTGTGTAGGTAATGAGATAACTGCACAGCAACAGCCTGCATGATTGCATAACTGTAGGGGTAGTACGTAACTAGACCCCGAGTGATTCCTTGCCTGCAAGGATAATATCTGGGGGATTACTGAAGTAGATAGCAAGAGAGTGGGTGATTTTATAAGTTCATCAGTACCGCCTGGGTGATTACCGAACTAGTAAGATACTGCCTGAGTGATTACTTGTGTGGAAAGGTAGTGACTGGGTGATTTTAAAACTACATGACTAGTGGCTGAGGGTGATTTTAAAACTACATGACTAGTGGCTGAGTGATTACGTAAGTACAAGAAAAGTGCGTATGTGGTTGAAAGAGTAAAAGGGCATTAAAGGACTACATGGGTAACACATCGGCGATTTCAGGACTGCAGGGATAATGTCTGGGGATTTACATGACTACATAACAAGTCACTGGGTGATTTTATAAGTGCATGGGTACTTCTTGGGTGATTGCAGGACTACTGAGGTAGAGCCTGAGTAAATAAAAGACTGCAAAAGTACTGCCTGGATGATTTCCTAACAGCATGACTACTGGCTGAGTGATTACAAGAGTAGAAAGGTGGTGCCTCCGTAATTCAAGGAGTGCAACAGTAGTGCCTGGGTAATTATATAACTACATGAGTTATACCTTAGTGATTGCATAAGTGCATACATAGTGCCTAAATGATTGCATCAGTGCTGAAGTAATGCCTGAGTGATTACAGCACTGCATATGTAGCGCCTGCATCATTGCAAGACTGCATGGTGAGTATTTGCGTGTTTTTATAAGTGCATGACAGTTCGGCCTACCCAAAAATAAAGCAGCACACTATTACATAACTCAACTATAAGTGTCTCCATATTGTTAAAAGCACGCATACATATATCTCTACGTTATCAAATCATCATGATATTTATAAAAGTAATATGTATACAATATTTCTGAAATATGTTGAAACCTAGAAACTGAGACACGTAATAGATCTCACTAAGTAATTGCAACACTCAATGGGTGCTCCTTGGGTAATTGTATGAGTGCAAGAGTAGTCACTGGGTAAGTACAGGACAACATCAAAAGTGACTGGCTAATTTCATGAGTGCAAACATACACATTCAGTGCATGGATAAGTGTATAAATAGCAGTCGAAGGGATTTATCAGTCATTGAGTACTGCCTACGTGAATACATGAATGCAACAGAAAGGCATGGGTGATTTGACGACTGCAAGGGTAGTGTGTATGTTATTACATGTCTGCATAGGTCCAGCCTGCATGATTGCATGACTGTAGGGAAAGAACATAACTAGACCCTGGATGATTACATGCCTGCAAGGGTAATATCTGGGGGATTACTGAAGTAGATAGCAAGAGAGTGGGTGATTTTATAAGTTCATCAGTAACGCCTGGGTGATTACCGAACTAGTAAGATACTGCCTGAGTGATTACTTGTGTGGAAAAGTAGTGACTGGGTGATTTTAAAACTACATGACTAGTGGCAGAGTGATTACATAAGTACAAGAAAAGTGCGTATGTGATTGAAACACTACAAGGGAATTAAAGGACTACATAGGTAACACATCGGCGATTGCATGACTGCAGGGATAATGTGTGGGAATTTACATGACTACATAGCAAGTGACTGGGTGATTTTATAAGTGCATGGGTACTTCTTGGGTGATTGCAGGACTACTGAGGTAGAGCCTGAGTAAATAAAAGACTGCAAAAGTAGTGCCTGAGTGATTTCATAACAGCATGACTACTGGCTGAGTGATTAAAAGAGTAGAAAGGTGGTGCCTCCGTGACTCAAGGAGTGCAACAGTAGTGCCTGGGTGCTTATATAACTTCATGAGTTATACCTTAGTGATTGCATAAGTGCATAGATAGTGCCTAAATGATTGCAACAGTGCTGAAGTAATGCCTGAGTGATTACAGCACTTCATATGTAGCGCCTGCATCATTGTAAGACTGCATGGTGAGTATTTGGGTGTTTTTATAAGTGCATGACAGTTCGGCCTACCCAAAAATAAAGCAGCACACTATTACATAAGTCAACTATAAGTGTCTCCATATTGTTAAATGCACACATACATATCTCTCTATGTTATCAAATCATCATGATATATATAAAAGTAATATGTATACAATATTTCTGAAATATGTTGAAACCTAGAAACTGAGACACGTAATAGATCTCACTAAGTAATTGCAACACTCAATGGGTGCTCCTTGGGTAATTGTATGAGTGCAAGGGTAGTCACTGGGTAAGTACAGGACAACATGAAAAGTGACTGGCTAATTTCATGAGTGCAAACATACACATTCAGTGCATGGATAACTTTATAAATAGCAGTTGAAGGGATTCATCAGTCATTGAGTACTGCCTACGTGAATACTTGAATGCAACAGAAAGGCATGGGTGATTTCACGACTGCAAGGGTAGTGTGTAGGTAATGAGATGACTGCACAGCAACAGCCTGCATCATTGCATAACTGTAGGGGTAGTACGTAACTAGACCCAGAGTGATTCCTAGCCTGCAAGGGTAATATCTGGGGGATTACTGAAGTAGATAGCAAGTGAGTGGGTGATTTTATAAGTTCATCAGAACCACCTGGGTGATTACCGAACTAGTAAGATACTGCCTGAGTGATTACTGGTGTGGAAAGGTAGTGACTGGGTAAATTTAAAACTACATGACTAGTGGCTGAGTGATTACATAAGTACAAGAAAAGTGCGTATGTGATTGAAACAGTACAAGGGAATTAAAGGACTACATAGGTAATACATCAGCGATTGCATGACTGCAGGGATAATGTCTGGGAATTTACATGGCTACATAGCAAGTGACTGGGTGATTTTATAAGTGCCTGGGTACCTCTTGGGTGATTGCAGGACTACTGAGGTGGAGCCTGAGTAAATAAAAGACTGCAAAAGTAGTGCCTGGGTGATTTGATAACAGCATGACTACTGGCTGAGTGATTACAAGAGTACAAAAGGGGTGCCTCCGTGATTCAAGGAGTGCAACAGTAGTGCCTGGGTGATTATATAACTACATGAGTTATACCTTAGTGATTGCATAAGTGCATAGATAGTGCCTAAATGATTGCATCAGTGCTGAAGTAATGCCTGAGTGATTACAGCACTTCATATGTATTGCCTGCATCATTGTAAGACTACATGGCGACTACTTGGGTGTTTTTATAACTACATGACAGTTGGGCCTAGCCAAATATAAAGCAGCACACTATTACATAACTCAACTATAAGTCTCTCCATATTGTTAAAAGCACGCATACATATGTGTCTACTTTTCCAAATCATCATGATCTCTAAAACAAATATGTATACAATATTTCTGAAATATAGTAAAACCTAGAACCTGACACATGTACTAGATCTGCATGAGTGATTCCTAAACTCTCTGTGAGTAGTGCTTGGGTGATTGTATGAGTGCAAGGGTAGTCACTGGATAATTGCAGGAGAAGATGGATAGTGACTAGCTAATTACATGAGTGCAAACATACACATTGACAGCATGCATAAGTGTATAAATAGCACCTGATGGGATCGATAAGTCATTGAGTACTGCCTAGGTGAATAGATGAATACAAGAGAAGGGCATGGGTGATTATACGACTGCAAGGGTAGTGTGTAGGTTATTACATGACTGCATAGGTCCAGCCTGCATGATTGCATGACTGTAGGGAAAGAACATAACTAGACCCTGGATGATTACATGCCTGCAAGGGTAATATCTGGGGTATTACTGAAGTAGATAGCAAGAGAGTGGGTGATTTTATAAGTTCATCAGTAACGCCTGGGTGATTACCAAACTAGTAAGATACTGCCTGAGTGATTACTTGTGTGGAAAGGTAGTGACTGGGTGATTTTAAAACTACATGACTAGTGGCTGATTGATTACATAAGTACAAGAAAAGTGTGTATCTGGTTGAAAGAGTACAAGGGGATTAAAGGACAACATGGGTAACACGTCGCCGATTTCATGACTGCAGGGATAATGTCTGGGGATTTACATGACTACATAGCAAGTGACTGGGTGATTTTATAAGTGCATGGGTACTTCTTGGGTGATTGCAGGACTACTGAGGTAGAGCCTGAGTAAATAAAAGACTGCAAAAGTAGTGCCTGAGTGATTTCATAACAGCATGACTACTGGCTGAGTGATTAAAAGATTAGAAAGGTGGTGCCTCCGTGACTCAAGGAGTGCAACAGTAGTGCCTGGGTGATTATATAACTACATGAGTTATACCTTAGTGATTGCATAAGTGCATAGATAGTGCCTAAATGATTGCATCAGTGCTGAAGTAATGCCTGAGTGATTACAGCACTTCATATGTAGCGCCTGCATCATTGAAAGACTGCATGGTGAGTATTTGGGTGTTTTTATAAGTGCATGACAGTTCAGCCTACCCAAAAATAAAGCAGCACACTATTACATAAGTCAACTATAAGTGTCTCCATATTGTTAAAAGCACACATACATATCTCTGTATGTTATCAAATCATCATGATATATATAAAAGTAATATGTATACAATATTTCTGAAATATGTTGAAACCTAGAAACTGAGACACGTAATAGATCTCACTAAGTAATTGCAACACTCAATGGGTGCTCCTTGGGTAATTGTCTGAGTGCAAGGGTAGTCACTGGGTAAGTACAGGACAACATGAAAAGTGACTGGCTAATTTCATGAGTGCAAACATACACATTCAGTGCATGGATAACTTTATAAATAGCAGTTGAAGGGATTCATCAGTCATTGAGTACTGCCTACGTGAATACATGAATGCAACAGAAAGGCATGGGCGATTTCACGACTGCAAGGGTAGTGTGTAGGTAATGAGATGACTGCACAGCAACAGCCTGCATCATTGCATAACTGTAGGGGTTGTACATAACTAGACCCCGAGTGATTCCTAGCCTGCAAGGTAATATCTGGGGGATTACTGAAGTAGATAGCAAGTGAGTGGGTGATTTTATAAGTTCATCAGAACCGCCTGGGTGATTACCGAACTAGTAAGATACTGCCTGAGTGATTACTGGTGTGGAAAGGTAGTGACTGGGTGAATTTAAAACTACATGACTAGTGGCTGAGTGATTACATAAGTACAAGAAAAGTGCGTATGTGATTGAAACAGTACAAGGGAATTAAAGGACTACGTAGGTAACACATCAGCGATTGCATGATTGCAGGGATAATGTCTGGGAATTTACATGACTACATAGCAAGTGACTGGGTGATTTTATAAGTGCATGGGCACTTCTTGGGTGATTGCAGGACTACTGAGGTGGAGCCTGAGTAAATAAAAGACTGCAAAAATAGTGCCTGGGTGATTTGATAACAGCATGACTACTGGCTGAATGATTACAAGAGTACAAAAGTGGTGCCTCCGTGATTCAAGGAGTGCAACAGTAGTGCCTGGGTGATTATATAACTACATGAGTTATACCTTAGTGATTGCATAAGTGCATAGACAGTACCTAAATGATTGCATCAGTGCTGAAGTAATGCCTGAGTGATTACAGCACTTCATATGTATTGCCTGCATCATTGTAAGACTGCATGGCGACTACTTGGGTGTTTTTATAACTGCATGACAGTTGGGCCTAGCCAAATATAAAGCAGCACACTATTACATAACCCAACTATAAGTCTCTCCATATTGTTAAAAGCACGCATACATATGTGTCTACCTTTCCAAATCATCATGATCTCTAAAAGAAATATGTATACAATATTTATTAAATATAGTAAAACCTAGAAACTGACACATGTACTAGATCTGCATGAGTGATTCCAAAACTCTCTGTGAGTAGTGCTTGGGTGATTGTATGAGTGCAAGGGTAGTCACTGGATAATTGCAGGAGAAGATGGATAGTGACTAGCTAATTATATGAGTGCAAACATACACATTGACAGCATGCATAAGTGTATAAATAGCACCTGATGGAATCGATAAGTCATTGAGTACTGCCTAGGTGAATAGATGAATACAAGAGAAGGGCATGGGTGATTCTACGACTGCAAGGGTAGTGTGTAGGTTATTACATGACTGCATAGGTCCAGCCTGCATGATTGCATGACTGTAGGGAAAGAACTTAACTAGACCCTGGTTGATTACATGCCTGCAAGGGTAATATCTGGGGGATTACTGAAATAGATAGCAAGTGAGTGGGTGATTTTATAAGTTCATGAGTACCGCCTGGGTGATTACTGAACTACTAAGATACTGCCTGACTGATTTCAGGAGTGCAAAAGTAGTGAGTGGGTGATTTTAAAAGTACATGAGTACTGGCTGAATGATTACATAAGTACAAGAAAAGTGCTTATGTGATTGAAACAGTACAAGTGAATTAAAGGACTACATTAGTAACACGACGGCGATTGCATGATTACAGGGATAATGTCTGGGGATTTACATGACTACATAGCAAGTGACTGGGTGATTTTATAAGTGCATGTGTACTTCTTGCGTGATTGAAGGACTACTGAGGTACAATATACCCAAACACAAATAAGGAATTCTTCCCATATCTTTAGTAAAAGTTTCACCATCTTACTAAAAGCATACATAAATATATCTGTATCATAACACTATCCAAACCTTAAAAATTCAAAGAACAAACTTACAATTTCAACCAAACATCTAAAAATATGCGGCATCTTTCAACTATACCTTTCAACAGAATAAAAAAAGAAGCCTAATTAATAACACTTTATATGAGCATCTTTGAAACCACACTTTTATACTGCATCTTCACCTTTCTATCTAAAATTATGCGGCATCATTCAACTATACTTTTGTACAGAGTAGAAAAAGAAGCCTAATTAATAACACCTTATATGATCATCTTTGAAACCACACATTTGTGCTTCATCTTCACAAATCTATCGAAAATTATGCGGCATCATTCAACTATACCTTTCTACAGACTAGAAAAAGAAGCCTAATTAATAACACCTTATATGACCATGTTTGAAACCACACTTTTATGCTGCATCTTCACCTTTCTATCTAAAATTATGCGGCATCATTCAACTATACCTTTCTACAGACTAGAAAAAGGAAGCCTAATTAATAACACCTTATATGAGCATCTTTCAAAGCACACATTTGTGCAGCATATTCACCATTCTATCTAAAATTATGCAGCATCATTCAACTATACCTTTGTACAAACTAGAAAAAAGAAGTCTAATTAATAATACCTTATGTGAGCATCCTTCAAAGCACAGTTTTGTGCTGCATCTTCACCATTCTACTAGTACTCACACTCTTGACCCTACCACATAAAAAGCAACAACAGCTCTTTGTTATACATCATGCACCTTAAAATTTATAACACATATGAAAATACATATACAACTAGAAACATACATGAAACAGTAGTCCATGCACACCTTAATATTTGACAGAGTCTACCTCCAAATTTAAAGGAACAGCTAAAATTATGCGGTATACTTCAAATATACATATCCACACTCTAAAAGAAACTACCATAATCAGTAATCCATATTCCAATATACACATAATACTATACAAAATCTATTTCAAACAACATTTAACTACAATAAAAGAAACTATAATAAACATCTCTACATTTAATAATGTATTTCAAACATCAAAGTTTATGAATAATTTTTTACCTTTAAAAATAAAGCTAACACATAATACACCTCCCAAAATTATAACTCACCTTCCAAATTGATTTGTAGAATATGAAATTTCAGAAACTCACAAAGGATTTTCTTATGCACACAATCAATATAATGCACTGCTCTCAGCAAGGCAAAACCAGTAATGGCAAAGTTTCCCTCTCTTTCTCCACACAAATACATGTAAGTAACACATCACATTGCTTCCTACATTATTTCAAATTCTAAAACACAGTTCTATTGGTTAGACATATTAACCCTTACCAACTGACTTCTAAAAGTACCCAAACTGTTTCTGGAATTTTTGGGAATCGCGATCCCACCGTGCACCAACGCGATGGAACCGCGAATCCATACGGGAGTTCAAAAACATATTACAAATACATTTACCACTATTTTGAAATAACACACCACTTCTAAAGATAGTATTGACTTGGGAAATGTCACTGTAATAACATATTATTTATATATAAATTACAAATTCACATTTTAATGCCACAGCTAAGTTTCAACCCTACCCCCATTCTGCATAATGCCAGTTTCCATAGTAACAGTTCATGGAACACTGAACTTAACTGACAGGTCACAAGTTCACCATATTTACAAGTTCACCACACAATGTTGCAAATGCAAACAGCAGGTGTGGTTGTCTTTACAAAAAATGACCTTATCCTTTCTATTGTACCTTTCAAATATTTTTTACTAACCAATAAGAAATATGTTTTAAAAAAAAAAGCTACAGACATCTTTTCATTACTTCCACACCCCTTCAAGATGCTTTCAGTGTGGATTGTTGGACACAGCTATGTTTTCTGGTGCAAAAGATATGCAGAACGCAGAGGTATTGACAAAGACCTAGCTTTGCAAAATGTGGACATTAAATGGATTGCACAGAGAGGATTAAAGTGGCACCAATTGATGCCTTTGGTTAAAACCTTTTTACATCTCCAACCCCCTGACCTCATGATTGTGCACTGTGGTGGCAATGACCTAGGCACATTGACTGGGGTAGGTCTGAAAATGCTAATGAAGGACACCTTTGCACAATTGATGTTGCTTTTACCTCAAACTGTCTTTGCATACTCTAACATATGCCAAAGACAGAAATGGAAGTGGTCAAATCAATTCTGTCCACAGATTGAGAAAGCTAGAAAAAATGTCAATAAAGCTGTTTCTGCTTATCTTAAAGACCATAGAATGGGCTCCATATATAACAACAATCTACGTTTTCATATGGAGGGCATCAACAGGAGTGACGGAGTGCACTTTACAGATGACGGAAACAGAGTCTTTCTCAACAACCTAAAGCTCTGCATCCGCACTTACATGTAGCTACAACAAGCTCATAATAAACACAAGGGCTCTTTTTAGAGCCACCCTATAACCCAACAGTGAATCTTACATATTAAAAACATACATATTCTTTTTTGTACAACTTTGCTTGGAGTCGCGAACCCATCGCTTTTACACGGGGGGCCGCGCTGGACGCAAGGGAATCGCGTCTCTGAGCGCGCGAAAGAAAAAATATGCCCTCTATTCTATATTGTTTAATTCTGCCTCGGGGACCCCATCCCCCGAGGCATACCCTTGGGACCGTGGGGGGAGCCCCAATGTCCCCACGGTCCCAGCCGGCTCCCCGCCTCCTGCGGAAGCCAGCATTACTTTTGGGCAAGGGGAGCTGCTAACATGCAGCTCCCCTTGCCCAAAAGCAATACTGCTTTGCTTCTTGGAAGCGAGAGTAGGTTTCCTGCCCTCGCTTCCAAGAAGCAAAGCAGTGTTTGCAATGACAGCAAACAGCAATGTCCCAGGGGTGGTCACCCCGGGACATTGCAGGAGCCGGCCCTGGGGGGTGGAGGTCCCCAGGGCCATCGAGGGCTCACTTCATTTACATAGCCCCGGGGAGGTGGTGGTCCCCAGGGCTTGGGGAGGCAGCGAGCCCCCCTCTTTCTATTACAAATGCCCCAGGGAGGTGGCAGTCCCCGGGGCTGTGGGGGCCCCCGTGGGAACCGCAAATTAAAAACTGATTACCCCTGGGACCTGGCCCACCCGGGGGCTTATAGAAAATGAAGCGCTTCCTTTTTTTTTTTTTTTTCTCGTCTGGATTTGCGAACCCATCGCTATTTCACTGGGGCCGCACTGGACGTGATGGAATCGCGACACCAACCGCGCAAAAGAAAAAAAAATGCCCTCAATTCTATATTGTTTAATTCTGCTAACATGCAGCTCCCCTTGCCCAAAAGCAATACTGCTTTGCTTCTTGGAAGTGAGAGCAGGTTTCCTGCTCTCGCTTCCAAGAAGCAAAGCAGTGTTTGCAATGACAGGGCGGGAGCCACACGGCTCCCGCCCTGTCATTGCAAACAGCAATGTCCCGGGGGTGGGCACCCCGGGATTTTGCAGGAGCCGGCCCTGGGGGGTGGCGGTCCCCAGGGCCTTCGAGGGCTCCATGAGGGGGGCCATGCAGCCCCCCTCACTTCATTTACATAGCCCCAGGGAGGTGGTGGTCCCTGGGGCTTGGGGGGGCCCACGAGGCCCCCCTCATTATTTAATGAAGCCCCGGGGAGGTGGTGGTCCCCGGGGCTGGGAGGGGCCAGCGAGCCCCCCCTTTCTATTACAAATGCACCGGGGAGGTGGCGGTCCCCGGGGCTGCGGGGGCCCCCGTGGGCCCCCGCAAATTAAAAACTGATTACCCCCGGGACCTGGCCCACCCGGGAGCTTATAGAAAATGAAGCGCTTCATTTTTAAAACAATGTTCTCGTCTGGATTCGCGAACCCAGCGCGACTTCCGCCGTTTAAAAAAAAAAAAAGCCTTTTTTTTGGCCCTGGGGGTCCTTGTGGGACCCCCTCAGCAAACAGAGGGGGTCAGGATGTTTCTACCCTGCCCCCTTTTCTTGTTTTTTCATGTTTTTTCCACTGTTTTCTTGTCACTCGATTACCGAGTCACAAGATGGCTGCCAACACATTCTGCTTTGGAGTGTTGGCAGCCAATCAGAGTGAAGCTCGTGCCCGGGAGGGTTCGCGAACCCTCCTCGGTGCTCAGATATCGATATTTTTCTTTTTTTAATTTCTCAGGAACTACTGAACGGATTTACACCATTTAAAAAAAAGGTCGCTTTCTGAACCAAGGGCTACCTTTTTGCCAAATTTGGTGTAATTCCGTTCAGCAGTTCGGGCTGTAGCCGTGTCTAAAATTTCCTATGGAAATTAACATGGGGAAAGCGCGTTTTGTGACCCCCCTTTTTTCTCGGCCCCCGCTTCACAAATCACCCCGAAACTTTCAAGATAGGAGCTGACCGGAGCACCCCATTAGTTTTGAAAATTTCACGAAGATTCGTCAAACGACGCCAAAGATATTGGCAAAAGAAAAAACGCTTTTTGAATAGAAACGAGATCCTAACTATAACTACCTACTGGCGACCGCCAGTAGGTAATATATATATATATATATTTTTGCTATTTTTGCACAGGGTGTGCATGTAAAAAAGAAATAAAACGAACTTACTTTATCCTACAGTAGTGCCGTGATTCTTGCCTGGGGATATACTCTTCTCTATTTTGGTGAGAGAACTGTGAAATATATATTATCTACTGGCGGTCGCCAGTAGATAGTTATAGTTAGGACCTATTTTTCATAGGAAATCAGCGACATTCTATTTGAAATAACTCTTGCGTCGGTTGACGAATCTTCGCGAAATTTTCAAACTTTATGGCCCGCTCCGGTCTGCTCCTACCCTGAAAGTCTCAGGGTGATTCGTCAAGCGGGGGCCGAGAAAAAAGGGGGGTCCCAAAACGTGTTTTCCCCATTCATTTTCCCATAGGAAACTTTAGACACGGCTACAGCCCGAACTGCTGAACGGAATTACACCAAATTTGGCAAAGAGGTAGTTCTTGGTTCAAAAAGAACCCTTTTTGTTAAATGGTGTAAATCCGTTCAGTAGTTGCTGAGAAAATCAAAAGTAAAAACACATATATATCTGGGCGGAGCCTAACCACACATGTCATCGTGAGATCTGATTGGCTGTCAGCACTTGATCCTGGAATTGCTGGCAGCCATCTTGGGACCAATATAAATGATAGTACCCCATTGAAATGCATTGTAGTGAATCGAAGATTTTGAGGGTTACCAAAAGGAGAACTATAAAGGGTGATAACAGACTTTAGTTACATTAGAATTCATTTGTTGATGGTACCATACTAATTTCAGGAATTGTGGTGTGTTCTAAGGTGATTTTACCCTGTGAAAAACCTTCTGCTGGGATATCATGAATCATGTTTGAGAGAACTTTTTTCACATGCTTGTCCCATACAGTTTTGGAAGGTGCTCCAGAAGCTAAAATGAGAGCATATTTTCTGTAAATTCACATTATCTTTCTCAGTCATGTGAGAATGAAGTCTGACATTCTCAGTAAAACATGTACATCCAACAAGGGCAGAGACTGTCAGTTGATTCCTTTGTGTTCTACTGCAGCTTCCCAGAGTGTTCTAAAGAACAACTAGAGTGCTAACAGCCTTACTTATGACAAAAGTATGGCACACCTGAAGCCATCTTGATTGGAATAAACTGGTAACACTTAAAACATTTAATTTAAAAAGGAACAAAATGAGGGGGTTCATTTTGCCATAGAAATTATGGTTAGTGCTGTAGAAAGAAAAATTAGGACATGTTTTAAGTGAGATCTCAAATATCTTCCTGTTATATTTCAACAGGAGCAGCCTGTCAGTTGATGCCTTTGTGTTCTACTGCAGCTTCCCAGAGTGTTCTAAAGAACAACTAGAGTGCTAACAGCCTTACTTATGACAAAAGTATGGCACACCTGAAGCCATCTTGATTGGAATAAACTGGTAACACTTAAAACATTTAATTTAAAAAGGAACAAAATGAGGGGGTTCATTTTGCCATAGAAATTATGGTTAGTGCTGCAAAAAGAAAATGTAGTGCATGTTTTAAGTGAGATCTCAAATCCTCTTCTATTTCATTAGAAAATTCTGACATGCAGACTGAAACAATCACTTTCAATACCAGCAGTAGACTTCCAGTTAACTCCTTGGTGAGCAGTAGCTTTACTACAGTGATCTAATGAACAACTAGAGTAATAACATTCTGAATTTATGGCAAATGTGTGACACATCTGAATGCCTTCTTGATGGAATCAAAGTAAAAACTGAAAGCATTTCCTACTGAGGAGACTGCAGTAAATGAGGAAATTAGGAAACTTCATAACAAAGAAGTCTTCCAAGATGGCCACCAGTGACAAAAGAGCCCAAATGTAGCACAAATATTACCCAGATGTAGCTCACATATAGCCCAATGACAAAAGTGTGCAAAACACTTTTTATTTTTAGTTTTTTGCAGTTTTATGTAGTGCAGACTGGTCAGGTATTGGAGCGTTGCATCTTAAAACATGACCCCCTACACTACAAAAACACCACTGCACTACCCTAAACCCTAAAACACTACCCCAGCACGACCCCCTACACTACACAAGCACCACTGCACTATCCTAAACCCTAAAACACTACCCCCAGCATGACCCCCTACACTACACAAACACCACTGCACTACCCTAAACCCTAAAACACCCCCAGCACGACCCCCTACACTACCCAAACACCACTGCACTACCCTAAAACATGACCCCCTACACTACACAAACACCACTGCACTACCCTAAACCCTAAAACACTACCCCCAGCACGACCCCCTACACTACACAAGCACCACTGCACTACCCTAAACCCTAAAACACTGCCCCCAGCACGACCCCCTACACTGCCCGAACACCACTGCACTGCCCTAAACCCTGAAACAACACCCCCTTCACGACCCCCTACACTGCCCGAACACCACTGCACTGCCATAAACCCTGAAACACCACCCCCAGCATGACCCCTACACTGCCCGAACACCACTGCACTGCCCTAAACCCTGAAACACTACCCCCAGCAAGACCTCCTACACTGCCCGAACACCACTGCACTGCCCTAAACCCTGAAACATCACCCCCAGCAAGACCCCCTACACTGCCCGAACACCACTGCCCTAAACCCTGAAACACCACCCCCAGCACGACCCCCTACACTGCCCGAACACCACTGCACTGCCCTAAACCCTGAAACACCACCCCCAGCACGACCCCTACACTGCTCGAACACCACTGCACTGCCCTAAACCCTGAAACACTACCCCCAGCAAGACCCCCTACACTGCCCAAACACCACTGCACTGCCCTAAACCCTGAAACACCACCCCCAGCAAGACCCCCTACACTGCCCGAACACCACTGCCCTAAACCCTGAAACACCACCCCCAGCAAGACCCCCTACACTGCCCAAACACCACTGCACTGCCCTAAACCCTGAAACACCAGCCCCAGCACGACCCCTACACTGCCCAAACACCACTGCACTGCCCTAAACCCTGAAACACCACCCCTGCACGACCCCCTACACTGCCCGAACACCACTGCACTGCCCTAAACCCTGAAACACCACCCCCAGCACGACCCCCTACACTGCCCGAACACCACTGCCCTAAACCCTGAAACACCACCCCCTGCACGATCCCCTACACTGCCTGAACACTACTGCACTGCCCTAAACCCTGAAACACCAACCCCAGCACGACCCCCTACACTGCACGAACACCACTGCACTGCCCTAAACCCCGAAACACTACCCCCAGCAAGACCCCCTACACTGCCCGAACACCACTGCCCTAAACCCTGAAACACCACCCCCAGCAAGACCCCCTACACTGCCCGTACACCACTGCACTGCCCTAAACCCTGAAACACCACCCCAGCATGACCCCCTACACTGCCCGAACACCACTGCACTGCCCTAAACCATGAAACACCAGCCCCAGCACGACCCCCTACACTGCCCGAACACCACTGCACTGCCCTAAACCCTGAAACACCACCCCCAGCACGACCCCCTACACTGCCCGAACACCACTGCACTGCCCTAAACCCTGAAACACCAGCCCCAGCACAACCCCGTACACTGCCCGAACACCACTGCACTAAACCCTGAAACACCAGCCCCAGCACGACCGCCTACACTGCCCGAAAACCACTGCACTGCCCTAAACCCTGAAACACCCGCCCCAGCAAGACCCCCTACACTGCCCGAACACCACTGCACTGCCCTAAACCCTGAAACACCACCCCCAGCAAGACCCCTACACTGCCCGAACACCACTGCAGTAAAGCCTGAAACACCACCCCCAGCAAGACCACCTACACTGGCCAAACACCACTGCACTGCCCTAAACCCTGAAACACCACCCCCTGCACGACCCCCTACACTGCCCGAACACCACTGCACTGCCCTAAACCCTGAAACACCACCCCTCAGCATGACACCCTACACTGCCCGAACACCACTGCACTGCCCTAAACCCTGAAACACCACTCCCAGCACGACCCCCTACACTGCCCGAACACCACTGCACTGCCCTAAACCCTGAAACACCACCCCCTGCACGACCTCCTACACTGCCGGAACACCACTGCACTGCCCTAAACCCTGAAACATCAACCCCAGCAAGACCCCCTACACTGCCTGAACACCACTGCCCTAAACCCTGAAACACCACCCCCTACACTGCACGAACACCACTGCACTGCCCTAAACCCTGAAACACCACCTCCAGCAAAACCCCTACACTGCCTGAACACCTTTGCTCTGCCCTAAATCCTGAAACTCTAGCCCCAGCATGACCCCTACACTGCCCAAACACCACTGCACTGCCCTAAACCCTGAAACACCACCCCCAGCACGACCCCCTACACTGCCCGAACACCACTGCACTGCCCTAAACCCTGAAACACCAGCCCCAGCAAGACCCCTACACTGCCCGAACACCACTGCACTGCCCTAGACTCTGAAACACCAGCCCCAGCAAGACCCCCTACACTGCCCGAACACCACTGCACTGCCCTAAACCCTGAAACACCAGCCCCAGCATGACCCCCTACACTGCCCGAACACCACTGCACTGCCCTAAACCCTGAAACACCAGCCCCAGCACGACCACCTACACTGCCCGAACACCACTGCACTGCCCTAAACCCTGAAACACCACCCCTGCAGCACCCCCTACACTGCCCGAACACCACTGCACTGCCCTAAACCCTGAAACACCAGCCCCAGCACGACCCCCTACACTGCCCGAACACCACTGTACTGCCCTAAACCCTGAAACACCAGCCCCAGCACGACCCCCTACACTGCCCGAACACCACTGCACTGCCCTAAACCCTGAAACACCACACCCTGCATGACCCCCTACACTGCCTGAACACCACTGCACTGCCCTAAACCCTGAAACACCACCCCTGCAGCACCCCCTACACTGCCCGAACACCACTGCACTGCCCTAAACCCTGAAACACCACCCGCTGCACCGCCCCCTACACTGCCCGAATACCACTGCACTGCCCTAAACCCTGAAACACCACCCCCAGCACGACCCCCTTTACTGCTCGAACACCACTGCACTGCCCCAAACCCTGAAACACCACCCCCAGCACGACCCCCTACACTGCCCGAACACCACTGCCCTAAACCCTGAAACACCACCCCTGCATGACCCCCTACACTGCCCGAACACCACTGCACTGCCCTAAACCCTGAAACACCACCCCTACACTGCCCGAACACCACTGCACTGCCCTAAACCCTGAAACACCACCCCAGCACGACCCCCTACACTGCCCGAACACCACTGCACTGCCCTAAACCCTAAAACACCACCCCCAGCATTACCCCCTACACTGCCCAAACACCACTGTACTGCCCTAAACCCTAGAACACTACCCCCAGCATGACCCCCTACACTACCCGAACACCACTGCACTACCCTAAACCCTAAAATACTACCCCCAGCACAACCCCCTACACTACCCGAACACGACTGCACTGCCCTAAACCCTCAAACACTCCCCCAGCACGACCCCCTACACTACCCGAACACCACTGCACTGCCCTAAACCCTAAAACACTCCCCCAGCACGACCCCCTACACTACCCGAACACCACTGCACTGCCCTAAACCCTAAAACACTCCCCCAGCACGACCCCCTACACTACCCAAACACCACTGCACTGCCCTAAACCCTAAAACACTCCCCGCATGACCCCCTACACTACCCAAACACCAATGCACTACCCTAATCCCTAAAACACTACCCCCCGCATGACCCCCTACACTACCCTAAACCCTAAAACACTACCCTGCATGACTCCCTACACTACCCAAAGACCACTGCACTACCCAAACCCTAAAACACGACCTCCTACACTACACAAACACCACTGCACTACCCTAAACCCTAAAACACTACCCCCTACACTACCCAAACACCACTGCACTAACCTAAACCCTAAAACACTACCCCAGCAGTACCCCCTACACTACCCAAACACCACTGCACTACCCTAAATCACTACCAGCAGCACGACCCCCTACACTACCCAAACACCACTGCACTACCCTAAAACACTACCCCCAGCACGACCCCTACACTACCCAAACACCACTGCACTACCCTAAACCCTAAAACACTCCCCCAGCACGACTCCCTACACTACCCAAACACCACTGCACTACCCTAAACGCTAAATCTACCCCCAGCATGACCCCCTACACTACAAAAACACCACTGCACTACCCTAAACCCTAAAACACTACCCCCAGCACGACCCTCTTCACTACCTAAACACAACTGCACAATTTGTTACAGGCGTTGCAACGCAGGCCTGTGGTGCTTACTGGAAGTACCTAGTGGGCTAGTTGGGCCCCAAGGACCCTCAGGATTCAAGGTGACCTAATCCCCCAACTTAAAACGCACCACGGGGCGCGTTTGCACAGTGGTGAAGGGAGGGGCCGGGCCTCAGGTGACATGTGCGCAAACACGCCCTGTGGTGCGTTTTAAGTTGGGGAATTAATTCCCTTTGAATCCTGAGGGACCCTGGGGGCCAACTAGCCCACCAGGTACCTTCAGAAAGCACAACAGAGTTGCGTTGCAGAGAGGTGAAAAAAGGTGCGTGGCCTCGGAACGCCTCTCTGCAACTCAGCTCTGTGGTCCTAACTGTAGGTACCTGGGGGGCTAGTTGGGCCCCAGGGACCCTCAGAATTCAAGGGGACTTAATCCCGCAACTTAAAACGCGCCACGGGGTGCGTTTGCACACATGTCACCTCAGGCCCCCCTCCCTTCACCACTGTGCAAACGCGCCCTGTAGCGCGTTTTAAGAGGTAGTTTTAATCCCCCTGCCCTATTATGTACTAGGGACTTGCAGAGGAGGTCATGCTAATCACAGGGGTACCCCAACGCATAGTGTTCCCTAGTGTATGTAGGTGTTTTCACTGTATTCTAAGTGTCTTTTAGCATAGCACTGGCTCTGGTTAGTCAGAGTCAGTTACCACCAGTACCCGTCTGAAAAAGTTGTGGGCACAGGATGATTTTGCAACAAGGCCTCTTTCTGCTCCTCTGTTGGTTCTTTCTGCACATCTTTTGCTTCTTTCTGTGCGTTTTTTCTTCTTTCTTCACATGTCCTACCTCTGTAGGCATAGTTAGAAACTAGCATTTAAAAAACCTTTGAAATTCACTTAAAAATCATAGGTTTCAGGCACGTTATAGTTAGAAATTAGCATTTAAAAAACCTTTGAAATTCACTGAAAAAACCATAGGTTTTAGAGACAGTTATAGTTAGTTGGACATTTCACTCGTACAAAACCATAGAAATTCCCCGTTATAGTTAGTTCAGCTAACTATAACTCGCGCCCCGCAATGCACTGCTGATGACATCACATATTACATCACTCATGACATGGTCAGTGACATCACTGATGACATCACTGATGACATCTCAAATGACATCACTGATGACATCATCCATGTGATAATTTCATGCATCTTCTCACACCCTAATATAACTTTTGATACACCCATTCTAAATTACAGACTGCCATTCTCAAAACCATAGACACTCCAACACCAAAAACTACATACCCACTCACTGATTCTTAGGTCTACACACACATCCACTCACTCCCCGTACAGTCACTCATACTTAGTCACTCAGTACAGGACTATCATATGCACTCATACACCTATATAAACACTCACACACCGCCACTCATCCATAGAGGTACTCACATACCTAGTCAGTCATGCAAAAAACTTAATCACACACCCATTTACTCACCTATACAGTTATACACACACCAGCTCACTTACTCATACAAATACTAGCACATTCTTACACTCTTATACAATCACTGATACAAGTACACACTCATCCATACAGCCACTCTCACAATCACACACTCTCACTTATAGCCATTTATATACTCCAACACACATATATACTGCCTTTCACATATGTAGTTACTCACACATGTACCACTGAGATATACATTCAATCACTAACACACCCATACACACACTCACCCACCCATACAGTCCATCACAGATGCACTCTTGAAACCATGCACCCAGTGAATCACCAACTCACACATCTATGCACAGAGTCACACACACCCCACCCACACAAACACTCAGGCACCCATACAGATACTCAGACAATCAATCAATAACCCATGTAGACACTCATGTAGCTATTCAGAAAGCCATGCAGCCGCATACAAACCAACAGACAGACGGATACAGACATTCACACAGTTTAGTCACTAACCCATGCATTCAGTAAGATACATTTAATCACTCACTTGTAGAGTCAGTCACTCACGTACTAAATCATCCATTCAGACACTTATACACCCACTCATTCTTCAATACGCCTTTCCCTATATATATTAAACATATTTAAACTTTACAGAAACACACAGTCACTGGATGATGTCATCAGTGATGTCATTTGAGATGTCATCAGTGATGTCATCAGTGATGTCACTGACCATGTCATGAGTGATGTAATATGTGATGTCATCAGCAGTGCATTGTGGGCGCGAGTTATAGTTAGCTGAACTAACTATAACGGGGGAATTTCTATGGTTTTGTACGAGTGAAATGTCCAACTAACTATAACTGTCTCTAAAACCTATGGTTTTTTCAGTGAATATATATATATATATATATATATATATATATATATATATATATATATATATATATATATATATATATATATATATATATATATATATATATTCACCCACCAAGCATCTATTACAGAGAACTAGTGTAGAAGATAAGGACCCTGGAAAAACTCGCACTCCAAGATTCAATTTCCAACTATGTTTATTCAGCAACGCGTTTCACCCACACAGATGCTTCGTCACAGCCAGTACACACACAATGTGCTCAACCACCTTTAAAAACAAATTGACTCGATCTATAGATATAGAAATTTTTCAAAAGTGCAATTAGTCGCCGAGTATTTAGAAAGGATCGGCATTTGTGCACATTATTCGAAATCTCACATGAGCATCAAATGTAGTTAAGTACATTTTTTAAAAGAAGAATATTAGGAGTAAATTTGCATTCCGAGTTTGAGCAGAGCTGACACCCTGCTCATGTTGCAAGTGCATCGTGTCTCAACTCTTCCTCATAGGTCATTTCATGCATCATAGGTGCAAAAAGTGCTTTTCCAAGTGGCTTACAGCACATATGATGCATGCCAATGATAGCATCTTAGAGTAGACCTCAATCTACCTTGATTTTTTCCTACACATGTTCTTGCACTTCCTTCCTACCTTAGAGACAGTGCAGACTGTATCACTTTGGTTTGTGGTATACCATGGCCATCTGATTACACACTTGTTACTATGGCTGTGGTGTTCTTTTATACATGTATTGACCATAACCTGGGGATTCACGCTTACAGACATTTTTTTCATGATAAAGCCATGCATAAATATGACCATTCAATTATGCTGCTTGATATGTTGCGATACTGTTTGGAAAACAACTTTTCCATGTTTAATGATGTTTGGTATTGCAAGTTAGTTGGGATTGCTATGGGAAGTTGTTTTGCTCTTAGTTATGTCTGTATTTTCATGGGGTGGTGGGAGGAACAACATGTGTGGGTGGAGGCAAATGAAAGGTGGGCCAGACATATTGCATTTTGGACCCGCTATATTGATTATCTTTTTATCATCTGGGAAGGTCCTCGACAAGAGCTGCATGATTTTCTGGCACACGTTGTCCACAACAATCTCAATGTAGCCTTCACACACAAATTCCATGCCACTGAAATGGACTTTCTTGATGTTTCGGTCAAGATAGTCGATGGGAGGATACAAACTAGCCTGCATAGTAAGAGCACTGCGGGGATTAGCATTCTCCACGCGAATAGTGATCTCCCACATAAGCTAAAATGGAGCATCCCCTATAGGGAATTGCTCAGTGCAAGCGGAATTGCAGTGCAGTGTGGCTTTTCAGGAAGAAGAGGGACGCATGATCACTAGATTTAGAGCCAGAGGCAACCCCCAGAAGGCTCTTAAAGCAGAGAAGGACAAGGTTGCACTAGTGGTAAGGGAGAGACTACTTACCAAGAAAAAGAGGAAAGAGCAGGACCCACAGGTAGTCAGACTCATTACCACTTACAGTGGTAAATCCATTGTCCTAAGAAAAATGCTCAATAGGAATTGGCATTTGGTTAGAACTGACCCTGATATAGGGAACAGAATGCCCCCCCAACCTTTGTTCAAATACCGCAAATATAAATCTCTGCAGTGCATTCTAGTACACAGCTACACAGACACGCAGGCGAGCAAAGGAGGCTGGCGATAGGAACAAGGTTTTTACTAATGCGGCAGGTGTTAAGCCTTTAAAGGGAGCAGTAACCAGAAAACATGTAAGCTACACACGGGCAAGGTGCGCAGCATAAATAAGTTCATCACATGTGGAAGTGATTATTGTGTTTATGTGTTTCAATGTCTCTGCAGTTACATGTATGTTGGCAGCACAATCTGCCCTGTGAAAATGGGAATTGTGGAGCATTACAGAGCCATAAAAAATCTTGATGTCACTTACCCGGTTGCTAGGCACTGGGCCAGGGTACACAATAAGAATGCTGATTTAATGTCATTTTTGGGAATTAGCAGGATCATGAAAAATGTACGAGGAGAAGACAGGGAGAAAAGGCTCCAACTTCTGGAATCTGAATACATTATTCTGCTTGGTAGCAAGTACCCGGGAGGCCTCAATGAGGATGAGGAACTGCATGTCAATATCGGCTGAGGTGGCAGTAAGATGTATTTTGCTCTAGACCAATTTGAGGACTTGGTACTACAGTTTTATTTCACAGTTTATAGCCTCCTTTTTCAGTTTTTTGATTTCTATGACAATCTTGTTAAGATAATGTGGCCTATTTCTTGAGAACTATGATGCCCGTAGGGTTGTTTACCGCTGTCCCCTTTCTCTCAAGCCAGGTAACGCTCCCCACTTTTGAATTTTAGAATACTCTTAGCACCTTGTATCTTCCCAGTAGAAACACATTTTCAGAGTGTGCTGTGCTGGGTGTTATGTGTTTGTGTGTGTGAGACTTTTTGTTTTTTTTACGTCCTATGAGTAAGTATGTGATTTGAAAAAGTGGTTAGAACATTGGTTTCATGCACATGAGGGAATAATAGATCTGGCAATGCAGTGGAATGTACAACCACTTGGTTTCAATTCATTATTTCCTTTAGTATGGCTTAGGAATGGGCTTTTGATAGTCACATTTACCTCCATACGAATGGTATGTTAATTAGTTTGTCCGTATACATCCCCTTGTTTGATATTCACATATGCACATGAGAAGATATAATTATTGGTGCATCAAAAGTATGTCTTTGAGTTTGCTTACACCTTATTTCTTATGTATTCATTTGATTTATTTTACAAGAACGCAGAGCACGCTACAGCTGTACTGTGAGATGCTATCATTATTGCATTAAGAATATGTTCTCTAATTAATGTATACCTCAATTCTCATGTATTTAATTCGATCAGTTTTAAAATGTATGCAAGGCATGCATCATCTGTACTGTAAGCCACTTGGCAAAGCACTTTTTGTACCTATGATGCATGAAATGACCTATGACGAAGAGTTAAGACACAATGCACTTGCAACATGAGAGGGGTGTCAGCTCTGCTTAAACTTATAATGCAAATTTACTCCAAATATGCTTCTTTTATAATATTTACTTAACAAAATTTGATGTTCATGTGAAACTTTGCATAATATATACAAATGTCGATCCTTCTAAACGCTTGATGAGTGCTTGCACTTTTCAACATGTTCTATGTCTATAGATTGAGATAATTTGTTTTTAAAGGTGGTTGGGCACATTGTGTGTATACTAGGCATTCACAAAGCCCCTGTGTGGGTGAAAAACGCTGCTGAATTAACATTGTTGGAAATTGAATCTTGGAGTGCGAGTTTTTCCAGGGTCTTTATCTTTGACGCTGGTTCTCTGTAAGATAATAAGGGACCTGCACCCATCACTTTGCACCAGCCCCACTCAGGTGTACACGACCGGGCTCCTGCAGGATTTCCTTTCTTGCTATATATATATATATTACCTAGTGGTGGTCACCAGTAGGTAGTTATAGTTAGGATGTAGTTTCCATAGGAAGAGCATTTTTTGTGTTTGCCAATAACTTTGGCGTCATCTGACGAATCCTCGTGAAATTTTCCAAACTAGTTTGTCACTCACTACAGATGCTGTGATGACATTTTTGGGGTGATCCGTCAAGCAGGAGCTGAGAAAAAGGGAGGGTCCCAAAATAAGTTTTCCCCATGTTCATTTCCATAGGAACTTTAGACACGGCCCGAACTGCTGAATGGAATCGCACTAATTTTTGGCATGAAGGTAGAGGTTGGTTCAGGGAAGTGCCTTTTTGTGAATTGGTGTAAATCCGTTCAGTAATTTTGGCATTATTTAAAGGTTTTTCAGATATGCAACTGGAGATGCAAAGGGTTTGCGACTCCGATGCATTGCTACGTGAAGTCACATGACAGAAGGAGAGCTGTCATTGGCTGGAGGCAAGCTTTGGAAATGTTGCGGCCGCCATGTTGTGAAGCAAGCTGGTCCCGGTGGGATTGTTTTAAGGTAAAAAAAACATAGACGGGGTCAGGATAGGAGTACCTTGACCCCGCGGGTGCATTGTAGGGGTGTTATGGAGATCTATTTTGTGGTTTAGAATAGTGAGATTATTTTTTTTATGTCAGTGGGTCTCGACTCCAGCGCGGCACTCAGCGTGGCCCCCGTGTAACATCATGGTGGAGTCGCACACCCCACCAAAACGGTTGCCATTTTATTCAACAGTGCTGGCCCGGGGATATATATGTGTGGTAAAACGGTTATAAGAGTTCAGTTTAGGGGTACTGTGACTCCAATGTTGTATTGTAGAGGTTTGCAAGGCATCCCTTACGAGTTGTAAAATGAGGTAATTTGTTTTTTTACCACATGCGTGAAGTCATGACCGAATCGCAGGGCTCCGTGCGGAACCCCCATATAATGTCATGGCGGGTTTGCAATCCGCTTTGAAATAAATTTTCAAAAAATACATTTCAACCCTCAATCATAAATTAATGCATGCTCTTACAGAGTCATACAGATAATCACACCTCCACTCGCAGACCCACTCATAGATGCATACACCCACTGAGAGACCCACTCAGAGAATTGCACTCCCACTTAGAGGAGCCCTGAAACAGTCACTCACCCACTCAGAGACTCATTCACAGTGTCATGCACCCACTGACTGACCCACTCAGAAACTCACACAATCACTCACAGAACCATTCAGAGACTCAAGCACCCAGTCACTGGCACACTCAGAGACTCACGCACTCACTCACAGGCCCACTCACACACCCATGTACCCACTTAGAGACTTACACATCTACTCACAGACCCACTCAAACACTCACGCACCCAGTCACTCACCCACTCAGAGATGTATGCACCCATTCAGAGACTCATTGAGAGTGTCACACACCCACTCGTAGACTCATACACCCACTCGTAGACTCATGCACCCTCTCACACACCCGCTCAGATACTAATAAACCGACTCACAGCCCACTCAGAGATATACAGAACCACTGAGAGACTCATGCACCCACTTACAGACCAACTCAGATACTTATGCACCCACTCAAAGATCCAATCAGAGACTCATGCATCCACTGTCAGTCCCAGTGAGACACTCATACACCCACTCACTGACCCACTCAGAGACTCATACATCCACTCATAGAGCCACTCAGAGACTCAGACACCCACTCACAGAACTACTCACAGACGCACTCAGACAGTCATGCGCCTTGTCATACACTCATTCAGATGCTCATGCACCCGCTCATAGACCCACTGAGACACTCATGCACCCAGTCACTCACCGACCCACAGATGTATGCACCCACTGAAAAAAACAAAGATTGCAGGGACGTTATAGTTAGGAATTATCATTTAAAAACCACGTACAGGCCCAGGCATCAGTTTTCACATCTTTGCATAATGTATGTGCCCTGGGGAGGTTGCGATCCCAGGGCAGGGGGAGGGGGCAAGCGGTGCCCCTCATTTACAGTGTTCAGTGCCCCGGGGAGGTCGTGGTCACTGGTGCTTAAGAAAAGCCTAGGAGGTTGGCTCCATGAGCCCCCTCCTTGATTACCCGCATGCCCCCTGGATTTGGCCCACCAGGGGGCTTTAGAAAACCACCACCTCACCAGGGCTAAATTGAATAATAATGCGTGGGGGGGCTCAGCCCACCACCTCCCCCGGGCTTAATTAACAAGGGAGGCAGGCCGCGTAGCCCCCCTCATTAAGCCCTACATGGCCCTAGGTACTGCCACCCCCCAGGGCCGGCTCCAGCAATGTACCGGGATTCCCATCCCGGGACATTGCAGTTTGCCATGGTGCTCCCGCCAATCCATAGCAAACCTGCTCCGCTTTCAGCAAGCGAGAGCAGAAAATGCTCTTGCTTGCTGAAAGCAGAGCATGTCTGTTTCCCGGCCCGCTGTCAAGCGAGCAGGGAAACAGACACATTGCTTTGAGATCCAGGGAGCTGCATGTTAGCAGTTCCCTGGGTCTCAAAGCAATGCTGGCTCCCGCAGGAGGCGGGGAGCCGGCAGGGACCGCAGGGGCCTTCAGGGGTAGTACAGCCCCCCTCCCTTGTTTCAATTTTTTTTTTTTAAAGGGGCAGGACCTGGGGGATGGGGTCCTCGGGCCGCAAATGGACAAGGAGGGGGGTTGCGCAGCCCTCCCTTTTGTTTAATAATTATTTTTTTAAAGGTACAGGCCCTGTAGGAGGGGGTCCCTGGGGCCCAAAATGGTCCAGGAAAGGGGGGCCACGTGGCCCCCTTCCTAAAAAATAGAAAAATAAAAATACAAAAAAAGCCGGCAACTCGCTGGAGGCCCTGCCCCCTTTCACCACCACTCTGCAAACATACCTCCAGGTGCGGTGCTGGTTGGGGGATGAAGTCCCCTTGACTGCTGAGGGTCCTTAGGGGCCAACAAGACCTCCTGTTACCCCCAGTAAGCCCCACAAAGTGGGATTGCTGAGAGGGGGTCGGGGGCCATGCCCCCTTTCTCCACCACTCTGCAAACCCACCTCTCGGCACACTGCTGCTGGGGGTATGAGGTCCCCTTGCCTCATGAGCGCATCAGGACTAAAGTGGACTTCTTCTCCCACGCAGCAGTGCACCAGGAGGCACGTTTGCAGAGTGGTGGAAAAAGGGAGCATGGCCTCTGACGACCTCTCAGCAATTCAGCTGTGTGGGTCTTACTGGAGATAACAGGAGGGCTAGTTGGCCCCAAAGGACCCTCAAGAGCCAAGGAGACTTCATCCCCCAACTAGTAGTGCATCACACATATAAACAAGTGCTTTATGTCATCAAAATAAAAAAATGAATAAACTTAACTGCGTTGTAAAGTCCAGCGCTATAAATACCGTAAAAATGGCCTGCGTGTTACTTATCTGTGTGATAAGTCTGCATGATAAAGGTACTGTGTGGTAAAGTCTGGGTAATACAGTTACCACGTGGTACAAGCTGTGTGGTAAAGGTGACCATTCTGCACAATTGTTGATGTATTCCCAAATCTTTCACATGAAAATGAGAATGGCCCTAGTGGAACTTATGATTCTCCAAAAACTCCAATCAACGTCTGATGTACTTGACCCAGTTCCTTTCAACTTTATGATCTGACAATGCTAACGATGTGGGATGGAGTTTAACCAGAATCACTGGCATTATGTGGCAATGGAGAGCTAAATTGTGCAGCCCAGATTGACAAAATTATGCAGCAAGGAAAAGCAAATTAAGTTGCATAATGCGGCCGAATCTGTGACTGTATTATTTTTGTATTTTTCCATTTGAACACCTATCAATACTGTCTGAACAAGTTACACCTCATTAGTTCCACTTAACACCTGATTATAGTGATCAGCAACTGAAAGGTCATCAGTTAACCTTGCAAAGGGTCAGCTATTGCACTTTTATGCTTTTAGTAACTTTTGATCCATTCTAAAAAGAAATATTTTTAGGTGAAACCTGCAAGTTATGAAGTAGGTATTGGATTATGTGGCACATGATAGAAATCCATAATTATGTGGAAGAAGCCAGAGCCGCATAATTCCGGTGGACCTGGTTTTATAACCTGGTTTTATTCCTGTAAGGATCAAGACAAACCCTATGGTAACGGTCTCAAGGATAGGATACCATGAGGCGGAAGAAAGAATACAACGTCATCTCTTCCTTAATAAGGCAAGTTTTTGATCCAGCTGTAAGTTTGTGCCACTGAAAAAAGCAAGTTAAATACACCTACATTTTCATACAAAATCTGCATGACGATAATAATGCTGATGTGTTACAGAGTTTTCACCTTTGTGCACAACCTAGCTATCATTTAGTCATGTATACCAACAACTGCTGCATAGTTACATGTTGTCGATTTCTGTCCTGTTTTCTTCTCTATATCTATATCTCTCAATAGCCAATATATCTTCATGTTTTCATTTCGTTTGGCCAACTCATGTGGTGACATTGATTCGAGGGTATACAGAGTCAACTAACCCATTTTTCAAGAAAGATTTGGACACCCTCAACTTCCCAGAAGGATCGGAGTTGGTTCAGTATGTTGATGATTTGGTTCTTGCCAACCTGGAGACTGGATGCATGTAAAGATTCACCAGCGGGAATCAGCACTCCAAATCCATTGGCACGGTCTTTCACAGACCCTGCACACTGCGAACACTGCTGTGAAGCGCTGCAGGCTCCCTGCATAAATTCACATATCCCAACCGCCCCAACAGCGCTGGGATGCCTGGCTTCACCCTGGGGGTGCCCAGGAGTGGACATTTCACAGGGAAAAGCCAGGAAGGGTTCCACAGCGGTATGCGTACAGCGCCAGGACACCCCTTTGGGGGTATAAGTGCGCTTTACAAGTACAAATTTCAACCGTACTTAGAGACTCCAGGCCTGCTGACCAACCTATTCCTGCTTCTGCTCCTGTCAGCTGGGGAGTTCCTTTTCATGCTACACAGACTACTCCTGCCTTCTAGCTACCTAATCAGTTAATTGGTCTGCCCAGTGCTTTTTGCTGTGGGCTGCCTTGTTGCTTGCCTCACCGTGTGACTTTGCCAGGAGAGAGTGGTTGGCGGACATGAAAACATTAACAGCATGTTGGGTTAGAACGGTGTTCTCGTGGTTCCCTGCGTGGAACCTGGAATGCGGTGTGGGAGCGGGGATTCTAGGTTTGGCAGTTACGGCCGGACGGGGAGAAAAATAAAGCAAGTTACTTGTCTCCACTGCCTCCTACTTCTTTACAGTGGCAACGATCTGAGCGGGGCAGTCTGAGACTGGACGTGTGCGGTATCGGAGCACCAGCGTCCTTGTCGGCATCTTCGTCGGCTGTTCCGGTCCCCGCCCAGCCCTCCTGGTAATAGAGACTGTGGCGGAGGGGCCAAGGGTATCTCCGGTGGCAGTTCCAGCCCCGCCCAGCCCTTGTGATGTTAGTGGCTGTTGCTGAGGGGCCAAAAACCAGCGTGCAGCCTGCAGTTTTTCATCCATGAGTCGGGGCATTGCGCACGTTATCGAACTGCTCTGCGCATGCCCGAGCACAAGCTCCATCTCCTTTAGAAAATTGACCCATCGCGCGCTGAACGTGGCAGCCATCTTGGGTGAGTAAAAATCACCCATTTTCATTAATGCCTGCATTTTCATCGGTGACAGGCACACCTTTAAAGTTTACAAGGATTTGCCTGCAATCGTGTGTGAATTACACTATACTACTCTAACTTTGGAAAAGATTAGAAAGCATATACACAAGGAACAAAGAAAATATATTTGGAACTTGTCTGCAATTGTGTGTGATTTCACAACAACTAGTGCATATTAATTGGTTACACACCTACCAAACTTCTCATGGAGAGAATTGTTGCACCAGTACCCTTTTTACAAGCTACTGGCACTCCTCCATTGAACTGGCAGCAATGGAAAGAAACCTTTGAGGCTTACTTGGAGGCAATTGATAGTGATACCTTCACCTCTAAAAAGAAAAAAGCCCTTCTTGTGTATAATTTGGGCACTGAAGGTCGCAACATTCTGAAAACTTTGCCACTAGAAATTGTAAGTGTATTTACGTCGGGTGGCGAAAACGGTGATTCTTCAACAGCGATTGACGAGTATGCCTCCATCATTAGTACCCTTGACAAGTGTTTTAATCCTTAGAAAAACACAGTTCTCGAATGCCACAAGTTTCTTCAACGTTTCCAGCTTCCAGGCGAATCTATTGACGACTTTGTTGCCAGCCTCAGAACGCTGGCTGCTACATGCAACTATAGGGAGTTCAGAGATGAAATTATCAGGGACCAATTAATAGAAAGAACTAATAATAGGAAGGTTCAGGAGAAACTTTTGTCAACTGATGATCCGGATTTAGAATCTGCGCTAAAGCTAGCAAGAAGTATTGAACATTCACAAGTCTGTATGAAGGAAATGAACGAGGGTACCAAATCTACGGAGGTAAGACACTTGAACACCAAACCCTGCCCCAGACAAGTTTTCAAAGGAACCAACTCAAGTTTTTCGCATTGTGGCAATGACCAATCATCTAAACCCAAGAGTGAGAAGACAGAAAAGTGTGAGAACTCATGCTTCTGTTGTGGTAGCAAGTCCCATCTGGGGTATGCAGGATTCTGCTCGGTATTAACTCAAACATGCTTCAAGTGTGGGAGAAAAGGCCATTTTGCACGTATGTGCAGAACTAGCGTTAATCAGCGATCTGCTCTCTCACAGTCAGTCAAGAACATTGAGGAAGGTTTGTGCGATCCTGACGAAGAAGACAATGAGATTCTAATGTTGTCCTCAACAAACCTGGTGGAGAGTGCAGTGGTAGAAATATCGTCCATGGCCGGTTTATGCAAGAAAAAGCCTCCATCTTGCACAATCTCAGTGAATGAGAGAAGCATAAAACTTTTCGCAGATTCTGATTCTCCCTTCACTTTGTTAAATGAAAAGGATTTTAGCGAACTTAAGAACATTGTTGTGCATGAGTCTCGTATTAACATTTTTGCTTACGGGGGCAAGAGGGTGGAGGTCGTAGGGAGATTTGATGCTAATTTGCAATTCGATGGCAAACATGCTGTGGGACCTGTGTACATTGTCAAGGATGTTGCGAATTTGTTGGGGTGGGCTGAACAGGGTGAGTTAGGAATTATCTTAGACCCCAATCACCCTGACATGGTACTCTCAAAACAGAATGTGGACTATGTGTCGAGTGGTCACCCGTTAACCAATTCAGAGAATTCTTGCATAGTTAATCACATGGGAACTGAAGAATGGGTCAAACATTACCCCGAAATTCTTTGTGAACGTTTGGGAAAACTCAAGGGTTTTCAACACCGCATAATATTGAAACACAATGCGAAAGCTGTAGCTCACAAGGTGCGCAGGGTACCACTAAGCTTACGGGGTGAATTAAAAATGGAGTTTGACAAACTGTGTTCTGCAGGAATCATAGAACCCATAGAAGGTTCAGAGTGGTTGGCACCCATAGTTTTGGCGCGTAAGGCAGACAAGTTGATGAGACTTTGTGTGGATCTCAGGGACCTGAATTCCAATATCTGGGTTGATCGCCAACCGTTGCCCAACATAAATGAGATGCTATCAACTTTGGGCAACGCCAGATACTTTACCTCTCTAGATGTATCTTCAGCGTACCACCAGCTCGAATTAAGTAGAGATTCCAGGCACCTGATGTCATTTGTTACACCTGAAGGGCCATTTCAGTACATCCGAATACCATTCGGATTGGCGCCAGCATCCGCTGTATTTCATCGGTTGATGAATAAACTTTTCAAGGACATCAAAGGTGTCATGGTCTTCCAGGACAACATCCTAATTTTTGGTAAATCTATGGGAGAGCACGACATCAGGGTGAGGACAATCCTAGACATCATCT
Source organism: Calotriton arnoldi (assembly GCA_963921515.1). Lineage (NCBI taxonomy): Eukaryota > Metazoa > Chordata > Amphibia > Caudata > Salamandridae > Calotriton > Calotriton arnoldi. Next base: position 381,150 of record CAWUFW010011183.1, read on the forward strand.
AGGGGAGTGGGTTGACTCTAAGAAAAGAGAAATGTAAGTTTGCTCAAGAGGGTGTTGATTATTTGGGTCATCACTTATCTGGGAAGGGAGTCGAGCCCAAGGTAAAAATACTTGATGCCATTCAGTGTGCACCTAAACCCAAAAATAAGAACCAGTTCCGTTCATTTCTCTGGTTGGTAGAGTATTATTCTAAATTTGTTAAGAATTTTTCTGACAAAACCAGTGGGTTACGTTGTCTCCTGAAGAAAAACAGGAAGTATGTGTGGGATGACGATTGTGACAAGGAATTTGAATCCATCAAAATGGAAATTGTTAATGCTGGTCCAATCAAAATGTTTGATATTAATGACTCATGTATTATAACCACTGACGCTAGCAATGTGGGTCTGGGTGCAGTACTTATGCAGGTAAGAGCTCATGGGAAGGAAGAGACTATTGCATTCGCATCCAGGACATTACGAGGTGCAGAATCACCTTACTCCACGATAGAGAAAGAATCATTGGCCATGTGGTGGGGTGTCCAGTACTTCAAACATTTTGTGTGGGGAAAAGAATTTACTTTGAGAACAGACCACAAACCTTTTTTGGATCTGTTTACCACCAAAGGTGGGGGCAGAGCAACTCCACGCATCGCCAAATGGCAGTACAGACTACAGGGATATCAGTATAAGTTGGAGTATGTGCCTGGTGCTAAAAACTATGTTGCCGATTGTCTCTCGAGGTTGCCTTTGGATGGCAACGATGGAGATCAAGAGGATGCTGATGAGCTAGAAATTGTATGTGTGGTGAGCTCTATCAGCGACACCACAAATAGTGCGTTGTCTGAGCAAGAATGGTTAGATGCTGCATCTAGTGATGAAACTCTTCAGGAATTGATGAAGTGCGTGGTGAATGATGGGGAGAACCACCACAAAAAAAGAACAATAGGTCTGGCTGGCAAACCTAAAAATCCATGTACGTTAATGACTGCCCTCCTCCTATCTGTGCTGCTGCCAGAGATGCCCTAAATTACCTAGTTATCTAAGACACTTTAATAGCATTGTACAATTCTAAGGGCTGCGTGTGTGAGACTCCTGTCATGCGCAGTCCGGTAGCTGTGCCCAGGCAGCCTGGCGCAGACGAGACTTATCAGGGTTGGATATTGACGTGGTGTAGGCCTCATAATGTTAGCGTACTCTCAAAGGGAAAGTCAGTGTGGTTTACTGCCTCATCTGCAGTAACACACCATTATACACCTATGGGGAAGACAACTTTAGAGAGCAGTTTTGCTTCCCTTTGGCCTACAGAGACCAGTGACGTATCGAAATGGGGTGGAACCTGTATGCTAAACACAAATCTGAGAGCTCCAGGATAATATCTGTACAACTTATGGGTCATCCAGGTTTGTCATATTTCTATGGCTCAGCTCAGGATCAGAGCCCACGTCTTTTGTCACCCTGTTGTGCCAAATTAATTACATTTTTCTCCAGCAGCCGGAACAAAGACCTTCCCACACAAAGGGATCAATAAACAGTGCTTCACTCAGGTCCTGAGGAGGAAAGGGGTGAGTATGAGGGATCTGCATCCATCAATTAGCTGTCACACTGTACCAGGGATGGGCTCTCCTTTGAAGAGTTGGCGGGAAAGCCTGTGGCAGTGATGTCAGTGAGGGGCGGAGCTGAGGCCACCAGAGGAGATGTGACCACTGGCTCCTGGGTGATGCCATTTTGAATTGTCCCAGCATGCTGTGCAGAACGTTTGGGACAGGACGGAGAGGTAATTTGGCTCCCTAGGATAGGCCAGAGGTGCCTCGCTTCTGGAATGTTCGCCCCCACTTCAAAGGCCTTGCACAAGGGAGAGAGCTCTCTCTTGGTTGTGTGTTGTGTTTTCCTGCTTGAAACTGGGACTAGAGGTGGCAACCATGGACAACTGGTAGGAGAAACCCTCTGATAGCCATCTGGACTAAGGAATCTGACTACAGTTCACCCCACGGCCAGTAGGGTTCTCCCCAGGACCAGGAAAAATGGCCCCCTTACAGCCCCTGAGCACTAGTTGGGGGTAGAACTGGACTTCTGCGCAAGGAGAAGAGAAGCCCCAGTAGAGAAAAAAAAGGAGAAAGGCTGTCACACCAGACCATAAAGATGAAAAGGAAGGTATGTCACAGAATCAACAACAATATCCGGTTCATTGCCCTCCGTCTTTCCAAGAAGCTGTGCGACACATCATGTCAGCGCAGCTCTAGCCAAAAAAAAATGAATTAAGAGGAACTAGACTGCGCTGCCTATAACAGATTTTTAAACAAGCATTTGCAATGCAATAGGTCTCGCATTTGCGAGAGTTTAAGCTATTGGCATTGTAAATGACAATGCCTTTTATTTATCGTTTTTGATAATTAACACATAAATAAAGGCATTGTCATTTACAATGCCAATAGCTGAAACGCTTGTAAATGTGAGACCTATTTCATTTCAAAGAATGGACCGCCATTATCCCGGGCTGCTTGGAAAGTGAAAGCATGCATGGCACGCTCAATTTTGCAGGAAAAGCACGTCGTGCCTGCAGTAGGAGAAACTCATTAAAGAAAATAGTGCTTACAGACTAAATAAGACATACCGTGTAACAACAGAGGTAAAAGGGCCTTTCCTCATGGGATGTTCCAAATGAAGACAAGACGGTACTAGGAGGGAACTAACAAGCCTAAACGAATCAGAAGCCAGCATTTACAAAGAACATTGACATAAGCCAATGAAAAATATGGGCAGAGAGTGGGCGTAGCTTCAACAGGCCTGTGAAATAGCCTCTTTTAAATATTTGATAGGGTTTTGTGGATTAGAGAAGACTATGCCAGCAGCTGCTCTACCTGAATGTGTCCATTTGTAACGGAACTGGTGCTCATGTAAAGCGCTCTGATACCCGATTTCTCGGGTCTAGTTCACGCTATATAAAACTCTAAAAAAAAACAAAAAACTCCATACTGGAATACAGCATGCCTCGCAAAGCAGCGCATGCGCTGCCCAGGCTCGACCTAAAAATGTTAGGCTGGGAACTCACTGCACAAATTAATGCAAACCAGGCAACAGTGAGTGCTACTTGGTGAAATATCCTACAGCCATTCTTTGTATGAACGCCAAGCGAAAGTCCTAGAAAACGAAAAGTCTGCATTTACCATTTTATCTGCCTATCTGACTTCTTTCTTATCATTCCTACTCTAAAACACACTCCATTCATTCAGCTAGTGTTGACATGGTGCTCTTCCATCTTATCTCCCTAGCTCGAGAGAAGAAAAGGCATTTTTTAAGCAAGTATTACTAATGCATGCCTGCAATTTAATTCACATCACAAAAAAATATGATTTTTATTGGAGAAAAGGTACTATTGGCTTTGAATTACTATAACATGAAAACATAGATTAAATTCACAAGGATGACTAAAGCAAAAACAGAAAAACTAGAAAGAAAAAGTGCAGGCCAATTAATGATTGCCCAACCAGCCTCCCCAATACTGAACTAGGACTTTTTGGGGCATATTAACAACGGCCAGCGATAATTATCGCTGGCCGTGCTTAGCGTGAGGAATCCTATCGCCGGCTATCGCTGGAAATTATCGCCATGCTAGCGCTGTATTAACAACGCTTAGCGCAAAGGCGATAATTTTCCAGTGATAGCGATGTTTTCCATGGAACATCGCTGGTTTTCTAGCGATGTCCCATGGAAAACGGCGATATACTTGGCGATAGGGCCTGTGGTCTTAGCCACACAATCCACCCCCATGTTAGGTATGCCTTAGTCAGGAATTTAGCAGACGTTAAATTCCTGCGTTAAGGCATACTTAACGCAATTTAAAATATCGCTAACCCACGTTGCTAATATGGCGATACCTGGGTTAGCGATATTTCCCCCTGTTGTTTTCACAGGCACGCCCCCTTTGCATCTCATTAGCGATGCGATGGGAGGCGTGCAGAAAACGGACGCTAAGCCAGGAATCACGCGCTAGCATGTCCTTGTTAATTCGGCGATAAAATTATCGCCGCTTTTCGTCCGAAAACGGACGCTAAAGCGGCGATAATTCATTAACGCCGCCTTGTTAATATGCCCCCTAGTTTTTTAGGAGGATGTGCACATGGAATCAAGCAATACACCATCACCCACATTGCAATCGAGCAAATGGCTGAAGTTTTCCTATCCCACTCACCCATACTGTATGCTGCGGTGGACGAAAGCTAAATTACAATTGACTAGACTAAAGGATGGCGAAAGCCCTTTCAAACCCCCTCCATGTATATATGTAAGTATTTTTTATTTATGATTTGTATTACTAGAGACTTGTGAAACAACTAAAGCTTACACTAGACCAGACTTAAAAATATGTGATGGTATAAAAACGTTCAGGCTTCTTTCTGATCTTCGAGAAACTTAAAGGATATCGAATCTTTGTATTTCTACTGCCATTCCACTAAAAGAGATCAAACTAAGGATCATTAAGTGAGGATAGTGATGTATTTTTTGTAAGGTCTGTGATATACCTTCTTTTTAAATATTTGATCGGGTTGTGTAGATTAGCGAAGCCTATGCCAGCAGCTGCACTACCTGAAACTAATTAAAAGGCCTGCCAGGTGTTCTCGGCTAATTAGTAATCGACACCGGTGAAAGGATTAACCAAGTCCATTCAGTGGCTATTGGCTGTCCTAAAAAAACAAGGTGGGCTCGCATCCAGATTACCAGTTATCCTGCTCTGTTTTCTTTGTCCTTCTTCCAAGGTAGTGACTGTGAGCGCGCGCGCACTCTCGCGCCTGGGTGTGTGCGTGTTTCTCTCTGTAGGCCCTCTCTTGTCTTTTGCACCCCCCCTTTGCTTGATTGAATGCAGACTAAAGCTCCGTGTTAATGAACTGTTAATTAATGTCTCAACCCTGGAGGGGTAACAGAGGTCTCCTGTAGAGTCTGCAAAGTTCGCAGGCACAAGTGATGAGTACTTAAATGTGTGCGCGCGACTGTGCACCCTTGCGAAAGCATGAAGTGTTTCTTTTTCTGAATTACAGGTGCTATGAGAGCCTTTCTCCGGGTGTAATCAGGATGCGTGTTCCAGCGGCCTCCTGCATAGCACCTTCTGTTGATGTGACACTATCCTCTGAGGATGTGTGTGCTGTGCTCTGTGTGTGTGGGGAGGTGTGTGTAGGTCAAACTAGGCAATGGGATAGGTACAATGTTCGAGTCTACCAGACAGCAGTTGCCAAAGACATATTGTGGGCTTACCAAGAACATACTGGGCTTTGAGCTTGCCCTTTGCTCACCATTGGTAGGCTTTCCTAGCACTCCTATTTGGTATGCCAACTTCTCAATCTAGTGTTTGTCCCTCCCATTCAGTATGGCCTCTTTAACATCTCTTTTGATTGCTTCTATGCTTTAGCCACTTGCATTTTTCTTCTTGGTTAAGTATTCCACGAGAGTCCAGCCGTGGCCCGTGCAGGTAAAAGCGGTAGGGCCAGGTGGTGGGGGGGATTTCGACCGACGAGAACGAGGTAGATTAATTATTTATTTAATTTTCCTTCATGGTTGTCTGTCGAATCCCCCCCCAACCTGGCCCCACCACCCCACCCCTCTTACCTGCACGGGCCGCGGCTGAGAGAGTCCATATGTTTTACAGCTGTCTCCCTTGTGTACCACTCTTCCACTGCACTCCGTGTTCCTCAAAGTCACCTGTGTGCTTTTCCCCACCCCTCCATGTTGCGCTCACTCTCATGCCTCCCTGTTGCTTTCTCGCCTGTGTACTTCTCCCCTGCCTGCTCCACGTTTCTATCTTGCCTGTTGTTTTCATGCCCCCATCCCCGCACACTGTATGGCTTCAGTGCCCCCACCTTCTCTGTTGCTTCCCCCCACCTGTGAGCTCTTTCTCTGTCATGTTGCTTCTCCTTCCCACCCCAGCATTACTCCACTCACTTGCTCCTTCCGTGCCCTCTATACTGTTCCCCTCCACCCATGACATGATCCCCAAAATAACCCTTTCTAGACTCTTCCCTACTCTACCCCTCCTTGCATCACCTCTTACCTCTTTTACTAGTCAGATCTCCCAAACAAGCCTTTCTAAACCCTTCCCTCTGACTCTTCCCCATCCACCTCCCTTTTACTCATCCCAAGCTTCCTCCTACTGCTATGAGCTCCAAAAAAAAAAAGAATTCTAAATCCTTCCCTCTTCTATCCCTCCACTGTCCTTTTTAATTCAAATAACAGATTAACATATCCACCACTCAAATTACTTTAATATTTCACAATATCAATTCACAACTAATCCTTTATGGGTTTCGTAGTAGCGTGCTACTGGCCGAAAAAGTGCCTCGACGCCTCATCAGGGGTAGTAAGCGGTATATAAATGCAATTACAATACAATACAATCACCTCTGTGTTTCTCCCCTTCCTGCACTTTAAAAAAATGCTATCGCAGCTTTTTTTGCAAATAAAAGTGAAAAAAGCAGCTGCCTCATTTTGCTACAAAACGACCTGGCTTGCTGCTTAATAGTGTTTTTTCTCCTTATTTAGCCATGCTGCACAGCAGCAGGATACTGTACAGCATGCCTAAAAAGCAATGACAACGTCAAAAGATCTCGAAGGCGAAAAATATTGTCTTTGCCAATGCTTGTTTTGGTATTTGGTTCTATGCCAGCTGTTTGACTCCAAAGTAGATCAGAACAAACTCTTCCACTGTAATGCAGTCAAGCTACAGCGAGACTTTATGAAACCTGCAACTGTGCCTGAGAAAGTGTAATTATTGTCACATCTGGGTGAAGGAGACACCAAGAAGGGAAGGCTCGAGTTTGTGATGTTAACGTTCCATTGTCACAGCTTTGGGGTCAAGCCTGTCTCCCTGCTGCCAGGTTATACATTGCAGTCTTCAGCAGCCGCATAAAGTGCAATTTTCTAGTGCAGTTAAAATGAATATGCACGAGATAAATTTGCATACTATTGATCTAAGTGGTTCGGATTTGCATATTCATTTGTTAGCATCAGAACACTGATGGTTTATTGCTCCCAGGGGCTGGCATTGGGGACCCACAAAATATGAAATCACACGTCTACTGAAAATGCATGGCACTGCGAATCAACGTTTGCCAGAAGCAAATATTTTCCGTTCTTCATAAAAAGAAATAAAGAAAGAGAGGAAGAGATGGTGGATCAAATAAATGCTGATTCTAAACATATGCTCCCCGTCTATATTGCTATAACGTACTCTAAGCCGCCATCTTTGCATTTTTCTTCCCTAGCTCTAGAATATTGCAAGTACGTTGTGTTTTTCTCCGCAATGGTCTGCCTAAATGTGAATAGATAGCGAGAACGCGTTTATTTCAAACATTTTTGTTAAATTTTATGACACGTACCCATCGATGTAATACGTCTACATTACAAACTAACAAACTCTGTGGTGGTCATTTCAATCTACCAATGATGGAAGATTTCAGTCACTCAAGTGCAATTGCGAGCATGAGCAATTTGAGTCCATAGCAAAGTGGGTTCATCTTGGGTAGTGGATCATGATAAAGTATGTTAACAATTTTTATTTTTGTGTATCATTAACAATGTTTAATATGCCTTTTCACACATGATTTTACATCTACAAACCGATATAGTGTAATCGCCTTTCAAATAAATTTCCTCTGATTTGTAGAAGTGTGTTTAATAATATGTATTAGTTTATGCCACATTTCTAGGTAAAACACCATCTTAGGCAAGATGGATGCCATTTTTGCGTTGTCGGGGTAGCAGGCCTGGTAGTTTGCAGGCCCCCAGACAATGATGACACGGACACTGGTGTGTAGTTCTAGTTAAGAGCCACAAGGCCATACCCGGGGTCTCCTTTATTACATCCTACCCCTCCCCTCCTGGCATCAACGACTCCTTGCAATATGGAGGGTCCACACAGTGAAACACCCTCAGACAGTCCCACAGGTGGAACAGTCCACCAACATAACATTCTTCCCTTATTTTAAACAGAGAAAATACGGCAAAACCCCAATACATGGGTGTCAAAACAGATGCATGAGACCCCCCATCTCCAGGCAAAGAAGACAAAGGGCGAACAGAAGAATAGAGGGAGTGAGAGAGAGAGAGATATAAAGAGAGAGAGTGTGAGAGAGAGAGAGAGAGAGAAAAAACTTTTCACTTTACTCTATTTCAGACCAACACAGAGTCCTTCAGACGAGAAGACCTTACGGGACGTGGTCTGAGATGGTACCTCCCATTTCCGTGATGACCATCATCCTCTGGAACATCACCACACCGGCTCGCTGGTGGACACGGACGGGCAACAGGAACACTCTGGGAACCTGGCTCCGTTGGAGGACAAACGGCAGTCTCTGCAGCTTCAGCAGGTCCTGTGTCATATGTAGCAAGTGGAGGGCCCCCATCCCTGAGAGATTCCAGAGGGACACTGCCACCACCATGTCCAGCTTCACCATTCACGGTTCCAGAGGATGCCCCCACATCGGGACATGCAAGAGCCAGGTACCGTTTGAAAAAGGACACATTCCTTGTGATAGTCTCACTTGCCTTCTGGGCTGTGATCATGGTGCCTTTCACAGCTTGAATTCGCCAGGGCTCAACTTTGAAAGGGAGCATGAATTTGCGTCTTGAGTTTTGATTCTTTACCAAGACCAAATCACCAACTGCAAAAGACTTTGGTTTAGCTCCACAAGTTCGAGATATGTGATCATTTCTGGATTGACGCTGTCTCAGGTTTCCTGCTACATGCGCCTGTAGGTCTGACAACTGGTCCACATGAGGAAAGACGTCACCCACAGTTCGATTGATGCATAGTGATCCAGGGCTGACTTGGGTTGTTGAGTGGGGTGTGAGATGGTATTCCCTTAGAAAGATATACAGTGCACACTCCATGTTCTGTCCATGAGCCAACGCAATCCGTAGGACTTTATTCAAAGTACACATGAAGCGTTCAGCTTTTCCATTGGCTTGTGGCCAGTGTGGGGTGACCTTGCGATGCAGAATGCTCCGGGACCACAAGTACTCTGAGAATTCGTGGCTGGAGAAAGGAGGGCCATTGTCAGTGCACAATTCCTTCAAGAGCCCATGGGTGGCCATTATCTTCTCCAGGTGTGGGATAGTGTTATTCGCAGTCGTTGAGTCCATGACCTCAACCTCCGGGTACTTTGAGAAATCGTCAATGACACCTAACATGTGCCTCCCGTATGGGAGACTTCCAAAATTGGCATTTGCTCTCTGCAAGGGACAGGATGGTATGTCCTCCATGATTATTGGAGCTGGTGGTTCAGCCGGGCCGGCCGCTTGACACAGATGGCAGTGGTGAACTGTCTGTTCCACGACGCCGTCAAGATTTGGAAACCAGACTTTGCATTGCATCCAAGACTTGGTCTTGACAACTCCTTGATGGGCCAGATGAGCAAGATCAACCATTCGTTTCTTTGTTGTAGTGTCCTAGGAATCACTAAGCGGGACCCCTACATGAGGCAGCCTTCCAGAGACACGGCCAGTTCTAGGTGCACATGGTGCAAGGAATCCAATGCCTCCCATGCTTCCTCGGTCCTGCAGGGTGTTTTGTTGATCAAAACATGCCACCTCCCCAATGTCACTACAGAGATGGCCAACTGAAGATGCTCATCTTCCGTTGTGGCCTTCACGATCTCCTCCAGGGGGATGGGCAATGGCCGTGACCGTTCTACCACCAGCTTGACATACTCTTGCACTTTATCTGCATCGGATTCTTCTTCCTCCGTGGCCGGTCGTGCATGCCTGGACAGGAAATCAGCGGGGTTTTGCGCTCCTGGGCGATAGACCACCGTAAACTGATACTCTTGTGATTGCAGAATCCATTTCTCAATCCTCGGTGGAGGCTTCGAAGAGAATCCCATGAACAGTGGAATCAGAGGCTTGTGATCCGTGTGGACGACAAAAGGCTGGCCATAGAGGTAGAGGTGAAAATGGCAACAACCCCAATGAACCGCAATGGCCTCTTTCTCGATGTGCGAGTAGTGCTGTTTGGTCTCCGTCAGGGCACAGCTCGCATAGGCCACCGGCGCCCAGTCCCCATTGCTTTGCCTCTGCGGCAGCACTGCCCCAAGGCCCATGGGACTTGCATCCATCGATAGTTCAGAGTCTCGGGCTGGGTCGAAGTACACCAAAGTGGTGTCAGCGGATGAGGCTTGCTTGGTGTCTTGGAAAGCTTTCTCCTTGATCAGGCACCCACTTTCAGTTGGTGTTAGTTTTCGTCAGTTCTCTCAGAGGGGCAGTGAGGTCCGTCAGGTTCTGAAAGCGTCCACAGTTGGTGACCATACCTAGGAAACTCCTCACACCCGTGACGATGGTGGGAGTTGGGGCTCGCTGAATGTCGCTCACCTTGGCCGGATCAGGTGGCACTCCGTGCTGAGAGAAACGGTAGTCGAAGAAAGCTATCTCCTTCTGGATGAAGGCACATTTTTCTCAATGGAGTGTAAGGCCATTGTCTCGCAAACACTTAAAAGTCTCACTCAGGCAATCCAGATGTTCTTCCAAGGTGGGGGCATGTACCAGAATGTCATCACTGATGTTGAGGACGCCTTTTAGGCCAGCTAGTACCCCTCTTATTGTGTCTTGGAAGACTTCGGCTGCACTTGACACTCCAAAGCTGAGACATTTATATCTCTGGAGGCCTACGTGCATCGAGAAGGTTGTAATGGGCCTTGACTCAGGATCCAGCAGTAGTTGGTGACATCCGGCTCGCAGATCCACCTTGTAGAACCACTGGGAGCCACTCACCTCAGCTATACTGTCATCTACTGTGGGAGTCAGATGACGCTCTCTCTTAATGGCTTGGTTGGGTAGTCTCATATCCACGCATATCCCCACTTCGCCCGGCTATTTGGGCCTGCACGCCACCACAATGGGGGATACCCAGGGAGTCGGACAATCGGCTCGTTCAACGATGTCGGCCTGCTCCAGTTTCCTCAATTCTTCCTCCACCTTCGGCCTCAGATGAAAGCCCACCCTTCGGTGTTTCAAGGCAACGGGTTGAATGGAGCGGTCAACGTGAAGATGGCTCATGCGGTCTTTGAGGCATCCTATCCCTTCAAAAAGAGGTCTGAATTCTGCTAACAGGCCCTCCACGCTCTCCTGGTGGACAGTGAAGGCGAACGCAACCAGCTGCAGGGGCTCGGTGGTTCAGCAGCTCAGTAGCATCCCTGACCCGCCCTGGGTGACGTACACTTTGGCCCAAGTGGAGCGGGAATCATGCGTTATATTGGTGGTGATTACCCCGGCCAATGGAAGAGAAATGGTGGACTCATATGTGAACACTTGTGTCGAAGTGGGGCATAGGGTCGGTTGCGTGGGAAGTGTCTGCATCACTGATTGGGCCATGATATTTATAGACGCCCTGGTGTCAATCAGCGCCTGGACCTGGTGTTCTGCAACCAGCACACTGCATTTTTGGATCCGTCTTCGGGGACATCCATCCGGCTGCATGCCATGAATGACGTGGACGGCTCCCTCTATGTCGTCGTCATCCATGTACTCCTCTTCTTCCATGGTTTGGGAGTCACTCAGGGCATTGATGTGTTTGTTCCGCTGTCCCTTCCGTACGGTGGAACAACACACTTTTGCAAAGTGGTTCGGATTGTTGCATGCAGAGCATCTCTTCCCCTGGGCGGGGCATGGTCGTTGGTGCGGGAAGGGCCCACCACATCCGTAGCATGTCCTGGTCATGGGTTGTGGCTTGCATCTTCTTTTTCTCAGAACTTCCAGGCAGGATGGCGTTAACCGGCTCGGTCTTTACCTGGCGTTGCAATGCCGTTTCCATGTGTGCAGCCCGCACTTTCAACAGTTCTTTGGACCTACTCATTGTTAGCATGTCTGTCATGGACATCCTGGGAACTTGGAGTACGTGTTCTCTCAGTTTAGCAGATTCACACCCTTGAATGAATTGCGCCCGTATTTCATCATTCTCATCCGGTAGCCTGCACGTGCTTGCAAGGTCTTTGAGGCGAGCGTAGATGCTATCCACTAACTCTTCAGGGAGTTGCCTCGCCTGACACAGTAGAAAGCGTTCATAATCAGGGTTGGCCAGAGGCTTGAAGTGTGCAGTCAGAGCCTCCTTCAGCGTGTTGTATGTGTATGGCGGCCCTGCCTCTACAACTGATTTTCCAAGTTTGTGGAGGATCGCACCTTCCAGATGCAAGAGCATAGGATGCTGACGGTCAACTTTCAACGCCACTGCTGCGAAGTAAGTCTCAAGACGTTCCAGCCAGTCCTTCCACTTGGCAGCCTGAGCAGATGGTGGTCCATCAATTAGAAAAGGTTCAATGGGGGGGCACAGTAGACAAGATGTTTGTCCGTCACTGTATTCACCTTGCTGGGGACGACGTGTACCTACTGACCCTGGGCGTTTGTTGATGGATGGAGGTGGAACTCTGGTGTTGTTGGCGCAGAATTCCAGGATCAGAAAGTGGGTTTGAAGTGGCCTCCTGTTACCTGAACCCTGTATTGGTGTTGGATAGATGATCGGGGGGGGGCACGCAGGGTGTGCATATCCCTTTTTATTTTTCCAATTTTCCTCAGTTATTCCTTCTCTTTTCCTCTTTATTAACTTGCAAGAGATTGAAGGTTCAGCAGTCTGCAGTGCACCTTGCCTCTCCCCCAGAATCTGGGCATGCAGCTCTCGGCAGTATATGGCTGGCCTGTCACTTTTCCCTTTTCCTTGTATTTTATGGGCAGTACCTGGCTGACTTGTCGCTTTTCCTCTTTTATTTTTCTCACTGTATCTCTGTTAATTATTGTTTTTTTATTTTTATTTTCATTAGTCCTGGTCTTCTGGGGCCTTTTGTCAGTGTGGAACACGTAGTTTCCATGGGCTGGCCTCACTTCAGGCTGGCCGGGAGCAAGGCAGCATGCTGTGGGGCAGGGCTCCTCCACAAGGCAGCAGGACCGGAGAGCCGGGCTCGTCAAGCGGGCCAAGGGAGGGTCATGTGCTGTGCAGCGAGCAGCGGACACACCCCTTGGTCTCGCGGAGCGGCCAAGACGGGCACAGCACCGCAGGGGTAAAACCGCCTGTGCGTCAGAGCAGAGGCATGGCAATAATGGCAGCAGCCTCACCTTCTGTGATGTGGCGGTCTATCCTCTGCCACAACCGCAGCAGCAGCGAGCGGCCCATCAGGAGGCAGATCGCGGGATCGGATGACAGCCAGAAAAGACAGGTGGGAGTGAAAGTGGGCACCAGGGCTCGACCACCCTCATCGCCAGTTGCTACATTGTCGGGGTAGCAGGCCTGGTAGTTTGCAGGCCCCCCAGACAATGATGACATGGACACTGGTGTGTAGTTCTATTTAAGAGCCACAAGGCCATTCCCCAGGTCTCCTTTATTACATCCTCCCCTCCCCCTCCCCCTCCTGGCATCAACCACTCCTTGCAATCTGGAGGGTCCACACAGTGAAACACCCCTCAGACCGACCCACAGGTGAACAGTCCACCAACATAACAGCCATCATTGGGGCTCACTCGTGCTTCTACCCCACCCATGCACATCCTCTCTCCACAGGCTCCACAGAAGAACACAGTCAAGGTGAGGTCATATTTGTTCACTTTCATTGCTGTATTGTTTTACTCACAAAGAAGTTTCCATGGTGCTGATGAAAAATTGTTACTTGTTACTGTATCTTCCTTTTCTACACTGGATCTATTCGCTGAAGAAAATCTTATTGTCAGTGTTTCAAATTTTGTTCGAACATCTCCAGATTACATTATCATAAAGGGTGTTCAATAATCACTCAGAAATGGGTTAGTGTTTAGGTGCTAAGGCAATATGACGTTTATATTATATGTGCTCTGATTTGCTGAAGAAATTATACATTTGCTCACACCGTTATGAAACTGCAGAACAGATTATTTAATATACAAGAACTGTGTATATAAACCCCTTGATTTTGGAGTGAGCCAAAAGACTTTCCTGTTTTACTAGGGATGTTGTACAATCTCTGTTGCTCTGTTGCTGTTCATTGGGACTTGGGATATTTTCTGATTTGTGTCTAATCTGTTTAACTTTTCATCTGAGAGCCTTCATGGCATTGTCTCTGTACCACTTATTTAGAATTTTTGTAATTAAACCCTTTAACTTGTCATTCTTCAAGAAATCAGCTATTGAGCAGACCCCATTACTTAATGAACTGTTTTACTCTGCTGATTTGATGTATGAGGAGGTGCCTTTACACGGGACACAGAGCTTCATTAAATTGAGGTTTAACACTGTCTCCAATCCAGTAAATGTGGGAGATTTGATTTAGGTAGGATTTTGGGGTGTGTATATTTTGGGGTGCCGTTTTGGTTCCACAAATCTGTCACACCTAGAGTCAAATGAGGCCCAGCATATTTCCTCCTTAATGCTACTTTACCTCTTCCAGCCCGTGCAAAGTTGTCAACCAGTAGTTGCCGAAATAGTGTGCCTTGCATTCATAAACATATGAGTCAGGGCAGTCTATAATCAAGAGTTTTTACTTAAATTCTAGAAGAATTGGGACCCATATTTCAAAATCTTCAGCCACCATAAATGTACCACTGATTGTCTAGTTGCTGTATATTCCACCTCTGACCATTTCCTAATTTCTCTCAATCAGATTTTCTTGTTTGGTGTAGTTGATTATCTTCAGAACATTGCTATTCAACATTTCGCTACTACAAAAGCTGGGTTTTTGAACTAACATTTATATTTCCCTTTTTTGAGTTGGGGCATCAAACCCAGCATGCACATCCTTTGAGTACACTCTTCTACTATTCGCTTCCTTATCAATTGTCTCTGAAATGACATTCTGCCAGTAGCGCAGAAGCTTTAGACAATTTCCCACCATTCAAAAATATCCAGCTTCGCCCAGCATTTAGGGCATTTATCTTTGCCTCCCAAATGTATCAGACTGAGCTTCTTTGAGGTTAAGTAAGTTTGATGAAGACAATTAAATTGTATCAACTTAAAGTAAGTTGGGAAATCTTGCCATATAAATTTTAACTTTAACCCAATCTTTATAAGTAAGCTCCACATCCACATTAACTTCCCATTTGACTGACGTTGCTCTGAGCTTCATGGAGTAGGGCGTACCATGATGCTACTCCGGCATGGTACAATAATAAAAAGAACATTTTCCTACCTCGCACTCCCTACTGAAGCGCCTGCAGGACCTGGCAACTCACCGATACTCAGGGGATACAGCAGCAGTGAACTGAGGAGGGGAGGAAGTACATAATCCCTGAGGAAAGATGGCAAGCTTTGGAAGTCGTGGAATGGAAGAATGCCAAAATGATGGCTCCAGTGTTTGCTGCGAGCCCGCTGCACCTGCATGACTTGGATCACTACATGATCCTGTAGGAGGTGAGGCAAATACACTCCAAGTCACCAGACTGGCATGTCATAGGCCAGACGTGCCTTGGGCCCAGACCAAAAAGAGAGCATGTTGGCTAGCGATGATAGAAACCTGATCTGAGCGTCGAAATGGAGCCCAGTCCCAGAATGTAGTTAGGAAGGTGGACCTGCATCCTTCCCAGAAACAAGGCCAGACTAGAAGTGGGTGCAGTAGTACGCTGGATCTAACTAAGATACATAGGATGGATTTGAAGTAGAAGAGATGTAGCTATTCCTGCAACCAGAACCTCATAGCACTCCACTGCCAGATAAGGGGCTCCTCTTCCTAAGTGAGAAATGTATAGAGTAATACACTAACCACTGTCCTAGTAAGAGGTCACCGATATTGTTCTTTCCGTGATCTCATGATATATATTGGGCTAACAGTGTCACATGAAAGGGAGCCAAGACCATACACGTATTCACCCCATGGCTACCTATGGTACTTTAACTGTACAATGGATATGTGCCCATGGTTACTGTCAATGATTATGAAGTTATGGAAATAATGTGAGACCGCAATATATGACAATTGTCATCATGATTTCGCAGAGATGCTTGAGTGCATGCTGTAACCCTGATCAAAGAACACAGTAGTGAAGCCCAAAGGGGATAAACCCCACACCAGAGATAAAGACCCTGACTCACATTAGTAACCCTAGACGAGGATGGCACCTTTGAATCTGTGAAAGCTATCCTGAAAGGCTACAATGGGAAATTTGATGCAATATTACAAATGACCTTGGATACTAAAACAACATTGGAGAACAAGATAGACGCAATAACAATCGAGGTCTCGCTGTTAAGAGTCAATCACAAGAATTTGTCAGAAAGGATCAAGGATGACGATTTTATGCTCTCCTCAATACATTCTATAGGAAGCAAACTGCATACTCAAATGAAAAATGTAATTGAGGATGTGGAAATCCTGACAAATAGATTTGAAGATGCTGAAGGACTCTAAGGTGAAATAATGTGTGACCGGTAGGAGTTCAGGAAAATATCGAAGGCCAAAATGATGACAAGTTTCTAGGACAGTGCTTAACACAAAATATTTTCAACAGTACATGAGAGCAGCATTTTGTAATAGAAAGAGCGCGTAGAATTCTGGGCAGATGACCTGTTCCGGGGCACCACAGAGAATGATGACAGTGAGGCTCAAGAACTTTTGAGACTGTGACAACATTGTGGATTGCTAGGGAACATGGCCGCAACAGTGCCATGCTTACAAGAAATCAAGCAATGCCAGCACCAAAAATTATATCTGTTTTGCTCTCTTGTGCCTGGCATGATTGAGAATCAAAGCGAAGGGCATGTCTCAGATATTTGAAGCACCGGAAGAGTCCTGGTCCCAACTGGAGGGCATGAGGATTGTGTGACCGGCAGCAGGGGAAAGAAGAATCCAACATAGAAATACCAAGTGAGGCAGGAGAGGATTGAGAGAAGCGGTGAAGGAATGCCCCACAAAAGAGAAAGTGGCCAGGGAAAGGGTTTGACTAGAGGAAGATGTAGGATTTCATAGAAACCATCAGCACTGGGCAGTAGACTCTGACCACAGTGAGACGGGCGATGACAATGATACGGATTGAGCTTTAAATTCAGGCATGTTGATCAAAGGCCCGAAATTGACCCCTATTATGACTGACACCCTTTCTTGATTGACCTTCACAAGGGTCGACAAGGTGAGCTGGTTTGGATGAAGGGAATGGGGCAGAGAGGTTAAGGATTGATGAAGACTCATGGAAAGAGTTGTTGCTACTATCATTTTTCAAGAAAGCACAGAAGGGAAGGTGGGGCATTTAATTGTCCTAGTATGGAGCTGAGCCAGGGGCAAGCAAATTGCCATAGTCATTGCTTCCTCCATTCATGCATTGTCTGTATATCCAAGAGGAATTTTAACAATGGGTTACCTTTTCGACACAGGGGTTAGCGAGGTAATTATACAAACCTCAGCTGGGGTATGGGTTGAAAATAACAGCCAATCACACGCTTTAAAGATTCAGCACACTAGTCACTGTTATACACTGGTATTGAAGGGAAAAGAGCTATTGAATGTATAATCGAATTAAGCATTGACCCCCATACACACACTATTTGGGTCACAGCAAACTGGAACACATCCACACACACAACCAGCGGCAGGGTGTGTTTTTATTCTCTAGCAGGCATTGACTGGAAGCGAATAAGCTAGTGAAGTTTTACGTGGAACGTATGGGAGCTGGGCACACCCGTAAAGCAACATAAAAGTCTTACTTATTGAAACATATGAGGGTCCAGATTGCATGTCTGCAGGTTACACATATGACAACAACATAGTTATTAAAAAATGCACAAGAAGCAGGTGCGGTCAACTGTTTGGCACCACCTATTCAGCTTTTCCTCAGATGAGCACTGATCTGGTTGTCACCTGAGGTGCCATACATGGTGGGCCATATCCATGTAGACATTGAAGGTAGATATGATATGCTGGAGGGTACAATGGAGGAGAGATCCGTAACATTGATTAGCATGTATGTACTTAATGTGCACCAACCACCAAACACAAGACTTGAATCCATTAATGCTCCATATGCCTGATACATATTGCAAATATGGGGAGAATACAACATGATGAGGGATGTTATAAAAAAAAGATCAATATTGCCATTGTAGGGATTCCACAGTAGAATGCACTCTCAGCACTTCTCTTAGTAGAGAAGACAATGGGGACTAGTCGAGGCATGGAGGGAGACTCACTGGGACTCACTTGACTTCTCTTATTACTCACCAATGCACAGTACTACACACACAACTTGATATGTTCTTGGTCTGAATGGGTGAAACGAAGGAGATTTGTCATAAGAAACATTCAAGCCGTACGATTTCAGACTATACACTAATTCTGCTGATATTTTGCTCAGAAGTGAGTAGAGCCCACATGGAGGCTCCAGAGCGAGGCACTATGGGATTTAGTATTCCGCTCTGAGGTGGAAATACACATTGACAATTACTTTAAGGAAAATGGGGCTCTTCAAATGAAGCATCCATTGAATGGGATTAATTTAAGGTGGCAACGAGAGGAATCTGCTTAAACGCAGCATAAAGGGTTAATATGATGATTAACTGTCAAATCTTGGAAAAGGAAAAGGAAATCAGGAACCTTTAAAATACTGCAGTTTTACCATCAATGCATAGTGGAAGCCATGAAGGAGCTTGCAGTATTAGTACATAGATTAAGCATAGTATACTATAAGGAATACTTGCCAGGTAGCTTTTGAGGAGTCTGGGCTGGATTGCTGTTACTGTGGTTAATACCCACTGAAGCTGATAGGAAGCCTAAATGTGCCATTCGCTCTAGGGCAGGAACTTTAGTGCAGACACAGTGAGATATAAATGACACATTTATATGATTACTATTGCATGCTGCACCAGCTGATTATGAAGAGCAGGAGGTGTTGACAAACTTGCAGAAAGTCACATTTCCTTCATTATTTATTTTTAAAAGTCTTTTTATTGAACATAAAACAAGCTTCAGCTCAATATCGGTTCAAGAAGGACATATTTGGAGAGACATATGATACAGGTTTCACAATGCTCGATATGCACCCCGTCATAAGTACCTACTATAATATAACCTCATTCTCTTGTCGTAAACTATAGCATCATTTTTCCCACATCAAGACACAACATTCCCCACAGCCTTTATCAATGGCCCCTATACTTGACCCAGGCACCCCATATCTTTTCACCTTTACGTGGGAAACCCCGGCTCTGATATATCACCCGTTCTGCCCCATAGCACCAGTCTAGGTCTATCTTCCAGGCTGCGAGTGTGGGGGCTGCTCCTGCTCCCCATGCTCGGGTGATGTTTCTCTTGGCCACTCCTCCCACCAGGGCCAGACAAGTCTTGGCCCATTGCGGCCACGCCGTTTCACCAATCACTCCCAAGATGAGCCACCTTGGTTCAAGCGGTACACTCTCACCCACCACTTTCATCATCACTCGGGTTACACCTTCCCAGTATGTTTGAATCCTAGGGCATGACCACAGTATATGAAAGAAAGACCCTGTCTCGCCACAGCCCCGTACACAGTCGTCAGTCTCACAGGTGCCCATTCGGACGTAAGCTATTCGAGAAGCATAGGATCTGTTGAGAATACGGAGCTGAATCAGTCGGAACCTTGCTCTTATAGCTATTTCCCGGGGGGTCTGTAGCGCGTCAGCCCAATCATCATCCTCTAATAGGCCCACATCGGACTCCCTGGCCTCCCTCAGTGGGCTCAAACAGTCAGGGGTGTTGTTAATCAGTTTCTGATAAGTCAGAGAGATGGCCTTATCAATCATGGGATCTAGGAGTAGACAGTCCTCAAGAGGCGAGTATTCTGGTAACAGGGTTCCCTCTTGCAGATGACAATGAAGCGCATGACGCATCTGTCGGTATCGTAGATACTCCCCCCTCCCCATTTGGAACTGTCCCTTCAATGTGTCAAAGTCCAACATTTTCCCCGCCTTCCAGACATCCCCCAAATGGTCAATCCCTATAAGGCTCCATTTCCGAAAGCCCGTTAGTCGTGTCAGCTCTCCCAATTGACCACCCTCCCAGAGAGGAGTTTGTTCTGTAAGTTTGTTTGCCCACCCAGTCATTTTGGTTGCCCTATGCAAGACTTCAGAGACCATTCAGGTATGTACCGGGAGGAGCGAATTACCTCTCCCTTTCCGATAGAGTTCCGTTAAGTAACTGTTGTTGCCAAATGCCAGACGGTCTACCCTGTACGCCGGTTCCTCTAATGGTGAGAAGGCCCACCCATTAATATTGACGAGCTGAGATGCCCAATAGTATTTCCTAATATCAGGAACAGCGAGGCCCCCTTCATACACACCTCTCAGGAGTTTTTTTAGTGCAATTCTGGGGTTACCTCCCCCCATAGCAATAGACGCTGCTCAGACTCAATGGATCAAAAAAACGTCTCCGGAATCTGGTACTGGGTATCCTGGACTACATACAGTAGACGTGGGAGGGCCATCATTTTAAAAATAACCGCTCTACCCATCAAAGAGACGGGGAGTCGTCTCCAGTGTGCGATATCCTCCCTCAATCGAACCAACTGTGCCTGTACATTAAGCCGCATAAAGTCATCCTCATTCTTGGTGATCCATAGACCCAAATACTTAAATGTTTCCCTAGGGACCAACTCTGAGCATGCCATCGTCAGGGGCGGTAGCACTCCCACCAATGAGAACACCAGGGATTTATCCCAGTTGACGCAATATCCTGAATAGGTACCAAAGGCCTGTATTATGTGGATGAGGCGATGAAACGTTTGTCTTGGGCGGTGGGCATACAGCAGAATGTCATCTGCGTATAAAGATATACGTTCTTCCCAGCCGCCCCCTAGGTCTATACCTCTCACTATTGGGTCCCCCGTATCCAAACAGCCAGTGGCGCCAGTGCAAAAAGCATCGGCGATAGCGGACATCCCTGTCGGGTGCCCTGATAAAGCGTAAAGGATCTAGAAATATTGCCATTGACACTAAGGCGTGCCATCGGGTCGGTATACAAGAGACGTATCCATTGTTGTATATTGGGGCCAAATCCAATTTTATCTAGGACAGCGAATAGGTACGCCCATTCAATACTGTCAAACGCCATCTTCGCGTCGAGCGACAGAAGTGCAGCCAGGATATCTGTGCGTTTCTGAGTCATCTGCATCACGCCATACAGGCGGCGCAGATTGAGCCTAGTGCTCCTGTGTGGCATAAAGCCAGATTGATCTGGATGTATTAGGGATTGAATGACCGTGCCGAGACGGTGAGCTATGACTTTGGCTAATACTTTGGCCTCGAAATTCAAAAGGGAGATAGGTCGGTATGAACTGCAGAGATCGTGGGGTTTCCCTTTTTTAAGAATGACCACTATGGTCGCCATGCGTAAATCTTCCTGGAGCGCACCCTCGTCTCTTGCTCCATGAAACATTGCAAGCATGTGCGGGGCAAGTTTGCTTGCCACACATTTAAACATTTCTGTCGGAAACCCATTGGGGCCCGGAGCCTTACCGGATTGCAGATCCTGTATGGCATTTTTGAATTCCTCTACCCTCATGTCGGAATCTAGCGCTACTCTATCCTCTTCCCCAATCGCCCGCATGTTCAAATCTTTTAAAAATTCGGAGGACTCTCCCTCCTCCCACGTAGTCTGCGATCGATAGACAGTTTCATAATAATCTGCAAACACCTCCGCCAATTTGGCACCGGTACCGCCCCGCACAACCTCTTCAGTTCTAATTTCCGAGACCCAGTTGCGACTCCTATCCCGTCGTTCAAACCACGCGATGAGCTTGTTGGCCTTGTCCCCTAGATCATAGACCTTCCTCTGCGTTGCTAGCGCATGCGCGCGAGCAGCGTTTTCCTCCAGGTCCCTAAGCTCTTTCTGTTTGAGTTTGAGTTTATGTGTGCGTTCGGCAGCGCTCGCAGGATCCGGGTCTAGCGTCATTTCAAGAGTTAGGATCTCCCGCTCAAGGGCATCGCATTGTGCGTGTTTTTCTTTGCGTCTAATGCCACTGGTCGCCTGTACAAAGTTCCTGGCCACTGCTTTATATGCTTCCCAGAGTATACAGTCTGACCGTACCGAGCCAACATTTTCAGCAAAATATTGGTCCGTGCGCTTCCCAAAATGGTCCCTAATGTCCTGGTCTCTAAACAAGGTGGGGTCTAATCTCGGCGGGAGAGACTGCTCTTGCCACGGCCCGCACATCTGCACCTCCACTGGCGAGTGGTCCGAGATGCCTCGTGCCCTGTGGTATCCACCCCTGAAGAGTCCCACCGAGGCTGAGTGTGTGAAAATATAGTCTATTCGCGAGCTACTCCCGTGAGCTGCAGATATGTGTGTGTATTGTCTCAGGTCAGGGTTATGACTCCTCCAGAGGTCTGTCAGTCCCAGTGCATGTGCAAACGTAGACAGAGACCGTGATTCCCTAGCCCTGGGTGAATATGACTCCCTATCCATGTCCGAAGACATAGTATCATTCATGTCCCCCACAAGGATCAAGGTCCCCTGTGGTAAGTCAAGTAGCAGCCTACTAAGATCGGGAAGTGTAGTGTCATGTAACCTTGGAGGAATATAGACCGAACAAGCGTTTAGTACTGTCCCTCCCACGTCCCAGAGAGGGCTACATAACGACCCATATGATCACACCACGTCCGTTTGATGATGAGGGGGAGTGAATTTTTAATGAGTATAGCGGTGCCCCTGGATCCAGTCGTAAAGCCGGCGTGTGCCCTAAGTGTGTAGCCATATCGATTCAGCGCCAAATAATGAGTGCCTTTGAGGTGGGTCTCCTGAAGTAGTACCAAGTCTGGGGAATGTCGACGTAAATACTGGAGTACCATGGTGCATTTTATCTTATCCCCCAGACCGTTCATGTTCCAAGAGAGAACTGTTAAGTTCCTCATATGTCGTGTCGCCATGCAGGGTGTCCTATACGGTCCCTCCCTCCCCTCCACCCCCACCCTCGTCCCAATCCCCCTCCCATCCGGATAATCATAGCGAGCATGGAATCACAGGTCTCTTCCCTTCTGAAACGCCAAAATTATTCTGAAGCATACACCACCCAATAAATCACAAAACAACAAAGAAACCCCTATAACAATACCCCCCACCCTGCAACCCTGCCTTGTAGGTCTGAAACTACCCACATCCCCAATAGCAGAGCGCCTGTCATCCCAATAACTAGATATCAAATGTAGGGTTGCCTGGCACCACCACCCAACAGAATTCTCCCCCTGACTCCGCAACTCTGCCCAACCACATGTGAGGGTTCTGGTATCAAGTAGGTCTATAGTCCACCCGGCCCTATCCCTGTCCATTGTAGTGGCAATGGGAAGGCACCAGATTATAACAACCAGGGAAGACTATACCTGGAGCTTTGACAGTAAACAAAGAACAGATCAGCAAGATGAAGCAAGTCCTTCACTTTCCAGCACGCGCTACAGCACTTGCGGGGCTTGCAGATCGGGAGCTTCTGGATCTGGACACGGACTGCACCCTCTCCCCGCATCGGTTCGATGATTCCAGGGAACAATAGCTGTTTCCCCGCCAGTCCGCTTCTTCTCGCTGACGATTAAGCTGGGGAGGGCCCTCGTCCAGCCAGCGCTGAACCTCCTCGGGTGTCGTGAAGAACCAGGATTTGTCGCCCTCCACAACCTTAAGTTTGGCAGGAAAGAACATCATATATTTAAGTCCCTTGTCCCTGAGGGCGCGCTTCACCCCTTCGAAGGAACGTCTCTCTCGCTGTACTTTCAAGGTGAAGTCCGGGAAGAACCGAATCGTCGTGTTCTCGTAGGGGAGATCCCCCTTGAATCTGGCCGATTGCAAAATTGCATCGCGGTCTGGGAAGTTCAGGATACGCGCAATGATGGTTCGAGGAGGGGCCCCAGGTTTTGGTTTGGGGATCGGGGCTCTGTGTGCCCTTTCCACGGAGAACAATGGTGACAATCTCTTGGGCTTGAGGTGGTTTAAGACGAGGTCTTCGAGAAAGAGGTCCACACTGGGTCCTCCGCCCCTTCAGGCACACCTACCATCCGAATATTGTTTCGATGTGCCCTCCCTTCTTGATCGTCCAACTGCAGTGCCATCGCCTTGTGTTGGTGTGCCAGCTTTTGAACACGTTACTCTAGTTTGCGCGTCGCCGACTGAAGCTCCCCTATATGTTCCTCCGTCGCTGTGACTCTTTCGGACGTGTTTCCCATGTCCGCCCTCATGAGGTTCATCTCGATTGTGACCTTGTCGATTTTTGTTTCCAAGTTCGTCCCCACTGTCTGTATCGCCGCCATAATAGAGCTAAGGGACGGTTCTTCTCCGAGGGAATCATCACCCTGCGCCCCCTCTTCAGAGTGAAGTTGTCGCGGAACCGCATACTTATCCGATTTGTTAGTCTGTATGGCGGCTGAGGTCCCCTTCGGTTTCGTCATAGCGAGGAGTGTCTCTGGGGGGGATCAATAGACCGGTCACTACTTCACCCGGTCTCTCCGGGGCGCTCCCCGTCCCCCCACCTGCCTCCGGATATAGGTAAGGCACAGTACTGGAATGATGTCGCTCTCCTCTTCCTGAGTCCCCCAGGAAGCACTATTCGGCGCTCCCTAGCCCCAGGAAGGTCCCAATCTCCAGACACCAAGGGATATCTCGCTGGTGATCGACTATGTCGCAGGCAGTCTCCAATAGGGCTATTATCACCCCCACCGGACATGTCAATCCCACCAAGGCGTGTAGATGAGTAAGGAGGGGGCACAGGGGCGTGCTGTTGTCTCTCGCCGGTCCGTCACACTAGGGCTGGACACGCTGCTGCGTGCACTCCCGGTTTGCTCTGTGCCACTCGCTCAAATCTGCCCCCATGGGCCGCCGATCAAAGGCCCAGGGCTCCCCAGAGCGGGCGTGTCTGCTAACAACTGTCCACTAGGGCGGTTGCCCCTCGTGCACCAACCTCGATGTCACCGTGAGGGTAGGAGGGGGCCCACAGCATGTCCCGGGACCTTGGTCCCCCGCAATGATATTGTCCTCGACCACCTCACCTCCAAACCGCAGAAGGCGGACCGGATCCCTCGACTGTACACTTCGGGGGGAGGGAGGGGCCTCGGCTGGATTCTACCGCACTGGTCCCTTCTCCGGGGGCACACAAGTTGTGCTCTCACCGTTCTGCAGGGTATCGCCAAAGTCCGCGTCTGATAGAGGCCGTGCGCAGCGGGTCTTGCATAGCAGAGACCCCGGCCGTTGGCTCCCAATGCAGGCTGGCGCACCATGCGACTCCGCCCCCTTCGCGCCGGAGATTCAGCGCCGCTGTCGGGCAGGGCCCTGCCTCGTTGTGCCATCGATCTTGTATCACCAGACCGAAACAGCATCTCCCTCGCCCCGGGGCACTGCCAGGGGAACAGCACTGGCACTTTCTTCCCTCAGGCTGCCGGATAAGGTACGGATATCTCGGGCTTCGTCGCAGGCCCTGACGGAGCTCGGAAGTTAAGCCGCCATCAAATTTCCTACATTATTAGCGGAACAACATAAAGCACTGGCGGTGCCCATAACCATACAGGAAATAATGGTAGCTTTAGATTCAGTGTCTAAAGGAAAAACAACAGGAACTGATGGTCTGCCAATTGAGTTTTACTCAACGTATAAGAACAAATTAGCCCCAAACTTATTAGTAACGTATAACGATGCATTGGTGAGAAAATACTTCCCGAAATCACTAGACCAGCAACAATTGTTGTGTTACCAAAGCAGGACCAGGACCCTCTCAATGTGAGATCATACAGACCATTATTCTTTTTGAATTCTGAATATAAGATATTACAAGAGGTGTTAGCTAATAGACTGGCGCCACTGATGCATGATTTACTCCACATGGGCCAAGGTAGCCTAATTCCAGGGAGAATCACAAAAAAAGAACAAGGGTCCCTTGGGCCAATTGCAAGCATAAATATGTCACAAAATGAGCACAATCGATTTCAGAATATCCATCATCTCAGAACGCTATTCATACATTTATGAAATACAGGCATCAGAAGATCCCACCTATGTAGGTCAATAAATAACATATTCCAATATTTACAAACACCAGCATTTAGAGCCATACATAAAACAAGCTACAAGGGGCCTAAGCAATGTTCCTCATGGTATAGTTCCAAGATGAATAAAGATCTTGTTGTTTTCCAAAGAGCAACCCCTCCATAGACAAAGTCGCAGTTTCGGTCCCATAGTAATAATTCCCCAGGATCATCATCAGAATAAAACATGGTGTGGGGCACAATTGACTTTTACATTGGTGCTGAAAAAACAAACAAAATTTGCAATTAATGAACACATATTTAACGCCCACAATGTTGAATTATTAGTAAAAACAGCATTAATCATTTCAATCCTCCGCCACCCATGGATTCTGTGACTCTGAGTACAGTTTACATCACCAGTTAATATAGATGTAATTGTAACAGAAGACATTCAATTGCAATATAATACATATGAAAGCCAAGAACCTTTTTCATTTTGTAGAGAGGCTGAGCATCAATGTTGAAAAGATGCTGCATTCAATTGAATGGCCTATATATTTGCACTATAATTGTTATACATCTTTCCTATATAATTTTTTTTAGCTATATTATCATCCAGCTAGACGTAGTAATCAGCAACTTCATTCCAGGGAGAAGTGCACATGTTAACCTAAGGCGTCTCTTCGATGTTCCTGACAGAATCCTGAAGATGTCAAATGCTCTTTTGCTGGTATCCTTGGGTATCGTTCAATGCCTTGCTTTGGTGGCTTCTATTCGGGGCTCTACCATCCCTGGGTCTTGGACATGAGTGCGTGTGGTAGTTGGAGGGAGTGGACCATATATAGAGACATATAATAGGGATGCCCTCTTTCACCATTGTTGGCTGCGTAAACCATGGAGCCATCAGCTTGCGTGTTTCACACCAAGACACGTGAATGGGGCATCGTTCAATCATGCAAATCACATATCATCTCATTATACATACATTATGCATTGCTATATTTGCAAGACCGCAAGGCTAAATGACCAGAAATAATTGAACTATTGTTGGGATACTAAAAGTGAACTAGAATAAATCCAGTCTGCTTTGATACATGAGGTTGGTGATACTGCACTCACTAGTAACCTAGCGATCCCACTGGTGTGGACCCTGAAACCTTTCAGTACTTGGGCATCTGGATCCTCCACAATGACTGCCAGCTAGTAATGGGAAGGCAGTGGCAGCGATCCGTGCTTCAACTACTTTCTAGGGGAGGCCCCCCTTGTCCCTATGAATAGGGTTGCCACAGTCAAGATGCTGATAATGCCAAGATTACTACATTATTTTCAGGCACTCCAGATGATTCCAAAATGGACTTTCTTCAAAGAGATAAATGCTTTGATTTCAGACTTGATATGGGCCAGCAAGAGAAAACGGATAGCCATGGAAAAGAAATATGCTGCCTCTGCACACAGGTGGTATGAGGACACCAAACCTGGAACTATATTGCTGGGCAGCACAACTAGTATGGACAGTATTGATGGAGCAAGGTTTCAAAATTGAAACTTGCTTGTATGCAATCTTCCTCATAGTATTAATATATTAAATTTGTACTGTAAATACTTATCCTTGCATTCACAAACACGAAAGGGATAGACGCTTGCCTATGTGTTTTACTAATGAATAACGCTTGTCCATAAACCAAGATGGCCGCTAAAAGCGCGGGACTTTATTGCGCATGTCACAACCTGATCACATGGTGTGACGTCTTTCTTTGCTTGGTGGGAAACTTCTGCTTCTGCGCAGTGTGTATTAAAATGGCCGCTAAATGTTTTCACATGCTTAAGCTTGCTCTCATGTCATTATTAAATTGTCGTTTTCTTAACGCTACTAATGCAGGATAGTATTATGATTAAATGGGAATAGAGTTAGGGAAAGTGGGTATACAGTGAAACTTTTTATTTGTGATTTTAATATTTTCTTCTTGCACTTTTAGTAATTCGTAAACTTGGGCCTGGGTTGGTGTCTTGAAACTCGAGAGACAGAGGGTTCTGCGCATGTGTCCTGTATGCCTGCCAAGTGAAGTCAACTTGGACGTCTCCCAAGGCCACGACCTATTGGCCGAAGATGATGTACCCAATGTTTCCGGCGGAACAAATTGTTACTTTTCTCCTGTAAAATATATAACATTTGTCATGAGACGGGTGGGAAATAAAGCGAATGTATTAATTTGAAGGGGAGGGAACGTAAAGACAATAGGCTTTACAATTTAGGCCAAATTGATATGGTGCGAGAATCCACCTCCTGTCCCTGTCCAATCAGAAGTAGTGGTCCCATATTTTAGCAACATTAAGGGGAGGTACATGGGCGTAGAAGGGTATAATAGAATATAGTATTAGTAAATTAGTCAGAGCAGGATTCCAGAAGAGCATGCGTTCATGAAGAACAGGCGTCCATACTGCCAGAGCGCTCTCAACTCCAGACTGCCCAGCTGATCGGTTGCTGACTGAATTCCTGTCCGGAAGAGGTCCTGAGGAGGGGGCGGCGGAGTCCATTAGACGGGAGAATCGAGAGAAGTCGAGTATCAGAGAGGGGAACGGCGCAGGCGTCGTTGTAGAGAGGTCACCGGTCCTGTCCTGATCCTGGAAGAAGTCTTTGCTCTTCATCCTTCCTGGGTCCTATCTTTTCCAACTCCTTGGCTAAGGGGCTTGGTTCTCGCATTTTAGGTAATTATACTGCAACCTTTAGTTGCGCTGCTGTCTCTATCTTCTCCTCTTCCTTAAACACCGTCATTTATTAGCAAAATCATTTCTATGCTTTTTCTTGGGTATTTCAATCAAGTACCGTGTTTTCTGTATTTTACTCTGCTAAAACTTTAGATAAACATTTTAAAACTTCCTGACTCAGTGGTTATTTCAGGATTATGTACTATAATGAATGTCACTCATTTTAAACTT
This sequence comes from Calotriton arnoldi, assembly GCA_963921515.1. Classification (NCBI taxonomy): domain Eukaryota; kingdom Metazoa; phylum Chordata; class Amphibia; order Caudata; family Salamandridae; genus Calotriton; species Calotriton arnoldi. Next base: position 409,956 of record CAWUFW010011183.1, read on the forward strand.
CCCAATTAGCAAAGGATCCATTGGTAAGTTATTACTCTTCAATCAGAAGGTAATTGGTAGCAGGGACTTTGATAAAAGAGTACATCTGACACCCAGCGTAAGTATTAGTGTAGTGTGAATGTATGGGCCCAAGTGAGTATATGGTGTATGAATGCTGTTGGCTAATATTGCGCTGGATCAGTTTTCTGGTAAGCAGAGGACGGTTGTTGTTACTCTTTGTTAATTGGGTAATGAGAATTTTATTTGTATTTTTATGAACTAACATCCGCTTATTTTTGAGTTTTGTTACATGTTGTCCAGAATACCCCGGGGTAGGTAAAAAGAATAGTGGGTGGCAAGTGGAAGCCATACTGCAGTGAGGTTATCTGTCAGGCAGAAATAGTACTGAGAAGTTAAGCAGGACTTCAAGTACTCGTTAGGGACTCTATGCGTGTGAGTAATAGCAAAAAGGGTACGCTGATAAAAATTTGATGTTATATCACCTAGTAAGGGTAACATTGGAGAAGTAACAGGTACTTCTGGAGCTTGTGTGAAGAGTAGACGGAAGTGTTTTACTCGTAGTGTATGTATTAGTAAACGGAAAGGTTTTACTAAAGTGTGGAAGAAACTATCTTTTTCGAAATTAGTGGAAACTGGCACGATAGCGAATGTTTTATGTTGTTACTGAAATTTAATTAAGATTTATAGAGAAAATAAGTTTGCGTAAATTTTTGTAAAGGGAGGGTCAGTTGCCGGAGAGGGAGCTGACGTCACAAAACGCCGCGCTGTGGTAGGTTGAAACAGCGGGTGTGGAAAAACCCTTGTAAAGGAGGGGTCAGTAGTCAGGAGTAGTACTGACGTCACAGGTGCCGCGCTGGGATTGGTTAAACCAGCAAGGACAGAAAAGAGCAGATTGTAAAGGAGGGGTTGACAGAGAAACGTCACCAAAAAGCCGCGCAAGGATTGGCTCGGAAATAAAAGATAGCAGACATTTGATTGGTCGAAAATATAGAAGCAAAATTCTTAGTGGATAAGGATTGCATGTTAAAACGTGATCCGACTTTAACAGGAACTCGTCCGGATAGGAGATTCCTAGGTTTTGCAGAATATAATTTTGTACACAGAAGATTAGATAGAATGTACGGAGAAAAGAGAAAAATGTCATTCTTACAAAAGATTAAGAATTATTTTAAAAAGGACAAACCAATCAAAACTAGAGAAGGAATTATTATTCCACCAGCTAAAACGCCAGCATCATTTATGATGATGGAGAGAGGTTATCATACCTGTGTATGGATGGAGAATTGGATAGAATACACCAAAAATGATGGAGTATTAGCATTTCCCCAGAATGGCACGTTCAATGGGCGAATTCTTCAGAACTTGAGATTGAGGATGAATGACTTAGAACCCAGACCTAGATTAACCCAGTACGAAGCTCTAGAAGAATGGGAAACCGAGGCATTTGAGCGGGATAGATCTAGAAGTAATAGGAGTTATCCAGGATTTTACCCCAGATATTTACGTGAGTCGAGAGAGGGTCAGATGAAACAATGGAGAAGGACAATGATTACAGAGGGACTGTATCCATTATTCACAGAAGGAGAGAAATCAGGAGGGAAATGTACAGAAAAGACAAAACATTTAATGAGAAATGAGGATTCAGAAGACGAATTTATGGAAGAAATGTTAAGAAATCCCCCACCATATCAGGAAGGGACAAGTGGATGCCCTCCTAGTGCACCACCACAAACTCCCATGGTACCAAAGGTAATGCATGAGTTCACCCCGACTAGAATACTTCATGACAAAGAAAAAGAAGCCCTAGAAAAGACCAGAACAGAATTAATACAGAAAATAACTCAGATAAAAGTACATCCTGATTCGTTGACCATACCAGTAACAATTGGTCCAGTAGTTCCATTATATGGTACTCAGGGAAATTGTCCTCAACCCATACTTGCACCTACTCCTGTGAGTAATCCCAGACCTGAAGCTCCAGTTATAATTGAGGATCAATTTAGTGACTGTGAATCCACAATATCACTTATGGACTTGCCTATTCGAGGTTCTGTAAATAGTACTCCAAGAAAAGATGTGCCTGGAGGTTCAAAAGATGTAAGTTTAGTAACTTCATCAGGAGCAAAAAGTGCTACCATAGTAACACCTGAAGATCTAGAAAGATGGGTACAAGGGTCAGTTAAACAGTGCACACCTCCAAAAGTACTGGATATCCATAAATTGAAAGTTGAATTAGAAGAAATAATAGCAGGAAATGTAGGAGTAGAACGCTTGAATACCTATGATGAAGAAGAATTATTATTCTTGTGCAGGAGTATCACTAGAAATGTAAAGATATTCCATGAAAAATTGTCCAATTTAGCATTACAGATGGGAATCGAAATAGGGAGATCAAAAGTATTACAGAAACCCTATAGAGCAGAATTTGCAGACAAAGATTTAGAAAATATGAATGCATCTGGAAGAAGACTACAAATAAGAGAATTAATGTTAGTTTTACAAAAATGGGGAGATCTAGATAAATGGAGATCTAGGTGGGCCAAGAAAAAGGAAGAAGCACGAACAAGTAGAACAGCATCAGAATATGTGATGAAGGAAGCAGGAAAAGCAGACCAGATGTATCCAATGCGAGAAGTTGCGGGAGGAGGATATGTACATGTCCCATGGAGCAGACAGGATATTTTATCATTTACGAATGATTTTCCAAAGCTGAGAGAAAAACCAATTGAATGGTACAAACAGGTTGAAAGGTTTGTGAAGGTGTCAAAGGTATTGTTGAAGGATTTAGATGGTTTGTTTGACATAGTGGTACCTGCCGATTTATGGACAGATTGTAAGATCACAGTCGATTGGCCTAGTGATGAATATCCTAGAGATCCGAAAACAGGTGCCCCGTCAAATGATGTGATGAAAAAGTATCAGCAGGTGATAACATACCTGAAAGGGAAAATACCCCCGAAAGAAACAGATTGGGTGAAAATAGATCGAACAACCCAAGAAGCCAGTGAAACAGTACATTCCTATTATGAGCGTTTATTGCAGGTGTTTAAACAGTATAGTGGATTCGAGGACATTGGAGACAAAAACATGAGTCAGTTTGTGTATCGGTTTGTTTACGGTCTGAAGCCAGAGATTTGCCAGATGATTAAACAACATATGCTGTGTTGGCAGGGAAAGCCCATAGATGAGATTCTGAAGTATGCAAAATATTGTGGAGACGATATTGAGGATAGACACAAGAAATTGCAGGAAAAAGTGATGTGGGCTCAGGTGAAAATGGCAGAGAAGCAGGGAATTAATTTGGAAAATCCGAGTGAAAATCCAGGAAAAGATTCTGGAACGAGTGGTGATACGGGAAATGGTGGAAAATTTAGAGGACGAATGAGTAGAGAAGAAGCTAAAAAGAAATTTCCTTGTCATGGATGCGGAAAATTGGGGCATTGGAAGGATGAATGTAAAAAGATTCGGAATAATAATGGCCCAAATCAAAACTTAAATCCACAGACGCAGAATGACTCACAACAGGGTGTAAATCCCCAGAGTCAATTACCACCTCCACCTGTTCAGGGTAATGTAAGCAGAGCAAAACATGGTACAGACATTGGATACCCAGGAGGGAGTGGTAAGAATGATTATATGACATCACAATTTCTTTTGCAGGACAATTATTGTAAATTCGACTCATGACGGTGCCTAGGAGAGGGGAAGAAGGAGTGCATACTTGGCGCATCCTTACAGGTAGATCAGTCTGGTCCATATGTTGAAGGAAATGTGAAAGGTAATGATATTACTTTCCTTTTGGACACTGGTGCTACCAGGTCTACTGTGAGATCAGCAGACATCCCAGACCTTCCTCTCTCTGGTGAAGATATCCAAGTAGTAGGGGTAGCTAATCAAAGAATTAGAACACCTCTTACAGAACCAATGGAAGTCAAAATAGGAAACTTCAGAGAAATGCACCAATTTGTAGTGTGCGATTCTAGCCCAGTAAATTTATTAGGTAGGGATTTATTGTGCAAAATGAACTGTACAATTTTCTGCACGCCGGATGGTGTGGCAGTTCAGACACCAGATGAGGACCATGTTTATAAAATTATGGTTGCAAAACAAGGTACAGAAATAGATGAAATGTTTTCGCTGATAACAAAAGATGAGTTGCCAGAAGAATTAAAAGGTACAGTAAACTCAATAGTATGGGATTTCACCGGAAAAGAAGTAGGACTTATGGCAAAAATAGATCCAGTTCAAATTACAGTAAAAGAAGGTGCAATTTTCCCAAATACTAAACAATACAAAATGAGTGCAGAAGTAAAAGCAGGAGTCATTGAAGAAATCAATCGAATGGTAAAACAAAACATCCTAAAAGAAGTAATGAGTAGCCCATGTAATTCACCAATCATGGGACTAAAGAAACCTAGTGGAAAATATAGGATTGTTCAGGACCTGAGGAAAATAAATAAGATTGTAGAACCATGTTGTCCCATAGTACCAAATCCTGCAGTAATTCTATACCAGATCCCTTGGAATGCAGGATGGTTCACAGTAATTGATTTGTGTCAAGCATTCTTTTCAATACCATTGCATCCAGACAGCCAGTATCTTTTCTCATTTAAATTTGAAAACAAAGTCTATGTGTGGAATCGTGTTCCTCAGGGGTACACAGAAAGTCCTTCCATTTTCAACCAGATACTGAAAAAGTGCCTTGAAAAACTAGTGATGCCAGGAAGCTCAGTTTTAGTTCAATATATCGACGACTTATTAGTAGCGTCGACCACCAGAGAAGACTGTGTTGTTGATTCCATAGCATTATTAAATCTTTTGGCTGAGGAAGGGCATAAAGTCTCACCTGAAAAGTTACAGTTTTGCAGGACAGCTGTTAAATATCTGGGACACCAAATTGAGAGGGGAAAAAGAAGAGTAACCTCTGAAAGAGTAGAATTAATAAAGAGAATGCAAATGCCTGTAACTCAAAGACAAGTGAGAATGTTCCTAGGAATAGTAGGATACTGTCGACAATGGATACCAAATTTTTCCATGTTGGCTAAACCCTTAATTAACATGACGAAAAAGAAAGCAAAGGACCCTGTTGAATGGGAGGATGAAAGTGTAGAAGCTTTTGTAAAATTGAGAAACGCACTTTGTTCAGCACCTGCCTTAGGCATGCCTGATTATAAAAGAGAATTCGCATTATTCTGTCAAGAGAGAGAAAATTGTGCACTTTCTGTCCTAACTCAGAGACATGGACTAGACAGACGTCCTATAGCATATTTTTCTGCTACATTGGACCCAGTAGCAGCCGCGTTGCCAGGATGCTTAAAAGCAGTAGCAGCGACTTGTTTGAGCATTGAACAAAGCGAGTCAATTGTGATGGGACATCCTGTAAAAGTGTATGTTCCACATGCAGTTGTCATTCTGTTGACAAGAACCCGAACTCAGCATCTTACTCCTAGTCGGCTGACTAAATATGAAAGGATAATAATGGGTGCTGAAAATGTGACCATGGTAAGGTGTACAATAATAAATCCAGCAACTTTATTGCCGGACCCATATCATGAAACAAATAAAGATGACGAAGAAGATGAACATGATTGTGTACAAATTACAGAATTATGTACAAAACCACGCCCAGACATAGAGGAACAGCCTCTTAAAAAGCCAGACAGGGAGTTATTTGTCGATGGTTCATGTCAAAGACATGAAGATGGTAAACTAACTGCTGCCTATGCGGTATGTGAATTAACTGGAATAGTTGAAGCATCCTATTTACCAGGAGTCAAATCTGCACAAGTAGCTGAATTGATTGCTTTGATAAAAGCTTGCAAAATTGGGAGGAATCAGAGAGTGACCATATTTACTGATAGTCAATATGGTTACGGGGTCGTGCATGATTTTGGCCAACTGTGGATGCAGAGGGATTTCATGACTTCTTCAGGATCCCCCATTAAAAATGGACAATTTGTAAGGGAATTGCTAGAAGCAATACAATCACCAAAAGAATTGGCTGTGGTGAAATGTGCCGCACACCAGTCAGGAGATGACTGGGTGGTAGTCGGCAATAGATATGCAGACTTGGTGGCTCAACATTGTGCCAAAACCAGAACGTCAGTCAATAAGAGGGTGGAAAGAATGGGAATCAGCTGCCAACTTATGCTGTATATGCCACCTGAAACTTGGAATGAAGTGAAGAAATTGCAAGATGAGGTTGATGAAAGTGAGAAGAATTTGTGGATCAAAGTGGGTTGCTCCCAAAGAGGAGAAGATGAAGTGTGGATCAGTGCAGATGGCAGACCAGTCATGCCAGACTGTTTACTCTCACAAATGGCTAGAATGCACCATGGAGACACACACATAGGGAGAGATGCAATGATTAGGCTGTTCAGACAAAATTGGTACAATCCCAAATTCAGGGCTGTTGCAGAGAGTCTTTGCCAGAGATGTCTAACTTGCCAAATGCATAATCCAGGCAGGAAAACGATAATTGGGTTTGGAAAAATTGGAAAGGCAGAGGGCCCATTTATAAGACTCCAGTTCGACTTCATACAGTTACCACCATGCAGGAGGACTAAAATATGTACTAGTCATAGTGTGTCTGTTTTCAAAGTGGGTGGAGGCTTACCCTACTAGGAGAAATGACAGTATTACAGTTGCAAAACTGTTGTTACGTGAGCTCATACCTAGGTTTGGTTTCCCAGTATCTTTGGAATCAGATAGAGGAAAACATTTTAATAGCGAAGTGATCCAGATAATCTGTGAAGCATTTCAAATCAAGCAGAAATTGCACTGTGCATATCGCCCAGAGGCTTCTGGAGTGGTTGAACAATTAAATGGCACTATAAAGTCAAGATTGGGAAAAATGTGTGCATCAACATCATTAGAGTGGCCAGACGCATTGCCACTTGTCTTGATGGGACTCAGAAGTATACCTGACAGAACGACAGGATTGAGCCCCCACGAAATAATGATGGGAAGAGCAATGAGACAAACACATGTTCCCACAAACAAACTGGTGAATATATCTGATGATATGGTTTTGGATTATTGCAAAGGATTGGCTGACCTAGTGCGTTCTGTCTCTCATCAGGTTGGAGAAGACGCAGTTTCCAGGCAGCCTGAACTAGAACATGATCTGAATCCTGGTGATTGGGTGGTAGTGAAGAATCACACCAGAGAAACGTGTCTATCACCCAGGTGGAGCAAACCTTGTCAAGTCATATTGACCACCAATACAGCAGTGAAGTGTGCAAGATTTCCTAATTGGATTCATGTAAGCCACACAAAAAGAGTACCAGAACCTGAAGAAGAGAATCCACAGACAACGCCAATCACTGAAGAAGCTGAAGGTTGCCCAGCTGAGGAATCTCAGGCTAGAGGTTCGAGAGAAGCTGACGGAGAACAACCGAGCACAAGTCAGGATTGGATACCAGTGGTAGAAGTTCCTGAAGTATATTACAGAACGAGAAATCAAACAAAATTGGAGGAAATTGAAGAAGATCAGATAGGTGAAGAAGAAGAAGTTCAGGATCAAGAAGAAAAGATAGTAAAAGATCCTGAACTAAATCAGATAGGGAAAGAAAATTGGACTAAAAACAGTGAAGATTTAATTGACTTTACACAGGGAAAGACAGGTTTAGAAGAATCAGGTCAGGCTGCAGAAGTTCACAGTGCAATAAGCCCTGATCAGAAGCAGTTAGATCAAGAAGAATTCACTAAAGAAAAAGGGGTAAATACAAATGAACATAAAGAAATAAAAAAGGAACAAAGCCAACATCTTGAAAGTCATTGTGGAGCTACTGAAAAGAAACCAATCAGACCTGAAAAAGAACAAACAAAAGAAACAGTAATCAAAGAAAACAAAACAGTATTGAGCAGTGAAAATAACGAGATCTTTGAAGACGTAAACAGAGAAACAGTGCCAACAAAGAAAACAAGAAAAGGAGATCATTGGCCAAGTGTCATCAAAAGAGTAAAATACCACATAACAACCAGAAGTGAAGATCCAGAACAAGTACCTGAAGTAACAAGTCAAACTGAACAAGAGAAAAAGTCAGGAAAAAGAAAAAGTAAAAGACTGAGACTTGTGAATAACAAATTCAAGGGTCCTGACTGGACTTATATCATTCTTGAAGATTTTGAAAGCTCAGAGTCAAGTGACAGTGGTGGCGAAGGAACAAGTGCAGAACTAACATACGAAGAAGAAACAAGACCACCCTGACCAAACAAAAGAATCATCTAAAGAAAAGAAAAAGAGATAAGAAGAGAAATCTTCCTTGTCGAAAAATGCCTGATGATAGAGTTACTGGGAGACCAAAACGAAATTGTTGTAGGAGATGCTGTGCAATCTGCATATGTAGTCTAGTATTGGTGCTTATAGTATGGTTAGTCCTGATTGTAGCAATTCCTTACCTTATGATAATAGATAAGAAGATTAATAATGAAACTAAAGGGAGGACAGCAAACATGAAGGGCAATAGAGTAGAATTAATGGCAGAAGATGAGGCAGAAATTCATCATGAAATAGCTGATAACGACACTAGTTTAAATGTTTTCACAAAGTTATTGTTTCAGTATGTAGACACAATGGAAGTTAGTAATTGTTATGTCTGTATGAAGTTACCCGAATCAGTAGCAGAAGGATTAACATACCATCATTTACCACTGACATATGGCATCTCATGTAGTGTATTAACAAGTTTGTTTTATAGAACAGGTAGGCTACAGTATTATTATTCAAATTTAGATGTGATATTTTCAGAGGTTCCGATTCGCAAGAGTATGAACCCAGTGCTTACTAGTCAAAACGCACAGTTTATGGGAGAGTTTTTCTTAACAATGAAATCGATAGACATAACATATGCACATAGACACAATCTAACATGTTCTTTACTAGAAGAAGAAAAGATATTTTTGAATTTAGTAGAAGATAGAAGACATGATTTTCAAAAGAAAGCTTCAGAGCATAAGGCTCAGTTGCCACCTTGGGCGGAGAAGGAAGGGAGTTATACACCTGGTAAAGCTCAAGCTGCAATGGCTCTGGATTTCGTAAAGAAAGGGAAAATTTGTCTTCATAGATTAAAGACTGATTATAACAATGTTTTCATCGGTACCAGTGAATGTGAACACAATTTTTTAATTATTGGAGGTTGGGGACTCAAAGGAGGAACAGATTCAGTTTTTCCTGGAATCTATTATGTATGTGGGAATAAGGCTTACTTTAGGCTTCCTGCAAGGTGGTATGGAAGTTGTTATTTTGGAATAGTTTTTCCAAAGATATACCACGTAAAAAGAAACACTGGAAGCAATGAAAACAATAATGAGTTAGTACGTAGAAAAAGAGCTAGTTTTTCAGAAATTGTAGGTGATATATTTGGTGCATTGATACCTTCAGTGGGAATAATTCTGAACTCAAGGAAAATATGTAAATTGTCTACAGTGGTTGATCGTTTATCAACGGATACTGCTGGAGGTTTTCTAATGATTAATACGGAGATGGTTGCGATTAGATCTATGGTGATGCAAAATCGACTTGCTCTTGACATTCTATTGGCAAAAGAGGGAGGAGTCTGTAAATTATTGAAGACGAAACATTGTTGCACTTACATTCCTGATAAGAGTGCAGAAATTGGAACGTACATTCAGAACATAACTAAACTTGAGAAAGAACTTAAACCACTGGAAGTTGATAGTGTATGGGAAAGATTGACAAATAGTATATCGTCAATTGGAACCTGGTTTGCTAATATAGGGAAAGGACTTATAGGTCAAATATTAGTACCCTTAGCAGGGATAGCAATAATAATTTTAGCAATAACAATATGGTGCAAATGCTGTAGAAAGAATGGGACATATAAAGTGACAGGAAAAGGAAAGAAGAGAAAACTAGATGAAATCGAACTAGAAGAATGGAGAAGTGATTTATACAAGAAATTAAAAGGAGACTGTAAGAATAGAAAAAGTAAAATTGAGAATGAAACGAATGTGCTAGAAGTTGGCATCTGATTGAGGGTAGTATTTTGATGGCTCAGAAACGCCATCAGAGAGGGGATTGATGGAGCAAGGTTTCAAAATTGAAACTTGCTTGTATGCAATCTTCCTCATAGTATTAATATATTAAATTTGTACTGTCAATACTAATCCTTGCATTCACAAACACGAAAGGGATAGACGCTTGCCTATGTGTTTTACTAATGAATAACGCTTGTCCATAAACCAAGATGGCCGCTAAAAGCGCTGGACTTTATTGCGCATGTCACAACCTTATCACATGGTGTGACGTCTTTCTTTGCTTGGTGGGAAACTTCTGCTTCTGCGCAGTGTGTATTAAAATGGCCGCTAAATGTTTTCACATGCTTAAGCTTGCTCTCATGTCATTATTAAATTGTCGTTTTCTTAACGCTACTAATGCAGGATAGTATTATGATTAAATGGGAATAGAGTTAGGGAAAGTGGGTATACAGTGAAACTTTTTATTTGTGATTTTAATATTTTCTTCTTGCACTTTTAGTAATTTGTAAACTTGGGCCTGGGTTGGTGTCTTGAAACTCGAGAGACAGAGGGTTCTGCGGATGTGTCCTGTATGCCTGCCAAGGGAAGTCAACTTGGACGTCTCCCAAGGCCACGACCTATTGGCCGAAGATGATGTACCCAATGTTTCTGGCGGAACAAATTGTTACTTTTCTCCTGTAAAATATATAACATTTGTCATGAGACGGGTGGGAAATAAAGCGAATGTATTAATTTGAAGGGGAGGGAACGTAAAGACAATAGGCTTTACAATTTAGGCCAAATTGATATGGTGCGAGAATCCACCGCCTGTCCCTGTCCAATCAGAAGTAGTGGCCCCATATTTTAGCAACATTAAGGGGAGGTACATGGGCGTAGAAGGGTATAATAGAATATAGTATTAGAAAATTAGTCAGAGCAGGATTCCAGAAGAGCATGCGTTCATGAAGAACAGGCGTCCATACTGCCAGAGCGCTCTCAACTCCAGACTGCCCAGCTGATCGGTTGCTGACTGAATTCCTGTCCGGAAGAGGTCCTGAGGAGGGGGCGGCGGAGTCCATTAGAGCAGGGAGAATCGAGAGAAGTCGAGTATCAGAGAGGGGAACGGCGCAGGCGTCGTTATAGAGAGGTCACCGGTCCTGTCCTGATCCTGGAAGAAGTCTTTGCTCTTCATCCTTCCTGGGTCCTATCTTTTCCAACTCCTTGGCTAAGGGGCTTGGTTCTCACATTTTAGGTAATTATACTGCAACCTTTAGTTGCGCTGCTGTCTCTATCTTCTTCTCTTCCTTAAACACCGTCATTTATTAGCAAAATCATTTCTATGCTTTTTCTTGGGTATTTCAATCAAGTACCGTGTTTTCTGTATTTTACTCTGCTAAAACTTTAGATAAACATTTTAAAACTTCCTGACTCAGTGGTTATTTCAGGATTATGTACTATAATGAATGTCACTAATTTTAAACTTCCCAATTAGCAAAGGATCCATTGGTAAGTTATTACTCTTCAATCAGAAGATAATTGGTAGCAGGGACTTTGATAAAAGAGTACATCTGACACCCAGCGTAAGTATTAGTGTAGTGTGAATGTATGGGCCCAAGTGAGTATATGGTGTATGAATGCTGTTGGCTAATATTGCGCTGGATCAGTATGTTGGACAGGCCACCCGAATGACTGTGAAGCCTGGAAATGAGAGTATGTATGAATTGGATGGGGCACTTCTGAATAATGAAAAATTGACTAGCGCACACACGAGGGGACTTCTAGGTGCCAGGTACTGCTGGTGCAGGTACATGCAAGCCTTCGGTGTATAACTTCATATGCTCCTGAGGAACTACTTTGAATCTCCCAAAGTTCAGAGAACTGGCCAGATACTAAGTAAAAAAGACATGGACTGATGCAGGCATTCTCAGGGTGGGGGATCGTTTATCTCGGTGAACATGTACATCATTCAGAGCTCCTTGAGATAACTTTGACATAGGTACCGAACAGTTCATGGAGCATGCAATTTAAATTAAAGAGGTTAAGACTACCTGGCCTGAAGAAACTGAGGAACCGAACCTGTAAACTCGAGCACTCTGTCATATGTTCTCACACTTAGTTATTTATGAGAGCCCTGCATCACTTTTGCACCACGTAAAGTGGTACATGCGTGACGCAAAGTTCTCATAAAGATTTATGAAGCCACGCACATCCACCCTGAGTGGCTTTGAGTGGCTTCATAAATCATGAGTAAGGTGATGCATAGCAAATTGCTGCATCGCCTTACTTTGCACCTGGGAGGCGTTCCATGGGCGTTGCTGTGGATTTTCCCACGCAACACCTATGGAATTTGACGCTGCCCCAGATTTACAAAAACATGTAAACCTGGGAAAGCACCAAATCTGTACGCCTCGTGAGGTGTAAGAAGGAAAAATAACTTCATTTCGCCTCGTTTTTTCCGCTTTCCATGTGTACTGCATTTTGCAGCACACATTGAAAGAGGAAAATGCCTCGTAGGATTGGTTTTGTGCAGAAAGTTGTCCCTTCCTGTACAAAAATATTCCTGCCTGCAATGGAGGCATTCCTGCAAGGGTGCCTACTTTGGTGCTAGGCTGCCAGCAAAGGCAGAAAGGACAGGAATGCACCGTATTGCTTAAATGCGGTGCATTTCTGCCCTTTCACTTTGGCATAGGGCAGCGCAGCAAGGTGCCGTGCTGTGCTGCCCTATGCCAAAATGTCATAAATGAGGCCCTCAGTAACTGTAAACATGCTGTCTCAATTTTGTGCAACTCATTGTCTCCTACATTTAATAAGGACATGTCGAACATTAATGGCGCCCAGGATAAGGGTATAGGTGGGAATATCACAGATGTTAGATGATGTCACAGAAGCCATCCGACCCAGTGTTTTTATACTTAACTATTATTCGTATGGCATGCTTGATTTCTACCAGGACCACTTGTACCTCAAGCAAAGATCTTTGATCTGTCGACAGAATGGGGAGAACCTGTTCCCCTGAGGAGATCAATAGGTGAGCACCATTTATTCCAGGAGTAATGGCATGCAAGGTGATTAATAACCAGCACAATTATCATTGATAGTCTGTGTGTGTGCTGCACAGTCAACCCCAACCCATCTACCCTTAAAGTGTCCCTCGGAGCTGATGCATTTTCAAGTCATGGAGGCGTGCCGTTAGCTTGTCCATTCTACCCCTCTCCGAGTGGTATCTGGTTAGACATAATCACCTAAACTGACAAGGTACCTATTACTATTAATTGTCATAAGAGTCGCTGTTATCTTAAATCATTTATTTATTAGCTCATCATATCAAAACTGTCCTAAAATTGTGTTATACATGTGGCTTACCAATACCTCTCATTTTCCAGTTATTAAGTATGTAAGAATTGGGGTGTCCTAAATGCATAGCAGGCAAGGTTTCAATATGCATATGTGTGACATTTCTTTGCTTGCAGTGTGCCTATGTGTGACATTTGGATACCTCATTTGGGACAATCTGAGTGGCAGTGTAGCACAAACCTTTCAGCAAGAAACTAGAAATTCATCATTCTGTTATTTTCTTTGAATTCAGGCACATGTAGCTCTGCGTTTATAATGACTAACAAAACTTCAAGCACCAGAATTCATTGGAAGAATCAAACAGATAATCTACTCCGCCCTGAGGTTGCCCTATAGCATGTCCTAGCTTACTTTCTTTTTGTGGTGCTGGTGAACATGACATGTAACCCTCTCTGAAACTCAGGACAGATGTTTTTCTTGACGTCTGGGCTTTGGAGAAGTTGGGCAAGGTCAAACCTATTACATTTGTAAATGCTTGCTTTGGGGGCCTCCTCATTGAGTTCATGATGTGACAGACTGAGGACACCTGAGAATGAGAGCTTTCTAGATTTTGTTTTAATTATGTGGCTAGCCAAGCAAATGTCTAATTGTTATAACCATATGAACCAGTGAAATATTAATAGTAAAAGAACCCTGCTTCAAGTTTAACGTTTTAATATACCTATTTTTGAAATCTGAAGAGTTTATTACGTAGATGATATGAAATTATTTATTGTTGAATCATTTAGTCAAGTTGGAGATTGTTGAAGCAGAGTTCTAAAGTTCCACTGTAAACTCAGTTACACTTGCTGAGTGCAAATGTAGTTTTTGTGGTTGAGAGTTCACACAGACATGGGCAGTTTTTAGCACCTTGGATACTCAAAATTTCTCTGTTAACAGTCAATCAAACAATCAAGGTTTATATAGCGCGACTACTTACCCCTTGAGGGTCTCAAGCCGCTGAGAAAATGAGAATCAGATTTTCCTGACATCTTAAGAGTTCTAAAACAACCTGTGATACTTTTAATAAGTCCATAGGATTAAACATGCACAGAATCATCCTGGTTGCTCTTAGTGTTCTCATGAACACTGTCTACAGACTCTTCCATTTGTAAGTGAGATCCAAAACTGGGAAAGCATGACGCCTCTATAACTTGATTTCACTTTCTCAGGTAAGATCTTGTCAAGAATAATTCTGTCTTACAGCAGCTATTGAATGACTGGGTGCAACACTGATCAGCAATGGCATGCCCATCCCTCGGCACACAGCCTGACACTGTCCCAGACTTTAAGATCTGACAATAATTCTTTGTTGGTGCACATGTTTTAAGTGCCTTATTTCCACACTTGACTTCAATAGCTCAATAAGCTGTGTATTTGCAGATAGATAACTCACAGGGTTACCGTAGCTGCTGTAGGGATCTGTATGAAAATGAGTGGCTTGAAACCCTATTCTTGGAAGAGTTACGCTTTGGTTCTTCCAAAGTCACCACAATGAGTACACTTGTTCGGACTCCAAATAAATGTCTGCTTTTATAAGCAGGATTAAAGCAATGCAAGCCTGAAGCAGCAATGCTGTATTAAGTGTTATAAACTGCTCAACTAAGTAGAACTCCATGTGAATAGCTCTCGATGGGCAGTAGCGGCCTTTAACTTAAGCAGCTGAGATGTTCTTACGATGAACGCGTAAGCAAACATTGTGAAACGTAAGTAACGCCTTCACAGGTGAGACACCCAATCATTTATAACTAGCAAAAAAGCACCAGCACACCAGTAGGTTTTTAAAGAGGCGCAGACAAAGTATTCAAGAAGAAACTTTATTCCAAGTAGAGAGGAACAACCCCTAGACACGTCCATGCAGCAGTAACAATCCCGCCTCTCTGGTTCACCTTCCAGAACTCTGGGAACCGGTGACCATGGTGAGAATGCAGGACCTGTTGCTAGGACACAACACATCTTCCTTCTTAATAACAAAACAAAGAATAATAACTGCAATTGCTCTTAATTTACAAGAATACAAAGAAAAGAAATACATTACAGAATATAAGGGAAAAACAAGGGTGTCCCAGACATAAAGCATCTTCCTACTAGGTAATAGAACAATAAATGATAATTTTGCAAGGATACATGAAGATGCACATACAAGGATCTAAATCCACACCATGGAACTTAATAAGACACATAATCATTATGCCATTTAGGAATCTTTTTAACACGTTTGTTGCTTCCCACAACGTTGCTTCCTACAACATTGCTTCTCACAACATTACCACCACTCGTCCTCATCAATTTTTCCATTTGGTCATTATCCACTTTTCCCAACCATGCATCTAGTTCCACAGCATTGCACAAGGTAACACTTCGAACATTCCACTTCTTACCATCACTCAGCCAAACACAGTTACCAGCAACCTTGGTTATGCATTTGGGAATCGACCATTTTGACAGAGCTCTTTTTTGAACACCCATACTGTGTGTCCTCACCCAATCACCAACAGCAAAAACACGTTTAACCTTTTTCAATCTGTTATTGTGCCTGCACACATACTTCTCTTGGTACTTTTTAACTCTACGCTCTAGACTCCTTTCACATACATGTCGTGGGAAACCCTTAAGCATCCACGCGAGGGAAACTCTTGTCCCTGGTTGCCTGCCCTTGAGGAGCCTAAATGGGGACTCCTTGGTTAAGGAATGTGGCGTGGTGCGGTAACTCCACAACATCTCTCTGACTGCCTCCTTGCAGTCCCCACCACTACTTTCAGACAATTGGATACACTCCTTCAAGACTCGGTTGAATCTCTCAACTAGGCCTTTTCCCCTGGGATTATAAACGGCGGTGGTGTGGTGAGAAATGCCCATTTTAGACAGATACGACTTGAATTCTTCCGCTAAAAATTGGGGTCTATTGTCCGTAACCAGCATGTCAGGACAACCCTCCCTGCGAAAGATTTGGTCACAAAATTCAATGACATTCAAAGCTTTGATGTCACCAGTAAATGCCACTTCCGGCCATTTAGAATAATAGTCAATTAGCACTAAAGCATATTTGTTGGTTATTCCCTTGGCCGAAAAGGGCCCACAAATATCCATAGCCACTCTTTCCCATGGTTTACTCGGGAAACTGGTGGAGGCGATGGGGGATTCCGCTACTCGATAAACTTTGTCACTGCACATGCATTCTATACACTCTCGTACATGCTCCTCTACACTCCTGTCCATCCCTGGCCACCAAAATGTCTCTCTAGCCTTCCTTTTCATCCCAGCCATACCATTGTGTCCTTCATGCAGCAATTTCAATAACCTAGACTGCAAACTTGCTGGGACAACTAGCCTGCTGCTTCTATGCAGCACGCCATCCACAACTGAAAGTTCCGTCCAGACAGTCCAAAACTCACCAAATCTTTTTTTAAGAACAAAACTGGAACTGGATGGATTAGATAACTCAATTATAAGATCCTTGAAAATAGGATCTGTCACTACCGCGGCTTTCCATTCATCAATAAAGATGGCTCCCTCACATGATTCGGCTACACTTGCCACCACACAATCTTCATTGGAGTCCACGTCATCCTCATCACACTCTAGAGGTAGCCGGGATAAGCAATCGGCATTGACATTGCGACTGCCTGGAACATACTGTAACAAAAAATCATACCCCTGGAGTCTGTACAGCCATTTACCAATCCTAGGGGTTGCTTTTCCGGCTCCCTTGGTGGTGAACAACTCTATGAGTGGCTTGTGATCAGATCTGACTTCAAAATGGGTCCCCCAGATGTAAGTTTTGAAATAGTTTACACCCTACCAGCATGCAAGGGCTTCCTTTTCGATGACGGAATAAGTAGCCTCCGCACCTTTGAGAGTGCGGGATGTGAAGGCCACCACCCGTTCGTGTCCCAAATGTTTTTGCAGGAGTACTGCACCCAAACCATACGCACTGGCATCCACCACAATTATGCTGTGATGCGATGGGTTGAAAGGTTTTCATGCCACAGCTTTAACAATCTGTTCTTTGATAGATAGAAAAACTTTTGACATTCGTATGTCCATACAAACTTGATACCCTTTTTCATTAATGCTCTGAGGATATGGACTTTGTCAGCAAAATGCTGAACAAACTTGGAATAAAATTCCGCAAGACCCAGGAATGAGCGCATAACTGCTCTTTGTCACATGGTGATGGTGCATTAGTAATGGCATTTAATAATTTATTTTTGGGTTTTACTCCATCCCTTGATAAGGTGTGCCCTAGATAATCGATTTGTTGACACCAAACTTGCACTTCTTAACTCCCACAGTTAAACCTGCATCTTGTAACCTGTTTAGCATTTGTGTCAATATCGTGTCATGTTCCCCGCGATTCGCACCCCACACTAGCACGTCGTCTTGGAATACTAATACTTTGGGTAGGCCAACCAATATTTTGCACATTACTGTTTGAAAAACTTCATAAGCGGATGCTAGACCGAATGGCATTCTAATGAATTGGAAGGCTCCCTCTGGTGTGATGAAAGATGTAAGATGCCTTGATGTGGGATGTAACTTAATCTGATGGTATGCATTGGACAAGTCAATTAATGAAAAGTAAGAAGCATCAGTTACAGAGGACACCATTTCATTAATGTGGGGTAAGGGGTAACAGTCAACTAGGATGTTGCGATTAAGGTCTCTTAAGTCGATGCACATGTGTAGATTACCATCAGGTTTGCGTGCCAAAACGATCGGACTGAGCCATTCAGACGACTCAATGGGTTCAATGACTTGTGCATCATATAATCTTTGTAGTTCTAATCTTAACTTTTCTCTAAGGGTGAAAGGTACATTCCTCACTTTGTGTACACACGGAACATTGTTGGGTTTGAGTACAATTCTGTGTTCAAATTTCTCTAAACATCCTAACTTTTCCTCAAATAATTTAGGAAATTTGGTGCCCCACTTAGTTTTCTCTGCATCTTCAGTGACCAGAACCTGCTGTGGGTGGTTGGGGTCCAATGTAATAACCAACGTTTTTTGCTCGCACCACCCCAGCAATGCTCTTCCTTTTTCTACAACAGATACTTTGCTTGTAGCTTCCTTACCTTTGTGAGACAATGTGCATTTGAAAAAGCCTAACAATGGAAGCTTAACACCACAGTAGCCCACAGGTTCAACATCTGGAAAATTCAATTGGTAACCACCTACTTTCTCCCAGTTGTTTTTATCTATAATGGTGTACGGGGAGCAAGAGTCTGCCCAAACTGTTATTTTGGTGCCATTGATACCCAAATCGCATTTGGGTGGGTTGTAGTCTTCAGATATATCACTAATGACATTATCACAAATAACCATGACTTCAACCTCCCCCTCATTAGCAGAATTGTCATCCTCAGAGTTTTCATTGACAGTATTTACAGAACGCTTCCATTTTGCAATGGGCAAGGACCCAGCCTTGCACATGCGTGCCAAGTGACCAATCTTCCTAGATTTAAAGCATTTTCCTTAGTGGCAAAACATTTGTCAGAATCTGCAGTGTGTCTTGTACTGCCACATCTATAGCACACTCTGTTGTTTTTGGGTACAAATGTTTTTGTATTACTTTCCTTCTTTTTAACTGCATTTTTTTTTCTACAGCGCACACTTTATTTATGTCAGTTTTCTCCGTGCTTAGTTCTTTAACATACTTGGATGTGTTTTCAACACGCCTCGCTACTTCTATCGTTTTTTGCAGGGATGGATCCTTCATGTCAAGTAATCTTTCTTAATTTTAATGTTACTTGTCCTATTTATGAATTGATCCCTTATAATTTCTTCATGTAAGTCCCTAAATTTAAAAGTAGAAGCAAGGGTTCTCAAGACAGAAATGTATTGTTCTACGGACTCCCCCGGTAGTTGTGAACGAGAGAAAAACTTGTGTCTTTCCACTACTATACTAATCTTCTTGCCATAGTTTTCTTCTAATGCCTTGACAACTTCAACATATTCATCGATAGGTACTACCTCATCATAGTGTACTACTACTTCTTCACCCTCTTTTCTAACTTCACTATCACTTGCTTCCTCTCCCAGAATAATATACCTTTTTTCTGTTTCTGTATTAATTGGAAGTGTTTTAAGTACTTTCCTACCTTCTATTCCAAAGTTATGCTTGAGTAACGCCACCTTCCAGGAAGCTATAAAGTCTTCCCCACCTATGGCCTCTAAGTACGTCTCAAAGGATTCTAACCAATCTTCCCACGGTAATGTGGGTTCCCATGGACTTTGTAAAAATTTGGGAGGAGGTAATATAGATGACATGTCCATACTGATGATTGTTTCTGTACTACAGAATGTAAATACTTGCTATGTCTACAGAATAATGGTCACAAGCTTTAGTTTTAGAAATATCCAGCAGTGAGAAGAATTAAAAAAAATAAACTAAAAAAATAGGGTGGTCACCGTAGTCTGCGGCGTGTGAATCAGTAACAAGTGTTACATACGAACAGTTCAGTTCAGTCTCTGCCTGGTGCCTTGTGTTGTACACGAACAGTCCAGCCTCTGCTTGCTGCTTTGTTTTTTATGCTCTAGTTCGTTGTTGTCTCGTTACGGTATGCGGTTACCATAACAACCGCATGTTGCCTTTTATGAGCGTCAGGGCAGATACGTCACACACGTTCCTCGTCAAGATGCTGCGCAGTGCCCACACTGCTTTGCGCGTTGGTGGCTTGAAAATGTTGAGGAGCCCAGCTGTGAATGCGTGGCTGCGCGTCTCTTCACTATGACGCGCAGCAAACAGGATGTAGAACGAAAAGCAACCGCGAGAAGCAGCCGGTGAGCTGATTTCAAACACTAACAATTTTGTTTCAGGCCAAACGGTAGACTCGGCTGGGTTCTTGTAATACTCGATATCAGCTCCTATGCCAAACTAGAGTTGACAATCCCAACACTCCAGTTAATACACACCGCGGCAACTTGCACACCTGCTGTTAGCGTACATGCATTTCCTACAATATCGTAGTTTTCCGCAAGATTCCAAATTGATGCAATGACGGAGTTTATCTTATCACAGTCCAGGCATTACACAGCGCTCAGTCAACACAGTTTACAGGTCTTACCAGAGCCTCGGTGGTTCACAGAAAGGCCGGTGTTTTTCCCATACGTGTACCAACAACGATTGCGGCTGAAAATTCCAGGTTGCCACAATATGTTGTTGCCTGTCAGCTTCAGTAAATCCTCAATACAGGGGCACAACTCCTGAGAAACACAGTTTTGCTTCAGTCTTCTGTGAATCCTCAATACAGTGGCACAATTCCTGATAAACACAGCTTCGTTTCAATTATAGGCACCATCCGACAGTTACAGCAGATAGTCCAGGGGTTAAAATCTCAGCAGCATTGCTAGTTCAGTCTGCCCTTAGGGAATATACATCCCATCCTTCGTCGCCACTTTTAAAGAGGTGCAGACAAAGTATTCAAGAAGAAACTTTATTCCAAGTAGAGTGGAACAACTCCTAGACACGTCCATGCAGCAGTAACAATCCCTCCTCTCTGGTTCACCTTCCAGAATTCTGGGAACCGGTGACCATGGTGAGAATGCAGGACCTGTTGCTAGGACACAACATAGGTCAACACTGCCATCATTATTGGGAAGGAGAGGACACAAGTATCCATCAGAGAGCCAGCAGACAATCAGCGTTGCTGGCTGATCACACTGACTGGCCATCGGTGAGACGCCGACGGCCAGTCTGTGAGTTCAAATATCTTTTTTTTTGTTTCAAATTCTATGCTGAATACATGGTCAAGAAAGTGGGTTGTTTCCCCTACTCCTTAATAATTTGCGTATTGGGCTGCAGTGTCCATTATGGCTCAGGGCCTTGAGACTCACGGCAGCGGCCTTGGAAGGGTGGCGTCATCGATCGCGGGCGTCCACTTGGCTTCACTATTGCCTGACTTGGACAGCACTTCCCCTCAGTGGAGCAGTGCCAGGAACTGACATACTGGCTGGAAAGGCTGTGCACTGCACTGCACGTAACGTTACCTTGCGGCTTAAACCAATTATATTGATGAGAGTGGTTCTGAGGGGAGACTAGACAAGCCCTTTTCGATGACCATCCAAAAACACTGTATTACTATGAGGAGACTTCCTCGGTAACCATGAGAAGAGATAGACATTCGGTCACCATTAGAATGTTGCCATTGAATTAACATGAGGTATATTTAATTTTTGTTTGCGGTAATGTGCAGAAACTATTAGCTAAAGATAAATAACAAGCTTTATTCGATTTAAAAATAAATCACAAAAGCACATGGTGCACATTTTCTTCATAAGAACATACTTAAAAACATTTCTAAGAAATAAAATGGCAAAATTAATCACTGTGAAAAGGTAAAAAAAGTGGCAGCGCCCCATTAAAGCAATACGACTGTCCGAGCAGTCTAATGGCACCCACGATTTCTGCCTTTGTAAGCCTTTAGTTGGATGGAACAAACAATGGGGGGCCTCAACGAGACTAAATTGAATTAGAGGCTTGGGGGACCATGAAATTAATGATAAGCCAAGTGGATGAAAATCGTGAAGTTAATGTTTAAAGCTGTGTTCTCTGGATTCAGGGCAGCTATGATGCCCTGCCTACAAGTCCAGACTCCCAATTCGTTCCACTCGGGCCTCAACTTTGTTCTGCGCAGGGACAACAGTGCTGGGCAAATACATTCAATGCGCTCCGGAGATTCATCTGATTTGCCACAGCCTCTACCAGCAAGATCGTCTGAGGTCCGCCGCCATAAAGGTAGATGTTTCAAGAAAAGCCACTCACCCACCCTAAGGGCCAAGAATCTTTGTTTTAGATGTAAAGAATAAGAGCAAGCCAAGTGTGACAGGGAAGGGTACAAATTGAATACTGCGCATGCGTGCTTCCTTTTGGCTAGGATCTCTCTATCTCACAGTCTGGAGCATAGTTGGATGCACTTTTTTGATGCTTAATTTCAAAGCTTTTGATCCCAGGATTAAGAGACCAGAGATCATCTGCTGACAGATATGACCTGCAATCATTGAAGTACCGGATGTGTGGCACGCCGCAGTTATTAACGCTTATGTCCAACCATAACAGGGACTCAAGGGTGCCGGCTCTAGCCTGTCTCAGCTTGTAACAAAGGTTAAGAAAAAACCCCATGCTTTGCAAGGTATAGTTTATACTATAATATAACCATTATAACGTGCAATGCATGGCACTTGGCAAGGTTGTAAATACAGGATCAACTAAAAAAGTAAATAAGCCCATTTATCTGCTAGAGGAGCCTATGTTGGCTCCACTGGCAGAAACCGCAAACCAATGGCTTGACGAATATTGAGCCATCATTCAATGGATGACAGACTAACTGCCCTACTGAAGGCAGATGTTGCAATGTAATTTTTTCCTGTTTGGGATCGCTAGACTTTCCCTGCGTGGTCTCACTCGCATCAGTACGTAAAAAATGACACAGAAATATGTCTGAACATGGTCGCATATTCATGTCCCATACCTTACAGGAAAAACATTGATCGAAATCTCAACCATGACTGTAAAGACGCTTTAGGCAATCCATGTCAGCGATACAGTTGCATGTTATACGGCATCCTGCATTCCCTAGTGGTATTACAGTATTAACTTTTTTCCAGATGTTGTGTTTCTGACGTTTTTTCATGCTACTCTTGTACAGTGTATACTGTGAACTGAGTCACGGACAACTGAAGAATTTTGGTAACCCTGTGCAGAACATAATTTGGGGCCCCTTGCTCAGAACAACTCAATTTATTATTCATTTTTAGCTCATTCACGCCCTCTGCAACTTTGGTTGAATCATTGACAACCCTCTTCCTAGGCAACCCTACATTTGGGCCTAAACCTGGAACAAACAGCTTCTCTTTTTGGCTGGACAAAACCAAAGAAGCAGAAAAACTAGTGGGCTGAACAAGTCTGCTGCTTTTGGTGTAGCTGACTGATGCCTCAGCTTTTCATCCTACGCATATGAAGGGAGTTTATTTTGTTTACTACACTCCTGTCCTTCCTCTGGGTGGAACAGGGATTCTGAGTACGGTGGCACTGGCCCATCAGCGGCTCCCCATGGACAGTACAATCTTGGAGAGGGTATAGAATTCCGCCCTGGACTACAACCAATCAATCAATCAGGAGGTACTTGTAAAGCATGGTGCCTTGTATTCAGGCGCTGGGGTACTGAACGCTTTAGAGCCATGTCTTGAGCCCCTTCCTGAAGTCAGTGAGTGAAGGGGAGGTTTGCAGGTGGAGGGGGAGGTCGTGTCAGGACTTGGCAGCGAGGTAGGAGAAGGCACGACCTCCGCTACGGCTATGACGGATGTGGGGGATGTGTGCTATGGAGAGGGAGGCAGAGGAAGCTCCCTGGTGGGTCGGTGGAATGTCAGGCGGTGGTTGATGTAGGTGGGTCTGATACTGTGGAGGGTTTTGTAGGTGTAAGTCAGAAGCTTGAAGTGGCATATCTTGTGGACGCGAAGCCAGTGGAGCGTTCTGAGGTGTGGGATGGTGCTGATTCTTTTGGGGAGGTTGAGGTTGAGGATGAGTCTGTCTGTGATGTTCTGAATGGTCTGGAGGCCTTTGAGGAGCTGTTTGGTGGTTCCAGCATAGAGTGCATTGCCGAAGTCAAGTCATCTGGAGACGAGAGCTTGGGTGACCGTTTTTCTAGTGGAGAGGGGAATCCATTGGAAAATCTTGGGGCGCATGCAGAGGGTGTGGAAGCAGGAAGAGGATACAGCATTGACCTGTTGCTTCATGGTGAGTTGGCTATCCAGGATGATGCCAAGGTGGCGTGTGTGGTGTAAGGGGGTCAGCGTTTGGCCAAGAGCGGTGGGCCACCAGGTGTCGTCCCAAGGTGAGGTGTTGTTTCCGAAGATGAGCACCTCTGTTTTGTCTGTGTTAAGCTTCAAGCAGTTGGACCTCATCCAATTGGCGATGTTGGACAAGGTGTTCCAGAAGTTGGATCTGGTGGTGGCGGAGTCTTTCGTGAGGAAGAGGATGAGCTGAGTGTTGTCGGTGTATGAGATGATGTTGAATCCGTGGGTGCGAACAATGTCTGCTAGTGGCATCATGTAGTTGTTGAAGAGGGTGGGGCGGAGGAAGGAGCCCTGGGGGATGCCGCCAATGATGCTTTTGGATTCGGAGGTGAAGGGCGGTAGGTGGATCCTTTGTGTTCGTCTAGTGAGGAAGGAGGAGATCCACTTGAGGGCATCGCCCAGGATGCCGATATGGTGGAGTCTGGTGATGAGAGAGTGGTGGGACACAGTGTCGAAGGCTGCCGAGAGGTCAAGGAGGATCGAGGTTACGGTCTTCCTTTATTCGAGGAGGTGTCTGATGTTGTCTGTTCTGACTATCTCAACAGATTGCTTGAACCAATATTTCAGAACTGCACACACTGTAATGAGATTACTTTGTGATGGAGGACGTGTGCTGGAGCGGTAATCCTCTCTTTCCACTTTATATATAGCCAGTAGTCTTTTTTAACATATTTACGCATTTTGATCAACAGCTATCCCTTTGCCTCTTTCTTATGGAACAAAATTCACAGTCTGCATCATCATCTGATCACCTCTTGGGTAACCAACTCCTTGAATTCCTGTACCAACTCCAGAAACAGGTTTTAACCCTGTACCTGCAAACATGGACCACTCTGACATCCTCTACATCAATTTAGTCTGTTTCAACATGCATTTCTCCTTAATCTTTTTCTGCTTCACCTCCAAATCTTCATGGCAATACTCCAAAATTTGTCCAAGGATTTTGACTGCCAACAAATTACATTCTGCTGTATATGGGAGCTAATTTCAGGACACAAACCAAGAACAAACAATGGAAAGATCCCTTTCTGGATTTTCGACAAAGCTATGCCTGAAAATTTGAATCAACCTTTCATAATTAGCATGCCCCGACTCTTGGGTAGGCTGGGTTATTTTAAGCCAATCAACTTCTATCTGTAGAACCTTAGTTTTCAAAAGAACAATCACCAGTTGTCCATAGCAGGAGGAGAAGGTGCACGAGGCTGAGTGTCTCTCGGTGGTTCAGCATCTGGCCAAGCAACAGCTACCTTGATTCATGCCTGCAAATCACTAAGCACCACAATGTCAAATAAGGTATTTAAGTCCTCCCAAGGGACTTTCAAATTCTTCACAAACCTCTTCACTACAGTGAACCATAGGATGGGACTCTCCTACAATTTTGGAAATAGATTTGAAAATGTTGAAAGATCACCATGAGTCTACGGCACGTGCACAGATGGACCTCCAAGCATCACTCTCAACGGTACACTCTGGCCTCCATATCGCACGTACTAAATTCTCCTTCCTGGACGCCTGTATTTTCTTCCTTTTCTGTTTCCCCTCCTTTCTGGGCCACCACTTCTTGTTCTTCTGGATTTTTCCCCATTTTGTGATACAACCTACTAAATCTATAACGTGCAATCTCACACTCACCGTTCTCATATTATTTATAGTATCCTTATTCATGAAAATTCTGAAATTCTTCTTTAATTCCTGATTTTTATTCAAATCAGCTCCAAACTCTGTAGCAAGCTCTTCCAACATTTCGTGAGTTTCACAAGCACATCTTGCAGCTCCCCTACTCAAGAACAAAAGTTCTTCTTCATTGTTCCCACCAATGAATTCTAACTCAAGATTTCCCTTGAATGGCTCCTCTAGGAGTCGCCTCCATTTTTAAATTTGTGATTCTGGATCTGCCTCAGCACCAACATTGGGCACATTTATAAGGGGGGCTGTTCCTGTAGGAGGTTGTCCTCCCAAATCTAGGGTGGTACCTGGTTCAGATGTAATAAGGGCTGTGGTGGCAAGAGTTGTACCTGGGGTTGTAATGATAACAGTAGTACCAGTGGCTCTAAATAACGGATCTGTAGTGACAAGGAGTAACCCTACTTCTGGGTAACTCTGATCAACAGGTGCACTTGGTGGAAGAGGTGTGGCGCAGCGGCCAGGGTGCCTGACTCCGGACCACGGGGTTCACGGTTCGATCCCCGGTGCCGGCAGCAGGTTAGCCCAGCACCATGTGACTCTGGGCAATAGCTCGCTTAATCTTCCCGAGGGCCCCCAGCGCCGGGACACCTCTCCGGAGGTAGCTGTGCGCTTTACAAATACTGGTATTTCATTTCATTTCACTTGCCCCTGTACCCATGTTTGTTTCTCCTTCTACAGCTCCCAATAGGGGCTGTTCTTTTCCTGTGGCCTCATGAACAACATTGTATGGAGGTGGTTGGGAAGTTAGCAAATCATCCATAAAGTAATTGTCTGTTTCACTGTAACCCTTATCTCTTTGCTCTTCAATCCCACTTCTCTCTCAAGGTTGTCATAGGATACATCCCTAAGCCCTGTATCCCATTTTCTCTCTATCCCTGCTGCTCTACATCCCATTTTGCCTCCATCCAACTACAGACCTTATTTCCTGATTGAGTTTTATATTTTTTCTTCACTTTTGCATGCACAGCACGCTCCCATGCCTTCAAAGCCTTATATTGAGCAGGTCTTGGTGGGGGCTTCATTTCATACAACATTCCCCTTAGGTTCTCAAATTAATTGTACCATTCTGGGGAAATTGCAAGCACCCTTCATTCACAGTGATCTTATTCCATTGTTTGATCCAAATACATGTGTGTAATCCGACCTTGGTAGTCAGATATTATGCAGGTGTGCCCTCTGGAGGGGTCTCTTCACCCTCACAAATAGGTACTCTCACATAAATTCTCAACATAGCTCTTATTTCTTAAAGAATTCTATCTTTCATCGTTACACAGCACAACCAGGAATTTGTAAACTCTTAATTGAAGTAACAGCAAGTTTCCAGAAAATCACAATGTAGTACTCAATGACACAAGCATCCAATCCTAGTGCACCACCACTATGCTGATGACTAGCAGCATGGTACCCAGTGACGTAATGAGCAATCCCAGAACAGCACACATGCTAACTAACCAATGCCAGTGCAACACCTAATGAAAAATGCACAGCACTTCACAGCAGCTCTCACTTAACACTCATCAACTTTGCATAAGCAAAATATCACAAATCAAAAACATAACAGTAACTCTTGTCTGTTCCACTAAAGAAAATAAAAAAGTTGGTAATCACTCAAGGGACATGGGGAATAGTTCTCTCCTAGCACTATCAAGCATATGAAGTGAATTCTCAACCAGTGGGACCTCACCCTGACTAGCGCGGTCTACTCCTGTGCACAAAGTTCAACTGAGCACTAATCTCAGGTAATACCATCTCAGAATAGCAGTTTAATAAGACCCTATCTTGCTGTGGCCGATTGCACTTCAAAGTCAGACATCTCAACCTTAGAAGACAAGTCAAAAAAATGCTAACATAACTCCCTTGTCTATCTTGAATTATGATGAATCCAACAACCATACTTCAACTCTTTGCAGCAAGCATGTCACTATTCACAAGCACAAGCAATATACGCGAAAAAGCACTTCAGTTCTCAATCTCACCATAGAGCCCTCTTGGCCCAAATTTGGCATCACAACTCAAATCACGATAGATTGTACAAAACGCAAACACCGCAACTCTCACAATCAAAAACACATAGCCCTACTTATACTCACACTCCTATGATACTGCAACCACTTACATGAAGACTGTAATGCCATCAATACTCTGAATGAGGCCACAGTAGCTCAGGAATGTTGACTGGGTTGGGGCAGATTTTAATCTCTCTGGGGCAAATTTTAAATCTTTTAAGCCTCAATGAAACCATTCTTTGCTTACCAAGTTTTGGCGTAAATTCAGGGCTCATGAAGCTCTCTCTGGTGAATTTTTATTTCCAACTGAGGCTAATCATCAAACTTCAATACAAATCAATAATGTGAAGCATCTCAGGCTCCACAAGGAAGACAGAGAGTGGCTTAGTTTCAAACCATACAGATTCATCAAAGAATTAACAAAGTTACAAATTCAAATCATCTAATTTTTTATAAATCAATAATCAATACATGAATGCATTAGTTAATGTATAGTTCAAGAAAATCCAAAATTATGAAAGCAAATACAAACTATTAAAAAGTTATCTTCATAGGAAAGTTAAGTAAAATCAGTTCTCCCATAAATAGAGCACCGTACACTGCTAAGTCTGGGAAAGGCTCTGCTAGGAAGTCAGGAAAAGGGGTTCTGAAAGGCATCAGAAAGGCATCTGAACTCTTGCCTGATCAACATTAGCTTAAATCGCACAATTCTAACATTTGGTACACCCACACATGGTTCTCACATAATGGATTAATCAGGTTAAGGAACACAGAGAATATAAGCTCAATACTTTAGTAAGCTTCTACACAATGAGGCTACGCTAAGCGTCCTTCAAACTTACAATTATTTGCAAAATAATGGGTTTCAATAGACCAAGCTGTACTCTGCAGATGGATTGCAACCATTTTTTGGTACATTCTACAAGTATCATGTAAAAGAAGCAGTTCACATGAGAATAGAAATCCAAGGGCACATTGAAATAGTACATATGGAGTCAGCTTCTCCTGGAATAAAGAAAGACATGAAATATGAAACGAGATGGCAACCAGACATTAGCCATCTAAAAACGCAGGCCTACATTAGCTATATTCAATCTACATTTCAAATTATATGTTAATGTCAATATAAATAAAAAACTTGTAATAAAGAATATCTCCACCAACCAGAGCCAGGATGGAAATGCAGGCTTCCGTGTTCCACCTCTTTTTTAGGTCAAGCCTAGGCAGCGCATGTGCTGTCTTTTCGAGATATGCTGTCTTCACTCTGTGGGCTTGCAGCGTGCTCAGTGCCTTTTTGTTCGTCCCTTTGATTGTCATTCAAAAATGCTTGCTTGCTAGTAGTTAATCCTTTCTCTTTGTCCCTCCTTTTTGTGTTTGGTTTTCTCCCACAGAGCACCGCCCAATTACTGTTAACATTATACTTCTGTGTTTATGTGTTTATTTGAGGGACCATTGTTATCTTTGATTCCAGCGTGTGTCACTGTTTGCCCATCTTTGGTGGTTCAGCTTCGGTGCCCGTCACTTAATCTCCCTGCCCCGTTCAAATACCAAGACCAAATGCCAGAAGCTGTTTCGAAATCACCTCCTTCATTTTCTCTGACTTCAAAGTGCCAGGATTTCCCCCAAACCCATCCCGCTTCACTGCTTGTTGTTTTAGCAAGCCTCTTTCACCGGACCTTCAGCAGCCCAACCTTGCAGCACAGTTAAGGGCAAGGCTTGGCAATTCCTGTCGCATTTTCTCTGATGCTTGTTTATATAATGTGAACTTGAGTGACCCAAAGGTGTTGGAGTGCTTTACATGAGTGCTAGTTACATTACACAGTGTCAGATACATTTTAGGGGGCATCTTTATAGAGCGGGAACTCGACTGACCTAAAGGTATTGAAGCGCTTTACAAACACCTTACATTACACAGGTCAGGTTCATTTTTTTTGTTTTTAGGTGCGTGTATATTAAGTGATGCTGATGCCCCCCCCCTGCTTATTCATTAGTTCCCCTTTACCTGACAAATGGGAGCAGGCTCTCGTCCCTTCCACCTCCTTCCATGTCGCTGCATGCCTGCCCCTCTGCCTCTTTCTGTTGTCCTCCTCCTCTCAGAGCTCTAATTTCAAAGCACATTCACAGCAGTTCCCCAGGGACTGTGGGGCATTTTTCATTATATAATGTGAACTCGAGAGGTGTGTAGGTGTTGGAGCACTTTACATGAGCGCTAGTTACATTACACAATGTCAGATTAATTTTTGGGGGCATTTTTATAGAGTGTGAACTCGACTGACCGAAGAGTATTAGAGAGCTTTACAAAAGTGGCAGTTACATTACACAAGGTTAGGTTAATTTTTTTGTTTTTAGGTGCGTGGAGATTAAGTGATGGAGATGCCGTCCCTGTTAATTCATTATTTCCCCTCTACCTGACAAATGGGAGCATTTTGTCATTGTTGCTATGCCCAGGGCTCCTATACCCAAGTGGCTGGGACAGAGTGCGGGACCAGGAGCTTTCTGGTTAACGG
Organism: Calotriton arnoldi; assembly: GCA_963921515.1. NCBI lineage: Eukaryota > Metazoa > Chordata > Amphibia > Caudata > Salamandridae > Calotriton > Calotriton arnoldi. The sequence continues at coordinate 440,263 of CAWUFW010011183.1, forward strand.
ATGGTGCAAGTAGTGTTTAAAATGGAAAACTCTGGAGAAGGGTGCCTGGTGAATAGAGGCCTGGGGGAGGAGTGAAGTGACGTCTCGACCATTGGAAGGTACTTCACTGCTTTTTTTCATAGGCTGTTCAATACTCCAGTGATGCAGTTGCACACAGAATATTATAGTGCTGTTAACTTTCATCGAGGCACTTGTCTTTCTGTCTGTGCGTTAAAAAGCCTTGGGATGTGTCCATAAATGATTCCTGAGGCAAGCATGTATTCCTGAATCACACTGTATGACCCAGTGTGTAGTAATTGTATAGCTCTTCAATATCTGGTGGCACACCACCCAGGATAATGTGCTGCATGGCTAAACACTCATAAGGTCACAAATGTGAGACCTATTGGCTGTGCCAATGCTTGGTTTTCTTTTTATAGTGAGTGCCGGTTGGTGCCCCCTGGGTTTTTTTCTCTATTTTTTTATATGGTGCCCCTTCTGTAGGCGTGCGCACTGTCGACTTTGGCTTGTGGCATTTTCCATCATGCATCTGCAGTGTTGTTTCTTTATGTGGTGGAGAGCAGGTGGAATATAGGTGAGGAAATGTCCAGGGCACAGAGGAAGTGGAGAGATGGCTGCATACCATCAATCTTTAGATTGTAGCCAGAATGTGGACAAATTTCCCAAAGGCAATCCACCTAATCTGAAATATATCATTGTGGATCCATAAATTGTATCCATTTGCCTCCTTTTTCCTCTCCTAACTTCTAGCTCTGGATCCGTTGTATAACAATACCACCCCCTTGCTTTCATCTTTTTAACATCCATGGTCACCTTACTAATCTTAACTTGATACTGTCTTTGGTTGCCTTGGTTTGTTCTCTGGAAAATTGTTGACTACCCCTGGTGTGAGTTGGCAATATGTCAGGCCTTCAATAAGTATAATGTAAATATGTTAATTGGTTCATAGGTAAAATACAATCTTAGTCTCAGGGGTGCATACTTTTTAAGGGCCTTGGAACCAGACAAAAGCAAAGGCAACACAGAAGCTGAAAGATCATTGGTGAAACCTAAGTAAATCTCTTTACCTAACTGCCTCCTGACAAAGAGGAGCTGCTTGAAAGTATTGATAGAGAGATCCCCTTGCAAATAAATTCAGTCTATAATAACAAAAAAACACAAATACCATTGATCACCACCGCAATAGCTATTACATTTCTGTTCTTTCAAAGCCTGTATCTTCACTTTTGAACTGCAAAAGAGAAAAGTAGAAAAACAAAAATTGGTTGAAGGAATAATTTATTTAGTTGTAGCAATTCGTATTAGGGGTGTGCGAAATTCACGCAATGTCCTTTTGTATAGTTAAGTTCAATTTCAGAAAAATGGTGCAAAATCCCACAAAACAAAAACCTGGTATCTTGCGCTACTTTTTTAATGAGAAGTGCATCCTCGGGCCCAACATTGATGTTTGGAGACACTTTGCGCTAAAAACATTATACAAAAACTCAATAGCAGCAAATAAGAGCTGCTCCTGTCATGTCCATGCAGGTTTCTCTGGTAGTCTCATGATAGGACTTTTAACCCGAGCAACCACTAATTACCCTATGTGGCATAGTGGTGTAATTTCAATTACTGTTGTGTAAAAAGGCAGAAATTAGGTGAATTACCCCGGACTAATTGAAATTTTACTGGGGCCTAATTCTTAATTACCCTGGATCACAATCCAGTCTATTGCTTTTTTTGCTCAGTAGGGCACTAATTCAGGGATCAAACACAGAAATTCGTTTTGGCAACACCCAAAAAGGATCGTTCAAATCCAAACTGCTAGATTACTTCCTCTATGTTTAGGATCACATAAAACACCACACATATTTTGCCATTCTTAGACCTCCTCAAAGTAGTACAGCTTGATTCCCATGGAACAATATACCACGCAGCCCACATTTGGGCATAATTGTCCCAATTAGGTGCCAACTGAGTAAAAACAAAGATGGACTGATAGAACGCTAGAATTAATCGCAGTCACTGATAATTTATTTTGTCCGTATGTTAGTCCAGTTTCTCTTCTACCTCTACTGATAATGACCTTTTACAGAGAAATTAGTCTTAGCCGCGTCACTAAAAGAATAATCTACTCTGAACTGTGGGGCCTCATTCCTGTTGTGTGACAGGCGACCCCAAACATGCATCAACCTTGTTGTCCTCATCAATAAGGCGCAGCTTATACCTTGGAGTTCTGAGTAACATGATAGACAACTTAAGTTAAGCTCTTGTTTTCTATTTGATGTCACTCGGAACCCCCTTGATGAAACAACCTCGTTATTAGTCGTTACCCATCTATAATTCGGTCTATTTTGAACATCTCTGTATTTATCAGGTCGCTCCAATCCTGATCCAATTTAGGACAGAGCTGATGATGCCCCTTTTTAATGAGCATTACATCACGGTGCAGTAACAGTCCACTTTTCCCAGAACCCAGCTACCTCTTCAACCATTTGGTTACAATATCTTCACTTTTGACACTGTACATTGGAGGAGTGTGAAACTGACTCCATCCTAAAAGACGTGTTAGAGGTGCATTATAGCCAAATGTAGCCTGCACTCACATATATTCTGTGTGACTAATGTTAATAATAGAAGTGGGGGTATGATATATATATAAAAGACATCCCTGCAATGTAAGGCAATTATATGTGTGTTTTAGAAACGTAACTGATAGGATTTTGGTTTCTCATGAAAATGTTTGTGAATGTGTCCACCAACAAGAGAAATAGTGCTGTGTTTACTAAATGAAAGTTTATGTGCTTAGAAACTCTAATTGAATAATCATGTTAGTACTATATTAACTTAAAAAGTTCATGTAGAGACATTTAGATTAATTTGTGTGTAAAGGAGTGCACTTAAGATGGAACACGTGCACTTGTTAACTTAGCCTAACTTGTGGGCCTGAGATGCATTTGGGTCAAGCTCACGTTCAGTTTAACATTTGAATTCATATTTTTTCCTTTGCAGTAGAAATATTGCATGTAATTTGTGTTCCCACTGCAGGTGAATAAGGATTTGTTGGCAGAAAGAAGAAGGTCTTTGCTCTCAGTAGATTGTAAGGCATGTGAAGCGGCAACTGGTACAAGGAGAGGGATAACAAGATGGGAGGAGAGTTCTCATGGGAAAAGGAGATAGGACGGCCAGGATAGCAATTCATGAGAATAACAAGATGGTGTGAAGAAACCTATGTGTGGTGATAGAATGGAAAATTACAAGATGGATTTGTGGGACTTACTATGGATGCAACTGATATTATGATGCAACGTAGTGAGGGATAGCTAGCATTCTGGCTTAGGGCGCCTTGAGGTGCCGACCTCTTTGAATTTGAATCTGAAACAAAACTTACTAACTTGAGACCAAATTTCAAACTGAGGTATTGTGTAACCGTTTTGGCTACACTGTATTTGGATATTGCCTTACGATGTTTTTTCCTCACCCCTCAAGTCACACAGAAAGACCGTCGGATAAGTGCTATTGAGTAAGAGGGTCCAGTCAGTATCAACAGCTCTCCGCTGCCCTACGTCCGTGCTGTACAAATATCACACACATACATATATGTTTACCTGGATGATATGGTGGTAGTCAGTGTTATGAAATCGATATAAGTGTATGTCTATATTATTGGCCCCAATATTTTGACAAACTACCCAGTGCCATATCCATGTTTGGCTCAAGTGCTCAGACTCATGGCGCCCTGTCTCCGGCTGCGTGCAAGCTGGTACAATTCATTGTCTCACTGCTTGCAAGATGTAAGCAATTTAAGCAATGCTCACAATGCTCCAAAATTAACCAGTAAATTATAGATACAGAATAGCTTTCCCCATTATCAAAAGAAGTGGTGGGGGGGTCCTGCAAGATGCAACTCAACTTTCCAAGTTGCAATATCCCACTGATTCCACTGCAGGGCCATAATTGACTACAGAACGACTCATTCCGAGGCCTTGGTTTACCATTCTTGATTGCACTTCACTGAGCTCCTGGAAATTATGCCGAGTGCTTCAAATATGTATGTGTGCAGCATTACAAACTGAGCTCGCAGTTTGAAATTCTTTTATTAGGATTTTCATCATTCACAATTACAATTCAATAAAACACTTAGCATTACATTTTCAACCCTACAATGCAGGCCAATCTACTCAACATATACGTGGCACAAACCCATCTCGTAAGCAAATGAATGATGTACACAATGTGTGAAAATGAATCCTAATGCACATGGGACAAGGAAGGATTGCTGGTGTGATATCCATATGTTCGCTGTCACGAGGCTTTTCTCATGACAGTCATGACTGGTTGGGTCTGATCTTTCTGTTTCCTCTGCAGACCCTGATGGGCCTGGAGAATAAAGATGTTTTACTGACTACACGTTTTTGGCTATTTCCATTTGACTTTGCTTGCTGGGGCAGGACTTGGAAGCAAAAGCAACCCTGACAAATTTTGTCAGACCAGCCCACACTGCATGCAGAGAACGAGTGCAGCGACGACCCGGACCACTGCAGGGGAGGTTCGGGAAGTTTTACTCGCCCTTAGATACTTTTTTTAAATGGCAATTGTGGTGCGTTTTACAGCACATTGTTCATGAGTGAACCTTGTCCAATAATTGAATGGATCGATGGAGATTCGGGATAGGGTTGCATGTCTCAATGATGAATGGTGAGGAGTGGGTAGATGAAATAATTTAAGACTGGATGACAATAAATAAAGTCTTTTAGCTATCTGGAGCAAATGTTTTTGATGCACTGGCCAAGTGTGGGTGCTCTAGTTTTCATTTTAGATTCCACACTAAAGCATTACATTCCCCAAACACCTCCCACCAAGCCTTATAAAACATGCATAGCCTGAATGTGTTTAACACAGTGTGTTGATTTCGTGCCTTAAAGAATTAAACACAAATCATTAAGCTTTGATCTAAAATGGGAGAGAGAATGAGAACGTGCTCACTATGCCCCGGAATTCAAGCTAGCCTGGCTGATGAGGGGTGATACCCTGAAACCAGTCCCAGGATGCTTGTTTCAAGTCCAAGGATGGCTCGGCAGTTCAGGCTGGACTGTTCCTATGAGGAGCAGGGTCAAGACTGGGTCCAAACTGGGGTGGCATGGTGAGCAAAAAAACGATGGATTTAGGCCCAGATCTCTGTACTGGGGTGAATGTATGACATTGTTCTGCATTCTGTCCATCAACTGTTGTTTTTGCATAAATATAATCCGGCACTTCAACCAATCTGTCACTTCCAACGATTTCCACTTAATGCAATTGTACAATTTAATGTACTGAAATGTTTTGTAAAGATCACATAATAAAGAAATATACTGTAACTTGAATTTTAAAGAGTCTTTATCATATACGTACTTGACTCTCTGTGGCAAGCAACAGCACATCCCTCCCCCTCCTCCCCCCCTCCCACCCAAAAAAAAAAAACCCTGAAGGTCAGCGCTGCTGTGGCGACCCTGAAGCACACAGGAATCCCCAAATGCAATAACAAATGGCTTCGAAGCACACTTCAAACCCATTTGTTTTGCATTATTTTTAAAGCACCAAAGCGCCACATGCAGGAAACGCAACAGGCCAGTCCCCATCAGCTAAACCAGCACTCACCATCAAATAACCCAGCCCACACCCTGTCATTCAACCGGGGAGAATGCCCATCCATGCCCGGGACCGCCAGTCCGGGCATGTTGCTTACCACATTTTAGGACGAGTGACCACTCACCTCAACTACGCTTACCTCTGTGCTGCCAGTGATGACAGTGTGAATCTGATCCGACCAATACACAGCAATCATCCGTGTGGAGCCACTCAGTGTGTGGTGTTTGTGCCTGCTACAAATGAATATATTTGCCTGGAGATCATACCTTGTAACTTGCCCAGGTAGTTATGTAGACAAATGACAACATTGTATTCCATATTCGACCTGGTTTCGTTTTGCCTAGCGGTTTAGGGCCAGAACTGCTGTTTCATGTTGGTTGATGGGAAAGTGATTTTCACCGGCCATTAAATGTGCCTTTCAGATACCTGGCAGCCATCTTGGATAAACACACTGGTTCTGTGTATTTTCTTCTTCAGTTCAATAAGATTGACTGATCTGTTTATTCATGGGTAAAGGCATTCCATGTCAATTGCTGATTATCTTGTAACCCAATTTCGTAGCCCAATTCACAAAGTTTGGGTAGGGGATTACATGATATGCTGTTTGGTGTCTGAACTGTGTTTTGCGATGGGTTCTTTTTGTGTACCTACAGCAGTGTGTGTATCCATTTCTTTTCTACCTGCCTCCTCCATTCTTCTAGCTCCCATGGCATCTGTTGTTAATATCTTTTACTACATATGTGGTAGCAATTGAAGGCACACGATTTTGACTGGTAAGAAAGAAATAATTTTACTACTTGATTTAGATCTTGAGGGGCAAGCAATTTTGAAAGATCTGCTAGTTTTTAAAGTGGGTCAGGAGAATGTAATTTGGACAAATACCAGGAATCTGGGAAGAGGTTGGAGAAACATTCTGATGCCCAACCAAGCGTTGTTATTCATGGAAACAAATTATTTTCATGAGAACAGCTTTCAGATGAAGCTGTTCTCTGTTGTGTTGCTTCTTCATGAGTGCAGATCTTTTCTAGTGAGTTTGAAAGGTTTACAGAACAACGTATGGAGGAACTGGTCGTGAGGTGCTACAATAAAATTAAAAAGGCGTACTATCACCGTAAAATCCTTCACTTATTAATGGCATGCACAAGATAAAAAGCACTGAGTATTCACATGAGTCTGCATAAGAGTTAGGAAAAGACAGTTCTGATCAGTTAAACGATCATTTCATCACACTGATGAAGGTGCAGTGTCTAAGGACTGAGGAAGTAGCAAAGTATAAATAAATTGGGGAATAAGACGCCAAGTATGGAGATGGTTGATCATGCACATTACAACTCACAAGAACTGGCAAGTGTGGAAGGCATTCTATAGGTTATTTAGACATATTGGACAGTTTTCAAGACTGTGCAGAGCAGGGAAGCAGATCTTTGAGGAGAATGGCTTACAGGATGATGTGGTTGTGAAGATCCCTATATGTTTGTGGAGGTTGTCTGAATTTACATTCTGGAACAAAGATAACAAATTTGTCTCACAACATTTTTGGCAATGGAAGGAAATTGGGTTATTGCTGAGTGATGGCATCCTGGACCATATAGGGATGCGATAATTGAAATGCATTGAAATCTGGGTAAAATGTATGCAGCTTTGAAGGTTGTAGATATTTTAGGGTTGAAACACCAAGGTGAATTTTTGGTGGTATTTAAACTCAGCACAAGAGGACCATTCATGGAAATAATGGGGAGTCAGTTAGTAAACACATGTAATCAAATTTCTAGACCTGGTGTCGGAAGGTGGATAGAAACATATCTGAAGGTGTTTAGTGAGTGTTGGACTTGGCCCTCTCCGTAGGATCATTCCCAAACTTTTTGTCTTCACCACTCCTGTTTTCTGAATTTGTTGGCATTAGGGCTCTGTGCACTTTACCACTGCTAATCTGTGCTAAAATGGTGGTGCTCTCTCTGTAAAACATGGTAAAACTGGTCTACACCTCATTGGCACATTTAATTTACTTGTAAGTCTCTGGTATATAGAACTATGTGTTTCCAGGGTCTGTAAATTAAATGCTGCGAGTGGGCCTGCAGCACTCATTGCACCACCCACTAAAGTAGCCTTTAAAACTTGTCTCAGGCCTGCCATTGCAGCCTGTAATGCAGTTTTAAACTGCCCTTCTGACCTAGCAAAATACAATTTTTGCCAGGCCTAAATGTTCCTTTTTAATACATTTAAGTCACCCCTAAGGCAGACCCTAAACAGGCCACAGGGTAGGGTGCACTTTACTCAAAATGTGGGACATGTGTTTTTAGGTTTTGCATGTTCTGTTAGTGAAAAACTCCTACATTTGTTTTTCAATACTGTAAGACCTACCTCTCCCATAGGTTAACAGTGGGTAATCTTATTACATTAAATGAGTTCTAACTTTTGATTGGAACCAGGTAGAAATGTCATGCTGGGACATAAATTAATTTTAATTTAATATCCTCTTTAATGGTAAAGTCGGATTTTAGATTACAAATATGAAAATTGCACTTTTAGGAAGTTGGCATTTTCCTGTCCAAAAGCTTCTAAGGCCTTCATAGAATTTCCAGCTGCCAGGGTCTGTTAATGGCTCCATCATTAAGAATGGGTTTTAGGCCCAGACAGTGAACAATAGGGGTCTAGATGTGGGCAGGATGTTTGGGGTACAGCTGTACCCTGCGCCACTTACATTTCAAAGGTCTTGCCTTTAGCACACACTAGGGAACCTGACACTAGTCTTTTGTCACCCGAGACTTCTTGGAGCCTTGGCAGGGGAAGGGAAGAACTTTTCAGAGCCAGATGTGGGGGTAGCCTAGGAAATTCCCCAACTTGAGAGGATGGCACCAGGTATAAATATTGGACCTCGGGAGCCACTTTTCAGTAAACTCCTGAACCTGCAGTCATTACAGATGAAGGATTGCTGTGTTCCCCAGAGGACTGCCCTTCTGCTTGAGGCCTGCCTTGTTCCTCAGAGGATTTTCCTGCTGCATGAGGCCTGCCTTATTCATCAGAGCATTGCCCTGCTGCTAACAGAGGACTGTCCTGTTCCTTGAAGCTTGTCTTGTTCCCCAGAGGACTGCCCTGCTGCTTAAGGCCTTCCCTACTCTCTACGAAGGAATACTCGACTTGCTCCCTTCATCCCAGGGTACCTGAGTGACTCTAAGGGTCAGTTGGCTGACCTGTACAGAGCTACAAGGAAAAACAAGCTCCAGAGCTGTCCCTGCAACTGCTCTCCTCTTCCAGAAATGGATAAATCCTGAAGTTTTTGGCTCTTCACACCGAACTTTGAGAAGGTACATTTTACAGCAGGACTAACCTGGTCCCTGATTCCGTCCCACAGTCCATCACCCTGAACTTGTGAATTTCCCCCAACCTAGCACAGCCAGATGACCACAAATGGTGCTTTTAGATTTGGCATCTTTTGGCGTGGTTTCCCCTGTGTTTTTGCTTCTGACCTCCTGTTGTTGACTGTTTTCTGAATCTCGTTTTTGCTGGTTCTAGGACTCTGGGCACTTTACCACTGCTGACCATTATTAAAGTGCATGTGCTCTGTATCTGAAATGTAATGGCATTTGGTTTCTCCATGATTGGCATAATTAATATACTAGTAAGTCCCTAGCACAGTGCACTACCGGTGCCCAGGGCCTATAAATTTAATGCTACTAGTGGGCCCGCAGCACTGATTGTGCCACCCACATGAATAACTCTTCAAAACCTGTCTCAGGCCCACCCCTGCAGAGCCCGTGGGTGCAGTTGTAAACTGCCATGTTGACCTGGCAAGTTCACCTACTTGCCAGGCCCAAACCCTCCCTTTGATTACATGTAAGGCACCCCTAAGGTAGGCCCTAGGCAGCCCCAGGGGCAGGGGGTGGTGTATTTGAAAGGTAGAGGATGTGCTTTTAAGTTTCACATTTCCTGGTAGTGAAAAACTGCTAAATTCATTTTTTCACTACAGCAAGGTCTATCTCTCCTATAGGTTAGCATTGGAGCTGCCTTGTAACCCTTTACAACTGTATCTTCCAATGGGGAGCTGGTAGAAAATTGGAGTTTGGTGTCTCTGGACAATTTAAAAACACATCTTTTAGTGAAATTAGTTTTTAAATTGCAGGTCTGGAAATGCCACTTCTAGAAAGTTGGCATTTTCATATGTTAACCATTCGGTGCCTCTGCTTGTCCCTAGAATACACGTCTGGGTTTAATGACAGTTGGGCTTCATGAATTCACTCTAGACAGTCACACACAAAGGGAACTGAGGTGTGCCCAGCATATCCTGATGGCCCATCAACAGGTTGATGGGTCTTCCTGAGCTAGAGTGGTGGGAGGAGTTGTCACTTGCACCTGAATAGGGCTGTGCCTGTCCCTGCACAAAGAGCTGCATATCCCCTGTAGCATGTCTGGTGCCTGGGCCAGGAAAGGCAGTGTCTTGTGCACTACAGAGCCCTTTCTTTGAAGTCTCCCTACTTCGAAGGCTAAAATGGGTATAAGTGCTGGACCTCTGATACCATATACTCAGAACACTTCTGGACTGAGGACATTCTGCCAGGAAGAAAAGCTGTTCGACTGCCAGGAGGGGCTGCCACTTTGCTGCTTGGTTTGCTGTGCTGGCCTGCTATCTGCTGCTTATTGCCTGGGAGTGAGAGGGCTGGACTTTGCGCTCTGCATCCTGCTTTCTAAAGTTTCTTCAAGGGCTTGAGTTGACCATGCTTCCTGTTGCAAGTCTCATGGCCATCAAAGACTTCACTTGCATCTTGCTACCAGTACCTGGGTTCCTCTGCTGGGAGTACTGACCGGACAAGTGGTGCCAAACCCAGTCCTGGACCCTTGGAGGTGATTCTGGTGCTGCAACCAAGAGATTGACACATCGACTCCAAGCATCTCTTCGGAAACAGCGCATCCCTGCGAAATCGACTTATCACCGCTGGCTGCACTGAAGCAGGGGTCCCTGCTCACTGAGTGCGTGATGCAACGACCCCCGACTTACAATGCAAGCCCCGACTTTGCTGCAGCACCTCCAAAGTATGGTTGCTGCATGTGCCTCGAGCACCACTTCACCGAAGTCCGTGACACACCGCTCCGACTCGGACGCAGTGAATGCGACCTAGCAGTTAGACATGGATGCCGTGGAAATGCCACACCACACTGTGACATCACCACATCATCGACACCGCGTTGCCTTCAGGACCCGAGGTCTTGCATCTGCAACTGACGCATCACCTCCCATGTGCCCTGCATCGTCCCCAGGTGTTAGAGGCTCAACGATCTTTCACCGCCTTCAGGAACCGACACATCACTTTGCTACAGTGATGCCTCACTTTCTTTGCGCAATGCACCGTCCCCGAGCGCCAACGTGCCAACGACCTGCATAGCAGTAAGGAACTGAAGCATCGCCTGCCTTCGCGACGCCTCACCTCTTCAGCGCATTGCACCGTCTTTGACCTTTTGATGCGTCAAAGGTACTGTACTGGGGTCCGTGAGACTCCTGTAACCGGCCAATGCACCATCGTGGTCAGACTGAACTTGTGCATCTGTCTCTGTCAAGCGCGACCAGATAGCTCCAGTTCGAGCTATTGTTTTCTGAGTGCTACAACCGCATTTAATATTGAAAAATTAACATCTCGACTTGTGTATGTTGGATTCTTGTCATTTTGGTCTTGTCTTACTCAGATAAATATTATACATGTCAATTGATAAGTGGACAACTATTCAGAACAGGCTTATCCCAGACTCAATTTCACCAAAGAATCTTTAATAAACTTTGCCCAGGAGGAAACATATTTAATTTGCAGCACTCGTAACACTTTTTAAAAATGATTTCTTTCACCCTCTGTTTCTTTCTTTCTTTTTTTCTTTCTTTCTTTCCTCCCTTTCTTCTTTCTTGCTTTCTTTCTTTCTTTCCTTCCTTTCTTTTTCTTTCCTTTCTTTCCTTCTTTGTTTCCATCTTTCCATTCTTTTTTATGTTTTACTTCTTTTCTTTCTTTTTTCTTTTTTCCTTTCCTTTCTCTTTTTCCTTTCTATGTTTTTCTGCCCTCCTTCCCTTCGGTGTTTCTTTCTTTCCATCTTTCTTTTCTTTCTTTTTTGGAAGAGGCTGACAGTCAATGGCAGAACAATTGGCATTTCATAGGACTGTGTTCGCCAAGACCTTTAGACCTTTTGATTTTAATAAAATTATCTGTTTAACATAGTTACTTATGGTGGTTTCCAACCACACTTTATGCATTTGCCTGGGGTTGTTTCATTCACATTTATGTTTAATCCATTCAAGCATGTGTTAGTGGGCAGTGCATCAGCCCTCTTCAGAGATTAGCTGACTTAATTATGAGTTAAGACATGGTGCCCATTCACAATGAGCACATCCACACACAAAGTAGTTCCTTTCAGCGCCAAGGGGTATGATGGTAATATGTGGGTTTTTTAGATCTAAAAACATTTTTGCCTTTAGTCAATGCTTTTTTTGTTAGATTGACAAACAGTCGGAAGCTTCCTGAACAATAAAGTTTTGTAAAAACCTTGAGAAAACAAAACAGAAATTGCCAAAAGGCTGGGGGACAACCTCAGACCTATTGGCTTTGCCGATGCTTGTGATGGAGCAAGGTTTCAAAATTGAAACTTGCTTGTATGCAATACTCCTCATAATATTAATTTATTAAAACTTGTACTGTCAATACTAATCTTTGCATTCACAAACACAAAAGGGATAGACGCTTGCCTATGTGTTTTACTAATGAATAACGCTTGTCTATAAACCAAGATGGCCGCTAAAGCGCGGGAACCTCAATGTGCATGTCGCAACCTGATCACATGGTGTGACGTCTTTCTTTGCTTGGTGGGAAACTTCTGCTTCTGCACAGTGTGCATTAAAATGGCCGCTTAATGTTTTCACATGCTTAAGCTTGCTCTCATGTCATTATTCAATTATCGTTTTCTTAACGCTACTAATGCAGGATAGTATTATGATTAAATGGGAATAGAGTAGGGAAAGTGGGTATACAGTGAAACTTTTTATTTGTGATTTTAATATTTTCTTCTTACACTTTTAGTAATTCGTAAACTTGGGCCTGGGTTGGTGTCTTGAAACTCGAGAGACAGATGGTTCTGCGCATGTGTCCTGTCTGCCTGCCAAGTGAAGTCAACTTGGACGTCTCCCAAGGCCACGACCTATTGGCCGAAGATGATGTGCTCAATGTTTCCGGCGGATAAATTGTTACTTTTCTCCTGTAAAATGTATAACATTTGTCGTGAGACGGGTGGGAAATAAAGTGAATGTATTAATTTGAAGGGGCGGGAAGCTAAAAACAATAGGCTTCACAATTTAGGCCAAAATTGACATGGTGCGAGAATCCACCCCCTGTCCCTGTCCAATCAGAAGTAGTGGTCCCATAATGTTAGCAACATTAAGGGGAGGTACATGGGCGTAGAAGGGTGTAATAGAATATAGCATTAGTAAATTAGTCAGAGCATGCGTTCACGAAGAACAGGCGTCCATACTGCCAGAGCGCTCTCAACTCCAGACTGCCCAGCTGATCGGTTGCTGACTGAATTCCTGTCCGGAAGAGGTTCTGAGGAGGGGGCGGCGGAGTCCATTAGACGGGAGAATCGAGAGAAGTCGAGTATCAGAGAGGGGAACGGCGCAGGCGTCGTTGTAGAGAGGTTACCGGTCCTGTCCTGATCCTGGAAGAAGTCTTTGCTCTTCATCCTTCCTGGGTCCTATCTTTTCCAACTCCTTGGCCAAGGGGCTTGGTTCTCGCATTTAGGTAACTATACTGCAACCTTTAGTTGCGCTGCTGTCTCTATCTTCTCCTCTTCCTTAAACACCGTCATTTATTAGCAAAATCATTTCTATGCTTTTTCTTGGGTATTTCAATCAAGTATCGTGTTTTCTGTATTTTACTCTGCTAAAATTTTAGATAAACCTTTTAAAACTTCCTGACTCAGTGATTATTTCAGGATTATGTATTATAGTGAATGTCACTCATTTTAAACTTTCCAATTAGCAAAGGATCCATTGGTAAGTTATTACTCTTCAATCAGAAGTTAATTGGTAGCAGGGATTTTTGATAAAAGAGTACATCTGACACCCAGCGTAAGTATTAGTGTAGTGTGAATGTATGGGCCCAAGTGAGTATATGGTGTGTGAATGCTGTTGGCTAATATTGCGCTGGATCAGTTTTCTGGTAAGCAGAGGACGGTTTTTGTTACTCTTTGTTAATTGGGTAATGAGAATTTTATTTGTATTTTTTATGAACTAACATCCGCTTATATTTTGAGTTTTGTTATATATTGTCCAGAATACCCCGGGGTAGGTAAAAAGAGTAGTGGGTGGCAAGTGGAGGCCATACTGCAGTGAGGTTATCTGTCAGGCAGAAATAGTACTGAGAAGTTAAGCAGGACTTCAAGTACTCGTTAGGGACTCTATGCGTGTGAGTAATAGCAAAAAGGGTACGCTGATAAAAATTTGATGTTATATCACCTAGTAAGGGTAACATTGGAGAAGTAACAGGTACTTCTGGAGCTTGTGTGAAGAGTAGACGGAAGTGTTTTACTCATAGTGTATGTATTAGTAAACGGAAAGGTTTTACTAAAGTGTGGAAGAAACTATCTTTTTCTAAATAAGTGGAAACTGGCACGATAGCGAATGTTTTATGTTGTTACTGAAAATACATTAAGATTTATAGAGAAAATAAGTTTGCGTAATTTTGTAAAGGGAGGGTCAGTTGCCGGAGAGGGAGCTGACGTCACAAAACGCCGCGCTGTGGTAGGTCGAAACAGCGGGTGTGGAAAAACCCTTGTAAAGGAGGGGTCAGTAGTCAGGAGTAGTACTGACGTCACAGGTGCCGCGCTAGGAATGGTTAAACCAGCGAGGACAGAAAAGAGCAGATTGTAAAGGAGGGGTTGACAGAGAAACGTCACCAAAAGGCAGCGCAAGGATTGGCTCGGAAATAAAAGATAGCAGACATTTGATTGGTCGAAAATATAGAAGAAAAATTCTTAGTGGATAAGGATTGCATGTTAAAACGCGATCCGACTTTAACCGGAAATCGTCCGGATAGGAGATTCCTAGGTTTTGCAGAATATAATTTTGTACACAGAAGATTAGATAGAATGTACGGAGAAAGGAGAAAAATTTCATTCTTACAAAAGATTAAGAATTATTTTAAAAAGGACAAACCAATCAAAACTAGAGAAGGAATTATTATTCCACCAGCTAAAACGCCAGCATCGTTTATGAGGATGGAGAGAGGTTATCATACCTGTGTATGGATGGAGAATTGGATAGAATACACCAAAAATGATGGAGTATTAGCATTTCCCCAGAATGGCACGTTCAATGGGCGAATTCTTCAGAACTTGAGATTGAGGATGAATGACTTAGAACCCAGACCTAGATTAACTCAGTACGAAGCACTAGAGGAATGGGAAACCGAGGCATTTGAACGAGATAGATCTAGAAGTAATAGCAGTTACCCAGGATTTTACCCCAGATATTTACGTGAGTCAAGAGAGGGTCAGATGAAACAATGGAGAAGGGCAATGATTACAGAGGGACTGTATCCATTATTCACAGAAGGAGAGAAATCAGGAGGCAAATGTACAGAAAAGACAAAACATTTAATGAGAAATGAGGAATCTGAAGACGAATTTATGGAGGAAATGTTAAGAAATCCCCCACCATATCAGGAAGGGACAAGTGGATGCACCCCAAGTGCACCACCAAAAACTCCATTAGTGCCACAGGTAATGCATGAGTTCACCCCGACTAGAATACTTCATGACAAAGAAAAAGAAGCCCTAGAAAAGACCAGAACAGAATTAATACAGAAAATAACCCAGATAAAAGTACATCCTGATTCATTGACTATTCCTGTAACAATTGGTCCAGTAGTTCCATTATATGGTACTCAAGGAAACTGCCCTTCATTGATACCTGTACCGACTCCTATGAATACTCCTGTGAGTAACCCCAAACCTGAAGCTCCAGTTATAATTGAGGATCAATTTAGTGACTGTGAATCCACAATATCACTCATGGACTTGCCTATTCGAGGTTCTGTAAATAGTACTCCAAGAAAAGATGTACCTGGAGGTTTAAAAGATGTAAGTTTAGTAACTTCTTGCAGGAACAAAAAGTGCTACCATAGTAACACCTGAAGATCTAGAAAGATGGGTACAAGGGTCAGTTAAACAGTGCACACCTCCAAAAGTACTGGATATCCATAAATTAAAAGTTGAATTAGAAGAAATAATAGCAGGAAATGTAGGAGTAGAACGCTTGAATACCTATGATGAAGAAGAATTATTATTCCTGTGCAGAAGTATCACCAGAAATGTAAAGATATTCCATGAAAAATTGTCCAATATAGCATTACAGATGGGAATCGAAATAGGGAGATCAAAAGTATTACAGAAACCATATAGAGCAGAATTTGCAGACAAAGATTTAGAAAATATGAATGCATCTGGAAGAAGACTGCAAATAAGAGAATTAATGTTAGTTTTACAAAAATGGGGAGATCTAGATAAATGGAGATCTAGGTGGGCCAAGAAAAAGGAAGAAGCACGAACAAGTAAAACAGCATCTGAATATGTGATGAAGGAAGCAGGAAAAGCAGATCAAATGTATCCAATGCGAGAAGTTGCGGGAGGAGGATATGTACATGTCCCATGGAGCAGACAGGATATTTTATCATTTACGAATGATTTTCCAAAGCTGAGGGAAAAGCCAATTGAATGGTACAAGCAGGTTGAAAGGTTTGTAAAGGTGTCAAAGGTATTGTTGAAGGATTTGGATAGTCTGTTTGACATAGTGGTACCTGCCGATTTATGGACAGATTGTAAAATCACAGTGGATTGGCCTAGTGATGAGTATCCCAGAGATCCAAAGACAGGTGCCCCGTCAAGTGACGTGATGAAAAAGTATCAGCAGGTGATAACATACCTGAAAGGGAAAATACCCCCGAAAGAAACAGATTGGGTGAAAATAGATCGAACTACCCAAGAAGCCAGTGAAACAGTACATTCTTACTATGAACGACTATTACAGGTGTTTAAACAGTATAGTGGATTTGAGGACATTGGAGACAAGAACATGTGTCAGTTTGTGTATCGGTTTGTTTATGGTCTGAAGCCAGAGATTTGCCAGATGATTAAACAACACATGCTGTGTTGGCAGGGAAAGCCCATAGATGAAATTTTGAAGTATGCAAAATATTGTGGAGACGATATTGAGGATAGACACAAGAAATTGCAGGAAAAAGTGATGTGGGCACAGGTGAAAATGGCTGAGAAACAGGGAATAAATTTGGAAAATCCGAGTGAAAATCAAGGAAAAGATTCTGGAACAAGTGGTGATACGGGAAATGGTGGAAAATTTAGAGGACGAATGAGTAGAGAAGAAGCTAAAAGAAGTTTCCTTGTCATGGATGCGGAAAATTGGGGCATTGGAAGGACAAGTGTAAAAAGATTCGGAATAATAATGGCCCAAATCAAAACTTAAATCCACAGATGCAGAATGATTCACAGCAGGGTGTAAATCCCCAGAATCAATTACCACCTCCACCTGTTCAGGGTAATATAAGCAGAGCAAAACTTGGTACAGACATTGGATACCCAGGAGGGAGTGGTAAGAATGATTATATGACATCACAATTTCTTTTGCAGGACAATTACTGTAAATTCGACTCATGACGGTGCCTAGGAGAGGGGAAGAAGGAGTGCATACTTGGCACATCCTTACAGGTAGATCAGTCTGGTCCATATGTTGAAGGAAATGTGAAAGGTAATGATATTACTTTCCTTTTGGACACTGGTGCTACCAGGTCTACTGTGAGATCAGCAGACATCCCAGACCTTCCTCTCTCAGGTGAAGATATCCAAGTAGTGGGGGTAGCTAATCAAAGAATTAGAACACCTCTTACCGAACCAATGGAAGTTAAAATTGTAAACTTCAGAGAAATGCACCAATTTGTAGTGTGCGATTCTAGCCCAGTGAATTTATTAGGTAGAGATTTATTGTGCAAAATGAACTGTACAATTTTCTGCACGCCGGATGGTGTGGCAGTTCAGACACCAGATGAGGACCATGTATATAAAATTATGGTTGCAAAACAAGGTACAGAAATAGATTAAATGTTTTCGTTGATAACAAAAGATGAGTTGCCAGACGAATTAAAAGGAACAGTAAACCCAATAGTATGGGATTTCACCGGAAAAGAAGCAGGACTTATGGCAAAAATAGATCCGGTTCAAATTACTGTAAAAGAAGGTGCGATTTTCCCAAATACTAAACAATACAAAATGAGTGCAGAAGTAAAAGCAGGAGTCATTGAAGAAATCAATCGAATGGTAAAACAAAACATTCTAAAAGAAGTAATGAGTAGCCCATGCAATTCACCTATCATGGGACTAAAGAAACCTAGTGGAAAATATAGGATTGTTCAGGACCTGAGGAAAATAAATAAGATTGTAGAACCATGTTGTCCTATAGTACCAAATCCTGCAGTAATATTATATCAGATTCCTTGGAATGCAGGATGGTTCACAGTAATTGATTTGTGTCAAGCATTCTTTTCAATACCATTGCATCCAGACAGCCAGTATCTTTTCTCCTTCAAATTTGAGAATAAAGTATATGTGTGGAATTGTGTTCCTCAGGGGTACACAGAAAGTCCTTCCATTTTCAACCAGATACTGAAAAAGTGCCTTGAAAAACTGGTGATGCCAGGAAGCTCAGTTTTAGTTCAATATATCGACAACTTATTAGTAGCGTCGACCACCAGAGAAGACTGTGTTGTTGATTCCATAGCATTATTAAATCTTTTGGCTGAGGAAGGGCATAAAGTCTCACCTGAAAAGTTACAGTTTTGCAGGACAGCTGTTAAATATCTGGGACATCAAATTGAGAGGGGAAAAAGAAGAATAACCTCTGAAAGAGTAGAATTAATAAAGAGAATGCAAATGCCTGTAACCCAAAGACAAGTGCGAATGTTCCTAGGAATAGTAGGATACTGTCGACAATGGATACCAAATTTTTCCATGTTAGCTAAGCCTTTAATTAACATGACGAAAAAGAAAGCAAAGGACCCTGTCGAGTGGGAGGATGAAAGTGTAGAAGCTTTTGTAAAATTGAGAAATGCACTTTGTTCAGCACCTGCCTTAGGCATGCCTGATTATAAAAGAGAATTCGCATTATTCTGTCAAGAGAGAGAAAACTGTGCACTTTCTGTACTAACTCAGACAGACGTCCTATAGCATATTTTTCTGCTACATTGGACCCAGTAGCAGCCGCGTTGCCAGGATGCTTAAAAGCAGTAGCAGCAACTTGTTTGAGCATTGAACAAAGCGAGTCAATTGTGATGGGACATCCTGTAAAAGTGTATGTTCCACATGCAGTTGTGATTCTGTTGACAAGAACCCGAACTCAGCATCTTACTCCTAGTCGGCTGACTAAATATGAGAGAATAATAATGGGTGCTGAAAATGTGACCATGGTAAGGTGTACGATAATAAATCCAGCAAATCTATTGCCAGACCCATATCATGAAACAATTAAAGATGACGAAGAAGATGAACATGATTATGTACAGATTACAGAATTATGTACAAAACCACGCCCAGACATTGAGGAACAGCCTCTTAAAAAGCCAGACAGGGAGTTATTTGTCGATGGATCATGTCAAAGACATGAAGATGGTAAACTAACTGCTGCCTATGCGGTATGTGAATTAACTGGAATAGTTGAAGCATCCTATTTACCAGGAGTAAAATCTGCACAAGTAGCTGAATTGATTGCTTTGATAAAAGCTTGCAAAATTGGGAGGAATCAGAGAGTGACCATATTTACAGATAGTCAATATGGTTACGGGGTTGTGCACGATTTTGGCCAACTGTGGATGCAGAGGGATTTCATGACTTCTTCAGGATTCCCCATTAAAAATGGACAATTTGTAAGGGAATTGCTAGAAGCAATACAATCACCAAAAGAATTGGCTGTGGTGAAATGTGCCGCACACCAGTCAGGAGATGACTGGGTGGTAGTCGGCAACAGATATGCAGACCTGGTGGCTCAACATTGTGCCAAATCCAGAACGTCAGTCAATAAGAGGGTGGAAAGAATGGGAATCAGCTGCCAACTTATGCTGTATATGCCACCAGAAACTTGGAATGAAGTAAAGAAATTGCAAGATGAGGTTGAGGAAAGTGAGAAGAATTTGTGGATCAAAGTGGGTTTCTCCCAAAGAGGAGAAGATGAAGTGTGGATCAGTGCAGATGGCAGACCAGTCATGCCAGACTGTTTACTCTCACAAATGGCTAGAATGCATCATGGAGACACACACATAGGGAGAGATGCAATGATTAGGCTGTTCAGACAAAATTGGTACAATCCCAAATTCAAGGCTGTTGCAGAGAGTCTTTGCCAGAGATGTCTAAGTTGCCAAATGCACAATCCAGGCAGGAAAACGATAATTGGGTTTGGAAAGATTGGAAAGGCAGAAGGCCCATTTATAAGACTCCAGTTTGACTTAATACAGTTACCA
Organism: Calotriton arnoldi; assembly: GCA_963921515.1. Lineage (NCBI taxonomy): Eukaryota > Metazoa > Chordata > Amphibia > Caudata > Salamandridae > Calotriton > Calotriton arnoldi. The sequence goes on from CAWUFW010011183.1 coordinate 460,416, forward strand.
CCATGTAGAGGGCTGAAATACGTACTAGTCATAGTGTGCCTGTTTTCAAAGTGGGTGGAGGCTTACCCTACTAGAAGAAATTACAGCATTACAGCCGCAAAACTATTGCTACGAGAGCTCATACCAAGATTTGGTTTTCCAGTATCTTTGGAATCAGATAGAGGAAAACACTTTAATAGCGAAGTGATCCAGATAATATGTGAAGCATTTCAAATCAAACAGAAATTGCACTGTGCATATCGCCCAGAGGCTTCTGGAGTGGTTGAACAATTGAATGGCACTATCAAGTCAAGATTGGGAAAAATGTGTGCATCAACATCATTAGAGTGGCCAGACGCATTGCCACTTGTCTTGATGGGAATCATAAGCATACCTGACAGAACGACAGGATTGAGCCCCCATGAAATAATGATGGGAAGAGCAATGAGACAAACACATGTTCCCACAAACAAACTGGTGAATATATCTGATGATATGGTTTTGGATTATTGCAAAGGATTGGCTGACCTAGTGCGTTCTGTCTCTCATCAGGTTGGAGAAGAAGCAGTTTCCCGGCAGCCTGAACTAGAACATGATCTGAATCCTGGTGATTGGGTGGTAGTGAAGAATCACACCAGAGAAACGTGTCTATCACCCAGGTGGAGCAGACTTTGTCAAGTTATATTGACCACCAATACAGCAGTGAAGTGTGCAAGATTTCCTAATTGGATTCACGTAAGCCACACAAAGAGAGTACCAGACCCTGAAGAGGAGAATTCACAGACAACACCAATCACTGAAGAAGCTGAAGGTTGCCCAGCAGAAGAATCTCAGGTTAGAGGTTCGAGGGAAGCTGACGAAGAACAACCGAGCACAAGTCAGGATTGGATGCCAGTGGTAGAAGTGCCTGAAGTATACCACAGAACGAGAAATCAAACTAAATTGGAAGAAATTGAAGAAGATCAGATAGGTGAAGAAGAAACAGTTCGGGATCAAGAAGACAAGACAGTAAAAGATCCTGAACTAAATCAGATAGGGAAAGAAAATTGGACTAAAAACAGTGAAGATTTAATAAACTTTGAAGAGGGACAGACAGGTTTAGAAGAATCAGGTCAGGCTGCAGAAGTTCACAATGCAATAAGCCCTGATCAGAAGCAGTTAGATCAAGAAGAATTCACTAAAGAAAAAGGGGTTGATACAAATGAACATAAAGAAATAAAAAGGGAACAAGGTCAAAATCTTGAAAGTCATTGTGGAGCTACTGAAGAGAAACCAATCAGACCTGAAAAAGAACAAACAGAAGAAGCAGTAATCAAAGAAAACAAAACAATATGGAGCAGTGAAAATAACAAGATCTCTGAAGACGTAAACAAAGAAACAGTGCCAACCAAGAAGACAAGAAAAGGAGATCATTGGCCAAGTGTCATTAAAAGAGTAAAATACCACATAACAACCAGAAGTGAAGATCCAGAACAAGTACCTGAAGTGACAAGTCAAACTGAACAAGAGAAAAAGTCAGGAAAAAGAAAAAGTTAAAGACTGAGACTTGTGAATAACAAATTCAAGGGTCCTGACTGGACTTATATCATTCTTGAAGATTTTGAAAGCTCAGAGTCAAGTGACAGTGGTGGCGAAGGAACAAGTGCAGAACTAACATACGAAGAAGAAACAAGACCACCCTGACTAAACAAAAGAATCCTCTAAAGAAAAGAAGAAGAGATAAGAAGAGAAATCTTCCTTGTCGAAAAATGACTGATGATAGAGTCACTGGGAGACCAAAACGAAATTGTTGTAGGAGATGCTGTGCAATTTGCATATGTAGTCTAGTATTGGTGCTTATAGTATGGTTAGTCCTGATTGTAGCAATTCCTTACCTTATGATAATAGATAAGAAGATTAATAATGAAACTAAAGGGAGGACAGCAAACATGAAGGGCAATAGAGTAGAATTAATGGCAGAAGATGAGGCAGAAATTCATCATGAAATAGCTGATAACGACACTAGTTTAAATGTTTTCACAAAGTTATTGTTTCAGTATGTAGACACAATGGAAGTTAGTAATTGTTATGTCTGTATGAAGTTACCTGAATCAGTAGTGGAAGGATTAACATACCATCATTTACCACTGACATATGGCATCTCATGTAGTGTATTAACAAGTTTATTTTATAAAACGGGTAGACTACAGTATTATTATTCAAACTTAGATGTGATATTTTCTGAGGTTCCGATTCGCAAGAGTATGAACCCAGTGCTTAGTAGTCAAGACGAAAGTTTATGGGAGAGTTTTTCTTAACAATGAAATCGATAGACATAACACATGCACATAGACACAATCTAACATGTTCTTTACTAGAAGAAGAAAAGATATTTTTAAATTTAGTAGAAGATAGAAGACATGATTTTCAAAAGAAAGCTTCAGAGCATAAGGCTCAGTTGCCACCTTGGGCGGAGAAGGAAGGGAGTTATACACTTGGTAGAGCTCAAGCTGCAATGGCTCTGGATTTCGTAAAGAAAGGGAAAATTTGTCTACATAGGTTAAAGACTGATTATAACAATGTTTTCATCGGTACCAGTGAATGTGAACACAATTTTTTAATTCTTGGAGGTTGGGGACTCAAAGGAGGAACAGATTCAGTTTTTCCTGGAATCTATTATGTATTTGGGAATAAGGCTTACTTTAGGCTTCCTGCACGGTGGTATGGAAGTTGTTATTTTGGAATAGTTTTTCCAAAGATATACCACGTAAAAGCAAACACTGGAAGCAATGAAAACAAAAATGAATTAATACGTAGTAAAAGAGCTACTTTTTCAGAAATTTTAGGTGATATATTTGGTGCATTGATACCTTCAGTGGGAATAATTCTGAACTCAAGGAAAATATGTAAATTGTCTACAGTGGTTGATCGTTTATCAACGGATACTGCTGGAGGTTTTCTAATGATTAATACGGAGATGGTTGCGATTAGATCTATGGTAATGCAAAATCGTCTTGCTCTTGACATTCTATTGGCAAAAGAGGGAGGAGTCTGTAAATTATTGAAGACGAAACATTGTTGCACTTATATTCCTGATAAGAGTGCAGAAATTGGAACGTATATTCAGAACATAACTAAACTTGAGAAAGAACTTAAACCACTGGAAGTTGATAGTGTATGGGAAAGATTGACAAATAGTATTTCGTCAATTGGAACCTGGTTTGCTAATGTAGGAAAAGGACTTATAGGTCAAATATTAGTACCCTTAGCAGGGATAGCAATAATAATTTTAGCAATAACAATATGGTGCAAATGCTGTAGAAAGAATGGAACATATAAAGTGACAGGAAAAGGAAAGAAGAGAAAACTAGATGAAATCGAACTAGAAGAATGGAGAAGTGATTTATATAAGAAATTAAAAGGAGACTGTAAGAATAGAAAATTTAAAAATGAGCATGAAACGAATTGCTAGAAGTTGGCATCTGATTGAGGGTAGTATTTTTTTTGATGGCTCAGAAACGCCATCAGAGAGGGGATTGATGGAGCAAGGTTTCAAAATTGAAACTTGCTTGTATGCAATCCTCCTCATAGTATTAATTTATTAAAACTTGTACTGTCAATACTAATCTTTGCATTCACAAACACAAAAGGGATAGACGCTTGCCTATGTGTTTTACTAATGAATAAAGCTTGTCTATAAACCAAGATGGCCGCTAAAGCGCGGGAACCTCAATGCGCATGTCGCAACCTGATCACATGGTGTGACGTCTTTCTTTGCTTGGTGGGAAACTTCTGCTTCTGCGCAGTGTGCATTAAAATGGCCGCTTAATGTTTTCACATGCTTAAGCTTGCTCTCATGTCATTATTCAATTATCGTTTTCTTAACGCTACTAATGCAGGATAGTATTATGATTAAATGGGAATAGAGTAGGGAAAGTGGGTATACAGTGAAACTTTTTATTTGTGATTTTAATATTTTCTTCTTACACTTTTAGTAATTCGTAAACTTGGGCCTGGGTTGGTGTCTTGAAACTCGAGAGACAGATGGTTCTGCGCATGTGTCCTGTCTGCCTGCCAAGTGAAGTCAACTTGGACGTCTCCCAAGGCCACGACCTATTGGCCGAAGATGATGTACTCAATGTTTCCAGCGGACAAATTGTTACTTTTCTCCTGTAAAATGTATAACATTTGTCGTGAGACGGGTGGGAAATAAAGTAAATGTATTAATTTGAAGGGGCGGGAAGCTAAAAACAATAGGCTTCACAATTTAGGCCAAAATTGACATGGTGCGAGAATCCACCCCCTGTCCCTGTCCAATCAGAAGTAGTGGTCCCATAATGTTAGCAACATTAAGGGGAGGTACATGGGCGTAGAAGGGTATAATAGAATATAGCATTAGTAAATTAGACAGAGCATGCGTTCACGAAGAACAGGCGTCCATACTGCCAGAGCGCTCTCAACTCCAGACTGCCCAGCTGATCGGTTGCTGACTGAATTCCTGTCCGGAAGAGGTTCTGAGGAGGGGGCGGCGGAGTCCATTAGACGGGAGAATCGAGAGAAGTTGAGTATCAGAGAGGGGAACGGCGCAGGCGTCGTTGTAGAGAGGTTACCGGTCCTGTCCTGATCCTGGAAGAAGTCTTTGCTCTTCATCCTTCCTGGGTCCTATCTTTTCCAACTCCTTGGCCAAGGGGCTTGGTTCTCGCATTTAGGTAACTATACTGCAACCTTTAGTTGCGCTGCTGTCTCTATCTTCTCCTCTTCCTTAAACACCGTCATTTATTAGCAAAATCATTTCTATGCTTTTTCTTGGGTATTTCAATCAAGTATCGTGTTTTCTGTATTTTACTCTGCTAAAATTTTAGATAAACCTTTTAAAACTTCCTGACTCAGTGATTATTTCAGGATTATGTATTATAGTGAATGTCACTCATTTTAAACTTCCCAATTAGCAAAGGATCCATTGGTAAGTTATTACTCTTCAATCAGAAGGTAATTGGTAGCAGGGATTTTTGATAAAAGAGTACATCTGACACCCAGCGTAAGTATTAGTGTAGTGTGAATGTATGGGCCCAAGTGAGTATATGGTGTATGAATGCTGTTGGCTAATATTGCGCTGGATCACTTGTTTTCCACACCACTGACTTACATACACAAAAGGTTTTAAGCACAACCTTGCCACCCCCCCACATCCGAGTTCACTGATCTTTCTTCCCATCACCAAGAAGCACCATAGAAAACCTCCAACGTTCTACCCACATACACGGGCATAGTTTTAATTTGTGCAGCAGGTGCAGTGGCACTGGGGCACAGAAGTTTGGGAGGGCTTGATGAACCCCAATTATCGTTGTATTTCACAGCTTGAACAGTGGCCAGAGGGGCCATTTCCTTCCTCCCACTAGAGCCCATGACACACTGGCTATGCCCCTGCCCACATATTCACCCACCTTGTATTTGGACTCTACCTCTCAACACTTAGCCACTACTAACATAACACACCTTGCGTTTTACTATTTCAGAATTATTTTTCCTCATTAGCTCAACTCTTACTGGCTATTACAACACTGGAATGTTGGGAGCTCCATTGAAAACAATGGAGTGCTCCGGGCTTCTAATGGTTGGTAGAAGCCCGGAGCTCCAACATTCCAATGTTTGTTCACAGCTGTTGCTGTGAACAAATGAACAAATGGCCTCATGGAGCCCAAAGGGATTTCAATCCCCTCAGGCTCCATGAGGACTTTGTTTTACAGATTAGAACATTCTACCCTCTAGGGGCGGAATGTTCTAATAGCCTTAGAGCCCTCCGTAGCAGGCTCTACCGGCCATTAAAGGCCCGTTCCCTTCTTAAAGGCCCTCGCATTCCGATCAGGATCATTTCAACAAAGGATCTTTAATAAACTTTTCCCAGGAGGAAACATATTTAATTTGCAGCACTGGTAACACTTTGTTTTATTATTTCTTTCACCCTCTATTTCTTTCTTTCTTTCTTTCTTTCTTTCTTTCTTTCTTTCTTTCTTTCCTTCTTTCTTTCTTTTTTCTTTCTTTCTTTCTTTTTTCTTTCTTTCCTTTCTTTTTTCTTTCCGTCTTTATTTTCATCTTTCCTATTTGTTTTAAAATCCTCTAAAGGTCTTGGCTATTTTTCTTAACTGGTGTGGAGTACTTTTGTGGTGTTTTCACTGTGTTACTGTGTGTGTGTGTGCGCACAAATACTTTTCACATTGTCTCTTTAGTATATCCTGATCGCTCTAAGCCAAACTACCCGAGGGTGACCACAGGTAAACTTAGTGTGTACTACACTTCCCTTGACTAGAGTGTGGGTCCCTACTTGGACAAGGTGCAAACCGCTGCCAACTAGAGACCCCATTTCTAACAGGCACTTTGTGGTTTTAGGCTCTATACTTACCTAAAACATAGAAATTGCATATCTCTGGTTCTACTGATTGGATTTTTGTCATTCTGGTCTCATTCTATTTATTAAAAATGTCTCTATATTTCTATATTGGTTTAGGATTTATCTTGTATTGTGTTTCACTTTATTACTGTTTGTGTGCTGCATAAATACTTAACACAGTGCTTATATGTTAAGCCCGGCAGTTTTTTTGCCAAGCAACTAGAGGGTTAAAAAAGGTTAATTGTGTTACTTTTTTAGTTCAACCTGACAAGGATTGTGGTTGTTGCTTGGTAAGGGTTTCACCCCTCAACCAATAACCCCATTTCTTACAGTGAGAAACTTGGAACTGTTCTGGATTTGAAACATTCAATTAGAGTAACGAAGAATGTGGTACTCATTAAATATAGATTGATGGATGTCCTGTACAGTGTTAGAAGGGAGTTGACTACTGAGCCCATTGATTTTTCTTTCTGACTATCAACATTGGTTTTGTTGCACAAGAAGAATGGAGAGTTGAGACTATGTGTGCATTTAAGTTTTAATGAAGCCATCTTGATGCACTGTTCCCCACAAACCACAATAGATGATTTAATATCAGTTGTGGGAAATATTTAATTTTTCTAAACTTGACCCATGATCAGCATATCGTCAGACCTAATTGAATAGGGCCTCAAAGCATATAGCTGTATGTACAACATCAGTCCGAGAATTTCAGTTTTGTTTGATGCCATTTTGTTTGGCATCTGTGCATCTATTTTTCAGAGGCTGATAAGAGGCTGATAGAAGGTACATGGTGTGCTGTTTAAAGATAGTCATATATTGGTGGAGACATGAGAAAACACAATTTCAGTGACCGTAGGTACAGCAGGAAAGTTTTGAGTAGACAAAGAAGGGAATTGAGAGAGCCCATGTTAAAAATGTTTGATGAAAAATTGTAGTTGAGAAAATAAAAGTGAAGTAAATGAAGTGCAAATGCCAGTTTTGAGCATACCAGAAACGTGGTTGTAGAGATGTTTGTGGCTGAATAGAGGGCTGATGTTAAGCAAACAACATATCTGCGGCTCAATATGGCCTTAGAGTCCGCCATAGCTGGCTCTACCGGCCGTTAAAGGCCCACCCCAGTGTTAAAGGCCTGATCCGAATGCGAGAGCCTTTAAGAAGGAAACGGGCCTTTAATGGCCGGTAGAGCCTGCTATGGAGGGCTCTAAGGCTATTAGAACATTCCGCCCCTAGAGGGTAGAATGTTCTAATTTGTAAAACAAAGTCCTCATGGAGCCTGAGGGGAGTGAAATCCCTTTGGGCTCCATGAGGCCATTTGTTCACAGCAACAGCTGTGAACAAACATTGGAATGTTGGAGCTCCGGGCTTCTACCGACCATTAGAAGCCCGGAGCACTCCATTGTTTTCAATGGAGCTCCCAACATTCCAGTGTTGGAATAGCCAGTAAGAGTTGAGCTAATGAGGAAAAATAATTCTGAAATAGTAAAACGCAAGGTGTGTTATGTTAGTAGTGGCTAAGTGTTGGGCGGTAGAGCCCAAATACAAGGTGGGTGAATATGTGGGCAGGGGCCTAGCCAGTGTGTCATGGGCTCTAGTGGACGGAAGGAAATGGCCCTTTTGGCCACTGTTCGAGCTGTGAAATACAATGATAATTGGGGTTCATCAGGCCCCCCCAAACTCCTGTGCCCCAGTGCCACTGCACCTACTGCACAAATTAAAACTATGCCCGTGTATGTGGGTAGAACGTTGGAGGTTTTCTATGGTGCTTCTTGGTGATGGGAAGAAAGATCAGTGTACTCAGATGTGGGCGGGTGGCAAGGATATGCTTAAAACCTTTTGTGTATGTAAGTCAGTGTTGTGGAAAACAAGCATCAGCAAAGCCAATAGGTCTGAGGTTGTCCCCCAGCCTTTGAGCAATTTTTTTGTTTTGTCAAGGTTTTTACAAAACTTTATTGTTCAGGAAGCTGCCAACTGTTTGTCAATCTAACAAAAAAGCATTGAATAAAGGCAAAAATGTTTTTAGATGTAAAAAACACATATTACCATCATACTCCCTGGCACTGAAAGGAACTACTTTGTGTGTGGATGTGCTCATTGTGAATGGGCACCATGTCTTAACTCATAATGAAGTCAGCTAATCTCTGAAGAGGGCTGATGCACTGCCCACTAACACATGCTTGAGTGGATTAGACATAAATGTGAATGACACAACCCCAGACAAATGGATGAATTATGGTTGGAAACCACCATAAGTAACTACGTTAAACAGATAATTTTATTAAAATCAAAAGGTCTAAAGGTCTTGGCGAACACAGACCTAAAAAATGCCTATTGTTCTGCCATTGGCTGTCAGCCTCTTCCAAGAAAGAAAGAAAGAAAAGAAAGATGGAAAGAAAGAAACACTGAAGGGAAGGAGGGAAGAAAAACATAGAAAGAAAAATGAGAAAGGAAAGGAAAAAGAAGTAAGAAAGAAAGAAAGAAAGAAAGAAAGAAAGAAAGAAAGAAAGAAAGAAAGAAAAAAGAAGTAGAACATAAAAAGAATGGAAAGATGGAAACAAAGAAGGAAAGAAAAAGAAAGGAAGGAAAGAAAGAAAGAAAGAAAGGAAGGAAAGAAGGAAAGAAAGAAAGAAAGCAAGAAAGAAGGAAGGGAGGGAGGAAAGAAAGAAAGAAAAAGAAAGAAAGAAACAGAGGGTGAAAGAAATAATTTTTTTAAAGTGTTGCGAGTGCTGCAAATTAAATATGTTTCCTCCTGGGCAAAGTTTATTAAAGATTCTTTGGTGAAATTGAGTCTGGGATAAGCCTGTTCTGAAGAGTTGCCCACTTATGAATTTACATATATAATATCTAAGCTTTTGGTTTGTGGACTGCATGCATAGTAAAAGAGAATAATGTAATACTGAACAGTTTCAAATGTATACAATCTGTTATGCTGTGAAATACCAGCAGTCAAATAAACAAAGGACACTTCAAAAGGAATTTACAACCGTATTGGCAAGCGACAGGAACTGATAAAGCGTCGAATGCTGCCTGTGCTCACATCTGCTAGAAAGGTCCTGCTTTTCCTCAGGATGTAAACACAAAGGCAACACTAAAGTAACAATTATAAAGTAAAAACAAAAACACCTGCACTGAAGGGAATTACCTTGGGTGCAGATTTATTCATTGTGAAAGAGCAATATCCAGTCACTCAAAGTGAATTTAACCTGTCGCTGTAGTAGGCTAACCCATTGCCCCCTGCTGTATGCTGTAGTGGACAGAAGCAAAATGTAAATGACATAGCAACAGACCAATGGATGAAGAGAGGTGGCTGAACGCCCCTTTAAGTAAGCATATTATACATATAATTTCAGTAAAATCAAAAGTTCTTGGCTAAAGCCAGACCAGGCATTTTCCCGGCGGCCTGGAGGGGTGGGGGCTTGTTCTGTGTCCTGTGGGGGCCAGTTTTGCAGCAGTGCTGCAATATCGGCCCCCTGTAAGAAGAGCGGAGCGGTGCTTCTCATTAGCACCCCCCCCACCCCCTCCGCTCCCGGGCCGGTCGAGCAGCAATGTGCCAGGGCTGGTTGCTTTTCCCAGTCAGGCCGTGGCCAGACCTAACAAAATTTTGTGATGAGCAACATTAATATTCTGTAAATATTTTGTGCTATATTTAACTGTGTACATTTATATGCAACTTTTTTCTTTATGCTTTATCTTTTAGGTTTAGCGATATACTTTGGTTTTTCTCACTTTGTAATTGTGTTTGCTGAGAAGTTGAGACTGTCACAGTGATTGCATCGGTGCAGATATAGCTCGTGGTGACTAGAGGTTTATTTGTTTCCTTACCACACCGCTTCCTGGAGATCCCTTCACAGTTAAGAGAAGAGGTAGAAGTGCCAGAAAGTTTCTTTCCAGTGACAGATTAGATGCTCTTTGAAGAGATGGGTGTTTAGGTGCAGTGGTTAATTTAAAAAAAAAAACGTGCATGCCAAAGCCCAAGGCGTGAAGGATGCAATTGCAGCTTGCGCCGACCATTGTCCCTGTCTGTACTGCAAAATGCCAGTACCAATGGCCTGTGGACGTGCTGCTATTACTCTATTTTAGTGCATATTGCATTGCTTAAGCGATATACTGTGCTGACCATAGGCGGACAGCCCCACTGTGTGGTGGACTATTAACAAAGTGCAGGTGTTAAGAATTAAGTGCCGGTGCAAGCACCTGCAAACCCCTGCACAAATTAAGCATTTTTTCTGACCTGTTGGAGTGATTTTGTGAATCTGATCTTCGTCAGGATATTGGTTCAGATTCTGGGTGCACAACATGCAAAGGACTGCCTTCTGCATCTTCTCCATCGCAAGATATTCTAGCATCATATTAAACATCAATTATTTTGCAACCCGTCTCCATTTATTTGCTTGGAAAGTGTAATTTGATCCTCGTTTAATGCGCCACAATATTTTTATAACAATGCTGAAAGACAGCTTATACTAATCGTAGTTATAGTGTATCATATTTTGAAACTGGGGTGGCTGAAAATGTCCATACATGGCTGTGGTGGCCCTAACACTTGCTTCATGGGCAGTGAACAGCAACCCTGAATCGCTGCTCTCAGGAAAGCATGTGAACCTTATAATGGTAGGGTTATACTACACAACACACACAGACGTGCTATGAACATACAGAGACCGTCATGCTTTGACAGGTTAGAATGACCTTTTTCACCACATTGTATCCTGCGGTTTACATCAACATTGTTTACAAAGCTGGAAGCGACGCAGATGCATACCTATTAATGGTGCAGAAGGTGCAGTGGCACAGGGGCGCACTTATGGGTGAGGCCTATTGCATCAGAATTATTCCTGTGTTTTCTAAAACCATACCAGGAGAGGGACAATAATTTTTTAATGGAGTGTGTTTTTCACTACTGACGTTCCAACTAAATAAAAGTTAAAATAGAGTTGCACTGTGAGAAGTACATCCATGTTTCAGTATGCGGATATAAATGTCTGCCGCAAATCAGCAGGGGGGTCTTTATGAGAGCTCTGCAGATGTCTCAGGCCGGATTCACCTGCGCATGATAAAAGTAAAGGTGGAGGCACATCACAGGAACATTATATGTGTCATTGCGCCGTGATTCAAGAGTGCACTTCAGGGTCCGTATTACGCAAACAGCACTTTTTCATTGTCCTGAGAGCTTTTTTGCCTCAGCCCGCATCTGTAATATGGCGCGGGCGCAGAGGCAAAGGGATTCACTCATTTACATGGGGCCACGCCCCCATGCAAATGAGGGGACGCCCTCTGAAGATAGTGCTGGCACTTTATGTGCACCAGCACTATCGGTATTACAGAAGGGGATGCACAAGCGTCTGCGGCCCCCTTCTCTAATACCAAAGTGCCCCGGGGGCACCCAAAGCATGCGCAAACGCCCGTTGCGCCCCTGGGACACTTCTATAATATGGCCCCAGGTGAGGGTAGAATTGCCCTTTGAGAAGTCTTTGAACCTAGGAACAATGCTCTGTGTGTGCCCTGATATAGGTACTGTGAATGAAGTGGTTGCATAGCTCAATATTTGGAGACCAGTACCTAATGACAAGTGGGATGTTGCATGTAGGAGCTGTATAGATTTCTAATTCTGGGATACTAATACATGAATCATGTCAGGAATAACGGCGTTGTGTGAACTCTCTGGATATCCCGCTTGTTGGTTAGCTGCACTCACTGCAGGCCACAATAAATAATACAGCCTTATAGGCTGCCACAGTGGGCTATACCAGCCATTAAAGGCCCGCTCCAGGGTTAAAGGTGAGGGCCTTTAACAAGGGAGCGGGATTTTAATGCCGGTATAGCCCAGCTACAGTGGGCTATAAGGCTATTAGAACATTTTGCCCCTAGAGGGCAGAATGTTCTAACAAATAAAACAAAGGCCTCACGGAGCCCGAGGGGATTGAAATCCACTCGGGCTCTGTGAGGCCTTTGGTCACAGCAACACGTGTGAATGGAAAACATTGGAATGTTGGAGCTCCGAGCTTCTAACAGCCATTAGAAGCTCAGAACACGGCATTGTTTTCAATGGAGCTCCCAACATTCCAATGTTCTATTTATTGTTAGAGTTCTGTGAATGTGTCGGTACTGAGATATCAGTGCATGGAGGGAGCCAAGTGAGAGGTGGAAGTGTGCTTAGGTTATGTAGCCCTGCTGGCCAGATGACAAAGGATGAGAGGAGACATGGCCTGGGCCCGAGCTACCGACTTTGGAACTGACAAACCAGGTTCGAGTCACATGTCTACTCAACATCCTGTGATCCTGGGCAAATCGCTTAATCTCCCCATGCCTAAAAAATAAATGTAACCTTGTGTAATGTAATCTAGTGCTCATGTAAAGTTCTCCAATGCCCTTGAGCTGAGTTCACGGCATATAAACTGCAAAACAAAACATTAAATTACACAAAAGTTTCACTCAGATAATGGTTGAGACCGTGAGTGTGAGCAATGCTCTGGTGAATTACAGGGTGAATGAGAATGGCAATTGTCATGTTATAGTGTGGCACTTAGTGGAATACAGCAAACACAAGGAGATGATGGACGGAGCGCTGAAACTTTTCGGACACTCACCCCCAGTCACAGATCTGGGTTGAATCCATCATCGTTCTTTAGCTCACTTCGCCACCCCAGTTCAGACACAGCTATATGCAAATCAGTCTTGACCCTGTGCCTCATGGGAACAGTCCAGCCCGAACTGCCAAGCCATGTCTTCCCTGGACCGGAAACAAGCATCCTGGGACCGGTTTCGGGCTAACAGCCCTCATCAGCCAGGCTAGCTTGAATCCAGTGGCAAAGTGAGCAAGGGACCCACGTCTGGGCATACCCTGCCAACTTAGGGCGAACAAAGCAAACACAAGGAGATGATGGACGGAGCACTGAAACTTTTCAGACACTCACCCCCAGTCACAGATCAGGGTTGAATCCATCATCGTTCTTTAGCTCACTTCACCACCCCAGTTCAGACACAGCTATATGCAAATCAGTCTTGACCCTGTGCCTCATGGGAACAGTCCAGCCCGAACTGCCAAGCCATGTCTTCCCTGGACCGGAAACAAGCATCCTGGGACCGGTTTCGGGCTAGCAGCCCTCATCAGCCAGGCTAGCTTGAATGCAGTGGCAAAGTGAGCAAGGAACCCACGTCTGGGCATACCCTGCCAACTTAGGGCGAACAAAGCAAACACAAGGAGATGATGGACGGAGTGCTGAAACTTTTCAGACACTCACCCCCAGTCACAGATCTGGGTTGAATCCATCATCTTTCTTTAGCTCACTTCGACACCCCAGTTCAGACACAGCTATATGCAAATCAGTCTTGACCCTGTGCCTCATGAGAACAGTCTAGCCCGAACTGCCTTAGTGGAATACTGCGTCAAATGCTTTTACAGGGATGTGGCATTAAAATGTGCCTGTTGTCGGATATTTTAATAGGCTCCTAGCCCCACAGAGATGCTGGCAACCTCTTCCATGGCAGAGCAGGATGAAGAACACAATACCCCATGTCTAACGAACCAGTGCTGGTGACTATGCTCAGGGTCACTGGAATTATGTGATGTTGCAGCACAACATTTAATGCATAGTTATGGATTTGCTGCATTTGCCACATAACCCACCATCTGCTGCATAACATGCAGATTTTAACAAACTAAGAGGCATATGTACAAGCCCCTATCGCCACCACAATGTCACTTTTAACGACGTTGTGGTGGCGATAGGGACTTATCCTTATTTACAGGGCAGCGTTAAGCCACTTAATGTGGCTTAACGCTGCCTTGTAAATAAGACCCCCTTTCACTCTATGCTTAGCGTGAAAGGGCAGTGGGTGTTGTGGTGGGCGTTCCACCGCAACACCCATTGATTTTGATGCTGCCTTCTATGTACAAGGGCAGCGTACATAGGAGGCAGCGCCAAAATTAAGACCAGGGAAAACCTGGTCTTAAGTTTGCGAAACGAGGAGAAATGCATTATTTCTCCTCGTTTTTGCTTTTCCCATGGGTGCTGCCTTGTGCAGCACACATGGAAGAAGCAAAATGCCATGGATTGTTTATGTAAAGGAAGGTCCCCCTTCTTGTGCATAAACAATTTTTTATAAAATGCCATTTTGTGACTTTCATGTGTGCTGCATTAAGCAGCACACATAAAAGTGACAAAATGGCATTTTAAGATTGTTTATGTGCAGGAATGGACACCTTCCTACACATAAACAATCCTTCCCCTGCACGCAGACACCCTGGTGCCACACTGCTAAGTGTAGCGCCATCGCAGGGGAAACGCATGGCTGCACCATATCGTTGTAAATATGGTGCAGCCTTGCGTTTCTGAAGTGGCGGAGTGAGGCGTTAAGCCATGATGGATAACGCCTCACTCCGCCACTTCATTGTACATATCCCCCTAAATGTTTCTAGCTCAAACGGAACATAAGTTAGTAGAATGCAGGGACACGTGTTTTGCGTCAAGTGAAAAGTCCTTCACAAAGTTTGACTGGTCACCATTCTGCTTCTTATTGCTCTGTGTGGTGTGAAGCTGGAACGAATGAGGTTAAACCTTTGCCCAGATAGTGTTAACATGTATAAAAATGACAAAATAATGTAGTCATTCTATCACAAAATGTGTTGCATTACTTTGCATAATTCTCCTTTTATTGATGCATAATTTAGTCAACCCTTCCACATAATCTGGTCCTCCTCTGCTGTATAATTCCAGTGGCCCAGCACATACTATCTCGAATGTGGGCTTACTCTACCGGGTTGGACTGAGCAGCTGCGTGAGAAGTGTTGTCTGGGAGAGGAAGCCACCTGGGCTGTCCCAGCATTGCAATAGCCATATGCTGCAGGTCATTATTCCTGACCACAATTGTTCTCCAAACAGGCTGAGCGTTCACCCTGTGTGAACACCACAGAGTGCCACCTTGTGTGTGTGAGCCACAGCATTACATCAAGGTTTGCCCACCGCCAAACTACTGCTCATCTTCCAGTACCTGTTGTGCATGGAAGGGGAACGTTCTCTCCTACGGTACAGGCTGTACCTGTTCTGTGTGACGTGATCTAGCACAGCTGCTGCCTGCGATTCATCTGGAGGATGGTAGGGAATGTGTGTATATGTGTGTGTGTGTGTGTGTGTGCGCGCTGCTGTCCACCCTGTGATTCTTCTGCATACATGCATATGTGAATAGTGCTCTCACTGGTGCAATGTCTCTATTACCTTAAACACAGAACCCCAGAGAAATGAGTCATCCACCTCGATTGGAATAGAACTTGGCTAAATTTACTTCAGGAGAACATATTGCAGAACAGACTAACACAATAGCATATCACTTTAATTTATGCACATCCTAAGATGGATATCAGCCTTGAAAGTTTAATGTACATATATTTTATATTTACATCCCCCTTTGGGCAGGCAGGGCACAAGGGCCCAGCCAACATAGGTTACTTGAAACAAAGAGAAAAGTTAATAACTATCACCTCAATGCTCACCGGAATAACACATTCAGTCTTTATTAGGCAAACAGTAGAGAGCCGCTTATCACATTGTCCCTGCCGGGACACCCCGTGAAATTGTGGCCACGCCTCAAGAAACAATATGGGCACCAGAGGTAGGGCTAGAAGGCCAGGACCACCGGCAGGTCAGCCCCCGCCCTACCAGCCCCATACCAAAGTAACCTCCCTGGCAGAGGGTTTTGATAATAAACTCAAGGGCACCTTTCTTAGGTATTTTTCGGCCACAGGGTGAGATGGTCAGCTGCGTCTCCGCCCTCCTTGCTCAGCAGTTGTCCTCAGCAGCAGCACTACGCCTCCTCATTTGCTCAACAAACCAAGCTCACATCCGAATGAACCAGATCCAGTCATGGATCCTATAATGTTCCAGTGGTAGCACCTAGCTCAGTTCTTCTGTGCTCCATAGTTTCACTGAAGCATCAGGTGCAGCTCAGAGCCACAGCATCTTGTTTGCTGTGTGCCCCTCACTAACTCTGCACCAGTCACAAAGATCAGACACTAGAATAGACACAATCCTCGCCCCTGCCCAAAACTATCTAGGACACTTCAGCTTTGCTACCCTTTAACATCCTAGCATAGAGCAGGACACCAAGTTGACAATTTTTTGATAGCAGAATTACCAATATATTCCCAAGATGCCAAAAATGGGTGCTTAAAGCTATACCCCTGCACAGGTTTTTCCACAGGGTATATATTCTCTGGTTGACCACACCAGTGCCCTTTATCATGGACCATAACACAACCTTAGAGTGCAGGAGCAGACAACCCCAGGTGTCATGTATCAATTCAATCTGGCAATGTAGCTATCCCACCAAGACTCTGTTTCCCTCCAACTAGAATGCCACCGGGCCCTTGCTTATCTGTCTTCAGCAACTGTGGATGGATGTTCCCTCCTGTCCTCCTGTGGTATCATTATAGCTTATATAGGACCTGTCAGTACTAGACCACTCTACACTCTTGAACCAGGAATAAACTTTGACTGATGGTACCAATGGCTGTGCCCATAATTAGTTTCAAAATAGTCTCTGAATTGAGGGACTCAGTCTTATTACTGAATGATACAGCAACTTGTGGGATGAACCAGTTGGCCTTACTGACCAAGGAACGATCTCAGCCGGCACAATTTTGTCACTCTCTAGATTGGCTTTCACACTTCTGAAATGGTGTCTATGAGTAAATTCCTACCTGATCCGTAAGAAGATGGCCATAAAAAAAATTGAGCCTCGTCTGATCAGGTCCCCAGCTACTACACCCAGTCCTCCCATTACTACATCACAAACTGAGAATTCATTGTTGGGCATTCTTCAACCTTCACAAATGAGGATCCCTACAGATTCCCCAACTGGGGAACCCTTAAACCTGCTTGCTGGCCAAGCCGCTGGTCATATAATCTCAATATCATTTAATGGACCATTGCCCCCCTAACAAAAGCAACTGATCATCCAGACGAATATCAGTTCTACCTATTATCCCAGACAAGCTCTGTTCGGTACAGCCTGACTTCAAGTTATTGTTCCATACTCAACATTCTCTTCTTCTTAGCTGAGTCCACTTTCCAGTAGCGACCAATTGTGGACTAGTATGTTCGAGGGACAGTGAAACCTCTGTCTCCTGCATCTAAGCCAATCTAGATCTGGTGTAACATTACACCCACACATTGTTTGTCAGAGTTAATTCACAAGACCATGGTAAGCCCCATTACAATGTAAGAAACAATGCCTTCTGTTATAATTTGCTTATTGGTATATTCCCTAACCCCCACCCACCTACCCCTTGGAATGTTCCACTGAGTATTGTCATCTAAAGGTTCTACAGCTGACCCCAGCTGACTGGAACCTGTGGTGGTGTTGAGACATGAATAAAGAATATTCAACGTCTATACAGTGTCTTCTTTTGTAACACTGGCGACGATCTGCTGTGTGGGGACAGCTACACTGCCACCACCAACTGTACTTCAAGATGATCAGTACAGCCGTTATCCAGTGGCAGCATTACCATATAATGCAACATTCACGGTGAGCGCATCTCTTTTTCTACTACGAGAGATTGGAAACCATACTTTATCAATGTTTCCATCTCCAGTGCTCATGCGGAAGTTCTTCACCTAAATTGCCAATATTTATTGTGCAGCAGCTTTCTTAGAGATGTACGCAGCGCACCCCATACTATAACTTCAATAACTTATTTTGCTGATGTCCCGGTGGTCAGCGGGAACAGTATCTATCCAAGCATTGTCTCGCTATGCTAAGATCCTGCGCAATCATTGTGTGTAGGGCACCAGGTCTCAGGGGTTACTGTGCTGCTGGCGTTTTCGTATAACCTCTGTGTGGTGTCCGTGTTCCAAGTCTCTTGCAGTGGACACAATATTCCTGCCAGCAAGGGCGGGTACATCGGGCGTCTCTACAAGATTTCCTGTCAGCAGGGGCGGGCACGTTGGCCGTCACCTCTGATTCAGCTGTCCTGCTTCCTTCGTCTTCTGTGGGTGGATATTGGAGGGTGTACACCTCAGCGGTTACTACCTTTTCCGTTGCGCTGACAGGTACAGCTGTCCTGTCAAGTTCCCAGGAGGGCATTCCTTATCGACTCCCGATTTTCATTCGAGCCTTGCAGCGTGAGGTGGTTTTTCCTTATTGTACTGACAGGCACAGCCGGCCTGTCAGGATTTCTCTAGAGCACATTAGGGCGGTCTCAGCAATTTTTTTTTTTGGGTTGTGCATAGAGTTACGGAAGGACTCCTGAGGAGATTCACCTCAACTGCGCTGACAGGCACAGCTGTTCCTGTCATTCCGTTACAGTTGGGAAAGTGTTCCTTTATACGTATTGCGGAATTTATCTGCTGCATGTTTTCCAGATGAAGGTTCTTCGCTGACAGGCACAGCTTCTTTTTTGCCTGCCAAAGTATATCTTGCAGCTTCATAGAAATAGCTGAGTGACTACTGTACTTAACATTTTCAAAGTAATTGCTGGAATTCATCTATAAATGTTTTTCCTTGGTGAATGCTTTCGTTGTCAGGCACAGCTTCCTTAATTGCCTGCCAACATATATCTTGTACATTCATAGCAATGGCTAAGTAACTACTGTTGCATGACTTTTTCACATTATTTTGCATATTCTTTATACAGAATTTGTGTTGTAAAACAATCTCTTGTAATTGATCTATCAAGGGTGTTCCTCCTTCTTTTTCTTTTTTTCCATTTTGGAATTTCCTCTACACTTGGCTGTGGTTGCTTTCAGATTCTGTATACATAAGTTTAAGGAGTACCTAAAATGGCTTTTACCATGGCTGCAACAAATATGTCACAACCACCTCCATTTTTAAATGATGTGGGGGAGTCTAACATCCCTAGGAAACAGTGGAAGGGTTTATTCAAATCATACCTCATAGTCATTGGTGGAGAAAAATTCACCGCTCTTCGTAAACAGCACATTTTACTTCACAATCTTGAGGTAGAAGGGCGCAAAACGCATGACAACATTACTGAGTCGTCCCAGGATGGTGAAGATAGTGATGTAGAGGAAAATGTGTATCAGGTTACCATAAACAAACTAGAGAAGCATTATGGACAAATGATAAATGTGGTGTTAGAGAGACATAAGCTTTTCACAAGAGTTCAAGGTAAAAGTGAAAAAATTAAAAACATATATTGCTATTTTGAAGGGTTTATCCAGCACGTGTGAATTTGAGCAATTAACTGATTCCTAATTTGGGATCAATTAGTAAGATGTACCAATAATTCTAAAATCCAAGAAAAGTTATTGGCTGTAAATCTGGATCTGGAGCAGGCTTAGAGATTGCAGTAAGTGTGGAACACAAAGCAGATTGTATAAAAGAGTTTAAGTCAATTACTGAATCTACACCAGAAGTAAATTTTTATCAATAAACACAATTCTACTATAGAAACTAACAGATAGGATAAAGAAGGAAAACTCAATTACCAGATGTCCAGCGGTGGTAAGCTCAAGTGTTATAGATGTGGCAATCCTGCACATCTTGCAAAATGTCCTTCTTATCAAGCCAGAACAATAGTATGCCACAAGTGTGGGAAGAAAGGACATTTGGCTAGAATGTGCATAGATATGTGTGCCAAACCGATGTTAGTTGCTGAACCCATCAATCCACTGGAAACTAAAATGGTGTTTCAATTAAAAAGTGACAGTGACGTAGTGAGTTTTCCCTCATGCAGAATAACTCTTGAAAACAAACCTGTAGTGGTATTTGCAGATTCTTATTCACCTTAAACATTGCTTGACAAAATATTTAAAGAATTGTTTCCTGACAAAATGAGCAAACTGGAAGTACCGGATAGCAAGCCGGGGGGATACAACGGAGATCCCATACCATTAGTAGGTATGACCACGATGCAGATTGGTTTCAAAGGAAGGAACACAGTGGGAAAATTTACATCACTGAAAAAGGGTCTAGTCTTTTGGGTTGGAGGCACCAAAAAGAGTTAGGCATCAAATTAGATCCAAACAGTCCGGATCAAGTACTATTAGTGGACTCTTCAGTTTGTGGCTATGACATTTGCGGTGAATTTCCTGATATATTTACTGATAAGTTAGGCTTATTGAAGAATTATCAACATAGCATAAGGTTAAAGTCAAAGGGCAAACCAGTAGCACATACATTTAGACCTATTCCCACCTTATGCATGCCCCCTTGAGCAAAGAATTGGAAAGACTTTTAGAACGTGGAGGTATCAAACCTATAGAGAGTTCTCAATTGTTAGCTCTGGTAGTTATTGTGACTAAATCTTCCAGCAAAGATGTAAGGCTTTGCAAAGATGTCAGGGACTTAAACTTGAATATATGGGTGGATAGACACCCACTTCCCAGGATTCATGAAATTCTAACATTGATCAAAGACGCTAGTTGTTTCAGCATTCTTGATTTATTCTTTGCTTATCACCAAATGAAGCTTCACTCGGAATCATGCCACCTCACCTCTTTCGTAACCCCTTTGGGTGCTTTCCAATATTTACGAATGCCATTTGGACTTGCATCTGCTGCGGCCGCTTTTCCAAGGATCATCCAGCATGTCTTAAAGGATGTCCCTGGTACCCTATGTTTCCAAGATGACATCCTCATCCATGGTAATGACATAAAAGAGCACAATGAAATGCTTAAAGAAGTGCTAATCAGATTACGTAATGCAGTGCTTACCTTAAAAAAAGAAAAATGTCAGATTGGTGTTGGGTCTGTTGTATACTTGGGGCACACCATTTCCCATGGAGACATTAAACCCAAACTTAACCTTGTTGAAGCCATCCTTCATACTGCTGCGCCCACCAATGTTGAAGAACTTAAATCCTTTTTAGGACTCTCAGAATACTACTCAAAATTCATACAGAATTACGCCAGCATAGTAGAACCTTTGCACAATTTACTTAGGATAAAAGTTCCTTTCATATGGAGTAAAGACTGCCAAACGGCATTTACCTCATTGAAAACTTGCATAACAGAAGCCCCCTCATTGGGCAGATTTGACCCTACCAAACCTACTATTTTGTCAACAGATGCTAGTAATAAAGGTTTAGGAGCTAGCCTCACTCAATGGGTTGATGGCAAAGAGCAAGTAGTTTCTTTTGCTTCAAGAGCATTGAAAGGAGAGGAGAATATCAATATTCTGTTGTGGAGAAAGAAGCCCTTGCCTGTTTCTGGGCAATCAGACATTTACATTTTTTTATGGGGCATACCTTTTATAGTTAAAACTGACTACAAGCCTTTGATGTATGCATTTACTACTAAAGGTTCTGCCAGAAATATGCCCAGGATTTCCAGATGGATTTTAGGATTAGAAGGCTATAATTTCAAAGTACAGTATGTCCCAGGTACTCAAAATGTAATTGTGGATTTTCTCTCTTGTGCACCTACAGAGGAAGAGAGAGACAACAACAGAGAAGAGGACATGGAAATAGTACTAAAAGTAACTAATATGAACAAGGAAGAATGGGATGAATGCATGTTGTTGGATAAGGATATGATTTCATAAAAAAAAACACATACGGGGAGGATGGCCCAATAATAAACACGAAGTACCGACCAGATTATTCAAATATTGAGAGGTAAAATTTGAATCAAGTACACAAGGTGAGACAGCCTACAGGGGCGAAAAGATAGCACCCTCAGAGGAAATGAGAGATAAGATAATAGACCTTGCACATGCATGACATTTAGGTCGTAGCCTCACTAAAAACAAGGTACGACTGGAATATTGGTGGCCTAGCATGGATACTATGGTGGAGGTGAAAGTCAAAGATTGCATGGAATGCATGAGGAGTGATAAGACGCACCAGTCCAGAAACCACCCCTTTCTCCAGTTCAAGTTCCTGACACTCCATGGTCTAAACCAGCTCTTGAGATATTAGGCACACTGAACCTTAAGAGGGTGAATGAACATTTTGTAATAGTACTTATTGACTATCACATGCAGCGGGTGGTCACTAAGTGTGTACCTCAAATAAACACTAATTCCTTAATACAATTTCTGAAAGAGGGTTTCTATGAGGAAGGTATACCTGATATTCTAGTTACAGATAATGGAGTATAGTTTACATCTGACCTAATGAAGGAATTCCTTTCTGACCTTCAAATACAACATCACAAAACTGCTCTATATTGCCCACGTGCAAATTGGCTTGTTGAAAGGATGAATCAAGTGATAAAGGAGTGTTTGCAAAGAGCGGAAATGATGGGTATACTGGCTAAAGCTGCCCTCCAAAACACAGTATGGGCTTATTGTACTTACCAAATTGTGTCAGAGGAGTTTCTCCTTTTGGTTCCCTGAAGGGAAGAAACCCCAACACCAATTTGACCGCTCCATGGTTGAGGAGGAAAAGTGCGTGTATGGTGGACAGGAATGAAATATCAAGAAGAGTAACTCAGCACCAAGACAAGTACAAACACAGATATGACGTCACCAAATGTGTTAAAACACCTTTATTTGGACAAGGAGAATGGGTCTGTGTAGATCTTCCCAAACCACAAAGAAAAGATGATTCCAGGTTCTCTAAGCCCCTTAAGATAACAAGTGTGGGGAAGAATGTTGTACATCTTGAAGGATGGTCAAACTTGGGGTATGGACAAAATTGTTTCCTTGCTGGCATTGTACAATCTGAGAATAAAAATAACCCTCCCAGGAGATCTAAAAGGATTAATGTCTTTCCAGCATGGCATAAAGATTACAGCTTTGGGTAATGTTTTCCATGTTTGCTTGCCCTCACTATTTTGATATGTATATCTTTGTTCTGGTAGTCTACCTATGTTATCTACTTAACCTTACACAAGGGTATACTACAGTTATGTAAATTGTGTTTCTATCTCCCTTTAGATACAGTGCCATTTCCTGTTATGGATTACTTCCTTTTTTGCTTTTCCTTAATTGTTGCTAGTATATCTTATTCTCCCTACCAAGGGAGGTTTGTTATAATTTACTTATTGGAATATTCCCTTCCACCCCTTGCCTACCCCTTGGAATGTTCCACTGAGGATTGTCATCTGAAGGTTCTACAGCTGACTGCAGCTGACTGGAACCTGTGTTGGTGTTGAGATGTGAATAAAGAATCTCTATACAGTGTCTTCTTCTGTAACACCTTCCTACAACAGAGCTTTGTAATTGCCCAATGGGAATAATTTTACCCTTGTGCACAGCGAGTTATCCTGAGCCCAGATATCTAATGCTGCTGTCTGCAGTTGCTAGGCAGCACCTCCTCCAACCTTTCTGTACTTTCAGCCTGACTGGAAAGTTATTTCTGTTATCCAGGAGGCACTTAACTTTAACTGGGATGAGATGGTGATAAAGTGACCAAACCATTCACCAGATTGTTTCTCCTAATTTAACAGGTTATCTGTACTACGTGACATGCTTGGAGTTGCAGGCTACGCCTCATGAAGCGGCCTTACAGAAAATATTAATCACGATTGGGACTGTTAAACTATATGCTCTTACTGCGTAGAGTCCCATACTTGCTGTATTTACGTTCCAGACAGGCGTTTTAGACAACTCCTTAACGCCTCATCCATGTGTACTTGAGCGTTCCAGCTCGTGACTGGTATATGGTGAAAGGAAGCTCACTAAGCAGCAATTTAAGCTTACCCTGTGCATCGCTTAGGGAGCAGACCCCACCCCGCTTCAGTTAGCTAATTTGATAAACAATTCAATGGCATGAATTGTGTGCCAAGGTGGGGTCTGATATTCTTCACACCCATTCCGCTTAAATCGTGAAGAATGGTGCCTGCTGGGCAGTCTGCAGATTCCCACCCAGAGCATACGTCCCCCAGAACAGAGTAGGTGGGCTGATTATCTATGAATTTCACAATGTCATTCCAGGCAGTGACATTAGAACAAGTAAAGTTGTGCCCCTATAATATCCCCCAAACATTTAATTACCTTCCCTAATTTAATAACACCAGTCAACATAACCCTGCAGAAAAGTGGGGGCTTTTTTTGTTCACTTTTCTTTCTTATAGGACACCTTTAAGTTTTCCCCATCTCAATCTGTAATAAGGCCATCAGTAGCTGAATAGACCTGTTTTAACAATGGAAGAGTGGAACTTGACATTGCAATCTTAAACTGTACGTTGTAAATAAACAAAATACAATGGTTAAAAATGTAATTATGCAACCTGCTGCAAGTTGCATAATTAAATTGCATGCTTGCTTTCCTCTGGAGAACTTTATCCCGTTTCGGCGCAGAAAATCACTGCAGCCCTGTAGATGAAATTGTGAGATTCAGCTACTTCTCAGATCAACGCAAAGATTACTCCCATCAGAAGCTGCCAGTGTGATGGCTTAAGATGGCTTACATGCCATGGGGGCCAAGGTTGCCCCTCTGGGTCTCAGGTTTGGGGAATGTAGACCACTCTCTTAAATTAGTAGGGTTCTCCGACGCCTTCATCTATCCCTGCCTCATGCCCTATCTACAATGGTTTGTGGGGTGAAATACTGTCTTTGTATTTGTTCACATTATCGCCCTCTTCCTGATAGGAACTGATATTGCATTTACCTGACCTAGCAAGAGGTATATTCTTCCATAATTTGAGAGAGGTGAGCGGCCTTAGAAATCAGGACACATGGTAATCTAATTGAACAGCTCTCATCCTAGTTTTCTGTGTATACTCCTATAATTTGGGCCTGTTTGCGCCCAAAGAAGGAACATTAACAACGCTCTACGTGCTCTCGCCTTTCTCTCTTTTCAGAAAAAGTTAAACGGGCTGGTTACCAGTGGGAAATAGCCAACACAACGCGGTCATAATCACGCGTGACCGTTACCACGAAGCCAATACTGAGCATATGCCTTTGGGTGGCAAGGAACAGACGGACACCATGAGGCAGGAGAAAGTGTGAAAAAGGCTGCTTTATTGAAGACAGGTGCACCTACCATAAACATAACCATGGCCTTGCCGTACAAAACTAAACCTAACTATACATTGCTTCATCTACTTACCCCCTCCCCCACCCCTAATGTTTCCCCAGCATTCACCTTTAATTGCAACTATTTAACAACCCCAACTCATTCCTTAACTGTTGAACCTTTAAACCCTGTAACCTCTTCGCTACTTGTCTAACGATCTAATTAACTAAGTATCTCCTATCTTAACCTTATTACCTGCTCCCGTATTAACTTGTTCCCAAACCTAAAGTAAACTGTAAACCTGTACATAACTAGCTCCCAGACGCCTAGCACTTGCCTCCAGCGACAGCCACACCATCCTAGAAGACGCTCCCTATCCAGATGCACCTGTCCTCCACAAAGAGGACAAAACCCCCTACTTAAACCCCCCCAATTTAAGGGAGGGTGGGAGGGAAAAGACCGCACCTTATCCCTACACTGTACCGGCTGCTCTGTCACCTTTCCCAAAATAGTGACACGGCGCCGAAAATGGCCGGCTATAAAGGAAGCCCTCCCGCCAGCCCAAAGGTAGCCCAACCCCAGCCCAATCGCGCCTGACCGCACCATCGCCCCAAAAGCCCCGAGGGTGCGAGCCTCACTTGCGTTCGGCCGCCCCCCCAAAGCCCCATTGGGTCGCAAGGAACAGACGGACACCATGAGGCAGGAGAAAGTGTGAAAAAGGCTGCTTTATTGCAGACTGGTGCACCTACCATAAACATAACCTTGGCCTTGCCGTACAAAACTGAACCTAACTATACATTGCTTCATCTACTTACCCCCTCCCCCACCCCTAATGTTTCCCCAGCATTCACCTTTAATTGCAACTATTTAACAACCCCAACTCATTCCTTAAATGATGAACCTTTAAACCCTGTAACCTCTTCGCTACTTGTCTAACGATCTAATTAACTAAGTATCTCCTAACATAACCTTATTACCTGCTCCCGTATTAACTTGTTCCCAAACCTAAAGTAAACTGTAAACCTGTACATAACTAGCTCCCAGATGCCATTCAGAACAGTCTTCAGACTTTCTGACCCCCCCCTTTAGGACCTCCTAGGGTACCTTCTAATATCTAGTAACCTATTTAAAACCTCCTTAATCTGAATGAGGTACAACTCCATACCGTAGCGTGACAGATGAACACCGTCCCCCCTGAAAAAATATATCGCCATAAACTTCAATTCCGGGTGCTCCACCCTCCCAAAACCCGCTTCTTTACAAAAGGCTCTCATGTCCCTATTTATCCTTCTCCTAGCTTTGTCAATGGCGGCGGGTCTTTCGGCCCCCCTCCACTGCCTTCTAGGTATGAACTCCGTCCAAATTACATGGCAACCGGACCACCTCTGTTTGATCTCTAGCAAATCCCTTTTCATTTGCTTAATTAACCCCAAACCTTTACAAACAACCAGGTCATTTTCACCTAACAGTATAACTAAAACATCAGGACAAACCTGGCGACGCAACAACAAATTTAAACTTGGAATAAGCTTGTGCCAACGCATGCCACCTTTCCCATGCCAACAGATGTTAAATAACGCTGGGTCCAATCCAAGGTTTACACCTTTTCCTTTCTGAATCTCATGCCTCTCCGACCACTTCACGAAAGAGTGACCAACTATCCAAATAGATAGTGACTCCGACTCCGGCCCCGCCACTGCACCTGAAAAGACACATGCGTAAGAAAAACAAACTACATGGCAGCATAATACCCGCCCCCCCTTCTTGATGTACCACTTATAGCAATCCGAGGACCAGCGCCCCAACTTTCTTAATTTCTGCGGCCCCCACCGCGCCGCATCTGAAGTCACCCCAATTCTAAAAGAATGCGTGCCAAAATCCCCAGGAACCTCCCCCAACTGTTGCAGAGCCCTTCTCATGACCCCCAGAAGTTGAGCCGCTGTCACCCTTCGTCCTGATCTTCTGTGGAAGACTTTGCCTGCCTCCCCCCTCTCCTCCCCTCAAAATGTTCCCCCACTGCACCGGGCATATCCTCAGGTCCCTGCTGCACCTCAATACTACCCATTTTCCCAATCCTCTCTGGTCAGTCTTCGAACGCTTGAGAAGGATATGTACTGCCTTATGTCCCATGTTCTGCACCTCTACCTCCTCCCAAAGGAGCCCCGGGGACCCTCTCTTCCCCAACAGTTCTGATACTCTGAAAGCCCCAAAGTACAACCACGACATTAAGGCTGAAAATAACACTACTTCCTCCTGGCAGTAGCATATACCCGGAAGTACAGCCAATATCCTGGCTAACAGCCTGATAGATAGCGGCCTCCTGACTCTCTGACCCTTACCCGACTGCCTGGCCCAGCATTCGAGCATGCGCTTTCCCAAGTCCCCTGCCGATGGCGCATAGCCCCACCAAAGCTTGCCCATGAATGCAATCCCTGCCAACTTCGCTGCAATGGTCACCCTCGAAAGGCCTTCTTCTATCATGACCAGTATGAACTGAATAACGTCTTCTTCCCTTGCCCAGTCTCCTATCCTCTTCTGCGCCCCTCCCTGCAGGAACTCCAGCCAAGCTTGGCCATATGCCTTTCTCGTGGACACTGCCAACAATCCTACCACCAATTGTAGCATCCTTTGTTTCCTACAGCCCACAGTCCAGCCAGCACCGGGGTCTTGAGGGTGTCCGCCTCCGTGGCCAGCCCATGGAACCTCTCCCACTGCAAACGAGACAAAGCATCCGCGATGTCATTGTCTTCCCCAGGGACGTGTTTCGCTCTAAACTGAATGTCGTGCTGCAGACAACTCAATACGAACACTCTCAACAACTTCAAAACCTGCTCGTCCCTGGCTGACTGCCTGTTCACCACCTGCACCACCGACATGTTATCCACTCTGAAAATGACCTTATGCGCTAAGCTCCTACCCCATACTGAACGGCCACGACCAAGGGGAACATTTCCAAGAAAGCAATACTCCTCCCTCCATTCTTCCACTGGTGTGGCCACTCCTCGGCACACCACCTGCCCTGCCAGTACAGTCAGAAGCCACAGGCCCCTGCTGCGTCAGAAAATATCTGAACGTCCCAGACCCAATCCGTCGGTTCAGCCATAGGAATCCCATTGAATTCCTCCAGAAATCTACGCCACATGCCTAAATCCTCTTTCGTCCCTGCTGACAGTCTCATGTGATGATGGGGCAATGAAAGACCCGCCAATGACCTGCCCAATCTCCTACAAAAAGTCCTACCTGACCTGACCACCCTGCAGGCAAAGTTCAGATGTCGCAGCAGCACCTGTACCATCCTTACTGTCACTTTCTCCCTGGCTAACATGTCATCAATCATCAACCTCATCTGCAATTTTTTGTCAGTCGGTAGCCGCGCCTCCATGGTAACTGAATCCAATTCGATATCAAGAAATGACAACACCGTACTTGGACCTTGTGTCTTCTCCGGCGCCAAAGGCACCCCTAGTGCCCCCATGAGCTCTTCAAAACTTGCCAGCTGTTGCTGACAGTCCGCAGAACCAGGCCGACCCACTAGGAAGAAGTCATCAAGATAGAGTGTCACCGTTTCTTTTCCCGTTCTCCATGAGAACGCCTATTGCAGGAACGAACTGAACTTCTCAAATAGAGCACATGATATTGAGCATCCCATGGGCAAGGCCTTATCCACAAAGACCTTCCTGTCCAGCTGAATACCCAGCAGGTGAAAGTCCTCAGGGTGTACTGGCAGGAGCCGGAATGCACCCTTAATGTCGCACTTTGCCATCTCAGCACCTCTGCCAACCCTTACGACCAGTCCCCTGGCTACGTCCACTGACGAATAAGACACCGATGTTAGCTCCTCCGCTATGAAATCATTCACTGACCCCCCTTGTGTCCAGGACAAATGTTGAATCAAGCGGTACTGGCCGGCTCTTTTTTGGGGACCACCCCCACCGGGGAAATGATCAGATCCTTGATCGGACATTCTTCAAATGGGCACTCCATGTGCTCTTCGGCAACTTCCTTCCTCAATTTGTTCCAAACTACTGCCTTGTGTGACGCTACCGACTTCAAGTTTTCCACCCAACATGCTGACTGTGGCCCTTTATAGCCCAGCCTAAAACCTTCTCTAAACCCGTTACCCAAAATTTGTGCGTCCTGCTTTTCTGGATAATGTCTCAGCCAGGCATCCAAACACTCCATATTAATGGGTGTATGAGCCTTTCCCCATGTATCCCTGTGCTCCTCTTCCGCCTCTGCCCCCCACCCCTTGTTGGGCCTGCTGACTATTGTAACCCCCGTGCTGCTGTGTGCTCTGTCCTCCTTGTTGGCCCTGTCCTGTGTATCCTGCTCCCCAGCATTGTACCAGGGGGTGCTTTCCTGAACACTTAGAGCATTCGTGCCTAAATCTACAAAATTCCCTGGTGCAAGTCCCTTTGTTGTAGTCCCAGCATGCACCCTGCCCACTACCCGTGGATTTTGGTGTGTAACCCACCCCCCCCGGGTGGGGCGATTCTGAAAGGGCCTGTAAACTAAGGGAAGTCCGCTGGCCGTATACGTCGTCTTACCGAATTTCACTGCCCCCATGGTTTGCTGGTATAAGTCAGAGTCAATCTCCCCCCACTTTGCCTCTGGGTCCCAAGCTAGTCTGGCCCTGAATTCCTCAACGTAAGGTGACCATGCATAACCCCCGTACGTTAAGTGTGCCCTCCTGACCACGTCCATGTACTTCAACAAGGACACACTCCTGTTTGGGTACTTCTCGCAGTACACACTCGCAAATATCAAAAAGGCCGCCGTCCAGTTTTCTATTGTCATAGGTACCCTGGGACGTCTTGACAGCTCCAACTCCTCCTCTTTCGATCCCTCTTTAGACCTCAATTCCCTGTGCAGGAGCTTCAACATGTCCACATACTCTCCCTTCCATATTTTCTCCTTCGTGGCCAGCATGAGGTGTGCCCCCAATGGCTTTGTCACCCCCATGTACAGCATTCTTGGCAGCTTGACCTCGCTACTCCCTTTTCCTGCCCCGTCACTGTCATTGCCCCCTACGTCCTTCTGGTCTGCGCCTACTTTCCCTGTTACCTTACCTGACCCTTCTTTCCCCTCTACCTTCTGCCCTTCTGGCCACACCCCTGTGTCCAGCACGTATCGCCCTTTTCGCAATTTGACCTCCCCTTCAACTTCTTCCCCGCTCGCATCTGTCCCTGTGGACACTTTCCGCTTAGTCCCCCCTTGCCGAATATTCTCTCCACCTTTCTTACATGGCGTCAAGGTCGGTGTCCGCACCGGATCCAGCCACCTAACCAGTCGTGCAGTGGGTTGAGTTTCCTCAGCCTGAGCCGGGTGCACCACTCCTTTTCTTGTGCTCTGTAAAAGACTAGCCACATCGTTACTCTGCTCCCCCCCTCCACACCTGTGCCCTTTCTTCTTCTCCCTCAACTATTTCCCCCTCTTCAATAATGTCCTCATCATAGTCTAATTGTATGTCCTCCCATGTTCCCCCCCTTGCTCCTTTGACACTCCTCGGTCCATGCTCTCCCGCCTACTACGGATAAGCTCCTCGATATCTAACAGAGAATGCTGCGGAGGCTCCTTTTGCCCGTCCGCCCCCTGCGCAGGCTAATTCACCGCCGACCCAGAGGCCCCATGGACCCAACCAGGCTGTCGACCCTCTCTGGCCTTCACCGAACTCTCCTTATGCATGTTACCTCCGTCTCTCGTCGTAGTCCGGCCGGCCGCCCTAGACCCTGCCTTCACTTCTGCCCGGTAACATGGAGCCGCATGAGACTCGCCCCAGTATGGTGCCTCTTGCACCTGTTGTCCCTGCAAAGAAAAGGCAAGGTCCGGCAAACCGGGGTTAGTATCCCTATATGTCCCTGCCTGCAAAGGTGTCGGACACCACTGCCAGTACCCCCCCGCATCGGGCCCTCCTCGCAAGCTATACCCTGCCTCTACCGCTACCCAATGCTCCCCCCTATCGGTCCCAATGAAGCCTCCCCTCCCAGCTCCTGCTGTGTGCCCCCCTGTGTGCTGGGCCCCCCCGGACTCTGACCTCTTACCCGGGGCCCATGGTGCCCAAGCAACTCGACTAACCTACCTGCCTCCTCCTCCCCCTCACTCCACTCCAGCAGTGATGCCAGGTGCCTACCTGCCAGCACCTGCCCCCACCTTCCCGCCTCGGCTCCTGCCCCCCCCTCCCCGGGGGCGCCTCTCACCTCGGAGTTTTTCTTCAGCCCTTCCTTTTTCCACCCCCCTCTTCTGACCACCTGTCTCTCAAACCCCACGGAGCCCTCTCCAACCACCCCCCATCTCTAACGCTTTCTCCGCTCGCATTAAAGGCTCCTGCAACCCCCCCAGCCCCCCTCCTTATTTCCCTTCCCCTCATCCTGCGAGGCCCCCTCCCCCCACTTCCTTTCTTACCTACCACCTCCCTTGCCTCGATCTGCCCCTCCCCTCCCCCACCTGTACATGGCCCTGCTGGCACCCCCTTTGTATGTATCGTCATGCCCCCCCTCCCAACGCCTGGCTCTACCATGAGAGGTTTCCCCGCCCCCCCTCCCTATTGGTGGACATGTGCTCACTACCCTCAGTGGCACCAGCAGCTCGCCTGGCTGCTGGGCCCTCATATGACCTCCTCCCCCTCGTGGCCCCTCCCTTCCGCTGTTTAAATACCAGGGCCGGGCGCCGAGCGGGGCCCCGCCCGGACCCTTCAATGCCTTTCTTGCCAGGGGCCGCTTTGCCCCCGCGGCCCCTGCCCCTTGCACGTACCTTGACCCTGTCTGCCCTCCGCGGCGGGGAACACACCCAGACCGCCGCGGCAACACCCCCGGCCGCCCGCCGTGGCAGACGCTCCGACTCTGCGGATTTTACGAGGTCCATGCGGCCGGCTTCAGCCAGCAATCACATGGCCTCTTGCACCTTCCGATCTGCCTGCATTCTGCTCTTGCTCGAGGAAAAGACCGCAACTGACAAGGCCGCAAGAACAAAAGACCGCACCTTATCCCTACACTGTACCGGCTGCCGTGTCACCTTTCCCAAAATGGTGACACAGCGCCGAAAATGACCGGCTATAAAGGAAGCCCTCCCGCCAGCACAAAGGTAGCCCAACCCCAGCCCAATCGTGCCCGACCGCACCATCGCCCCAAAAGCCCCGGGGGTGCGAGCCTCACTTGCATTCGGCTGCCCCCCCAAAGCCCCATTAGCACGCAAGCCTTTACTACAAATATACCTTTACCTGACATGCCTTTACAACGTATTTTGTTCTAAAGGCATGAATGATAAAGGCAAATGCTCCTTTACAACGGCATATGCGAGATAAAGGTTTTGACTTACCAGAGTCTCCTGTGCTATGGCGAGCATTTTAGGATTCTGAAAGCAGGAGGAGCATGTCCACACAGGAACAAGACGTTCTTGCTGTCTTAACTACTGTCGGATTTCAATTGTAACTGCCTACTTAGGTGTCAGGGGAGCAGGCGGCACAGATCGGTTATGGTAATATAATTTTTGTTTTAGAATGTTTTTTTTACTTATTACTTGCGAGGACTTATGCACGAGGGTGCGCTCGAGATCTCTTATGAGCTCCTTCTCTCGAGACATCTCACGAGCTCCTTTACTCTCTGGGCAGCTATGTCACAGTATAGGAGTGTGTGCGTAGCCTAATCGAACGTCAGTTGGATGGTTGCAGCATTGACTAGACCGTAATCCTGCTATTGCGGTGATGTGCTCACCTTATGGCAAGCTAGAAATAGGGGGGTAGTGTTCACAGCTTTGGATACCATAGTTCACTCCTGCTGTAGCTGTGACACGCACACCTCTAGTTTAGCTGTTGATGCTCTAGTGTTCAGATTGTATGCGAAAACATTCCACAGTGCATTCCATAGCCAATTTTACAGTGATGAGCACATCTTGTCTAATTAACATTGTGTAACGTTTGTGTGCATCATACTCCTGCCTTTGTCAGGACGTGCTTTCTGCGCCATGGTGATGCACAAACATCAATCAATTTAAGTGAAATGTGTCAGTGTTGCACTGGTGAGTCAAGAAATTTGTTGTAAATTTTTGTGTTGTAGTGGTTGCATGGTGACTGTATGCATGGTAATGGAATTTACAATGTGCCCTTATGAATATGCGTTGTGATGACAAGCATTGTAATGGTGTGCATGGTAGTGGGTCATGCGTGGTATTGTCCGCCTTCTAAAGACAAGCGTGGTAAATGAATGCTTTGTTCCATCATACAACCCTTTCCAGTTTGCGATGATGCACACCCATAATGCCAACTGTTCCCCAGAGTGAAGGCATGATGCTTTTGTCAATTAATAATTGCACTGCTGCCAAAGGCACGTAAAAGGGCTTCCAGGCTATTCTCCTGGGCTGGTCAATGCAGCATTCCCCCCCATTATGTGCCATCATGCCCAGTTGTTCTGTGCCATGTTAGGTATGTTAGGCTTGGGAAACTCAATGTGTTTTGCACACTGCATGGCTTGAAAGCACCAGGAGGTATCATGCAATAGAAGCATTTCATCATCCACGGGGAAACTGCGCTTCCACTGGCTTTTTCTAACTTTATTTACATGTACCCCAACATGCTGAGCCCCAGCTGCCGTAGCTTGTAAGACTAATTCCTAAAGCAACAGGGGTCTTATCACTGGAATAACTTATTAACTTTCCACTGAGGTCAAGTTGGGTAATTCAGTGCTCGAATGGCACTATTTCCAGTGTGAAATCACTACCTAGTGCAGGCCTTTTAGGAGCTAACAAAGCATGGGACCATATGATCCTAGTGTGATTGAACAGTGATGCTACTAGTCTATATGCTTAATTATACGCATTTCCTTTCCTAGTACCAATTCTGTAAATGAGGTTCAAGGGCTCTGCAAAAGATGCCCACTAGCACATTAATAGTAATAAACCTCACGGTTGCTGAATTGCAGTCAGAGCCTCAGGTGTCCTTTTCATTGAGAAAATACAAAAAGCGCCACAAGCAGTGTAGGCCAACGTTGATCGCACCAGTGTAAGTCTAACCCAAATTGAATTTCCAGCGCTCAACCCGCTGTGAAGCCACCACTCAGGGATCACCAACTTTTAACCACAACCCCACAAAATGAAGAGAAGTGCTGAGCGTATATTTTGATTCCTCTCAGATGAGTAATGATAATTCAAAAAAGTTCATCCAATCATCAAGGGATAACTATCCAGTTCATCATGCAATCATCCTGCGAGGAGCCATGTAGTGATATCACAATCAAACTCTATTAATGTTCTTTATATTGTCATCCAGCCCAGCCAACTTGTTTTGCCCAACATCAGGGTTGAGTATGTTGATTGTAGTTAGCATAATATGTCTCTGCCTCACAAACAATAGCACTGGAGTATTGTGTTCTGCCCAAGTGGGATCTGCCTAACTGTGATCAAGGCACCAAAAACAGGAGTCACTCGTTCGATATGCCTGCGCCCCCGAGCAAGCCTTCATAACAGCTGCTCAAGAGTTTATGACTATCCACTTTCTTGCTCCTTGGTTCATGTCGTCAAAGCTGTAGGGAAGAAAGAATGCCATGGGCCTGGTAGAACGAAGGATCTCGCCTATTTGACCCCAGCTCGCCTAGTAATATACTGCAATTATGGGATTGCCATTAGGCCTAGGAGGTAAAATCCGCTCCGCTTGCGGAATTTGCGGAATTTTGGCAATTCCGCGTTCCGCGGAGAATGCGGAATTGCCGAAAATGCCACGATCCGTGGCGTAGCGGAATTTTTTCCTTGTTCGCGCTTTCAAAATGCGTGTTCACGCACGCGGTAGTGACTTACCGGGATCCCTGCGTTCGCCAACGAGTTTTCCTATTCGTTCGCGTGCGCCACGATATTTTGGTAGCCGGCCGCGCGATCCCGCGAGAGTGTGCGATCGCGAACACGTCATTTGGACGCGGCATCGGACATCCGCGTTCGCGAACAGGAAACACGCATCGCGAACGGGCGGGACAAGTGAAACAAGATGGCCGCGCCAATTGGCGACCGCATGGGCAAGTTCGCGAGATATTTCCCCCCGAGCACGCAAACAGCGTCCCCGAACAGGAAAAACGCATCGCGAACGGGCGGAACAAGCAATTCCGCGCGCTTGCGGAATTCTGCGTAGCTCGCAGAGATTCTTTACATCTTCGCGGAACTTTGCGTAACACGACTACGCAAATTCCGCCCAGGCCTAATTGCCATAGGCCCCTGTTGCACTAAGAGGGACTGCATATCCCAGCCAACATTGCCCAAAGAGGAGGGGCCTGACACCTACTGCCTCCCGCTTTCGTGCACTCGTTACAAAGTGCCTTCTGTTCACCCGCAGCACAGGACGCTGTGTGCAGTGGGACTTTGCTCCTGCACTAAGAGGGACTGCATATCCCAGCCAACATTGCCCAAGGAGGAGGGGCCTGACTACTGCCACCTTCCACTGCTGTCCTTGCGGTACAAAGCTCCTTCTGTTCATCCACGGGTGGGCCACGCCCGGGTGAAACCAGAGTCAAGGGTGGGTCTGTCCTGCACCTGTCAGCGACAGGAATAGGCAGGGCAGGGCCACCCCCCTTGGCTTTGGTTTCAGCGGCGGCCCCTCCATTAGGGTGGAGGAGCGCCGCCCCCTACTACCCAGGCTCAAACAAAACGATAATAAAATGGGGTCCAATTCACAAAGGTAAACGAAGACTAAAGTCTAACTTTGCCACTTTTGGTATTCAAAAAGAGCATTTATGAGTAGTAAAGTTATACTTTTGTCTAAGTATACCTTAAGTTTTGGTCGTTTATTTTAAAACCCTGGACCCGCCCCCAGGACTTTTACGTATCTTGGGGGTGGGTCCAGTGGATGACACTGCTGGTAGGGGAGTGGTAGTGCACTCCCTTCACTGCGCATGAGGGTGTGGCCGGCCGTCTCAGGCCAGCCAATCCCTTGGGCGCAGTGAAGCTCTCTCCAGCCCCAGCTGCATTGCTGGGGCTGGAGAGAGCAGGCACAGGCTCCCAGTCTGACTGGGGGCACAAGTTTTCAGCGCTTAGGCCAATCCTGATGTTGCTTTCATGCAGCATCAGGATTGGCCGCAGTGCAGTCTGGGAGCCTGTGCACAGAAGCAGGAAGAGCGCGATGCGGCGGGAGATGGTGGCATTGGCGGCAGCTGTGTTCGGTACGTTTTTTTAATTACATTTTTTTATCCCCTCCCTCCTCCCCACTATCCTCCCCACCTCCCTCCCTCCTCCGGCTCACCCCACCACTTTGGCAGGGGACGGGCCACTGTTTTGGTTTCTCATACTTCAAGTCATCTGGCCTGCAATCTTTGAAGGTATAGTGTTTTTTCAATATAAGTCTTCTGGCAGGAAAGCTCTGAACTGCCTGGCGGACAAATCTGCGCAACCAAAATTTCCAAAACGTTTGAAGCAGCCAAGCTCGGCTGCAGTAAATTGTGTGACTAACGAAATTGACACTCTGATAGAAGAAGTAGAGACAATCTTAGGTAACTAAAGGAACACTCGAGAGAAAACTGCTACAACTTGTAGAGGGTCGAAAGTGCCAGATTTATTTAACTGGAAGCCAGGGTCTTGGAAACCTTTCCCCACACCCCCAGTTGACGAGGCTGGCAGCTTGGGGTTAAAAGGCACAGTGACCGATGGAAAAGATAAAAAAGCTTGTACAGTTCTCTGATGAGAACTTTGGTCAGAAGGATGTTATGACTAAATGCATAAATGTGGGATGTTCAAATAGGTACGCAGTGTTACAGGAAGAAGGTGTCTTTTCCTCTTGCCTCTCTTCCCCAGCAATTGCCCCACCAATTCCAGAAAGCTTACCTGAAAAGGGGCCCTCAACGCTTAGTGAGGCTATTGGCTTAATACTAGAGCTTAGAGAAGAAGTGGTGATTTTGAAGGTTATACTATTGGATTCGGCGAAAGCCATCAAACCAGGACCACCAAATATCTCCTTGCCAAGGAAATCTGATGTTTGGGCCCCACAACTCCAGAAAATTCATCTGGTGCAGTGTGCAACCTCAAGACTAGTTGTGCCCCATACTGCTCCAGTATCTTTGTCATGCCCTACTATTCCAATACAGCGGAGTCTACATTTTGATATGATGGGTGGTGCAAGGGGTACCAGTGATGTATCGGGTCTGTGAAGTGCCCACTGGCAGCCTTTGAACCATCAGCCAATAAGAACTGGCAGAATGAACCATATCCACGGCCATGCAAGGTAGACTGCATGCCTCCTTCTGGTACACCTTTAATCGGGAGAGCATGGGGCAGTTCTAAATCTCAAGTAGGCTACTCGATATTAATGGTGAAAGCACCAAAATTGTTGTCAGGCTCTTTAGAGAGTAGCGATTCCCTGAAGGGTAAGGTTTTACATTGGATGAGGCAAATTAGGAAATGTCACTCGATCATCTACTCCGATATCATTCATACAAAGCGCCTAGTTGCACCTGCGGGAGTAAAAGTTACAATTGAATTACACTTAAACTCTCTGGAGTTGGTAAATGGTATGATTTCATTGGGTCAACAGATGCTTCCCCCTGACGGCTCAGAAGCCTGTTTTAAACTAAGTTTCCCGGTTGTGGAGAGGCTAGCTGTTATGTTGGAGGTGGATTGGGGGTGGTTTCAATGAAGGAGAAAAATAATTCTAGCCTGGAAAGCGGGACTCATTTGGGTGTGGTCCAAGAGAGTAACTTATCGCCAGTCGACTGACTACAGGTCCTTATGGTGTGCCTTTAGCTTCGAGCATCCTACGTCACGTCCCAATGGCAAGAGTTGTGTCGGCTGATTCTGTTATAGAAGATATACCTTTAAATTTGGACTCAATGGGGGGTACAAAGGTTGATCATATGACAAATAATTATTTTCAGGGAATGCCCCCTCTCTAGATGTGAAGTGTATGCATAAAAAGGAGATGCCCTAGGTACACTTAATGTCATGGATCATTGCTGAAATTCGTTCCAAATTGGTCTATTGTAAAGTGCCCTTTTTGGATGGTCATGTCCCCCCTTTTTGCTGTTAGATGCTATGGTAATTGATCTGAAAGTGTGCTGGGTCCTGCTAACCAGGCCCAGCACCAGCGCTCTTTCTCTCAAACTTTAAATGTGAAATGGTACACCCAATTGGCAAGTACTTTTACACCCCTGTAAGGCCCTAGTATATGGTACCAGTGGTACCCAGGGCGGGGGTGTACAAGGATTACACATCACTTCCGGGGGTGTACAAGGTGTACACATCACTTCCGGTGTGGAGGACGGAGCTGAACGATGCCGCCTGCTGGCGTGCGGGGGTGCTGCTCGAGAAGTTCCGGGTCCAGTCTGATGCCTGGGGAATGTTCTGGGGTGGGGTGGCTGCGGCTGGATAGTCTCTACCAGATAAGGCATTACCAAAGGAAGGTAACTTGTTTGTCAATTCTGTTTTGTAAATTGTCATTAGCCTTGGGGGAGTAGACAGTGGTCCAAAGCTCCACCCGATGTCTTTTCAAATAGAATTTTTCTTTTTCTCAAAGCAACGTCTGTCCCTTTAATGGAAATGAGCTACTTTTGAAAAATAAATGTTTTCTGTTTTAGAAAGCAAGTGTAGGGATGGATGTAAGCTGTCCTTGAAGGCCTTCCTAAGTTGGCAGCCAATCACATGGCGGTTGCAAATCACAATCTCCGTAATTAACATTCATTAGGCAGTTTTTTTTAACCCTTAGCAAATGTACAATTTTTGATGCAACTTTGTAGTACCTAGGTCGCACTGCAAATTGAATTCTCATTTGCAAATGACTCGGTGTGAAAATTACGCAGTCCTTGTTTGCAAATGGCAATGATACACCCAGCCCATTGTCCCCGTAGGGAGCCATATCCGATCCCAATACGGGCTTGTTGACCTGCTCGAGACTTTTTAAATCCCCTATAATTTCTCGGCAAGTACTCTCATATTTACTCGCTGAGCCTGACCCTAAAATGGCACCCGCAATAGTATTTTCGCAGGTAAGGGTCGATGTCCCTTCTGCCAAGAGGGTCCTGATGTTCTTCCAGGATTAATAACATTGCGAATTTAACTAACCTTAGAATCTTGTGACTACTTGATCTAGCTACTGAGTCATGGAGACTAACAGACTCGACGTGCCTGACTTTAAGATGGCTACCAAACCACATTCCTTCTCCTATACTGCCATCCTCGCCAGCTCCCACCTCCCGTCTTTGGATTCTAGACTTTTGAACACCTCCTGATCCTCACTCTATTCTGGCGGAGCCGGAAACGCATACATGGCCAATTCCCGGTGGAGCTGCTCCGACAGTTATAGGGGAGATTGGCTCTGGCACACTGCTATGACCGTCACCTACCCAGTTGGACTTCGGACATTTGTCTCGTTTTCTTCCCCGCTGCTGTCTCCTTCCTGTGGTTTACCAGCTTTCCCTGGTCTTTCTGATACTGATTTTCGTGTTCGTTAAACCACTCCTGTATTGTATATTTATTAATTCTGTAACCATTGTGAAACTTTTGCAACTTGTAACACGCTGTTCCCTTATGTAAAGCGCTCTGATACCTCCGGGTCTAGCCAGCGCTATATAAAACTCAAATAAATAAATAAATAAGATTACCAGGGCTGTAGCACTTATTGTGCCACCCTGAGTGACCCGAGTAAAATCAAAGACTGCAGGTCTGCCATGTCAGCCATGCACAAGCAGCTTACCTGCTTGAGTTTGACCCCAAACACACCATGTGTGACAGTGTCACCGCACTACAGTTAATATATGTCAGTCACCCCTAAAGTAGGCCTTTTATAGCCCAGTAGCCAGGGTGCATTATATTATCTGTGTGGAAGTATATGTGTGCAAGCACATACAGCCCTGTGTTAGCGTTCGAAATGTAATTCTACTGCACGTGACCTGCTGCCCATAAGACGCCATGGGTTGGCATTAGGACATTACCTATATGTCCAGCTCCATGATGGCCCGGCCAATTTCTTTCATGTTCGGTGTCAAACACCAAGCATTTTAACCCACGACACCCTGGTGGTGTCTAGGTTTAACCAACATGTACCCAGGTGGAACTTTAGATAGCACCCACCTAGTTTAATCAGTGTTCCCATGCCTTGGCGGGCTTTTTCAAAGCTTTGCTGCCAAGACAAAAGTCTGACCTCATGCTGGGGAGTGCGTGCCACTCCCAGAGGTCAGAGACAAAGGACCTGTGTGAGCAGGAGGTGACACTTCCACCCACATAGGAAGACTAGTGAAGTACACCGGTGTGGCAGTGAGCATTAAAGCCTTCACTGGCGCCACTGGACAAAGGAAATGTCCCCACTCGAGGAGAAAGCCTCCCCCTGCTCCAGGCACTGTTTTTCATGAGCAGGCAGGAAATTAGCAATGCAGGAAGGCTTCCACCTCCACAAGGCTGAACACACCTCTAGGAGCTGGCAGTCGAGGTGCATGACCAAGGATGGTTTTGGTCATATTGAATTTATGTTAGAAATCAGTTTCTGACTAGTTTTAGTGACATACACCCACAGGATGTTGTCACTACTGGGGCAGATTATCCGCAGGACAAGATGCCCATTGGCTACTAGTCTTCATACCCACTAACACCCCCTAAACCCAGGACACCAGAACCTTATATTCAATGTGATATCAAGAAGAGACTTGTGTCCACGACAAGGCAGGACTCCACGAAGATAGGCACTAAGCTCTGCACCTGTGACAGCCACCCTGCACCCGCTGGATTGCGACTTGACCAAGGCAAGAGATTGGTTCCACAAGGAAGGCAAACCCCTCTGCAAAGTCCAGACTTCCCCTCTAGAGGAACTAGTCCCCTGCAGTCTGCAGGCACAAACCGCAAAGTCTACAACCTTGAAGTCTTGCACCCCAAGCCACCCAGCATGCCCACTCAAAGTCCTTGTGCAGGTGGCTGCTGGGAACTGTAGTCCTGACCCTCAGTGAAGGCTCAGCTTTCTACAACGTTTCCCTGGTCCTCTGGCTAAAGATTTCCTCAAATGGAGTGCTTGCAGGTACCAAGGCTTGTTGGTGGTCAGTCCGACTAATACCTGCTTTATTTGACGCTTCAAGTGACAAGATTCATCTGCTCGAATGACCAACCACTCCTGTGGCTCCATCGTAAAGATCTTGCATTTGTTTTTGCCCTCTCTTGGTACGCCTGCCAGCTCCTCTGGCCGCAGATCCGGTTCAGCACCATGGATAGCCACGAGCAGCGCTGCACCTGAGTCCCCGAGCCAGGAAGATCGGATCTACCTGGAGACTCCTGGTCCAGGGCCAGCTCCTTATTTTACTTCCAAAGGGTTTTGCTCAACTCATCCAGCAAGTAACTTTTTGCTAAGGTAACCATTTCAACGCCATGAGTCTGATTGACAGCTCTGTTTGACAGCTGAAAGTGCACCTATGCACCCCACTCCACTGAGCCAGGTAAAATCATGCTAGCTATTGTGAACTGGTCTAAGGACTCCCAAGACCTTAATTCTAAGTGGGTTCTGTTGAACTCACCCTTTAAAGTATCAATTGTATATATGTGTTATTCCCATTGACCGCAACGTTAATGTTTTTCACATTGCAAAGTACTTATTTATTTATTGCTTGAAAATTGATAACTCTGGTTATACTGTATGTATTAATTTTGTTTTGGTGTCTAAAACTATATAAAAAACAAAGCTATTTTTATAAATTGGTCTCGGATTTCTCTTGTGTTGTGTTAATTACTTATCGTCCATGTTGGTGAAGTGAAATGCTTAACATGTTCCTCTAAGTAGCCTGTCTGCTCTTTGCCACTCTACCAGGACTGAGAGAGGGTGTACAGAAAGAGCACCTGGGTCCATCATTATGCATTGTGCTAGTATTACATGGTAAGGCACCCCTGCCATACCACATAATACCTCAACCTTGCCATGGTTGATGTACATTAGTGTTCTTTTATAGATAGATTCTATGTGTGTATTTTTTCAAGAGACCTGGGCCCTCATTGAAATTCACAGGCAGGGATTTAAAACCCACAGCATTGGGCCTGCTCTGTCGGTGGTTGGTAGACCATCAAGAGGCCTTATCATCTGGTTGAAAATATCCCTAGAATGTGCCATTAAGAGGATAAATGTTGACTCAGGTCTGTTAGCATTGGAGTTGTTACCAAAGTCAGGTCCCCCGTATTTACTGATAAATATTTTCAATAGATCAACACCCTTTCACAAACCGTCCCAGACTCTAAAAATGTTGAATTCTGTTCTAGAAGGTTATAGCAAGAATCATAATGTGATTATTGCAGGTTATTTTAACAGATGTTTTGAACCATATGCCCCCTTCTTGGATTTATTTAGGGAAGAAGATGAATCCTGGGGGTTCCTTCTCATCCCGATCATTGAAAACCTCCTAAGATGAGCTCAGCTGCTCTCCAGATTGTGGACATTGTGGTTTCACATGGGTTGAGACCTTGCAATTGCCATTTTCCCTCAAATACAGTTATTAATCCCACATTTAAAAGGGCAAACCACAATAGCCACATTGATTACATTCTGGTTGACTTGCGGGTGTGGCATAAAATTAGAGAATAGTAAGTGGTTGATCATTATGAGAGCGACCCTTTCCCAATTACACTCTAGTGGGAACAGGCAAGAATAAGGGATTTGGAATCTGCAGGTAACTCCTTGTTATCTACTCCCATTATCTTGACGAATAATAAATGGAATGTCACGTGGGAGGTATTCTCGAAATCCGACAAAGCTATTCATGACGTTTATAGAATTGTTGTTAGTGAATTGGAAGTGTTTGAGTCACAGATCTTGACTCCATCCCAGATAATGAGGCTCCATAATCGTCTCAGACAAAATGGAAAACATATTTATGAAAGACTGCAAAAAGAGTGGGACCTTATATAAAATGAGTGGAAACAAATGGTTTGATGAGTCATGTAAAACCGCCAAGAATGCTCTTGATTAATCCTTGAGGAGTAATCAAAGAACAGAGATCATAGTTAAGAGATACGACTATGACAAGACTATTAGAGCTGGCAAAGATCAGTGGGAGGCTGGCATCCGGGATGAATTGCTAGCTGCTACTAAACAGTGGGACAACAAGCTCTTTTGCCAGTTGGTGGCACACAATGGATGCAGAAAGCCATTTTGCCCTGATTGCCATATAGTGCCAGAAGACTGGGCAAAATACTTTTCAATATTGTACGCAGATGATAACACTGATCAAGCTATAAGAGTTATTCCACACCAGGGATGCAATGATCCCCAGGAGGATATGATGAGGTCTTTCACTTAAAGGAAACTATTGTTGCCATACAAACCCAAAAAGCAGAGAAGACACCAGGGTTGGATAGAGTCCTGGCTGATTTACTACGTTCTGAACCAGAGAATTGGGGACCATATGTAAACGCCTTGTCAAATGCTTTATTGGCTGGAGCCCCAGCTCTGTGCTTCTGGAAAGGAACTGTGATAGCTCCCATACATAACAAGCATTTGCAATGCAAATTGGTCTTGCATTTGTGAGAGTTAGAGGTATTGGCGATGTAAATGACAATGGGGGATATTCTCAAGAACGTGCGATAATCATCGCCAAAATAGGCTAACGCAATTTTTCATATCGCCGTCTATCGTGGGAAAATAACTCTGTGTTAACGTCGTATTCTCAACACGGTGGTAACATGCGATAGTTTCCCGATAACACGTCAAATGTCCGCGATACAATTACCGGGACGGCGATAAAAATCTAAACCCTACCGTGAAAAAAGTTGCGATGGGCCCAACTGCGATAAAAAATTCAGCGATAAGCAGCGCCAGGCCTGCAAGTCCCACAAGTCAGGCGGGAAAAACCACTATAAAAGCGGCAACAAAAAACACAAACAACTGCGAAGCACCATGGAGGTAGCCGGAGCAAGTATAGAGGACAACCAGAACCCCACAAGCCCCACGGAGGACCAGCCTGGGACCTCGGGGTCAGGGAAGGGCAAGGAGAAGAAGAAGAGGAACCCGCGTTTCAGTACGCAGGAAAACCAGATCTTCATTACGGAGGTGACAGAACACCACCACCAACTGTTCATCACCTCCACTGTGTCATTGGCAACTAAAAATACAATATGGCAGTCCATCTTGGCCAAGGTGAATGCAGTCGGAGTGAAGAGAAGGGAAGTGGATGACTGCAAGAAGCGCTGGAATGATGTGAAGCGCAAAACCAAGCTGAAACTCACAGCCAACCTGAAAGCAGCAATGCAGACTGGAGGTGGGAGTCCAGCGACACACCAGGAGCTGGATGAGATGGAGGAAATGGTGACCCGAGTCATCATTGCGGAGATGGTGGCAGGAGTTGGGGGACCGGACACTGCACAACATGACCTGAGCCAACAGCAACAGGGTGAGTAACGACCAGGGACTGGGGGGACGGGGGGAGATGGGCACAATGGCACACATGCACAATTAAGTATAGCACATCTGCGGACAAACCATGACCAAGAGTCACACCTCCGACCAAGAGCCCAATTTACCCAAGTCAGCAACATCTCAGCAATGTATAAGCACAGAAGTGAAAGGCACACCGCCTGAAAGGGATAAGGGCCAGCCAAATCAGAGCTGAAGGGGCAACACACCCACAATGCAGCACACACACATAAGAATCAGAGCACCTCAACATTGACAACAATGTGGTACAAACTGCAACACTTTCACAACAGAACAGAGGACACAACTGCTGCCGCTTGTGTGTAGAAAATGGCCAT
This sequence comes from Calotriton arnoldi, assembly GCA_963921515.1. Classification (NCBI taxonomy): domain Eukaryota; kingdom Metazoa; phylum Chordata; class Amphibia; order Caudata; family Salamandridae; genus Calotriton; species Calotriton arnoldi. The sequence continues at coordinate 505,298 of CAWUFW010011183.1, forward strand.
TCGCATTTGGCATAGCAGGAAACTGTGAGATGATAACGTACAAGTACAACCTCACATCCCTGATGGTGTAGAAATGTCAACTGTCCCGCATCAAATAGGCATCTCCTCACAAACAGTCACAATGTACATTGTCATGCAGTCTGTTAGTAAACTTGTACAATGCATGAACATACATGTGAACACAATGTCAATCTGCATCTCCCCTTCACATTGCAGAGGGAGAATCAACACCTCCTGCAGAGCAGACCCAACAACTCAGCACTGATGATGAAGAGGACCTCCCCAACATCGACACCGACGCCCTCCAACAGCTCATGGACAGCTTCGGCACCCCACCCCCAGGAGCAGGGCAGCCCAGCCCAGCTGCATCGAGGAGACCCCACCCCCTGCACAGACCACACAGCAGGAAGCACCCACCACCACGGCTGTCTCCCAGGACCCCCACGACCAACACATGGCATTCCAATGCCGTGTGTTAGGGTGCCAGGAGAAGATGGCTGATCAGCTGCGGGTGGGGTTCGACCTCATGGCAGCCAAACTAGATGCCATACGTGGGTGTCTAAGTCCCATCAGGGACGACTTACAGTCCCTAACGGACACCCACTGTCCGCTCCAGGCTCTCCAACAATCCATGGCTGACATCGCTGGAGTCATGACTCTGAGCCAAGAACAACTGTCTAGTCAGAGTGGCTCCAGCGATGTCAGCCGGGAGTTGGGACACATAAGAAGAATGATGGAGAGTTTGGAGTGGATGCAGGCGGAAAGAATGTTGGCCACGGCTGCACACCAGCGAGATGTAGCTGTGATCTTCCATGCCCTGCAGATCCTCGTCATGGCATTGCCGCCACAAGGCCTGGCGCGGATGAATGCTGCTGATACTACTCCATCCACATCTCCGCCCCCTGAAGTGTCAGTGCCACACAGTGCTGCAGACATTCCACCTCCGGCCCCTGATGTGTCAGTGCCACACAGTGATGCAGACTAAACACCACCACCCACATGTGAGGCACCTGACAAATCAGAGGACGAAGATGATGATGAATCTGGCTTTGTGGTAAGAATGAAGTGGTAGCATTCATCTCCGCCATATGGCCTGTTTCAGCTTGGTTCTGCCCTCTGCATCATGCCCTGGAATAACACCTTCCACTGTCCCCCGATACACTCAGCGACACTCACCTTGGACCTCGACATGGACTGCCATGTTCTGTTTGGTTACCAATGACACAGCAATCACACTGCGGACTGAAGTCTTCCTCTTCCGATGAACTTGTCAATCCCTAAAGGACTCTGGCTGGCACTCCACGGGGCAACAATATAAAGTGGGGTTTGCATGGCCCTGTACTGGTCCAGCTTCAACACTCCACTGAATGCGAATAAAACATTCTAATTCACACAGATGTGTCATGGCTATGACCAATCAAGTATGAAAGTATGGATGAATGTAGGGACAGTGATTCCACAAAAAGGTACTCCCTGGGTAATGCTATTGATCCAGCGGTATACCAACAACTGATACTCCGCTACCATATACTCACCTGGGCCCATATAATTTTTATTTTCCTACACACAAGTTGAGTAAAACCGCTGGAGTGGTTTAAAGTTTTATATTTCTCAGGATTAGTTATTTACCTTTCTTAACTAACCTTTCACTGATCAAAAAGTTATTTCCTCTGGTCGACGGACCATTAGTTGAACTAGTTGATGGTGATAATTAACTTAACCCTTAACTATTCTTTGTTTGAAGAAAATAATCCCAGACTCAGGAAGTTTTAAAATCTTTATCGAAATTAAGTGCATGTGAACCATCTCAAAATTACAGTACAGTCACCCTCATTTTTAGGAGAGAAAATTCAATTGATTAAACATCAAGCATTTACTTCGGACTCACGTAATAACAAATGCTCAGAAAGGGAGAGGAAAGAGAGAAAAGAACATCTACAAAATACTTGACAAATATATTTACCAAGAATGGTGTGAAAGACCAACCCCCTGGCCAAAGGGCTGGTAAGGGTCCCCCAGGATAGGTCAGGAGACAAAGACTTCAGGACAGGATTCAGGACAAGATAGTTGACCTCTCTAGAATACCGATGATTGCGCCGCACCCCTCTCTGACACTCTCTTCCTCCTCGAGATTCTTCCGCGATCTTCTGATCTAACACAATTAATTAGGATAGTAAGTTCTGCTTCAGATTCTGCATTCAGTTCTTCATCAGCATCTCACAGCATCTCTCCAGCAACAGCATCCCGACTCCCAGACAGCATTCCGAGCTCTGCTAAATTAACTAACTAAAGCTACCTTAATTATACCTTTGTATACTCATGTTCCACCCACTAAAGTTACCATATCGTAAAAATACGAAATCTAATTGGTCAGGCAAGGGGGGAAGCTCCATCACACCATGCTTACATGTCACTTTATTCTGTTAAACCATTGTTCGCAAACCCATCCCCTTAATTTTCATTCAAAACTTTATTCCCATCCACTACATGTATCTTTTTGAAACATTAATAACACTACGAAGAATAGACCATCTCATTGCTGAACTTTTCACCATCCGTTCCCAGGGTATGGCGCTCCAATTTGGCCTCCATTCAAGTGCTTTGTCATTGACCTTCATAGCTTCACTCAGTAGACATGCGCAGGCATTGCGTCATTTCATCTAGTCCGGTTATACAAGAGAGGCCCAAATGCCCACTAATAATAAAGTCAAAAAGACAAATGTTACTTTCACAGAATAAATGGTCTCACTGTATACCACCCACCTCTACTCTATTTCCCTTTTCTTATTAATCCTTTTCCCGCATTAGCATTAGTAAAATAGCCTGTTTTAGTTTCAGCTAAGCAGATGCCATGCACGCGAGTCTTCAAGACTCCATTTTAGTATCTTCTGCTCATGCGCTAGAATTTTCCCTCCAAGCATAGTCTCGTCATACTGCTTAGATGCAGTTGACGCATGCGCACAACAGTTTTTCCCGTTTAAAGCGGTATTAGTCCGTTTTCATTGTTATCCGCATTAGTACACACATAAGCAAGCTTCGCTAACCCGCGTGTTCATGTGGTGCTTATTAATTATTCGCAAAACATGGTTAGTAACTTTGTTAATGAGTTAAATGAGAAGATTGCCTCCGAGCAAGTCTCTTTCTTACGAGACCTTGCTCCATCAATCCCCTCTCTGATGGCAATTTAAGCCATCACAAAATTACCCTTCCCAGATACCAACTTTAGCACATCTCAGTTTTCTCATTTCTCTTTCATCAATTCGTCATTTACTTCTTTTCCTTCCAAATCTTTCATCTTTTTGTATAGCTTTCCTTTCATCTCTTCTAGTTGAATTTCCTCATATTCTCTCTTTCGTTTCTTTCCTCTCCCTTCTCTTTCTAAATGTATTCTTCTCTTTCCCTTGCTTCTGCAACATTTACATGTAATCATTACTATCATAACTATTGTCATTATCACAACTACTGGTAAGATTTTTTGACCTGGAAAACTTTTCCCAAAATCAGTAAACCAATTCCCTATCAATGTTATACTCTTTATTAGTTTTCCCCATACACTGTCAACCTCCAGTTGGGTCAAGTCATTATGCATTCTTGTAATATTTCCAATATACCCTTTAATTTCCTTGCTTTTGTCCGGAATATAAGTGCAGCAATGTTGAATTTTCAACATACCACAGACTCCGCCCTCTTTTGCCAATAAAATATCAAGAGCAAGACGATTTTGTAAAACCATAGACCTTATTGCAACCATTTCTGTGTTAATCGTTAAGAATCCTCCTGCAGTATCCGTAGAAAGACGATCAACTATGGTTGATAATTTGCAAATTTTACGCGAATTTAGAAAGACTCTAACTGAGGGTATCAATGCACTAAATATATCACCTACTATTTCAGAAAAACTAGCTCTTCTTCTCCGTGTTAGTCCATTAGATTTTCCATTGATTCCATTGATTCTGTCCACATGATAGATTTTTGGAAAAACTATTCCAAAATAACAGCTCCCGTACCATCTTGCAGGTAACCTATAATAGGCATTATTCCCGCATACAAAATAAATTCTTGGAAATACCGGATCATTTCCCCCTTTTAGTCCCCACCCTCCCAGAATTAGGAAGTTGTGTTCACACTCACTGGAACCAATGAAATTGTTATTATAATCTGTCTTTAACCTATGGAGGCAGAATTTTCCCCTTTTCACAAAGTCTAGGGACATCGCAGCATGAGCTTCGCCCTTTGCATAAATTCCCTCTTTCTCAGCCCATGGAGGTACATGGGATTTCTGTTCAGCAGCTTTCTTTGTTAAATCCTGTCTCCTTTCTTCTACTAAATTCAAAAACTCTTTTTCTTCACGTAATATACATGTTAGGTTATCCTTGTGGGCTTGAGCTATATCTATTGAACTCATTGTTAAAAAGAATTCACCCATGAACTGTGCATTTTTACTACTAACTACTGGATTCATATTCTTTCTAATAGGCAATTCTGAAAATACTACATCTAAGTTTGAATAAAAATACTGAAGTCTCTCTGTTGCATAAAATAAACTTGATAAAACACTACATGATACACCATATGTTAGAGGTATATGGTGATACGTCACCCCTTCTGACACTGATGAGGGTAACTTCATACAAACATAACAATTACTAATCTCCATTGTATTAACATACTGAAATAAACAATTTAGCAAACACATTTAAAGATGAATCATTGTCTGATTCGTTATGATAATTTATCTCATCTTCTACTCCTAATTCTATTTTAGTCTCTTTTATCCTGTCTACTTGCCTATTAGTAATTGTATTATTCTTGCTACTTGTTTCCATCAACAAAGGTACTCCTATTGTTAGAAATAACCATATTAATACCACTAATAAAATACTACATAAACAAAATTTTAAACGTTTTCTTTTTAGACTTCGTTTCGGTCTTTCAGTGTCTTCAATTTCTGCCATCTTAAACAGAGAAAATTTCTTCTCTCTTTCTTTGTCTAAATCTTCTTAAAATCCAGTCTTATTTTAAGGAGGTCTTAATTTGCTTTCATCAATCTGTGCAACATGTACTCTTTCTGATTCTTCACATAAATCTAAGTTTTCAAATTCTACAAGAATAACAAAGGTCCACTCAGGGGCCTTGTATTTTCTGTTCAGATTTCTCAATCTTGGGCTTCTTCGTGTAATTTTTACTAAGGTTTGTTTCGGTTGTGTCTGACTCGTAACCTCATTTACTTGCTCTGGTTTCTTTTCTGATTTTCTTAGATAATATCTTAATTTCTTCACTCCTGCAGTCCAATTGTCTCCTTTTCAAATTCTTTTGACCTGAACTGCACTTTCACCTTCTCTGTCTCCCTCTAAAGTTCTTTTATTTTCACTTAATCTAGGCACAATCTGTCCTTGTTCTTCTTCCCTTTCTAATTGTCTTTGTTCTGTATTTTCTGTATTTAGACCTTCCTCTACTTGCACCTGTTCAGGTCTTATTATAGTGTGTTCTTCTTCCGCCTGAACTTGTTCTTCTAGATCTATCTTTCCCTGCTCAGGTTTATGAATGGCTTTGTTTATTTCTACCTGAGTGTGTTCTTCTTTCCCTGTCTTTTCCTCTCTACCTTCCTGTCTTCTTAATTCAGTTCTTCTTCTTGTTTCAACAACAGCATCAGGTATTTCAATCACTGGTATCCACTCTTCCTGACTTGTACTTGGCTGTTCTTCATATAGTTGTCTTTCAGAATCTATCACTCTAGATTCTTCAGCTTCACAGCTTTCAACTTCTGACGTCTCAGCTTGTTCAGTCAGTGGCTGCTCTTGTTGTTCAGATGGGCTCGGAACTCTTCTGGTATGACTAGCATGAATCCAATTGGGTAAACCTACACACTTCACTGCTGTGGTAGTGACTAGTATGACTTGACGTGGTTTATCCCACCTGGGTGCTAGACACGACTTCCTTGCGTGTTTCTTCACTAACACCCAATCTCCAGGATTCAAATCATGCGCTTGGTCTGGCTATCTTTCAACTGCGTCTTCTCCAACCTGATGAGAGACAGAACGCACCATTTCAGCCAATACTTTGCAATAGTCCAATACCAGATCATCAGTTATATTCATTAATTTATTTCCAGGAATAAATGCTTGTCTCATTGCCCTTCCCATGAGCACCTCATGTGGACTCAATCCTGTTTTCCTGTCAGGAATACTTCTGAGACCCATCAATACAAGAGGCAATGCATCTGGCCATTTCATCATTGTGGATGCACACACCTTCCCTAATCTTGACATGATTGTGCCATTTAGCTGTTCAACTATTCCAGAAGCCTCTGTATGATAAGCACAGTGCAGTTTTTGTTCAATGTTAAATGCAGCACAGATTAGTCGAATTATCTCATTGTTAAAATGAGATCCTCTATCTGATTCCAAAGTGACTGGAAAACCGAAGCGAGGTATCAACTCCCTCAATAGTAGTTTAGCAACTGTAAGACTGTCATTTCTTCTAGTGGGGTATGCCTCTACCCATCTCGAGAACAGACACACGATGACAAGTACATATTTCATTCCATTGCAAGGAGGCAACTCAATGAAATCTAACTGCAATTTGGTGAAGGGTCCTTCTGCCTTTCCAATCTTTTCCCAACTGACCACTGTCTTCCTGCCTGGGTTTTGCTGCTGACAGATTAAGCATCTTTGGCAAAGGCTCTCTGCGACTACCCTAAACTTCGGATTGTACCAACTCTGTCTGAATAATCTGATCATTGAATCCCTACCAATGTGAGTTGTCCCATGGTATACTCTTGCCATTTGTGAGAGCAGACAATCTGGCATGACTGGTCTGCCATCTAGGTACACCCACACTTCATCTTCTGTTCTTTTTGTACAACTTGATTTTATCCAAATTTCCTTTTCTTTTTCCTCAAATTCTTCCTGCAACTGTCTGACCTCATCCCATGTTTCTGGAACTGAGAAAAACATAAATTGGCAGCTGGTTTCACCCGTTTCAATTTTTCTGTTAATTGACATTGTATTTCTTGCACAATATCGAGCAATTTGGTCGGCATATTTATTTCCAGCCGTCACATAGTCATTTCCTGACTGATGTGCAGCGCATTTAACAACTGCTACTTCTTTTGGCAATTGTAATGCTTCCAACAAATCTTTTACATTTTTACTGTTCCTGATAGGAGATCCTGAAGAAGTCAGAAATCCCCTCTGCATCCAGAGTTGGCCAAAATCATGCACAACCCCGAAACCATATTGACTGTCCGTAAATATGGTTATTCTCCAATTTTTCCCACTTTTGCATGCCTTTGTTAAGGCCACCAATTCGGCTACTTGTGCAGATTTGACTCCCGGTAAACAGGAAGCTTCAACCACCCCCGTTATTTTACATACAGCATATGCAGCACTTAATCCTCCTCCTTCAGTTCTTAGACAAGACCCATCCACAAACAGTTCATGATCAGCTTCCTTCAATGGTGTTTCTTTTATGTCTGGGCGGGGCTTAGTACACAATTCAGTCACATCCAGACAATCATGATCAATCTCATCTCTCACGTCTTCACAACATGGATCTGGCAATAATGTGGCAGGATTCATTATCGTACATCTTATCACTGTCACATTTTCTGCTCCCAGAATCACCCTTTCATACTTAGTCAGCCGACTGGGAGTGAGATGTTGTGTTCTTGTTCTTGTCAAAAGAATCTCAACTGAGTGTGGAACGTAAACCTTTACAGGATGTCCCATCACTATGGACTCACTTTGCTCCAGACTCATACAAGTAGCAGCTACTGCTTTTAAGCAGCCAGGTAAGGCTGAAGCCACTGGATCCAAGGTGGCAGAAAAATACGCCACTGGACGTTGACTCAGTCCATGTCTCTGTGTTAAAACTGAAAGTGCACAATTTTCTCTCTCTCAGAACAAAACAACGCAAATTCTCTTGAATAATCAGGCATTCCCAAGGCTGGGGCCTCACATAAACAATTTCGTAGTTTCACAAAAGCTTCCAAACATTCATCATTCCAATCGATGGGATCTTTCGCACTTTTCCGAATTAATTGTATCAATGTCTTTGCTAACATGGAGAAGCTATTGATCCACTGCCTACAGTACCCAACCACTCCCAGAAACATTCTCATCTCCTTTTGTGTCTGAGGTAGCTGCATTTCTTTGGTTATTTTTATTCTTTCCGGTGTCACTTTTCTAACTCCTATTTCTATTTTATGCCCTAAATATCTAACTTCTTGTTGACAGAACTGCAATTTTTCTGGAGACACTTTGTGTCCTCCTTCGGCCAAATGGTTCAGTAATGCAATTGTGTCGGTGACACAATCTTCTCGTGTTTTTGATGCCACCAATAGGTCATCAATGTACTGAACCAGAACTGATTTCCCGGGCATAACTAATGAATCCAGACATTTTTTCAGTATCTTATTGAAAATTGAGGGACTCCCTCTATACCCTTGAGGAACTCAGCACCATGCCAAAATACGATCTTCAAACCAGAAGGCGAAAAGATACTGGCTGTCTGGGTGCAAAGGAATAGAAAAGAATGCTTGGCACAAATCAATTACTGTACACCAACCTGCATTCCAGGGTATCTGATAAAGGATCACCGCTGGGTTTGGCACTATTGGGCAACAAGGTACTGCAATTTGTTAATCTTTCTCAAATCCTGTACTATCCTGTATTTTCCGCTAGGCTTTTTGAGTCCCATTATTGGCGAATTACAAGGACTACCCATTATTTCTTTTAAAATGCCTTGTTTAATCATTCGGTCAATTTCTGGGGCAATTCCTGCTTTCACTTCTGGACTCATTTTGTACTGTCGTGTGTTTGGATAAACCGCACCTTCTTTCACCGTCACTTTAACTGGATCTACATCTGACATCAGCACAATGTCCTTTCCTGTAAAATCCCACACTTCTGGGTTCACTGTGGTTCTCAACTCTTCCGGCAATTCACTTTCAGTCATTAATGAAAACATCTCATCTACTTCTGTACCTTGCTTAGCTAGCATCATTTTATATATTACATCTTCATCAGGGGTTTGGAAAGTGACACCATCTGGTGTACAATAGATCGTGCAATTCATCTTGCACAGTAGATCTCTTCCCAACAGATTTACGGGACTGGAATCACAAACTACAAACCGATGCATTTCTTTTAAATTTCCGATATGTACGATTGGTTTCGTAATTGGGGTTCTAATCTGTTGATTTGACACTCCTACAACTTGGATAGATTCTCCCGAGAGGGGTAGGTTTGGGATGTCTGCTGTTCTTACAGTAGACCGGGTAGCACCAGTATCCAATAGAAAAGTGATGTCATTACCTTCAACTTTCCCATCAACAAATGGACCTGACTGATCTACCGGCAAGGATGCGCCAAGCACGCACTCCTCTTCCTCCCCCCTCAGGCACCGTCATTGCACATAGTCCGAATTTTCTTCATCATTCTGCAAAAAATATTGTGTAACCACTCTGTTATTCTTACCACTTTCTCCGTGAAATCCGGTGTTCGCACTGTATTTCGGAGGACTCACAAAGTTTGGCATAGGAGCTGGTGGCACCTGATACTGTGGAGTAACTACCTGCTGCGGCTGACTCATAAGTACTTCATTCTGCATCTGTGGAATTAAATTTTGATTTGGCCCATTATTATTCTGAATACTCTTACACTCGTTCTTCCAATGTCCAAGCTTTCCGCACGCATGACAAGGAAACTTCTTCTTCGCTTCCTCTCTATTCATTCGTCCTCTTTTTTTATTACCATTCGCTACTTGATCATTCTGACTCTGCTCTTTCATCTGATTATCAGTCTGAATATTTGATTTATTCTGCTGTTGTTCTGCTAGTTTTACTTGTGCCCACATCATCTTCTCTTTTAGCTTTCTACGCCTTGCTTCTATGTCGTCTCCACAATACTTAGCATATTTCAAAATCTCATCAACTGTTTTGCTCTGCCAGCACAACATGTGCTGTTGAATCATCTGACTAATCTCCGGTTTCAGACCATACACAAACCGATATACAAAATTTCCCATATCCTTGTCACAAATGTTCTCAAAACCACTATACTGTTTAAACACCTGTAACAACCGCTCATAATATGCATGAACGGACTCATTTGGCTCTTGAGTTGTTCTATCTATCTTTACCCAATCTGTCTCTTTAGGAGGGATTTTCCCTTTCAGGAAAGTAATTACTTGATGATATTTCTTCATCACCTCCTCTGAGGGTGCTCCTGTCTTCGAGTCTCTGGCATACTCCTCACTTGGCCAATCAATTGTGATCTTACATTCTGTCCATAAATCAGCAGGTACCACAATGTCAAATAAACCATCCAGGTCTTTCAATAGAACCTTTGAAACCTTCACAAATCTTTCCACCTGTTTATACCATTCAACTGGTTTTTCTCTCAATCTGGGGAAATCATTCGTAAATGACAAAATATCTTGTCTACTCCAAGGGACATGAACATATCCACCACCAGGAACTTCTCTCATTGGACACATTTTCTCAACCTTAGCTGATTCTCTCACTGGAAATGCAGCTGATGCTTCTCTTGCTTGTACTTCCTCTTTCTTTCTTATCCACCTAATTCTCCATTTGTCAATGTCTCCCCATTTTCGCAAAATATTCATCAACTCTTTTATCTGTAGTCTCTCACCAGAAGCATTTACACTTTCTAAATCTTTGTCAGTAAAATCCACTCGATATGGTTTCTGCAACAATTTCAATTTCCCTATATCTATTCCAATTTCTGAAGCAACTTCTGTTAATCTCTCATGAAATACTCTTGCTCTTCTGGTTATACTCTTACATAAGAATAATAACTCCTCATCATTATAAATGCTCAGTCTTTCTATGCTCACATTGCCAGTTATCATTTCTTCCAACTCTACTTTCAATCTGCTGATATCTAGAATATTTGGTTGTGGGTTTCGATTATCGATTTCCTGTGCCCATCTCTCTATATCTTCAGGGGTAACTACTGTTGAAACTCCAGTTCCTATAGGAACCAAAGATCTCTTTTCTCTCAAAATTGTAGGTGTAACTCTTTTCTGAGTTTCAGTTATAGGTTCTACATTTGGGAGATCCATTAATGAAATAATTGATTCACTTTCACTGGCCTGATCATCCATAATTATTACTTCTTTTCTGGGACTAGTTAACGGAACTGTCACAGTTTGAGGTTTCTGACAAGTCTTTTTATCTCCATATAATGGGATTACAGGGCCAATAGTCACTGGTACTGTCAAAGCTTCAGCATTTAAATTCAGTTGGTTTACTTTCTGAACTAATTCCTCTCTAGTTTTATTTAAAACTTCTCTCTCATTATCCTGCAATACCCTATTAAGTGACGCATCATGCAAAATTTGTGGGGTTAAAGGCATTCCTATTACTGGTGCACTCGGGGTAACCTTACTAGGTGCTTCTTGATACGGTGGAGGGTTCTTAATCAGAATATCCTCTAATAATTCATCATCTGATTCGCCATATCCTGTCGTATTCATGTGTTTCATTTTTTCCTTACACTTTCCTCCTATCTGTTCTTCAGCCATTATTACTGGATATAATCCCTCGCTCACCACAGCTCTCCTCCAACGCTTCATTTGATCTCCACTTGACTCATACGGATATCTAGGTAGAAATCCTCTAAATCTCCGACCACTCCTGTATTTTTCACGATCAAATGCCTCAATTTCCCATTCTTCCAAAGCTTCATACTGTGTCATTCTAGGATTCGGTTCTAGCATATTCATTCGATCTCTCAAATATCTTTAAATTAAAAGTACCATGCTCCGGAAAAGCCAAAACTCCATCACCTTTAGTATATTCTATCCAATTCTCCAACCATACACACGTGTGATATCCTTTCTCCATCATCATAAAGGAAGCAGGTGTTTTGGGTGGCGGAATAGGAATTCCCTCTCTAGTCATTACAGGCTTATCTTTCTTCAAAGAAATTTTTAATTTTCTTCATTAATGTCATTTTCTTTGGTCTTCCGAACATTTCAGATGAACGATATATGAAAGAGTCTCCCGTATATCTTCTAGCTCTATTACCTACGTCGCGTCCTATGTCAGCACGACTCACACCCGCAGTAAAATCAGGACTCAACATACAATTCTTTTCTGACAAATCCTAGCGCGACTTCTATCTATCAACCAATCAGACTCAGGCTCACGCTCGTGGACTGACCAATACCAGCGCGGCCTTTTGTGATGTCAGTATTGCTCCTTTTTACTGACCCCTCCTTTACAATCTGCTTCTGTCACATGCCCGCTGTTGCAACCAATCCCAGCGCGGCTCTCTGTGACGTCAGTACAACTCCTGCGACTGACCCTCCCTTCACAAGGTAATACGAAAACTTATTTCTTAATACTTTTCATTAAAATTCGTCGTTAATAACAACATAAAAACATTCGCTACTCTGTCTGTTCCACTAAATAAAAGGATAGATTTCAATTTACTCTTGAGTTTCAGAAATTACTCTTCTTCCACTGCAAGTAAAACCCCTGTTTACTCTTCATTCAAGCTCAGAAGAACCTGTTACTTCTCCAGTGTCACCCGTATTGGGAAATGAGACCAAAGTTTCACCAGCGAACCCTTTTTGCTATCATCCGCACTCTACTTTTATACGAAATAGTCCCTAGTTTAATACTGCCAGCCCTACGTAGCTTCTCAGTATTATTCCAACAGACGAGTAACCTCACTGCAGTGTGGCTTCTGTCACCACCCGCTATTCATTTCCCGGGATTCTGGACAACATAAAACAAAATACTAACTCTTTTTGTTAAACATAAATCAATAATCAATAATCAATATTTATCACCAAACTAATCAATAATAACCATAACTCTGCTACCAGAAAACTGATCCAGCGGTATACCAACAACTGATACTCCGCTACCTTATACTCACCTGGGCCCATAACATTTTTATTTTCCTACACACAAGTTGAGTAAAACCGCTGGAGTGGTTTAAAGTTTTATATTTCTCAGGATTAGTTATTTACCTTTCTTAACTAACCTTTCACTGATCAAAAAGTTCTTTCCTCTGGTCGATGGACCATTAGTTGAACTAGTTGATGGTGATAATTAACTTAACCCTTAACTATTCTTTGTTTGAAGAAAATAATCACAGACTCAGGAAGTTTTAAAATGTTTATCTAAATTAAGTGCATGTGAACCATCTCAAAATTACAGTGCTGTCACCCTCATTTTTAGGAGAAAAAATTCAATTGATTAAACATCAAGCATTTACTTCGGACTCATGTAATAACAAATGCTCAGAAAGGGAGAGGACAGAGAGAAAAGAACATCTACAAAATACATGACAAATATATTTACCAAGAATGGTGTGAAAGACCAACCCCCTGGCCAAAGGGCTGGTAAGGGTCCCCCAGGATAGGTCAGGAGACAAAGACTTCAGGACAGGATTCAGGACAAGATAGTTGACCTCTCTAGAATACCGACGATTGAGCCGCACCCCTCTCTGACACTCTCTTCCTCCTCGAGATTCTTCCGCGATCTTCTGATCTAACCCAATTAATTAGGATAGTAAGTTCTGCTTCAGATTCTGCATTCAGTTCTTCATCAGCATCTCACAGCATCTCTCCAGCAACAGCATCCCCGACTCCCAGACTGCATCCTGAGCTCTGCTAAATTACCTAACTAAAGCTACCTTAATTATACCTTCGTATACTCATGTTCCACGCACTAAAGTTACAATATCGTAAAAATACGAAATCTAATTGGTCAGGCAAGGAGGGAAGCTCCATCACACCATGCTTACATGTCACTTTATTCTGTTAAACCATTGTTCGCAAACCCATCCCCATAATTTTCATTCAAAACTTTATTCCCATCAACTACATGTATCTTTTTGAAACATTAATAACACTACGAAGAATAGAACATCTCATTGCTGAACTTTTCACCATCCGTTCCCAGGGTATGGCGCTCCAATTTGGCCTCCATTCAAGTGCTTTGTCATTGACCTTCATAGCTTCACTCAGTATGCATGCGCAGGCATTGCGTCATTTCATCTAGTCCGGTTATACAAGAGAGGCCCAAATGCACACTAATAATAAAGTCAAAAAGACAAATGTTACTTTCACAGAATAAATGGTCTCACTGTATACCACCCACCTCTACTCTATTTCCCTTTTCTTATTAATCCTTTTCCCGCATTAGCATTAGTAAAATAGCCTGTTTTAGTTTCAGCTAAGCAGATGCCATGCACGCGAGTCTTCAAGACTCCATTTTAGTATCTTCTGCTCATGCGCTAGAATTTTCCCTCCAAGCATAGTCTCGTCATACTGCGTAGATGCAGTTGACGCATGCGCACAACAGTTTTTCCCGTTTAAAGCGGTATTAGTCCGTTTTCATTGTTATCCGCATTAGTACACACATAAGCAAGCTTCGCTAACCCGCGTGTTCATGTGGTGCGTATTAATTATTCACAAAACATGGTTAGTAACTTTGTTAATGAGTTAAATGAGAGGATTGCCTCCGAGCAAGTCTCTTTCTTACGAGACCTTGCTCCATCACTATCAATGCGCATGTATGGCCGTGACCCAGATAGGCAGTGAGACAGACATTGTCATTCAAATCAACACTCATCACAGTTGAATACAAGTGAAGGTGCGTAGACTTTATTAGCATATGCGTGTCAGTACGGGCAAGATGAGTGCCACAACATGCAGACCAATGCAGCAGTATGTCAGAATGAGGAACGTTGCCAAGCGCCGCTGTCCACTCCGGGGGAGTGCCTCACCTTTCACAGGTGTGTGTTAACCCGTGTTGTTGTCCGCTCATGTATTCGGAGTCCAGGCGAATGCAGCCATGTCCACTGTTGTCGTGGGATATGTGACCAGATCTCCAAAATGCAACAAGGTGTTGGGACATGTGCAATGGGTTCCATTCTGTTGTGGCTGCAGGTACGTAGTTACTCGTTCATGAAAGCGATTGCAGCTTCCTAGGCTATCATTTCCAACATGTGGTCGTTGTCGACTTCATCAAACAGGACGGCGAGGCAATCCATTAGCAGGTCCAGACAGATGTGCTGCGTCAACCCCCTTTCACCAATTAGCACTACAGCCCAATAGGGGAGCGGTTCAATGTGGTCACTGCACACGAGGAGTTGTGCAATCTCCCAGGTCCAGCTGCCAGCATGTATGCCAAGTATCAAGGCATCCCATAAACGGGTATCACGTTGACACTCCTGGTCGTGGGCCAACAGGGGGCGCACACACATGTCAAAATACAGTTCAGCTACCGTCCTGTTGGATAGGTAGACATCCATGGACCACTCGAATATGCACGATCGACAATGCAACACAGGCTGAACGCAGGTGACGTTGGCAAGGCGGAAGCTTAGCCGGTAACTGATCCGCAGCACTGCCAATGGCAGTGCCCCCAGTAAATGCAGCATACGTGCACGATACAGTTCCACGTGACAGGGGTTGTGCATGTGTCCGGGATGTTCTGCCATTGCGTTAGTGGCTCTGGTTGAAGCGGCACTGTTCTGACCTGCGCCAGTTCTGTGGATGAAATGCCACAGCTCGGATCAATGAGTTGTTTTAGTGTGCAACGGTTGGACGCCTGGGATGGTGTGGGAGTAAGTGTGAAGGCCATTCCATGCAAGATAACTTCGAGCAAGGACTTCTGTGTGTGGGGTGTGTATACGTTGGTCTTTCGTCGGGCTGTGCGTAGTGTGGGAGTCATCATCAGCTGCTATAGTATCTGTCAGGGGGTGCCGGGCACATGCAATTCTGAGGTCGGAGGTGCAGATGTGCTTCCGCCTGAGAGTTCAGACAAAGGAGCTTTCATCCCTAATGTTAGTTTGTCATCTGCTTGCATTCAGGAAATGTGATGTGGCTTGTTGGGGGTGGGGTGGGATGTGTGCGACTTTGGGATTCATGTTTGACATGTCTTGCATGTGGCAAATGAGCGGCATCACTGTGTGTTACGTTGCCTCACAGCTGCTCCTCCCTCACCCCGAGCCTATTTCCTTGTGACGGTTGCATCACTTGCACTCCTACGGCACACCATTGTCATGCCTGTCTGCGCATGTCCACAAGCCTGACAACGACACTGTGATGTTGGCCGTTGAAGGTGGGCGGCCACGTGAGTGTAGGCCTATGGTAAGGATAGGGCGGACACAGATGTAGAGTTCATGCCTGGCTGAACTCGCGCTGCGATTAAGGCTAGGCATTTGGCTCATGCTGCGGCAATACAGATACACACAACACTTGGCATGAATGAGCCAAGACCCCGAGCGGTCTTGCGCTCCTTCATTTCTCCGTTCGTGCGAGCCCGCCCTCCGGGTGCATGCTACATTGCAACATTGTCGATTGCGGGCCGGGTGGCGCCGACATTACAACAGAGACACACACATTAGTTACTTCCTTGTCCAGGCCAGCACTGAAACACACCCAGATCCCCGGGCAAATTCTTCACACCTCTATGCTGGTCTGGCGTACGCCGGCCCAGCCCACTCCGCTTACGCTTACAGGGGGGGGACAAAGCTAGGTGTCCAAGGTCTTACCCACTGCCTGAGGTGACATGGTTGCGTCCGCTGTCCACAG
The DNA here is from genome assembly GCA_963921515.1 of Calotriton arnoldi. NCBI lineage: Eukaryota > Metazoa > Chordata > Amphibia > Caudata > Salamandridae > Calotriton > Calotriton arnoldi. The sequence goes on from CAWUFW010011183.1 coordinate 521,882, forward strand.
CACAATGTAATGTGGTAGGGCCCGGGGCCATCATGCATACATAATGACGACACGGACACCCTTAGATAGATAGTGGAACTGGCTACGGGCACGTGCGCCCGGACCCTTTTTATTACCAGGGTCACATGTCCAGTGACGCCTGTGCTGGATGGGTGTGGGGTGAGTGTAAGCCAGCCCTCAGGGAGTGGTTGGTACTGGCAACAACTAGAACAGTGATCATCGGATCACACACACAGATTCAATCATAAAGGGTCCATGACTTGCAGTGCACTGAGGTAGGGGCACCAGATCTGACATCACACACACAAGATTCAATCATAAAGGGTCCATGACTTGTGGTGCACTGAGTTAGTGGCACCTGAAGAGCTGAGCAGGGTATCAAGCTGATGATGGCATCCAAGACAGGTGTGAGCAACTTTGATAGGCTGGCTGTAAGACTCCTCCGACTCTGGCAGTTGTTGGTTGGAGGTGGTCCTGGCGTTGGTGGCGGGTGTGCAGCCAGCGATGATGGCGTGTCCTTGCAGGTCAGGATTGGATTTGATATGCGTGAGCCCTGCTGACCACAGTGTAGGCCGGAGGCAGCGGTCAGCAAGGGCCCACAGCCACGTGGCATTGACTTGAGCTGCACAGAGTTAGTGGCACCTGAAGCGCTCAGCGGGTGCGCAGCCTGCGATCATGGCGTGTCCTTGCAGGTCAGGATTGGATTTGATATGTGTGAGCCCTGCTGACCGCAGTGTAGGCCGGAGGCAGCGGTCAGCAAGGGCCCACAGCCACGTGGCGTTGACTTGAGCTGCACAGAGTTGGTGGCACCTGAAGCGCTCAGCGGGTGCGCAGCCTGCGATGATGGCGTGTCCTTGCAGGTCAGGATTGGATTTGACATGTGTGAGCCCTGCTGACCGCAGTGTAGGCCTGAGGCAGCGGTCAGCAAGGGCCCACAGCCACGTGGCGTTGACTTGAGCTGCACAGAGTTCAGGCACCTGAAGCACTCAGCGGGTGCGCAGCCTGCGATGATGCGTCGTCCGGGTGGGCCGCACTGGAAGCAATGTATGTTGCCTACTGGACTGCGCCATCAATAAATCAAGACTCAATTTGAATTGGGGGACCTGCTGACCGCAGTGTAGGCCGAAGGCAGTAGTCAGCACACACATAACTCCGCGGTGCTGTGCCGCTGGGTGGGCTGGGGGCCTGTGTCGTGGAAGCCAGCGATCGGCTTAGGACGCTGGCGGTCACGGCGGCAGACTCGTGGCAGACGCGTTGGCCATCCCGGAAGTGAACCACGCCCAGAGCCCCGGCCTATTTATTCACACTCCTACGCTAGACTGGCATACGCTGGACAAGCCCACTCCGCTTACGCTTAAAGGGGGGGACACAGCTACATGACCGAGGTCTTCCCCACTGCCTGAGGTAACATGGTTGCGTCCACTGTCCCCAACACTACAAACACCAGCAGTATATGTCCACATGGACATGTCTGTGCTCTGCATACTGAAGTCTGTCCAGCCCATCACCGCCACACTTGGCATTGTGTACATTCTTATTCATGGGTGACTTGCCTCCTTCACACATATTTGGTTCCCACCTCTCCCCACATTCTGCAATTGTGTGGCTGAGGGGCCATGCCGTTTTCGGAAGGTCAGCTGTCTTGTTCTGCGCTGCCTCGGTGGTAGTCCGGGAGAGGGGGGGCGGTGGGGCCCTGGAGGGGGTGGCGGTGGGTGTTGTGGACCTCTTGGGTCTCCGAGCTGCATGATCAGTAGCTCCATGACATGTGTTGGTCTTCAGATGTGGCTCTGGGCTGGGCTCCCTTTCATACTGCAGGTTGTCGTCCTGCTTAACACCAGTAAAAGGCAGGTGTTAAATCCCTGCTGCTAACACACCTTATTGCCTGTTTTTGGATCGCATCGCAGATCTGGCTGGTCGTTGAGAATATCGCGAAGTGGTGTTTTTGTGTGTTTTTGCACGGGAAAGCCTACTCTGCAGATCATTAGCGTTAGTTGTCGCTCTCATCCGTGGAGATGTTTTTTGCGGAAGCTATCGCTGGAAAACTAGCGATATCGGCAGTTTGCACCAGCTTGGGAATTGGGGGATAAATCTATTGCTACTTTTGCGGAGCTAAAGTGCTGATAAATCGGCGATTAGTCCTTGAGAATATTCCCCAATGTCTTTTACCCATGTGTTTTGGACTGGAATGGATGCATGTGCTGTGGAGTGGAATTATGTGGGTTGGATAGGAATTGTGTGTGGGGGAATGTGTGGAGTTGATTTGTGTTGTGGAATTATGTGGCATGGTGTGTATTGGAAATATGTGGAAAGTAATTATATGGTATTGAGTGTAATGGAATTATGTTGAGTGGGATTGTGTCAGAGTAATTATGTGGAATGGCATTTTGTGTTGTGGAGTTTACTTATGTGGTGTGCTGTTGAATTTTGTGGCATCATGTGGAATTCTGTGGTGTTAATTGGATGTATGTGGTGTATTGCGTAATTGTGTGTTGAGTTGAAATATGTGGTTTGCTGTCGAATTATGTGGTGTGGAAAGAAAATGTATAGAGTTGAATTGTGTTGTGTGGAAGTGTGTGGCGTTGAGTGAAATTAGTGCTGACTGGAACTATGTGGCATGGTATGGAGTACATAAAAACATGCAGCCTCTACATTGAGATACATATAGATAGATAGATAGATAGATAGATAGATAGATAGATAGATAGATAGATAGATAGATAGATCGAACAAATAAACGATTCCAACAAACGAAGCGGGTACAGTGGGATATATATATATATCCCACTTATATATGTATATATTACCTATTGGCGGTCGCCAGTAGGTAGTTATAGTTAGGACCTAGTTTCCATGGGAAAAGCGTTTTTGATTTGCCAATATCTTTGGCGCCGTTTGATGAATCTTCGCGAAATTTTCAAAACTAATGGTTCGCTCAGGTCAGCTCCTGTCTTGGAAGTTTCGGGGTGATTCGTCCAGCGGGGGATGAGAAAAAAGGGGGGTCTCAAAACGCATTTTCTCAATGTTAATTTCCATAGGAAACTTTAGACAAAGCTACAGCCCGAACTGCTGAACGGAATTACACCAAATTTGGCAAAAAGGTAGCTCTTGGTTCAGAAAGCGACCTTTTTTTAAATGGTGTAAATCCGTTCAGTAGTTCCTGAGAAATTCAAAAATAAAAAAGATCAATATCTGGTGACCGAGGAGGATCCGCGAACCCTTCCAAGCACGAGCTTCATTCTAATTGGCTGCAAACACTTCAAACCAAAAAGTGTTGGCAGCCATCTTGTGACTCGGTAAAACCGAGTCACAAGAAAAAAAGTTAAAAATGGTTAAAAAAAAAGAAAAGGGGGCAGGGGAGAAACACCCTGACCCCCTAGGCCTGGTCAGGGGTCCCACAGGGACCCCCAGGGCCAAAAAAAGCATTTTTTTTTTCGGCGGAAGTCGCGTTGGGTGCGCGAGTCCAGCCGAGAAAAAAAAGAAAAACAAAGCGCGGTGTCCCGCGCTTCGTTTTAATAAGCCCCTGGGTGGGCCAGGTCCCGGGGGTAATATTGATAATGTATGCAGGGGCCACGTGGGCCCCCTCAGCCCTGGGGACTGCCATCTCCCTGGGGCTTTTGAAATGATATGCGGGAAGCACACGGCCACCCCGCAGCCCCGGGGACCGCCACCTCCCAGGGGCTTTTTTGAAAAAATTGCTAAGGGGGTTCCTGCCCCCCCACGCTGCCCCAGGGACCGCCATCTCCCCGGGGCATTTATGATAATGGGAGTGGGGGCCCCATGGGCCCCTCCAAGCCCTGGGGACCGCCAATTAGATTTTTTAAGTGTGGGGGGCTCCTGCCCCTCCCCACACTGCCCCGGGGACCACCACCAACCCGGGGCTTTTTTAATTAAGGGTGGGGGTCCATTGCGGACCCCCGTCCCCAGGGACCACCACTTCCCCGGGTCTTTGCATACGTTGGGAGGGGGGCCACGCGGCCCCCCTCCTGGAGCCCTCCTTGGCCCTGGGGACCGCCACCCCCCAGGGCCGGCTCCAGCAATGTCTCGGGGTGCCCACCCCCAGGACATTGCAGATTGCAATGACAGGGCAGGAGCATTGCGCCCCCCGTAACATTGCAAACACTACTTTGCTTCATGGAAGCAAGAGCAGGAAACCTGCTCTCGCTTCCATGAAGCGAAGCAAATTGCTTTTGGACAAGGGGAGCTGCATGTCAGCAGCTCCCCTTGTCCAAAAGCAATGCCGGCTCCAGCAGGAGGCGGGGAGCTGGCTGGGACCGCGGGGGCATTGGGGCTCCCACCGTGGTCCCCAACGTAAGGCCAGGCCCCGGGGGATGGGGTCCCCAGGGCCACAATTGGCCTCAGGAGGGGGACCACGCGGCCCCCTCCAAAATAAAAAAGAAAGGCTGGCCAGGCCCCGGGGGGTGGAGTCCCCTTGGCCCTGGGGACCGCCACCCCACAGGGCCGGCTCCAGCAATGTCCCGGGGTGCCCACGCCCGGGACATTGCAGTTTGCAATGACAGGGCGGGAGCATTGCTGCCGCCCTGTCATTGCAAACACTGCTTTGCTTCATGGAAGCGAGAGCAGGAAGTGAAGCAAATTGCTTTGTGACAAGGGGAGCTGCATGTCAGCAGCTCCCCTTGTCCAAAAGCAATGCCGGCTCTCCCAGGAGGCAGGGAGCCAGTTGGGACCGCGGGGGCATTGGGGCTCCCCCACGGTCCCCAATGTAAGGCCAGGCCCCGGGGCCACAATTGGCCTCAGGAGGGGGGGCCACATGGCCCCCCTCCAAAATACAAAAAAAAAAGAAAGGCTGGCCAGGCCCCGGGGGATGGGGTCCCCGGGGCCAATAGTGGCCCAGGGAAGGGGGGCCACACCGCCCCCTCCCAAAAAAATAATATATATATTTTTTTTAAATGAGGCAATGCCCCCGGGGATGGGGTCCCTGGGGCCAAATCGGCCTCGAGAGGTGGCCGCCCGGCCCCCTTCCCATTTAAAAAAATAAAATAAAAAATAAAAAGTGGCAAGGCCCTGGAGGATGGGGTCCCCAGGGCCCAGAAAATATGGAGAGAAGGGGGGCCACACAACCCCCCTTGTAACCAAAAAAAAAAGAAAAAAAAGCTGGCATCTGGTCAGAGGCCCAGCCCCCTCCCTGTAGCACACTGCAAACGTGCCTCCTGGTGCATTGTGGGTTGGGGATTAAGTCCCCTAGATCCTTAAGGGTCCTTAGGGGCCAACTAGCCCACCAGGTATCTCCAGTAAGCCCCACACAGTATGATTGCTGAGAGGTGGTCCGAGGCAGCTCCCCTTTTTATACCACTTTACAAACGTGCAACTTGGTGCACTGCTGGTGGGGCGATGAGGTTCCCATGTGTCCTGAGGACCTCAGGACTAAAGTGGATTACATCCCCCGAGCAGTAGTACGCCAGGAGGCTTGTTTGCAGAGTGGTATAAAAAGGGTGTGTGTTGCCTGTTTCTGCACCTTTCTTGCCTCTTTCTGCACCCCTCTTGCCTATTTCTGCACCTCTGTTGCTTCTTTCTGCACTTCTCTTGCTTCTTTCTTCACTTCTGTTGCCTCTTTCTGCACTTCTCTTGCTTTTTTTCTGCACCTCTCGTTTATTTCTACAACTCTCTTGCCTCCTTCTGCACTTATCTTCTCTGTTTCTACACCTCTCTTGCCTCTTTCTGCACCTCTGTTGCTAATTTCTGCACCCCTTTTGCCTCTTTCTGCATCCCTCTTGACTCTTTCTTCACCCCACTTCCCTCTTTCTGCACCTCTCTTGCCTCTTTTGGCACTCCTCTTCCCTCTTTCTGCACCTCTCTTGCCTGTTTCTGCACCTCTCTTCCTTCTTTCTGCACCTCTCTTGTCTCTTTCTGCACCCCTGTTCCCTCTTTCTGCACATCTCTTGGTTGTTTCTGTACTGCTTGTTTCTTTCTGCACCTGCATTGCAAATTTCTGCACCCCTCTTGACTCTTTCTGTACCCCTCTTCCCTCTTTCTGCACCTCTCTTGCCTCTGTCTGCACCCCTCTTGCCTCTTTCTGCACTTCTGTTCCTTCTTTCTGAACTTCTCTTGCTTCTTTCTGCACCCCTCTTGCCTCTTTCTGCACCTTTGTTGCTTCTTTCTGCACCTCTCTTGCAAATTTCTGCACCCCTCGTGCCTCTGTGTGCACATCTCTTGCATCTTTCTGCTCCTCTCTTGCCTCTTTCTGCTCCTCTCTTGCCTCTTTCTGCACCCCTCTTGCCTCATTCTGCACCTATTTTGCTTTTTTCTGCACTTCTCTTGCCTCTTTTTGCTCCCCTCTTGCCTCTTTCTGGACCTCTGTTGGTTCTTTCTGCACTGCTCTTGCTTCTGTCTGCTACTCTCTTGCACATTTCTGCACCCCTCTTGCCTCTTTCTGCGCCTCTATTGGTTCTTTCTGCACCTCTCTTGCCTCTGTCTGCACCCCTATTCCCTCTTTGTGCACCTCTTTTGCCTGTTTCTGCAACTCTCTTGCCTCTTTCTGCACTTTTCTTGCCTCTTTCTGCACCTCTGTTGCTTCCTTCTGCACTTCTCTTGCCTCTTTCTGCACCCCTCTTGCCTCTTTGCGCACCTCTGTTGCTTCTTTCTGCACTTCTCTTGCTTCTTTCTACACCTCTCTTGCTTCTTTCTGCACCCCTCTTGCATCTTTCTACACCCTTCTTCCCTCCTTGTCCACCTCTCTTGCCTCTTTCTGCACATCACTTGCCTGCTTCTGCACCACTCTTGCCTCTTTCTGCATCTCTTTTGCTTGTTTCTGAACTTCTTTTGCCTTTTTCTGTACCCCTCTTGCCTCCTTCTGTACCTCTGTTGTTTCTTTCTGCACTGCTCTTGCTTCTTTCTGCACCTCTCTTGCAATTTTCTGCACCACTCTTGCCTCTTTTTGCACCCCAATTCCCTTTTTCTGAACCTCTCTTGCCTGTTTCTGCAACTCTCTTGCCTCTTTCTGCAGTTCGTGTGTCTCCTTCTGCACCTCTGTTGCTTCTTTCTGCACCTCTCTTGCAAATTTCTGCTCCTCTCTTGCCTCTTTCTGCACCCCTCTTGCCTCTTTCTGCACCTATTTTGCTTTTTTCTGCACTTCTCTTGCCTCTTTTTGCACTCCTCTTGCCTCTTTCTGGACCTCTGTTGGTTCTTTCTTCACTGCTCTTGCTTCTGTCTGCTACTCTCTTGCACATTTCTGAACCCCTCTTGCCTCTTTCTGCACCTCTGTTGGTTCTTTCTGCACCTCTCTTGCCTCTGTCTGCACCCCTGTTCCCTCTTTGTGCAACTCTTTTATCATGTTTCTGCAACTCTCTTGCCTCTTTCTGCACTTTTCTTGCCTCTTTCTGCACCTCTGTTGCTTTCTTCTGCATTTCTCTTGCCTCTTTCTGCACCCCCTTGCCTCTTTGTGCACCTCTGTTGCTTCTTTCTGTGCTTCTCTTGCTTCTTTCTGCACCCCTCTTGCGTCTTTCTGCACCCTTCTTCCCTCTTTGTGCACCTCTTTTGCCTCTTTCTGCACATCACTTGCCTGTTTCTGCACCACTCTTGCCTCTTTCCGCACCTTTTTTGCATATTTCTGCACTTCTTTTGCCTCTTTCTGTACCCTTCTTGCCTCCTTCTGTACCTCTGTTGTTTCTTTCTGCACTGCTCTTGCTTCTTTCTTCACCTCTCTTGCAAATTTCTGCACCCCTCTTGCCTCTTTCTGCACCCCACTTGCCTCCTTCTGCACATCTGTTGGTTCTTTCTGCACTGCTCTTTCTTCTTTCTGCACCTCTTTTGCCTGTTTCTGTAACTCTCTTGCCTCTTTCTGCACTTCTCTTGCCTCCTTCTGCACCTCTGTTGCTTCTTTCTGCACTTCTGTTGCTTCTTTCTGCACCCCTCTTGCCTCTTTCTGCACCCTTCTTCCCTCTTTCTGTACCTCTCTTGCCTCTTTCTGCACCTCTGTTGCTTCTTTCTGCACTTCTATTGCCTCTTTCTGTACCCCTTTTGCCTCTTTTTGCACCTCTGTTGCTTCTTTCTGCACTTCTCTAGCTTCTTTCTGCACTTCTGTTGCTTCTTTCTGCACCCCTCTTGCCTCTTTCTGCACCCTTCTTCCCTCTTTCTGCACCTCTCTTGCCTCTTTCTGCACCCCAATTCCCCTTTTCTGCAACTCTCTTGCCTCTTTCTGCAGTTCTTTTGTCTCCTTCTGCACCTCTGTTGCTTCTTTCTGCACCTCTCTTGCAAATTTCTGCTCCTTTCTTGCCTCTTTCTGCACCTATTTTGCTTTTTTCTGCACTTCTCTTGTCTCTTTTTGCTCTCCTCTTGCCTCTTTCTGGACCTCTGTTGGTTCTTTCTTCACTGCTCTTGCTTCTGTCTGCTACTCTCTTGCACATTTCTGAACCCCTCTTGCCTCTTTCTGCACCTCTGTTGGTTCTTTCTGCACCTCTCTTGCCTCTGTCTGCACCCCTGTTCCCTCTTTGTGCAACTCTTTTATCATGTTTCTGCAACTCTCTTGCCTCTTTCTGCACTTTTCTTGCCTCTTTCTGCACCTCTGTTGCTTCCTTCTGCACTTCTCTTGCCTCTTTCTGCACCCCCTTGCCTCTTTGTGCACCTCTGTTGCTTCTTTCTGTGCTTCTCTTGCTTCTTTCTGCACCCCTCTTGCGTCTTTCTGCACCCTTCTTCCCTCTTTGTGCACCTCTTTTGCCTCTTTCTGCACATCACTTGCCTGTTTCTGCACCACTCTTGCCTCTTTCCGCACCTCTTTTGCATATTTCTGCACTTCTTTTGCCTCTTTCTGTACCCCTCTTGCCTCCTTCTGTACCTCTGTTGTTTCTTTCTGCACTGCTCTTGCTTCTTTCTTCACCTCTCTTGCAAATTTCTGCACCCCTCTTGCCTCTTTCTGCACCCCACTTGCCTCCTTCTGCACCTCTGTTGGTTCTTTCTGCACTGCTCTTTCTTCTTTCTGCACCTCTTTTGCCTGTTTCTGTAACTCTCTTGCCTCTTTCTGCACTTCTCTTGCCTCCTTCTGCACCTCTGTTGCTTCTTTCTGCACTTCTGTTGCTTCTTTCTGCACCCCTCTTGCCTCTTTCTGCACCCTTCTTCCCTCTTTCTGTACCTCTCTTGCCTCTTTCTGCACCTCTGTTGCTTCTTTCTTCACTGCTCTTGCTTCTGTCTGCTACTCTCTTGCACATTTCTGAACCCCTCTTGCCTCTTTCTGCACCTCTGTTGCTTCTTTCTGCACCTCTCTTGCCTCTGTCTGCACCCCTGTTCCCTCTTTGTGCAACTCTTTTATCATGTTTCTGCAACTCTCTTGCCTCTTTCTGCACTTTTCTTGCCTCTTTCTGCACCTCTGTTGCTTCCTTCTGCATTTATCTTGCCTCTTTCTGCACCCCCTTGCCTCTTTGTGCACCTCTGTTGCTTCTTTCTGTGCTTCTCTTGCTTCTTTCTGCACCCCTCTTGCGTCTTTCTGCACCCTTCTTCCCTCTTTGTGCACCTCTTTTGCCTCTTTCTGCACATCACTTGCCTGTTTCTGCACCACTCTTGCCTCTTTCCGCACCTTTTTTGCATATTTCTGCACTTCTTTTGCCTCTTTCTGTACCCTTCTTGCCTCCTTCTGTACCTCTGTTGTTTCTTTCTGCACTGCTCTTGCTCCTTTCTTCACCTCTCTTGCAAATTTCTGCACCCCTCTTGCCTCTTTCTGCACCCCACTTGCCTCCTTCTGCACCTCTGTTGGTTCTTTCTGCACTGCTCTTTCTTCTTTCTGCACCTCTTTTGCCTGTTTCTGTAACTCTCTTGCCTCTTTCTGCACTTCTCTTGCCTCCTTCTGCACCTCTGTTGCTTCTTTCTGCACTTCTGTTGCTTCTTTCTGCACCCCTCTTGCCTCTTTCTGCACCCTTCTTCCCTCTTTCTGTACCTCTCTTGCCTCTTTCTGCACCTCTGTTGCTTCTTTCTCCACTTCTATTGCCTCTTTCTGTACCCCTTTTGCCACTTTTTGCACCTCTGTTGCTTCTTTCTGCACTTCTCTAGCTTCTTTCTGCACTTCTGTTGCTTCTTTCTGCACCCCTCTTGCCTCTTTCTGCACCCTTCTTCCCTCTTTCTGCACCTCTCTTGCCTCTTTCTGCACCCCAATTCCCCTTTTCTGCAACTCTCTTGCCTCTTTCTGCAGTTCTTTTGTCTCCTTCTGCACCTCTGTTGCTTCTTTCTGCACCTCTCTTGCAAATTTCTGCTCCTTTCTTGCCTCTTTCTGCACCTATTTTGCTTTTTTCTGCACTTCTCTTGTCTCTTTTTGCTCTCCTCTTGCCTCTTTCTGGACCTGTGTTGGTTCTTTCTTCACTGCTCTTGCTTCTGTCTGCTACTCTCTTGCACATTTCTGAACCCCTCTTGCCTCTTTCTGCACCTCTGTTGGTTCTTTCTGCACCTCTCTTGCCTCTGCCTGCACCCCTGTTCCCTCTTTGTGCAACTCTTTTATCATGTTTCTGCAACTCTCTTGCCTCTTTCTGCACTTTTCTTGCCTCTTTCTGCACCTCTGTTGCTTCCTTCTGCACTTCTCTTACCTCTTTCTGCACCCCCTTGCCTCTTTGTGCACCTCTGTTGCTTCTTTCTGTGCTTCTCTTGCTTCTTTCTGCACCCCTCTTGCGTCTTTCTGCACCCTTCTTCCCTCTTTGTGCACCTCTTTTGCCTCTTTCTGCACATCACTTGCCTGTTTCTGCACCACTCTTGCCTCTTTCCGCACCTCTTTTGCATATTTCTGCACTTCTTTTGCCTCTTTCTGTACCCCTCTTGCCTCCTTCTGTACCTCTGTTGTTTCTTTCTGCACTGCTCTTGCTTCTTTCTTCACCTCTCTTGCAAATTTCTGCACCCCTCTTGCCTCTTTCTGCACCCCACTTGCCTCCTTCTGCACCTCTGTTGGTTCTTTCTGCACTGCTCTTTCTTCTTTCTGCACCTCTTTTGCCTGTTTCTGTAACTCTCTTGCCTCTTTCTGCACTTCTCTTGCCTCCTTCTGCACCTCTGTTGCTTCTTTCTGCACTTCTGTTGCTTCTTTCTGCACCCCTCTTGCCTCTTTCTGCACCCTTCTTCCCTCTTTCTGTACCTCTCTTGCCTCTTTCTGCACCTCTGTTGCTTCTTTCTGCACTTCTATTGCCTCTTTCTGTACCCCTTTGCCTCTTTTTGCACCTCTGTTGCTTCTTTCTGCACTTCTCTAGCTTCTTTCTGCACTTCTGTTGCTTCTTTCTGCACCCCTCTTGCCTCTTTCTGCACCCTTCTTCCCTCTTTCTGCACCTCTCTTGCCTCTTTCTGCACCCCAATTCCCCTTTTCTGCAACTCTCTTGCCTCTTTCTGCAGTTCTTTTGTCTCCTTCTGCACCTCTGTTGCTTCTTTCTGCACCTCTCTTGCAAATTTCTGCTCCTTTCTTGCCTCTTTCTGCACCTATTTTGCTTTTTTCTGCACTTCTCTTGCCTCTTTTTGCTCTCCTCTTGCCTCTTTCTGGACCTCTGTTGGTTCTTTCTGCACTGCTCTTGCTTCTGTCTGCTACTCTCTTGCACATTTCTGCACCCCTCTTGCCTCTTTCTGCACCTCTGTTGGTTCTTTCTGCACCTCTCTTGCCTCTGTCTGCACCCCTGTTCCCTCTTTGCGCACCTCTTTTCCCTGTTTCTGCAACTCTCTTTCCTCTTTCTGCACTTTTATTGCCTCTTTCTGCACCTCTGTTGCTTCCTTCTGCACTCCTCTTGCCTCTTTCTGCACCCCTCTTGCCTCTTTGTGCACCTCTGTTGCTTCTTTCTGCACTTCTCCTGCTTCTTTCTACACCTCTCTTGCTTCTTTCTGCCCCCCTCTTGCATCTTTCTGCACCCCTCTTCCGTCTTTCTGCACCCTTCTTCCCTCTTTGTGCACCTCTCTTTCCTCTTTCTGCACATCACTTGCCTGTTTCTGCACCACTCTTGCCTCTTTCCGCACCTCTTTTGCTTGTTGCTGCACTTCTTTTGCCTCTTTCTGTACCCCTCTTGCCTCCTTCTGCACCTCTGTTGTTTTTTTCTGCACTGCTCTTGCCTCCTTCTGCACCCCACTTGCCTCCTTCTGCACCTCTGTTGGTTATTTCTGCACTGCTCTTGCTTCTTTCTGCACCTCTTTTGCCTGTTTTTGCAACTCTCTTGCCTCTTTCTGCACTTCTCTTGCCTCCTTCTGCACATCTGTTGCTTATTTATGCACTTCTCTTGCCTCTTTCTGTACCCCTCTTGCCTCTTTCTGCACCTCTGTTGCTTCTTTCTGCACTTCTGTTGCTTCTTTCTGCACCCCTCTTGCCTCTTTCGGCACCCTTCTTCCCTCTTTCTGTACTTCTCTTGCCTCTTTATGCACCTCTGTTGCTTCCTTCTGCACTTCTCTTGCCTCTTTCTGTACCCCTCCTGCCTCTTTGTGCACCTCTGTTGCTTCTTTCTGCACTTCTCTTGCTTCTTTCTACACCTCTCTTGCTTCTTTCTGCACCCCTCTTGCATCTTTCTGCACCCTTCTTCCCTCTTTGTGCACCTCTCTTGCCTCTTTCTGCACATCACTTGCTTGCTTCTACACCACTCTTGCCTCTTTCCGCACCTCTTGTGCTTGTTTCTGCACTTCCTTTGCCTCTTTCTGTACCCCTCTTGCCTCTTTTTGCACCTCTGTTGCTTCTTTCTGCACTTCTCTTGCTTCTTTCTGCACTTCTGTTGCTTCTTTCTGCACCCCTCTTGCCTCTTTCTGCACCCTTCTTCCCTCTTTCTGCACCTCTCTTGCCTCTTTCTGCACCCCAATTCCCTTTTTCTGAACCTCTCTTGCCTGTTTCTGCAACTCTCTTGCCTCTTTCTGCAGTTCTTTTTTCTCCTTCTGCACCTCTGTTGCTTCTTTCTGCACCTCTCTTGCAAATTTCTGCACCCCTCTTGCCTCATTCTGTACCCCTCTTGCCTCCTTCTGCACCTCTGTTGGTTCTTTCTGCCCTGCTCTTGCTTCTTTCTGCACCTCTTTTGCCTGTTTCTGCACTTCTCTTGCCTCCTTCTGCACCTCTGTTGCTTCTTTATGCACTTCTCTTGCCTCTTGCTGCACCCCGCTTGCCTCTTTCTGCACCTCTGTTGCTTCTTTCTGCACTTCTCTTGCTACTTTATGCACCTCTCTTGCTTCTTTCTGCACTCCTCTTGTCTGTTTCTGCACCTCTCTTGCCTCTTTCTGCACTTCTCTTGCCTCGTTTTGCACCTCTGTTGCTTCTTTCTGCACTTCTCTTGCCTTTTTCTGCATCCCTCTGGCCTCTTTCTGCACCTCTGTTGCTTCTTTCTGTACTTCTCTTGCTTCTTTCTGCACCTCTCTTGCTTCTTTACCCCTCTTGCCTCTTTCTGCGCCCCTCTTTCCTCTTTCTGCACCTCTCTTGCCTCTTTCTGCACCTCTGTTGCTTCTTTCTGCACTTCTCTTGCCTCTTTCTGCACCCCTCTTGCCTCTTTCTGCACCTCTGTTGCTTCTTTCTGCACTTCTGTTGCTTCTTTCTGCACTCCTCTTGCCTCTTTCTGCACCCTTCTTCCCTCTTTCTGCACCTCTCTTGCCTCTTTCTGCACCCCTGTTCCCTTTTCCTGCACCTCTCTTGCCTGTTTCTGCAACTCTCTTTCCTCTTTCTGCAGTTCTCTTGTCTCCTTCTGCACCTCTGTTGCTTCTTTCTGCGCTTCTCTGGTCACTTTCTGCACCCCTCTTGCCTCCTTCTGCACCTGTTGGTTCTTTCTGCACTGCTCTTGCTTCTTTCTGCACCTCTCTTGCAAATTTCTGCACCCCTCTTGCCTCTTTCTGTACCCTTCTTCCCTCTTTCTGCACCTCTCTTGCCTCTGTCTGCACCCCGTTCCCTCTTTCTGCCCCTCTTTTGCCTGTTTCTGCAACTCTCTAGCTTCTTTCTGAACTTCTCTCGCCTCTTTCTGTACTCAAATGGGAAGTGCAAGCTGTCAAGTTTAAAGGTCTGTGTGCTCTTGTGACTGAGATATATGTCTACTTGTATATGTATTCTTACATGTGTTATGCATCTGAAGATGGTAGCTTAAAAAGCGGGTAACTTCTCCTATAGGTGGTCAAATCTTCTCAGTTCTGCTCTGTCATTCGGGTGCACAGGCAGACATGTCTTATATATATATGTGTTATAGAGCCCCTCAAATATACTATTGAATACCCATGTGCCCTGTATTGTGAGCAGAAAGAAATGCATACACCTTTTTTACACAAATTTACAGAGTATGCTGTTTGAAACACAGGTATTCAAGTGTTTGTATGTTTATTTTCATTTAACATGTCACTAGGTAAAAGCATAGACTCGCATGCATACCTTCACAAACTTGGTCAGACTTACAACAGTGATATGCTTAGGATTGCTGTTTTATATTTGGTAGGCCTAACATTCTGAGCAGTCGATTAATAGTGAACCTTCAAGAGAAAAGTGAGGTTTAAGACATCTTCGGAGAAGGATTAGTGATTAGGGTACTTTGTATGAGTCTGTTGTAAGGTACAGTCAAAGTAGGCCTCTTTTTGCACCTCTGTTGGTTCTTTCTGCACATCTCTTGCTTCTTTCTGCACCTTTCTTCCTCTTTGTGGACTTCTGTTGCCTCTTTCTGCATTTCTCTTGCTTCTTTCTGCACCTTTCTTCCTCTTTCTGCACCTCTCTTGCCTCTTTTTGCACTTCTCTTGCTTCTTTCTGCGCCTTTCTTCCTCTTTCTGCACATGTCCTACCTATGTAGGCATAGTTAGAAATGAGCATTTAAAAAACCTTTGAAATTCACTGAAAAAACCAGAGGTTTCAGGGACGTTATAGTTAGGGATTAGCATTTAAAAAACCATAGAAATTCACTTAAAAAACCACAGGTTTCAGGGACGTTATAGTTAGGGATTAGCATTTCAAAAACCTTAGAAATTCACTGAAAAAACCACAGGTTTCAGGGATGTTATTGTTAGGGATTAGCATTTAAAAAACCTTAGAAATTCATTGAAAAAACCATAGGTTTCAGGGACGTTATAGTCAGTCAGACATTTCACTTGTACAAAACCAGAGAAATTTGGCCTTTATAGTTAGCTGAGCTAACTATAACTCGCGCCCCCGCAATGCACTGCTGATGATATCACATATCACATCACTCATGACATGGTCAGTGACATCCCTGATGACATCTCAAATGACATCACTGATGACATCTTCCACGTGATCTGATGCACCTCCTCACACCCTAATATAACCTTCGATACACCCACTCTAAAATACAGACTACCTATCTCGAAACCATTGACAGACAATACTAGTTAGTACATACCCGCTCACTGATTCATATGTCTACACACACATCCACTCACTAACCCATAAAGTCACTCATACAGGCAGTCATTCATCAATATAGCCATTGATATATCCACTCATACACCTATACAGATACTCACACACCGCCACTCACCCAGAGAGTTACTCAAACACCTAGTCAGTCACCCAAAGAATCAATCACACTACCATTTACTCACCTATAGAGTTATACACACACACCACCTCACTTATTCATACAGATAGTACCATATACTTACTCTCTTATACAATCACTGACATAAGCACACACTTATCCATGCAGCCACTGTCACAATCACTCACTGTCACATTTAGTCACTTATATACTCCAACACTCACATATACTGCCTTTCACATATGTAGTTACAAACACATATACCACTGAGACATCCATTCACTCACCAGCACAGCTATACGCACACTCACTCACCCATACAGCCCCTAACACACACACTCATGAACCCATACACCCAGTAAATCACCCACTCACACATCCATGCAGGGAGTCACACACACCCTCCACACACCCACACAGACACTCCAGCACCCATACAGGTAATCAGACAACCAATCATTAACCCATATAGACACTCATGTAGCTACTCACCAACCGATGCAGCCACTTACACACCAACTGACAGACTGATACAGACATTCACACAGATTAGTCATTCACCCATGCATTCACTAAGACACGTTTAATCACTCACTTATACAGTCAGTCACACACCCACTAAATCATCCATTCAGACACTCATACACCCACTCATTCTTCAATACACCATGGCATATATATATATATAACATTAGTCAGCTTTTTAGAAACACTCATAGTCACTGCAGGATGTCATCAGTGATGTCATTTGAGATGTCATCAGTGATGTCATCAGTGATGTCACTGACCATGTCATGAGTGATGTAATATGTGACGTCATCAGCAGTGCATTGCGGGAGCGCGAGTTATAGTTAGCTCAGCTACCTATAACGGCCGAATTTCTCTGGTTTTGTACAAGTGAAATGTCTAACTAACTATAAAGTCCCTGAAACATATGGTTATTTTCAATGAATTTCCATGGGTTTTTTAAATGCTAATCCCTAACTATAAAGTCCCTGAAATCTGTGTTTTTTTCCAGTGAATATATATATATATATATATTCACTGAAAAAACCATAGGTTTTAGGGACAGTTATAGTTAGTTGGACATTGCACTCGTACAAAACCCGTGAAATTCCCCGTTATAGTTAGTTCAGCTAACTATAACTCGCGCCCCGCAATGCACTGCTGATGACGTCACATATTACATCACTCATGACATGGTCAGTGACATCACTGATGACATCACTGATGACATCATCCAGTGACTGTGTGTTTCTGTAAAGTTTAAATATGTTTAATATATAGGCAAAGGCGTATTGAAGAATGAGTGTGTGTATAAGTGTCTGAATGGATGATTTAGTAGGTGCGTGACTAACTCTATAAGTGAGTGATTAAACGTATCTTACTGAATGCATGGGTTAGTGACTAAACTGTGTGAATCTCTGTATCCGTTTGTCTGTTGGTGTGTAAGTGACTGTATGGGTTTGTGAATAACTACATAAGTGTCTATATGAGTTATTGATTGGTTGTCTGAGTATCTGTATGGGTGCCTGAGTGTTTGTGTGGGTGGGATGTGTATGACTCTGTGCATAGATGTGTGAGTGGGTGATTCACTGGGTGCATGGTTTCAAGAGTGCATCTGTGATGGACTGTATGGGTGGGTGAGTGTGTGTATGGGTGTGTTAGTGAGTGAATGTATATCTCAGTGGTACATGTGTGAGTAACTACATATGTGAAAGGCAGTATATATGTGTGTTGGAGTATATAAATGGCTATAAGTGAGAGTGTGTGATTGTGAGAGTGGCTGTATGGATGAGTGTGTACTTGTATCAGTGATTGTATAAGAGCGTAAGAATGTGCTAGTATGTGTATGAGTAAGTGAGCTGGTGTGTGTATAACTGTATAGGTGAGTAAATGGCAGTGTGATTAATTATTTGCATGACTGACTAGGTGTGTGGTACCTCTATGGATGAGTGGCGGTGTGTGAGTGTCTATATAGGTGTATGAGTGCATATGATAGTCCCGTACTGAGTGACCGTAAGTATGAGTGACTGTACGGGTGAGTGAGTGGATGTGTGTGTAGACCTAAGAATCAGTGAGTGGGTATGTAGTTATTGGTGTTGGAGTGTCTATGGTTTTGAGAATAGCAGTCTGTAATTTAGAGTGGGTGTATCAAAGGTTATATTAGGGTGTGAGAAGATGCATCAAATTATCACATGGATGATGTCATCAGTGATGTCATCTGTGATGTCATTTGAGATGTCATCAGTGATGTCATCAGTGATGTCACTGACCATGTCATGAGTGATGTAATATGTGACGTCATCAGCAGTGCATTGCGGGGGCGCTAGTTATAGTTAGCTGAACTAACTATAACGGGGGAATTTCACGGGTTTTGTACGAGTGCAATGTCCAACTAACTATAACTGTCCCTAAAACCTATGGTTTTTTCAGTGAATTTGTAAGGTTTTTTAAATGCTAATTTCTAACTATAACGTGTCTGAAACCTATGGTTTTTCAGTGAATTTCAAAGGTTTTTTAAATGCTAATTTCTAACTATAACGTGCCTGAAACCTATGGTTTTTTAAGTG
This sequence comes from Calotriton arnoldi, assembly GCA_963921515.1. Taxonomy (NCBI): domain Eukaryota; kingdom Metazoa; phylum Chordata; class Amphibia; order Caudata; family Salamandridae; genus Calotriton; species Calotriton arnoldi. The sequence goes on from CAWUFW010011183.1 coordinate 539,847, forward strand.
AATTTCAAAGGTTTTTAAATGGTAGTTTCTAACTATGCCTACAGAGGTAGGACATGTGAAGAAAGAAGAAAAAACGCACAGAAAGAAGCAAAAGAAATGCAGAAAGAAGCAACAGAAGTCCACAAAGACGAAGAAAAGTGCAGGAAGAAGCAAAAGATGTGCAGCAAGAACCAACAGAGGAGCAGAAAGAGGCCTTGTTGCAAAATCTTCCTGTGCCCACAACTTTTTCAGACGGGTACTGGTGGTAACTGACTCTGACTAACCAGAGCCAGTGCTATGCTAAAAGACACTTAGAATACAGTGAAAACACCTACATACACTAGGGAACGCTATGCGTTGGGGTACCCCTGTGATTAGCATGACCTCCTCTGTAAGTCCCTAGTACATAATAGGGCAGGGGGATTAAAACTACCTCTTAAAACGCGCCACAGGGCATGTTTGCACACGTGTCACCTCAGGCCCTGCCCCCTCCCTTCACCACTGTGCAAACGCTCCCCGTGGCGCGTTTTAAGTTGCGGGATTAGGTCACCTTGAATCCTGAGGGTCCCTAGGGCCCAACTAGCCTACCAGGTACTTCTAGTAAGCGCCACAGCCCTGCGTTGCAGAGAGGTGGTCCGAGGCCACGCCCCTTTTTACACCTCTCTGCAACGCAGCTCTGTGGCGCTTACTGGAGGTACCTGGTGGGCTAGTTGGACCCCAGGGACCCTCAGGATTCCAGGGGACTTAATCCCCCAACTTAAAACACGCCACAGGGCATGTTTGCACACATGTCACCTCAGGCCCCGCCCCCTCCCTTCACCACTGTGCAAACGCGCCCCGTGGCACATTTTAAGTCGGGGGATTAACTCCCCTTGAATCTTGAGGGTCCCTGGGGTGCAACTAGCCCACCAGCTACCTCCATTAAGTGCCACAGAGCTGCATTGCAGAGAGGTGTAAAAAGGGGCGTGGCCTCAGAACACCTCTCTGCAACGCAGCCCCCTGGCGCATACTGGAGGTTCCTGGTGGGCTAGTTGGCCCCCAGGGACCCCCAGTATTGAAGGGGAATTCGTTCCCCATCTGCAAACGCGCCAGGGGGCGCGTTTGTAGAGTGCTGCAAGTGCTGCAAGGAGGGGGCGTGGCCTCCGGCGCGATGCCGGTCTTTTTTTTTTTTTTTTAAAGAAGGGGGGCTGTGTGGCCCCCCTTCTTTTTGTAATTTATTTGCCCTGGGGACCCCATCCCCCAGGGCCTGCCCCCTAATTTTTTTTTTTTAATTCTAAATATTTTGAAGGGGGCCGCGTGGCCCCCCTCCCGAGGCCTTAATCGGCCCCGGGGACCCCATCCCCCGGGGCTTGGCCTTATTTTTTTTTTTTTATTCTTTTGGAGGGGGACTGCGTTGCCCCCCTCCTCAGGCCACTTATGGCCCCGGGGACCCCATCCCCCGGGGCCGGCCTTTGTTTTTTGTTTTTTTTAATTTCAATTTTGGGGAGGGGGCCGCGTGGCCCCCCTCCCGGGCCACTTGTAGCCCCGGGGACCCCATCCCCCGGGGCTGGCCCTCTCCATGGGGACCGTGGGGGGGTCCCCAATCCCCCCATGGTCCCGCCGGCTCCCCGCGTCCCTCGGGAGCCGGCATTGCTTTTCCACATGGGGAGCTGCTAAGATGCAGCTCCCCGTGTGGAAAAGCAATCGTCTTTGGTTTTTGGAAGAGAAAGCAGGTTTCCTGCTCTCTCTTCCAAAAACCAAAGCAGTTTGCTATGACAGGACGGGAGCCGCGAGGCTCCCGCCCTGCCATAGCAAACTACAGTGTCCCGGGGGTGAGCACCCCGGGACTCTGCAGGAGCCGGCCCTGGGGGGTGGTGGTCCCCAGGGCCATCAAGAGCTCCAGGAGGGGGGCCGCGCGGCCCCCCTCCCATCCTGTGCACAGCCCCGGGGAGGTGGTGGTCCCCGGGGCTCGGGGGTCCAAAACAGACCCCCACATTCTAATTCTTAGTGCCCCGGGGAGGTGGCGGTCCCCGGGGTGTGTGGGGGGGCTCAAGCCCCCCCGCCCAGGTAATTTTTTTTTTTTTTAAAAGAAGCTCTGGGGGGTGGCGGTCCCCGGGGCTGCGGGAGTGCCGAGTGCCCTCCCGCACCATTTTAAAATCAAAGCCCTGGGGGTGGCGGTCCCCGGGCTTGGGGGGCCTTAGAGGCCCCCCAACATTATTAATAACCCCCTGCATGCCCCCGGGACTTGGCCCACCCGGGGGCCAAATAACAACGAAGCGCGGGAGCCCGCGCTTCATTTTTATTTTTACGGCGGTATCCGCGCACCCTGCACGCATCCCGCCGATTTTATATATTTTTTTTTTTAATTTTTGGGGCCCTGGGGGTCCTTGTGGGACCCCCTAAGCAGGCCTAGGGGGTCAGGGTGTTTCTACCCTGCCCCCTTTTTGCGTTTTTTTTTCCTGTTTTCTTGTGCCTCGGTTCTACCGAGGAACAAGATGGCTGCCAACACTTCCTGGTTTGGAGTGTTGACAGCCAATTAGCATACAGCTCGTGATCGGGAGGGTGCGCTCAGGGTGCGCGAACCCTCTGCGGCCATAGATATATATGTGGTTTTACTTTTGATTTTCTCAGGAACTACTGAACAGATTTACACCATTTAACCAAAAGGCACGACACTGAACCAAGGGCTACCTTTTGCCAAAGTTGGTGTAATTCCGTTCAGCAGTTCAGGCTGTAGCTGCGATGAAAGGTTCCTATGGAAAATTGCATGGGGAAAACACGTTTTGGGACCCCCCTTTTTCTCGGCCCCCACTTGACAAATCACCCCGAGACTTTCAGGATAGGAGCGGACCGGAGCGCCCCACGAGCTTTGAAAATTTCGCAAAGATTCGTCAACCGGCGCCAAAGTTATTTCAAATAGAATGTTGCGGATTTCCTATGGAAAATAGGTCCTAACTATAACTATCTACTGGCGACCGCCAGTAGATAATATATATATATATATATATTCACTGAAAAAACCATAGGTTTCAGACACGTTATAGTTACAAATTAGCATTTAAAAAACCTTTGAAATTCACTGAAAAAACCATAGGTTTTAGGGACAGTTTTAGTTACTTGGACATTGCACTCGTACAAAACCCGTGAAATTCCCCCGTTATAGTTAGTTCAGCTAACTATAACTCGCGCCCTGCAATGCACTGCTGATGACGTCACATATTACATCACTCATGACATGGTCAGTGACATCACTGATGACATCACTGATGACATCTCAAATGACATCACTGATGACATCACTGATGACATCATCCAGTGACTGTGTGTTTCTGTAAAGTTTAAATATGTTTAATATATATAGGGAAAGGCATATTGAAGAATGAGTGGGTGTATAAGTGTCTGAATGGATGATTTAGTAGGTGCGTGACTGACTCTATGAGTGAGTGATTAAACGTATCTTACTGAATGCATGGGTTAATGACTAAACTGTGTGAATGTCTGTATCTGTCTGTCTGTTGGTGTGTAAGCGGCTGCATGGGTTTGCGAATAGCTACATGAGTGTCTATATGGGTTATTGATTTGTTGTTTGAGTATCTGTATGGGTGCCTGAGTGTTTGTGTGGGTGGGGTGTGTGTGACTCTGTGCATAGATGTGTGAGTGGGTGATTCACTGGGTGCATGTTTTCAAGAGTGCATCTGTGATGGACTGTATGGGTGGGTGAGTGTGTGTATGGCTGTGTTAGTGAGTAAATGTATATCTCAGTGGTACATGTGTGAGTAACTACATATGTGAAAGGCAGTATATATGTGTGTTGGAGTATATAAATGGCTATAAGTGAGAGTGTGTGATTGTGAGAGTGGCTGTATGGATGAGTGTGTGCTTGTATCAGTGATTGTGTAAGAGCGTAAGAATGTGCTAGTATTTGTATGAGTAAGTGAGCTGGTGTGTGTATAACTGTATAGGTAAGTAAATGGGAGTGTGATTAATTATTTGCATGACTGACTAGGTGTATGAGTACCTCTATGGATGAGTGGAGGTGTGTGAGTGTGTATATAGGTGTATGAGTGCATATGATAGTCCTGTACTGAGTGACCATAAGTATGAGTGATTGTACTGGTGAGAGAGTAAATGTGTGTGTAGACCTAATAATCAGTGAGTGGGTATGTAGTTTTTGGTGTTGGAGTGTCTATGGTTTTGAGAATGGCAGTCTGTAATTTAGAGTGGGTATATCAAAGGTTATATTAGGGTGTGAGAAGATGCATGAAATTATCACATGGATGATGTCATCAGTGATGTCATCAGTGATGTCATTTGAGATGTCATCAGTGATGTCATCAGTGATGTCACTGACCATGTCATGAGTGATGTAATATGTGACGTCATCAGCAGTGCATTGCAGGGCGCGAGTTATAGTTAGCTGAACTAACTATAACGGGGAATTTCACGGGTTTTGTACGAGTGCAATGTCCAAGTAACTAAAACTGTCCCTAAAACCTATGGTTTTTTCAGTGAATTTCAAAGGTTTTGTAAATGACAATTTTTAAATGTATTAATTGTTATATTAATTTTTTTCATACTGATTTACTACATTTTTAGAAACAATTTTTTTTACATATTTTATTTTTTAAATTACATTGTAATTACATTATACATTACATTACAAAAAATACTTTCTCAGAATGAATTACTTTAGTTTAAATACTTTGCAGATAGGCAATAGACTTTTAAGTACAGTAGTTACAGTTGTTGCAATGGGCAACACATTTTCAAACACAATGCAACATTCAGCTCAATGTGAATTTCTAGTTAAATGCAATTAGTTACTTTATGGATTACTTTTGTAACCACAGGACTGGATCCTAGATTCAGTCCTGGTACATCTCGTGTAAACAGTTGAGTAAAAGCGTTTTGGTAACAGTCGTGATTTTTAAGGAATATTATTGTATTTTAAAAGTTGACACTTAGAAACTTTTTCTCATAGAATCACCAATGTTATCCTATGGAAGGAAATTCACTTAGCAGGTAAAAACTGTTATCGTTACTTTTTCTTACTCAGTGTTGGATCCTGGATCCAGCACTGGTGCATCTCCTGTAAACAGTTGAAAAAATGCGTTTAAGTCATACAGGCGATTTTTAAGGAATATTTGTAGTTTGTGAAAATCAACACTTTGAAACTTTTTGGCTGAAAACCAGTCAATCTTAGCCTATGAAGGAAATTCAAGTTACCGGTAAGTACGGTTAAAATTACTTTTGAGGATCAGTACTGGGCTGAAAGATGCAGCACTGAGGTCTCTCCTGATAACAGGTGAGTAAATCGGAATTCGTATTTCGGCTGATTTTAGAGGAATATTTTAAAGTTCCAAAACTCCACACTTAGAAGAATTTCCAAGTGAAACCAGTCAATGTTAGCCTATGGAAGGAAATTCAAGTTACTGGTAAGTACGGTTAAAATTACTTTTCAGGACCAGTACTGGGCTGAAAGATGCAGCACTGAGGTCTCTCCTGATAACAGGTGAGTAAATCAGAATTTGGATTTCGGCTGATTTTAGAGGAATATTTGTATGTTTCAAAAATCAACACTTAGAAACTTTTTCAGCAAAAAGCAGGCAATGATATCCTATGGAAGGAAATTCAAGTTACTGGTAAGTACGGTTAAAATTACTTTTGAGGATCAGTACTGGGCTGAAAGATGCAGCACTGAGGTCTCTCCTGATAACAGGTGAGTAAATCGGAATTCGTATTTCGGCTGATTTTAGAGGAATATTTTAAAGTTCCAAAACTCCACACTTAGAAGAATTTCCAAGTGAAACCAGTCAATGTTAGCCTATGAAGGAAATTCAAGTTACCGGTAAGTACGGTTAAAATTACTTTTCAGGACCAGTACTGGGCTGAAAGATGCAGCACTGAGGTCTCTCCTGATAACAGGTGAGTAAATCGGAATGCGTATTTCGGCTGATTTTAGAGGAATATTTTAAAGTTCCAAAACTCCACACTTAGAAGAATTTCCAAGTGAAACCAGTCAATGTTAGCCTATGGAAGGAAATTCAAGTTACTGGTAAGTACGGTTAAAATTACTTTTCAGGACCAGTACTGGGCTGAAAGATACAGCACTGAGGTCTCTCCTTATAACAGGTGAGTAAATCGGAATTCCTATTTCGGCTGATTTTAGAGGAATATTTTAAAGTTCCAAAACTCCACACTTAGAAGAATTTCCAAGTGAAACTAGTCAATGTTAGCCTATGAAGGAAATTCAAGTTACCGGTAAGTACGGCTAAAATTACTTTTCAGGACCAGTACTGGGCTGAAAGATGCAGCACTGAGGTCTCTCCTGATAACAGGTGAGTAAATCGGAATTCGTATTTCGGCTGATTTTAGAGGAATATTTTAAAGTTCCAAAACTCCACACTTAGAAGAATTTCCAAGTGAAACCAGTCAATGTTAGCCTATGGAAGGAAATTCAAGTTACTGGTAAGTATGGTTAGAATTACTTTTCAGGACCAGTACTGGGCTGAAAGATACAGCACTGAGGTCTCTCCTGATAACAGGTGAGTAAATCGGAATTCGTATTTCGGCTGATTTTAGAGGAATATTTGCACAATGGTGAAGGGAGGGGGCGGGGCCTGAGGTTACATCTGTGTAAACGCGCCCCGTGGTGCGTTTTAAGTTGGGGGATTAAGTCCCCTTGAATCCTGAGGGTCCCTAGGGGCCAACTAGCCCACCAGGAACCTCCAATATGCGCCAGGGGCTGCGTTGCAGAGACGTGTAGAGAGGCCACACCCCTTTTTACACCTCTCTGCAACGCAGCTCTGTGGCGCTTTCTGGATGTACCTGTTGGGCTAGTTGGCCCCGAGGGACCCTCAGGATTGAAGGGGATTTAATTCCCCATCTTAAAACGCGCCACGGGGCCTGTTTGCACACATGTCACCTGAAGCCCCGCCCCCTCCCTTCACCACTGTGCAAACGCGCCCCGTGGCGCGTTTTAAGTTGGGGGATTAAGTCCCCTTGAATCCTGAGGGTCCCCGGAGTCCAACTAGCCCACCATATACCTCCAAAAAGCGCCACAGAGCTGCGTTGCAGAGAGGTGTAAAAGGGGCGTGGCCTCGAGGTTCCTGGTGGACTAGTTGGCCCCCAGGGACCCCCAGTATTCAAGGGGATTGTTCCCCTCTGCAAACGCGCCAGGGGCGCGTTTGCAGAGTGGTGAAGGAAGGGGCGGGGCCTGCGGGCCCGATCGTTTTTTTTTTTTTGTCCCCTGAAGGGGGGCTGTGTGGCCCCCCTTCCTTTTTTCTGTTTTTGGGCCCTGGGGACCCCATCCCCCAGGGCCTGACCCCTTTTTTAAATTTAAAAAAAAAAAAACGGGAAGGGGGCCGCGTGGCCCCCTTCCCCGGGCCTGTAGTGGCCCCGGGGACCCCATCTCCCGGGGCATGGCCTCTATTTTTATTTTTAATATTTTGAGGGGGCTGCGTGGCCCCCTCCTCTGGCCATTTTAAGGCCCGGGACCCCATCCCCGGGCCGGCCATACCCTTTTTTTTATTTTTTATAATTTTTCAAAACTTTGGGGAGGGGGCCGTGTGGCCCCCCTCCCGGGCCACTACTTGCCCCGGGACCCCATCCCCCGGGGCTGGCCCTCTCGTTGGGGACTGTGGGGGTCCCCAAACCCCCACAGTCCCGCCGGCTCCCCGTGTCCTACGGGAGCCGGCATTGCTTTACACATGGGGAGCAGCTAACATGCTGCTCCCCATGTGGAAAGCAATCAGCTTTGGATATTGGAAGAGAGCAGGTTTCCTGCCTCTCTTCCAATATCCAAAGCAAGTTTGCAATGACAGGACGGGAGCCGCGAGGCTCCCGTCCTGTCATTGCAAACAGCAGTGTCCCGAGGGTAGGCACCCCGGGACACTGCAGGAGCCGGCCCTGGGGGTGGCGGTCCCCAGGGCCACCACAGGCTCCAGGAGGGGGCCGCGCGGCCCCCTCCCATCGTGTGCACAGCCCCGGGGAGGTGGTGGTCCCCGGGCTCTGGGGGTCCGTAACGGACCCCCATATTTAAATGTTTAGTGCCCCGGGGAGGTGGCGGTCCCGGGGGTGTGTGGGGGCTGGAGCCCCCACACAGGTTTTTCATTTAAAAAAGAAGCCCCGGGGGTGGCGGTCCCCGGGGCTTGGGGGCCCTTAGAGGCCCCCCACACATAAAATTAACCCCCCCAGCATGCCCCCGGGACTTGGCCCACCCGGGGCCAGCTAACATCGAAGCCCGGGAGACCGCGCTTCGATTTTTTTTTTTCGGCAGGATTCGCGCACCCTGAGCGCATCCTGCCGATTTTTTTTAAAAAATGCTTTTTGCCCAGGGGTCCTTGTGGGACCCCCTGAGCAGGCCTAGGGGTTAGGGTGTTTCTACCCTGCCCCCTTTGTGCGTTTTGCGCACTTGTTTCTTTTTTTTTCTCGGCGGGATACGCGCACCCTAAGCGCATCCCGCCGATTTAAAAAAATATATATCTTTTCTGCCCAGGGGTCCTTGTGGGACCCCTGAGCAGACCTAGGGGTCAGGGTGTTTCTACCCTGCCCCTTTTTGCGCTTTGCGCACTTGTTTCTGTCCCTCGGTTCTACCGAGGCCCAAAATGGCTGCCAACACTTCCTGAATCGGAATGTTGACAGCCAGCTGACAGCCAATTAGCATGCAGCTCGTGATCGGGACGGTGCGCGCAGGGTGCGCTGAGGGTACGCGTATCCGACGCGCCCATAGATATATATGTACTTTTACTTTTGATTTTCTCAGGAACTACTGAACGGATTTACACCATTTAAGCAAAAGGCACCAGTCTGAACCAAGGACTACCTCTTTGCCAAATTTGGTGTAATTCCGTTCAGCAGTTCGAGCTGTAGCTGCGACTAAAGGTTCCTATGGAAAAATGAATGGGGAAAACGCGTTTTGGGACCCCCTTTTTCTCGGCCCCCGCTTCACGTATCACCCCGAGACTTTCAGGGTAGGAGCGGAGCGGAGCGCTCCAACAAGTTGGAAACTTTCACGAAGATTCGTCAACCGGCGCCAACGTTATTTCAAATAGAATGTCGCGGATTTCCTATGGATAATAGGTTGTAACTATAACTATCTACTGGCGACCGCCAGTAGATAATATATATATATATATATATCCAATTGAAAATCCTGTGTAGTACACTCTCAGGAAGAAACAGACAGAGCACAAGCTAGGTATCCAAGATTTAATCCACACAACGCGTTTCGGCAAAAGCCTTGATCACGTGTGAAAAGTGCACAAAACCAGCCGTCACTGATAAAGGCAATTGATCCAAGTTACGCACACGCAATGGAGGAGGAAGCGGAAAGAAGAGCGGCTGCTCTTACATTGTTTAGCAGGAAACCTGGGGCAGCTATACGCTTGGATGCAGCTGAGAAATCAGACCCCAAAATACAACCGCTAGAGGAGAAAATCAAGAAATTGGAAAAATTGAAACGCACGGAAATTTCAAAATGGTGGGAGGCGATCTCTCTACAAAATTACGTGGACCAGGCAATGGTACCTAGGGGATTAAGAATTTTTATTACTCCCACGTATGAGGCTCCCAACCCCAAAATGTTGGAGGAATGGTCGGAGCATTCTGCATCAAGTTCTAGGATTATGATGGAAATACTCATTAAATATGCTTGGCAGGATAGAGAGGACATACTGAAACAGATCAAGGAAATCATGATGGAACTCTCTCCAACATCGGATTGTGATACTATAAAAAAAAAAAAAAAAATTATTATTGGATCCCATGAAAGAACGCCTCAGTAAATATGAGGAAGATATCAAGGCTAGAAAACAGAGAAAGATGAATTGTGACTATGCTGACTATGAATGTGGCAGAATATTAACTTTCAGCAAAAAGTATGATCATTTATATAAAGCTCACATCACCACACCCATTCTCGCCAATACCACGAACCCAGTGACTGATAATTCTACAATCAGTGACACAGAATAAGACATATCGGGAGGTAACGTATCTGGTGAAGAACGCAACGCCAGACAAATCAATTTTTTAGACGAATTTCGGGTGATGAGAAAGGATCGACAGAAGGAGAGAGACAACCAACCACCGAAACCACGCGGCCGGGGACGGGGAAGAGGCAGAGGACAGGCAAACGCCGCAACAGAAAGAAAAGACTCAAACAACGCTGGGAATACAGGCAAAGGAAGGGGCGCTATGGGAAGTCGCAAAACACGCTCCAACAGGAATTACTAATGGATATGAACATGGTAAATAGAACTGTAGTGAACTTATCTAAGAGACTTATCAGTGATGTGGAGAAAAAAACTTTATGCTTAGGTCTCTCTTTCTGCCCTTCCTCTGTATTTAATTATACTGATACTAGAATTGATCTGTTCTGGTATGTACGCAAATTGAAATTGAAGAAGTGGCATAAACTTAAGAGATTGGGGCAGAATCACAACACTATGACGAGCACAAGTACGAACGACAACAACTTAGTGATTGGTGACATAGATACACTGATCACCATGGCTGAACTAGCACAGGACAGTGAGTCTAGGGAAGGACACATTGATACCACACTTATGCTGGAACAAATGGAGTTAGAGTTAGGGGCAGCAGCCAAAACAGATTTTAAGGTTAAATCTACTTTTGTCCCCCTTCTTCCACACGACAGCATAGATACGTTCCATGAGTGCACTAACAAGGGACTCCTGGAACTCAGACATAGGAGCAAAAAGCAGCGCAGAGATATTCGAAACAATCTATCGTTTAATCAAAGACAGGCACTCAAATCTCTACATGAAGACACCAATATTGTGATCCGTCCAGCTGACAAGGGAGGGAATGTAGTCATTTTGGATCGCGATGACTACATCAATGAGGCCTTACGCCAACTCAATGACACCAAATTTTATGTACAGATTACTTTAGCGATGTATAATCAGAGTATCACTGACATTTGGGACAAATTGATCACATGGAGGGACAAGGGGTTTTAACATGGGAAGAATATTGTTATCTGAAAAAAGATCATCCCAAACTCCCCATACTGTATTTAATTCCCAAATTGCACAAGGATAGCATCAAACCTCCTGGGCGCCCCATAGTGTCGTCGATTGGCAGTGTGAGTGAACATATTTCTAAATATGTTGATCACTTCTTAAGGGACTTTGTGGTAACTTTGCCTAGTTATTTGAGGGACACGAAAGATTTCCTATGCAGAATTGAAAATCTTGTTTGGAGCCCTGAGTATCTTTTTATCGTATTAGATGTGCACTCACTGTACACCATAATTGACTATCAACAAGGACTAGAAGCGTGTGAACACTTCCTCAAGAATAGGCCCTTACATTATCGTGACCACAGCCAGATGATCATAGATATGATCGAATTTTGTCTCATAAATAACATCTTTGCTTTTAATGGCGCCCTCTATAGGCAGATCAATGGTACTGCAATGGGATCTTGCTTTGCTCCCAGTTTTGCTAATCTGTTTATGGGCTACTGGGAGCAAGAGATTTTCAGCAGCGACACACTCAAAGGCGATCTCCAGAAAGTCGTCATGTGGCTACGCTACATAGACGATTTGTTCATCATCTGGAGGGGCCCGAGAAGTGACGCTGTTGATTTTGTCAAGAAACTCAACACCAATACGTATAACATCGTACTCACAGGTAACATCACGGCAGATAAAATTGAGTATCTTGATGTTTGCTTAGAAATCAAACAGGGTAGAGTGTGTACCTCTCTCTTCCGGAAAGCCACTGCAGGTAACAGCGTCCTGCATGCCCTCAGCAGCCACCCAGAGGCACTGAAATGGAGTATACCATTTGGCGAACTGCTGAGGGCCAAAAGAAACTGTAACAACACTGAGGCATATACGGAGGAGAGAGATCGCATCATAGAGAGATTCCACAATCGGGGATATCCCAACTGGGTTCTTAAAAAAGCTAAAGATAGGGCAGAAGTGGTCGATAGAAAACACACTCTAGAGGAAAAACCCTGTGAGATCGGGGAGGATGACTGGGAAAACACACGTGTTATTCTCACCTACAATTCTGAGGCACACAAAGTGAAACGCATCATCACAAAAAATTGGGATATCCTCAAGTCCGATAATGTTTTGGGCACTAGTATAACAGACAGACCCAATGTGACATACAGACGGAATAAAAACATTCGCGATCTAGTGGTCAGAAGTGACATCACCCTGTATCCAACAACTATCACACATGGTCTTATAGGATTCTATCCTTGTGGCCACTGCAAGGCGTGCAAATACAGCTTGTTCAAAGCTGTGTTAGAATATGGGGGGATCTCCCAAAAAATCACACAGTTTTTAACATGCAGCACCAGTTTTGTTGTCTATGCTATTGAATGTACCTGTAAACTCTGGTACATTGGCAGTACGACCTGTACAGCCAAAAAACGGGTCCTTGAACACCTAAGGGCTGTCACCAACAACGACCCGAAATACCCTGTGGCGCGCCATTGCCAGGAAAGACATTTTTCCAATGTTGCAGAATTGAGTTATTTGATGCTTGAACACATCCCCAAGAATCCTAGGGGTGGAGACAGGGTATTGGCCCTTAGGCAACGTGAATCTAGATACATTATCGATTTTCAAACTAAAAGTCCCGGGGGATTGAACCTCGATGAGGAACTTTCTGTTCACTTGAGAGAAGGGTCATAAATAATTCATCTGCTTTTCTAGTTTTTCCAATTTTATGATTGTTAGCATATTTCTGTTCTTCCTCTTTCAATGCTGTGCAGCAGATTATACTTAACTGTATGTTTTTAATTTCTATTTTATTCTTAGGTGTTGGACTGTAATGCTTATTTACAATTGTTTTAACTTCTATTTTTTGTTTATGTTTTTTTGCAGGAGAAAAGGAAGGAGCCCTCTCACAGGGTATTATCTTCACGGGCATCCTACCCTTTTCCTCTAGAGTCAGACGTCTCACCGTTCACATTGTTATGTATAATCACTTTGCACCAGCCAGTCACTGTTACATGCACGATCATCCACTTCCTTTTGCCTCTTTGCCTGATCACAGCTCGGATGAGCACTATGTTTGTATTTAACAGGACATTCATTGTTCTACTAGCGGCAGCCCAAATACACTATGTATAATAGCTCAGTGGGCAATTGATTCCTGCATTAAGTTGCTTGGATCTGCCTGGTATATCTCACACCAGGAAAGTCAGTTTCCTTGGCTCTCCACTTTAGTTCACGCTCAGGCATGTAATTCAGAGGCAATGTACACCTTGCATTTTCTTTACCACTTTACACTTTCTTTCGCAGTGGCACTATGTCATCAAATAGGATGCTTCAATATTGTAATTTACTTGTGCCACAAATAGACATTTAATCTACTTTGATACCCATCTTTACATATCATGCTAAGTGGCAACCTTTTAATTATTAATGACATCATGGTATAGAGCATCATGTGGCAGAATATCACATTGCCCGTTACTTCCAAGTCGCAATGTATTTATATAGACAGTAAACTTTGTATGTGAGCTTAGTGAGGATGTGATTTCAGTCTGGTATATTCTAAACCAACAAAGTCCTTTCTCTCTTTTCTCTCCTTTATCTGGCTCTTCATTTTAGTTTACGCTCAGGCATGCAATCAGAGGCAATGCGCACTTTGCATTTTTCTCACCACTTCACACTAAATATTTTATTTTTCTGACGATCGCAGTAGTACTATGTCATTATACATGATGCTTCAATATTGTAAATACAGTTGCGTAGCAAACAGAGATTCAATCTAATTTGATATCGATCTCAACAATCTTGTTAAGAGGCATCCATTTAATTACTAATAACGTATGTTATAGAGCATTATGTGGCAAAGCATTATATTGCCTGTTATTTTTAAGTTGCAATGCATTTATATAGACATTCGTTTGCCAGTCCAAGATGGCGGCCATGTAAACTGGTGGTAATTAAGCATATGTTGTCCTTTGTTGATTTTGTTGATGATCGTGGCTAAAAACTTTATCAGTGACGGCTGGTTTTGTGCACTTTTCACACGTGATCAAGGCTTTTGCCGAAACGCGTTGTGTGGATTAAATCTTGGATACTAGCTTGTGCTCTGTCTGTTTCTTCCTGAGAGTGTACTACACGGGATTTTCAATTGGATATAGTAATGACCGGCGCGCTCCGCCGGAGTGTACACCACCCTTCTTGGGTTCCAGCATCTCGGAAGGAGCAACTTGGTTTTTATATATATATATATATATATATATATATATATATATATATATATATATATATATATATATATATTATCTACTGGCGGTCGCCAGTAGATAGTTATAGTTAAAACCTATTATCCATAGGAAATCCGTGACATTCTATTTGAAATAACGTTGGCGCCGGTTGACGAATCTTCGCGAAAGTTTCCAACTTGTTGGGGCGCTCCGGTCCGCTCCTATCCTGAAAGTCTCGGGGTGATACGTCAAGCGGGGGCCGAGAAAAAGGGGGTCCCAAAACGCGTTTTCCCCATTCATTTTTCCATAGGAACCTTTAGTCGCAGCTACAGCCCGAACTGCTGAACGGAATTACACCAAATTTGGCAAAGAGGTAGCCCTTGGTTCAGTGTCGTGCCTTTTGCTTAAATGGTGTAAATCCGTTCAGTAGTTCCTGAGAAAATCAAAAGTAAAGTCACATATATATCTGGGCGGAGCCTAACCACACATGTCATCGTGAGATCTGATTGGCTGTCAGCACTTCATCCTGGAATTGCTGGCAGCCATCTTGGGACCAATATAAAAGATAGTACCTCATTGAAATGCATTGTAGTGAATAGAAGATTTTGAGGGTCACCAAAAGGAGAACTATAAAGGGTGATAACAGGCTTTAGTTACATTAGAATTTATTTGTTGATGGTACCATACTAGTTTTAGGAATTGTGGTGTATTCTAAGGTGATTTTACCATGTGAAAAACCTTCTGCTGGGATATCATGAATCATGTTTGAGAGAACACTATTTTCTCATGCTTGTCCCATGGAGGTTTGGAAGGTGCTCCAGAAGCTAAAATGAGAGCATATTTTCTGTAAATTCACATTATCTTTCTCACTCATGTGAGAATGAAGTCTGACATTCTCAGTAAAACATGTACATCCAACAAGGGCAGAGACTGTCAGTTGATTCCTTTGTGTTCTACTGCAGCTTCCCAGAGTGTTCTAAAGAACAACTAGAGTGCTAACAGCCTTACTTATGACAAAAGTATGGCACACCTGAAGCCATCTTGATTGGAATAAACTGGTAACACTTAAACAATTTAATTTAAAAAGGAACAAAATGATGGGGTTTATTTTGTCATAGAAATTATGGTTAGTGCTGTAGAAAGAAAAATTAGGACATGTTTCAAGTGTGATCTCAAATATCTTCCTGTTATATTTCAACAGGAGCAGCCTGCCTGTTGATGCCTTTGTGTTCTACTGCAGCTTCCCAGAGTGTTCTAAAGAACAACTAGAGTGCTAACAGCCTTACTTATGACAAAAGTATGGCACACCTGAAGCCATCTTGATTGGAATAAACTGGTAACACTTAAAACATTTAATTTAAAAAGGAACAAAATGATGGGGTTCATTTTGTCATAGAAATTATGGTTAGTGCTGTAGAAAGAAAAATTAGGACATGTTTCAAGTGTGATCTCAAATATCTTCCTGTTATATTTCAACAGGAGCAGCCTGCCAGTTGATGCCTTTGTGTTCTACTGCAGCTTCCCAGAGTGTTCTAAAGAACAACTAGAGTGCTAACAGCCTTACTTATGACAAAAGTATGGCACACCTGAAGCCATCTTGATTGGAATAAACTGGTAACACTTAAACAATTTAATTTAAAAAGGAACAAAATGATGGGGTTCATTTTGTCATAGAAATTATGGTTAGTGCTGTAGAAAGAAAAATTAGGACATGTTTCAAGTGTGATCTCAAATATCTTCCTGTTATATTTCAACAGGAGCAGCCTGCCAGTTGATGCCTTTGTGTTCTACTGCAGCTTCCCAGAGTGTTCTAAAGAACAACTAGAGTGCTAACAGCCTTACTTATGACAAAAGTATGGCACACCTGAAGCCATCTTGATTGGAATAAACTGGTAACACTTAAAACATTTAATTTAAAAAGGAACAAAATGATGGGGTTCATTTTGTCATAGAAATTATGGTTAGTGCTGTAGAAAGAAAAATTAGGACATATTTCAAGTGTGATCTCAAATATCTTCCTGTTATATTTCAAAAGGAGCAGCCTGCCAGTTGATGCCTTTGTGTTCTACTGCAGCTTCCCAGAGTGTTCTAAAGAACAACTAGAGCGCTAACAGCCTTACTTATGACAAAAGTATGGCACACCTGAAGCCATCTTGATTGGAATAAACTGGTAACACTTAATACATTTAATTTAAAAAGGAACAAAATGAGGGGTTCTTTTTTAAATAGAAAGTATAGTTAGTGCTGCAGAAAGAAAAATTAGGGCATGTTTTAAGTGAGATCTCAAATCCTCTTCTATTTCATTAGAAAATTCTAACATGCAGACTGAAACAATCACTTTCAATACCAGCAGCAGACTACCAGTTAACTCCCTGGTGAGCAGTAGCTTTACTCCAGTGATCTAATGAGCAACTAGAGTGCTAACATTCTGAATTTATGGCAGATGTGAGACACATCTGAATGCCTTCTTGATGGAATCAAAGTAAAAAACTGAAAGCATTTCCTACTGAGGAGACTGCAGTAAATGAAGAAATTAGGAAACTTCATAACAAAGAAGTCTTCCAAGATGGCCACCAGTGAAAAAAGAGCCCAAATGTAGCACAAATATTACCCAGATGTAGCCCACATATAGCCCAATGACAAAAGTGTGCAAAACACTTTTTATTTTTAGTTTTTTTGCAGTTTTATGTAGTGCAGACTGGTCAGGTATTGGAGCATTGCATCTTAAAACATGACCCCCTACACTACAAAAACACCACTGCACTACCTTAAACCCTAAAACACTACCCCCAGCACGACCCCCTACACTACACAAGCACCACTGCACTATCCTAAACCCTAAAACACTACCCCCAGCACGACCCCCTACACTACCCAAACACCACTGCACTAACCTAAATCCTAAAACACTACCACCAGCACGACCCCCTACACTACCCAAACACCACTGCACTACCCTAAAACATGACCCCCTACACTACACAAACACCACTGCACCACCCTAAACCCTGAAACACCAGCCCCAGCACAACCCCGTACACTGCCCGCACACCACTGCACTGCCCTATACCCTGAAAAACCAGCCCCAGCACAACCCCGTACACTGCCCGAAAACCACTGCACTGCCCTAAACCCTGAAACACCAGCCCCAGCACGACCGCCTACACTGCCCGAAAACTACTGCACTGCCCTAAACCCTGAAACACCACCCCCAGCAAGACTACCTACACTGGCCGAACACCACTGCACTGCCCTAAACCCTGAAACACCACCCCTTGCACGACCCCCTACACTACCCAAACACTACTGCACTGCCCTAAACCCTGAAACACCATCCCTCAGCACGACACCCTACACTGCCCGAACACCACTGCACTGCCCTAAACCCTGAAACACCACCCCAGCACGACCCCCTACACTGCCCGAACACCACTGCACTAAACCCTGAAACACCACCCCCTGCACGACCCCCTACACTGCCGGAACACCACTGCACTGCCCTAAACCCTGAAACACCACCCCCAGCACGACCCCCTACACTGACCTAACATCACTGCACTGCCCTAAACCCTGAAACATCACCCCCAGCACAACCCCCTACACTGCCTGAGCACCATTGCTCTGCCCTAAACCCTGAAACACTAGCCCCAGCACGACCCCCTACACTGCCCGAACACCACTGCACTGCCCTAAACCCTGAAACACCACCCCCAGCACGACCCCCTACACTGCCCGAACACAACTGCACTGCCCTAAACCCTGAAACACCAGCCCCAGCAAGACCCCCTACACTGCCCGAACACCACTGCATTGCCCTAGACTCTGAAACACCAGCACCAGCAAGACCCCCTACACTGCCCGAACACCACTGCACTGCCCTAAACCCTGAAACACCAGCCCCAGCATGACCCCCTACACTGCCCGAACACCACTGCACTGCCCTAAACCCTGAAACACCAGCCCCAGCACGACCCCCTACACTGCCCGAACACCACTGCACTACCCTAAACCCTGAAACACCAGCCCCAGCACGACCCCCTACACTGCCCTAACACCACTGCACTGCCCTAAACCCTGAAACACCAGCCCCAGCACCACCCCCTACAATGCCCGAACACCACTGTACTGCCCTAAACCCTGAAACACCACCCCCTGCACCGCCCCCTACACTGCCCGAACACCACTGCACTGCCCTAAACCCTGAAACACCACCCCCTGCACGACCCCTACACTGCCCGAACACCACTGCACTGCCCTAAACCCTGAAACACCACCCCCTACACTGCCCGAACACCACTGCACTGCCCTAAACCCTGAAACACCACCCCCTGCACCGCCCCCACACTGCCCGAACACCACTGCACTGCCCTAAACCCTGAAACACCACCCCCAGCATGACCCCCTTTACTGCTCGAACACCACTGCACTGCCCCAAACCCTGAAACACCACCCCCAGCATGACCCCCTACACTGCCCGAACACCACTGCCCTAAACCCTGAAACACCACCCCTGCACGACCCCCTACACTGCCCGAACACCACTGCACTGCCCTAAACCCTGAAACACCACCCCCTGCACGACCCCCTACACTGCCCGAACACCACTGCACTGCCCTAAACCCTGAAACACCACCCCCAGCACGACCCCCTACACTGCCCGAACACCACTGCACTGCCCTAAACCCTAAAACACCAACCCCAGCACGACCCCCTACACTGCCCGAACACCACTGCACTGCCCTAAACCCTAGAACACTACCCCCAGCATGACCCCTACACTACCCGAACACCACTGCACTACGCTAAACCCTAAAATACTCCCCCCAGCAAGACCCCCTACACTACCCGAACACGACTGCACTGCCCTAAACCCTAAAACACTCCCCCAGCACGACCCCCTACACTACCCGAACACCACTGCATTGCCCTAAACCCTAAAACACTCCCCCAGCACGACCCCCTACACTACCTAAACACCACTGCACTGCCCTAAACCCTAAAACACTACCCCCGCATGACCCCCTACACTACCCAAATACCAATGCACTACCCTAATCCCTAAAACACTACCGCCCGCACAACTCCCTACACTACCCAAAGACCACTGCACTACCCTAAACTCTAAAACAATACCCCCGCACGACTCCCTACACTACCCAAAGACCACTGCACTACCCTAAACCCTAAAACACGACCTCCTACACTACACAAACACCACTGCACTACCCTAAACCCTAAAAAACTACCCCCAGCATGAACCCCTACACTACCCAAACACCACTGCACTACCCTAAACCATAAAACACTACCCCCAGCAGTACCCCCTACGCTACCCAAACACCACTGCACTAACCTAAACCCTAAAACACTACCCCCAGCAGTACCCCCTACACTACCCAAACACCATTGCACTACCCTAAACCCTAAAACACTACCCCCAGCAGTATCCCCTACACTACCCAAACACCACTGCACTACCCTAAACCCTAAAACCCTAAAACACTAACCCCAGCACGACCCCCTACACTACCCAAACACCACTGTACTACCCTAAACCCTAAAACACTCCCCCAGCACGACTCCCTACACTACCCAAACACCACTGCACTACCCTAAACCCTAAATCTACCCCCAGCATGACCCCCTACACTACACAAACACCACTGCACTACCATAAACCCTAAAACACTACCCCCAGCACGACCCTCTTCACTACCTAAACACAACTGCACAATTTGTTACAGGCATTGCAACGCAGACCTGTGGTGCTTACTGGAAGTACCTGGTGGGCTAGTTGGGCCCCAAGGGCTCTCAGGATTCAAGGTGACCTAATCCCCCAACTTAAAACGTGCCACGGGGCGCGTTTGCACAGTGGTGAAGGGAGGGGGCGGGGCCTCAGGTGACATGTGCGCAAACACGCCCTGTGGTGCGTTTTAAGTTGGGGAGATAATTCCCTTTGAATCCTGGGGGCCAACTAGCCCACCAGGTACCTTCAGTAAGCACAACAGAGTTGCGTTGCAGAGAGGTGAAAAAGGTGCGTGGCCTCGGAACGCCTCTCTGCAACTCAGCTCTGTGGTCCTAACTGTAGGTACCTGGGGGGCTAGTTGGGCCCCAGGGACCCTCAGGATTCAAGGGGACTTTATCCCGCAACTTAAAACGCGCCACGGGGCGCGTTTGCACACATGTCACCTCAGGCCCCCCCCTCCCTTCACCACTGTGCAAACGCGCACTGGCTCTGGTTAGTCAGAGTCAGTTACCACCAGTACCCGTCTGAAAAAGTTGTGGGCACAGGATGATTTTGCAACAAGGCCTCTTTCTGCTCCTCTGTTGGTTCTTTCTGCACATCTTTTGCTTCTTTCTGTGCATTTTTTCTTCTTTCTTCACATGTCCTACCTCTGTTGGCATAGTTAGAAACTAGCATTTAAAAAACCTTTGAAATTCACTTAAAAAATCATAGGTTTCAGGCACGTTATAGTTAGAAATTAGCATTTAAAAAACCTTTGAAATTCACTGAAAAAACCATAGGTTTCAGGCACGTTATAGTTAGAAATTAGCATTTAAAAAACCTTTGAAATTCACAAAAAAACCATAGGTTTCAGACACGTTATAGTTAGAAATTAGCATTTAAAAAACCTTTGAAATTCACTGAAAAAACCATAGGTTTTAGGGACAGTTATAGTTAGTTGGACATTGCACTCGTACAAAACCCGTGAAATTCCCCTGTTATAGTTAGTTCAGCTAACTATAACTCGCGCCCCGCAATGCACTGCTGATGACGTCACATATTACATCACTCATGACATGGTCAGTGACATCACTGATGACATCACTGATGACATCTCAAATGACATCACTGATGACATCATCCATGTGATAATTTCATGCATCTTCTCACACCCTAATATAACTTTTGATACACCCACTCTAAATTACAGACTGCCATTCTCAAAACCATAGACACTCCAACACCAAAAACTACATACCCACTCACTGATTCTTAGGTCTACACACACATCCACTCACTCACCTGTACAGTCAATCATACTTACAGTCACTCAGTACAGGACTATCATATGCACTCATACACCTATATAAATACTCACACACCGCCACTCATCCATAGAGGTACTCACACACCTAGTCAGTCATGCAAAAATTAATCACACACCCATTTACTCACCTATACAGTTATACACACACCAGCTCACTTACTCATACAAATACTAGCACATTCTTACGCTCTTATACAATAACTGATACAAGCACACACGCATCCATACAGCCACTCTCACAATAACACACTCTCACTTATAGCCATTTAAATACTCTAACACACATATATACTGCCTTTTACATATGTAGTTACTCGCACATGTACCACTGAGATATACATTCACTCACTAACACACCCATACACACACTCACCCACCCAAGCAGTCCATCACAGATGCACTCTTGAAATCATGCACCCAGTGAATCACCCACTCACACATCTATGTATAGAGTCACACACACCCCACTCACACAAACACTCAGGCAGCCATACAGATACTCAGAGAACCAATCAATAACCCATATAGACACTCATGTAGCTATTCGCAAATCCATGCATCCACTTACACACCAACAAACAGACGGATACAGACATTCACACAGTTTAGTCACTAACCCATGCATTCAGTAAGATACGTTTAATCACTCACTTGTAGAGTCAGTCACTCACGTACTAAATCATCCATTCAGACACTTATACACCCACTCATTCTTCAATACGCCTTTCCCTATATATTAAACATATTTAAACTTTACAGAAACACACAGTCACTGGATGATGTCATCAGTGATGTCATCAGTGATGTCATTTGAGATGTCATCAGTGATGTCATCAGTGATGTCACTGACCATGTCATGAGTGATGTAATATGTGACGTCATCAGCAGTGCATTGCGGGGCGCGAGTTATAGTTAGCTGAACTAACTATAACAGGGGAATTTCACGGGTTTTGTACGAGTGCAATGTCCAACTAACTATAACTGTCCCTAAAACCTATGGTTTTTTCAGTGAATATATATATATATATATTTATATGTGTATTACCTACTGGCGGTCGCTAGTAGGTAGTTATAGTTAGGACCTAGTTTCCGTAGGAAAAGCGTTTTTTGATTTGCCAATATCTTTGGCACCGTTTGACGAATCTTCGCCAAAATATCAAAAAAAAAGGTTCACTCAGGCCAGGTCCTGTCTTGAAAGTTTTTGGGTGATTCGTTAAGCGGGGGCCGATAAAAAAGGGCGGTGTCCCAAAATTCGTTTTCTCCATGTTCATTTCCATAGGAAACTTTAGACACGGCTACAGCCCGAACTGCTGAACGGAATTACACCAAATTTGGCAAAAGGTAGCTCTTGGTTCAGAAAGCGCCCTTTTTTTAAAATAGTATAAATCCATTCAGTAGTTGCTGAGAAATTAAAAAAATAAAAATATCGATATCTGAGCACCGAGGAGGGTTCGCAAACGCTCCCGAGCACGAGCTCAATTCTGCCAACACTCCAAACCAGAATGTGTTGGCAGCCATCTTGTGACTTGGTAAAGTGTAAAAAGGGGGCGTGGCCTCGTACCACTCTCAGCAATCCAGCTGTGTGGTGCTTACTGGAGGTACCTGGTGGGCTAGTTTGCCCCCAGGGACCCTCGTGAGGAAAGGGGACTTCATCCCCCAACCAAGAGCGCATCAGGAGGCGCGTTTGCAGAGTGGTGGAGAAAGAGGGTGTGGCCTGTGTCCACCTCTCAGCAATCCCACTGTGTGGGGCTTACTGGAGGTAAGAGGTAAGCTAGTTAGCCCCTAAGAACCCCCAGCAGTGAAGGGGACTTCAATCCCCATCGGAGAGGGCGCCAGGGAGCGCGTTTGCAGAGCGGTGGGAAAAGGGGGCGTGGCCTGTTATGAGAACTTAGCAATCCTGCTGTGTGGTACTTACTGGCGGTAATAGGAGGAGTAGTTGGCCCCCAAGGATGTCTTTGGGGGCCAAGTACCCCTCTTGTTACCTCCAGTAAGTCCCACACAGTAGGATTGCTAAGACGTCTTCGGAGGCCATGCCCCCTTTCTCCACCATTCTGCAAACGCACCTCCTGGCAGACTACGGGATGGGGGATGAAGTCCACTTTACTCCTGAGGGACTTTGGGGGCCAAGAAGCCCTCCTGGTACCTTCTGTAAGTCCTACACAGCAGAATTCTTCAGCGCTGTTCGGAGGCCCAGCACCCTTTCTGTACCACTCTGCAAACGCGACTACTAGTTAAAGTATCATGTTTCTGCACCTCTGACTTAGAGGTAGTTTTAATCCCCCTGCCCTATTATATACTAGGGCCTTACAGGGGAGGTCATGCCAATCACAGGGGTACCCCAACCCATAGTGTATCCTAGTGTATGTAGGTGTTTTCGCTGTATTCTAAGTGTCTTTTAGCATAGCACTGGCTCTAGGCCTGGTTAGTCAGAGTCCGTTACCACCAGTACCCGTCAGCAAAAAGTTGGGGGCACAGGATGACTTTGCAACAACGCCTCTTTCTGCACCTCTGTTGGTTCTTTCTGCATATCTTTTGCTTCTTTCTGCACCTTTCTTTGTCTTTCTGACTTCTGTTGCCTCTTTCTGCATTTCTCTTGCTTCTTTCTGCGCATTTCTTCCTCTTTCTGCACATGTCCTACCTCTGTAGGCATAGTTAGAAATTAGCATTTAAAAAACTGTAGAAATTCACTGATAAAACCATAGGTTTCAGGGATGTTATAGTTAGAAATTAGCATTTAAAAAACCTTTGAAATTCACTGAAAAAAACATAGGTTTCAGGGACATTATAGTTAGTTGGACATTTCACTCGTACAAAACCAGACACATTCAGCCGTTCTAGTTTGTTCAGCTAACTATAACTCGCGCCCCCGCAATACACTGCTGATGACGTCACATATTACATCATTCATGACATGGTCAGTGATATCACTGATGACATTACTGATGACATCTGTAATGACATCACTGATGACATCTGTAATGACATCACTGATGACATCATCCAGTGACTGTGTGTTTCTGTAAAGTTTAAATATGTTTAATATATATAGGAAAAGGCGTATTGAAGAACGAGTGGGTGTATAAGTGTCTGAATGGATGATTTAGTAGGTGCGTGACTGAGTCTATAAGTGAGTGATTAAACGTATCTTACTGAATGCATGGGTTAGTGACTAAACTGTGTGAATGTCTGTATCCGTCTGTCTGTTGTGTAAGCAGCTGCATGGGTTTGTGACTAGCTACATGAGTGTCTATATGGGTTATGGATTGGTTGTCTGAGTATCTGTGTGGGTGCCTGAGTGTTTGTGTGGGTGGGGTGTGTGTGACTCTGTACATAGATGTGTGAGTGGGTGATTCACTGGGTGCATGGTTTCAAGAGTGCATCTGTGATGTACTGTATGGGTGGGTGAGTGTGTGTATGGGTGTGTTAGTGATTGAATGTATATCTCAGTGGTACATGTGTGAGTAACTACATATGTGAAAGGCAGTATATATGTGTGTTGGAGTATATAAATGGCTATAAGGGAGAGTGTGTGATTGTGGCTATATGGATGAGTGTGTGCTTGCATCAGTGATTGCATAGGAGCGTAAGAATGTGCTAGTATTTGTATGAGTAAGTGAGCTGGTGTGTATAACTGTATAGGTGAGTAAATGGGAGTGTGATTAATTATTTGCATGACTGACTAGGTGTATGAGTACCTCTATGGATGAGTGGCGGTGTGTGAGTGTTTATATAGGTGTATGAGTGCATATGATAGTCCTGTACTGAGTGACTGTAATTATGAGTGACTGTACGGGTGAGTGAGTAGATGTGTGTGTGTAGACCTAAGAATCAGTGAGCGGGTATGTAGTTATTGGTATTGGAGTGTGTATGGTTTTGAGAATGGCAGTCTGTAATTTAGAGTGGGTGTATCAAAAGTTATATTAGGGTGTGAGAAGATGCATGAAATTATCACATGGATGATGTCATCAGTGATGTCATCAGTGATGTCATTTGAGATGTCATCAGTGATGTCATCAGTGATGTCACAGACCATGTCATGAGTGATGTAATATGTGACGTCATCAGCAGTGCATTGCGGGGGCGCGAGTTATAGTTAGCTGAACTTACTATAACGGGGGAATTTCTATGGTTTTGTACGAGTGAAATGTCCAACTAACTATAACTGTCCCTAAAACCTAAGGTTTTTTCAGTGAATTTCAAAGGTTTTTTAAATGCTACTTTCTAACTATAACGTGTCTGAAACCTATGGTTTTTTCAGTGAATATATATATATATATATATTACACAGCAGGATCTCAGGGGTACCACCATCCAAAGAAAGACGCAACACCAGGAAACAGACTCCAAAGGCAAAGTTAGAAAGTCAATGATGGTTTATTTGAGCATCAAATGTCCAAATGACGCGTTTCGGCCGCCAGACAAGCGGCCTTGATCACATATCAAACTATTACAAACTAACAACTGCTCTCTATACATTCACTGAAGGAAGGAAAACATGGGGCTTATTTACAAGCCTCTTGCGCCACCAGTGTCTCACTTTTTCCCATATAAACAGTGACGCACTGGTGGAGTAAGGGGCATGTAAATAAGCCCCCTTATTTGTTATTAGTTGTTGTTGGGCACCAATTCGGCAATGCTATTTTTCTCAGCATCATCTTACTGGACATGCTCAATTGGCCTGAACAGGAAGTAGAACATGGGCGCATCATGATGAGGGCAACTCCAGAGAACATTTCTGATATTACGTATAATACAGAGCCTTGCCCTGACATGTTTGAGCCATGTTCACAATACGTAAATGGAAAATGTAAGAGTAATTTTGTGCCTGACATTTTCTCTTCAGAACTGCACCGAGGCAAAAACACCTGTGGGGTGTTGAATGCTTAATGTAACAAGTAACTGGTGTTACTATTGCACAAAGTAAAGGAATCCTTCAACCCACCTTGGAAGCATGAAAGTCCGAGTTGGCCTGAGGATTTCATCAAATATCAGTGGAGAGCATTAACTGAGCATCCTTGTAAACTGTCGGCCAAAAGTGCAAGGACAGCAAGGGAGGCAAAGCAAATCCATGAAGTCTATAGGGAAGATGGGATTGTAAGTATTTTTTTGCGGGAGGGGCAAATTGAAAGGGGGAGGTGGGATAAGAATGGGATACAGGTTTTGAGGGGTATACATCTCATGGAAGTGCAGGCCAACCACTTGTATTTCAGCCTGCTGATATTAAAAAAATCTACAAAATACCACCACCGTGCTTCCTTGGCCCTTCCCATCCAGGTGAGGTGATGAGAACAAAAGAGAATTATTTACAAAATAGTCAAATAAAGCTTTCATTTTCAGTTGTGACACACGCAGAATAGCCTCCCAGGGGACTGAGAATCGGTCATGGGCCCTCTAGGTTGTCGGAACAGCCCAGGTGGGAGAGATTTTCACAACAGATTTATAACAAGTTGAAGCATTCTTTTAGGGCAATAATAAAAAGCATGAAGGATGGGGTGGCGCTGAAATAGACAAACTGGATTCATCTAAGAGAATTAAAGCCACTAAAGGCAAGCTAGCACCAACCACGTGATGAGCCATAAATCGTGCTGGCAGTGGGGTCCATAAAATCTCCTGGTAAAAAGTCGCCTGGAGACATACAGGATTTGTAAATGTGTGCGTGTCTCAAAACTTACATTCCGACAGCAAGGTTATAATACTGCCGAGCTGCAGAAGCTTTGAGAAATTATTTTTAAAAAGTGCTGGTTTACTTGGCGTTGGTGGTCATTTCACTGCTGCTGGCTCTCCACAAATGACTTAGTGACATGTGTGGAGAAATTCTTGGCAGTTAACACTAATTAGCAATGCCTATCTGCAGATCCCAGTGCTTGTAGTTCCTCAGCGAGGAAACATGTCTGTTTTATGTTTATTCTAAGTCTAAGTGTATGGGGGGTGCACACTCTTGGATCCAGCTAAGCGGGCTCGCACCATGCAGGACCAGGAGAAAAACAAGCTGTAAATGGGGCTGCAATGCCCATACAGGAGGAGGGAGGAGAGGCCATCACATACTGTACTGTGTGATGGCCAATCAGAATGTTCTCATAGTGAAATCACCGGAAAGAGAGCTAAATACACAAAGGAGGGACTTTTACAGAAATGCACCAGTAAGAAGCCAGCATTTCTGAATGCCACAGGTAGTAACCAATGGCAATTGGTGGGTTTGCCAAACTCCACAGAAGAGATATAACAGGTCGATCCAAGCTCGACCTAAAAAGGGAGATAGATTAACCCCGGAGAATTATAGGCCCATAAACCTATTTGATAATGTCCAGAAAGTTTATAGTAGGCAGATTCTGAATAGGTTGTGGGAATGTATTTCCACGAGTCAAGTATTGTCCTGTTTGCCAGCGAGCTTTTGCCAAAATACTAGTACAATTGACCAGACAATGTAGTTTCTATCCATTAAATTTAAAAATGAAGGCATTGACTGGGTGTCATTGACTGGGGGTCATTATTTGTTGCTTTTGTGGACCTCCGTGCCGCATTCGACCTTGTTCCAAGAACAAAGTTATGGGAAGTCCTGCAAGGTGTAGGGGTCCCTTTGGGTTTATTGTTTCTAATACAAGCTTTGTATTTGGAGAATTATTCAAGAGTGAGGTGGCAACCAGATGGAGAATTGACTGAGGCAATTACTATTAAAAGAGGAATTGGACAAGGGTATATCCTGGCTCCAACTCTTTTTCTTGTATTCATAAATGGATGCATCCATTATCTGTTTGATTGGGAAAATTACTCGCCTAAAATGGGGGGACATAAAATACCAGGTCTCCTCTTTGCAGATGACACCTTGCATCTCTCCAAAACCGCAAAGGGGCTTTCCAATCTTTTAACAAATTTTAACCTGTTTTGTAAGGCACATGAGCTAGAGATTAATAGAGATAAAAATAAATAGATGTTTTTCAGTCACAAGAAAAAAATAATGGGCACGGTATTGTTTGAGGGAGGGTCACTGGAGAGAGTAAAGGTATTTGACTACCTGGGAGTGAGAATAAGTGATTCTCACAGTTGGCATCTCCATATAGAAAAAAGTGTGCTATCTCTGAAGCACAGGGCTGGGTCCATTTTAAGGTTTGCCAACAGGGCATCCACTTTTGCTGTTACCCCCTTCCCCCCCCAATCGAGATATACAAGAGTCAAGATTGTTGGGCTGTTTTCATGGCGCAGACTTGTGGGAACACTGCAAACTTTCTCCTCTTCAAAAAGCAGAAAATACTTTTGTGACGTCTCTGTTGAGACTTCCCACAGGCGCCCTGACGCTGCCAATAAGACTATATCTTAATCTTCGGTCTATTTTGGATGTGGCTACCTTAAAGCCCATCTTGTATTGGATCAACCTGTGGACGAATGAGAACCTGGGCCCCTATAGGGATTGTGTAAGAGTTTTAATAGACGGCCCTTCGGCGAGTAATATCCCTTGGCTTTTGCATTTAAAAATGTGGCTAATCAAGTTGGGCCTAAAGGATTATTGGTATTATCCTATCACACAAATTCATGCTGCTAGAGAAAAGGTGAAAACAACCTATTGGAATTATGTGTTAGGAGCAAAGATTTCGACGGCCAGCATGGGTAGTTTGGAAAACTCTTATTTGAGGTTCAAATGTGAACCTGAATTCAAGCCTTTTATGGACTTTTTAACTAATCCTGCTGCACGAGCACTTTACATCAAATTCCGATTGAGAATTTTGTGTTCGGCTGGTTTTGCCCACTCTTGGAATAAAAAAAATACCACTTCCAATACCTGCCCTATGAGTTGTCAGTCAATCGAGAATGATGAAAATGTTTGGTTCTTTTGTAAAGCTTATTCTAAACAGCTTTCTCGTTGGATCACTCCCCTTTGCCACTGGTTGGGTGTTACTGAGCGACACACAGCGTTAAGATTATGCAGGACGAACACGCATGATTGCAATGTTTTTCTATCTAATGCCACATGTCCTCAATGTAGTTTAGTAGGATGAAGGCATTGAAATGGGTTTTATGGAATTACTTTTTTTTATAAACTGACCTGTACCAAACACTATTGTAAGTGTTTTGGGATTGAATAGGAAAGCCCATTGTTTTAAGTTTTTACATAATTGGTACACTGAAGAAGGTCTTTTTTAGAATTGTATTATGTAATTGTAATTGATGATAATGTTGCATGTCTGTATGTAAAATTGTAGGACTGTGAGAGTATTTTATATTTTTCTGTACCTTTTATGGTTCATTGAGCCAAATAAAGGACAATGGTTGATTGATGCCATGGGCCCCTCAAAAAGCTGAACCCCGGTGCACTGCACCTGCTGCACCAATGTTATCTACCCCTCTGTAGGAGAATTCATAATTTGTAGCACTTGTTGTTGCCCATGTAATGGATTGACTAGCCTTTCCATAAAGCCCTGCCGGCCCACAATTGTGTTGTTTTATGTATACTCGGGGGTAGCTCTGCAAACTGCCTGTCCTCTGCAGCACTATAAATGAGGCATGAAAGTATCACCAACCTGGCACCCCACTGAAGGAAGTTGCTACTGGTTATTTCTGTTGAATCTCAGTTTGTGGAAGCAATTGAGGGGCAGATTTACAATGAACTAACGCAGCACGGTGCAGCAAGTCATTTTGCTGCGCCATGCTGCGTTAGTTTGGAAAGCACAGGGATGCGACATATTTACAAGAATATGTCGCATCCTTGTGCTTCCCCCTGCGCTGGCGCACAAACTGCAGCCATGCGCCGGCGCAGGCACCCTTGCACCATGGTGCAAGGATGCCTGCGTCGTGGGGAGATTGTTTTTGTGCAGGAAGGGGAACCTTCCTGCACAAAAACAATCACTACAACCATTTTCCTCTTTCAATGCGTGCTGCAGAATGCAGCACGCATTGAAAGAGGAAAACGAGGAGAAATGAAAACATTTCTCCTCGGTGCGCCTCCCTACGCCACCTCTAGGGTGGCGTAGCTTTCAAACGCATCTCCAGAGTTACGATTTCTCGTAATTCTGGAGATGTGTCTTGTTCCATGGGTGTTGCGTGGGAACACCCACAGCAACACACATGGAACGCCCCTTCACCGCAAAGTGCTGCGTGTGAAGGGGCCGTATTTACAAGGAGAGGAAAAGTCACGCAGGGTGGCTTTTCCTCTCGTAAATATGGAGCAGCCCCCTGCGCCACCAGTACGTCACAAAAAGTGACGTACTGGTGGCGCAGGGGGCTTGAAAATCTGCCCCCGAGTATTTTTCCTCAACCATCAAGGCAACCGTGGATTCTTTATTTGACTTGAAGGTGCGAAACCCCATGTATAGGCTTTCTGTCTCCCATGCTGTAGGTAGCCTTTCCTTATCCCTTCGATTGGAACAGTTTGCGAAGTGGAAGCCCTGCTATCCCTAAAACAGTGGTCAGCCACCCACCTCTTGCCAAAGTGGCAGAGGGATTTATTGTAGGAGAATACTTGCTATATACATACAACAGCAAATTCAAACGTCTGCCCGCGCAGGACCATTCGTCTTGTTCAGCCCATGATGCCCATCTGCAAATATCTGTGGCCTCGAAGAAGGAGCGGGAACGAAAAGGAATGCAGGACTCTTGCAAGGTGCAGGAGCGGATCTGTGCATGCCCGATCACTATGCATTGATGCTCAATACCTTCTGTTGATGGACGTCTGCCTAGTCATGATTTATGCACCCACATTACTTCCCTACACCACCCAGAGAACACCTGCGCACTGCCCAGTGGCGGTTGGTGACCGGCAAGATTAGTGAGGCGACATAAATAGAGCACAATAAAAATACAGCTAAACAAACATTTAAAAATTAAAAAAGAAAATAAACTTACCTTAGCATGCAGCACGTCCAGTCCCCGGCTCCAGACTCACCGAGCGCGAGGTCTCATAGTTCCCACAGGTCCTTATCCAGTCCAGACGCTGCTCTCATGCCATGCTGTTAATCAGCATGAGTGAGGCATCTGGATTGGCTGGAGCAGGCTGCCTCAGTGCTCCGAAAGGCACTAGAGGCCGGTGCCTGCTCTCCAACCGAGCTGTCTATGACAGCTGGGTTGGAGAGGTTGGATTGCGGATGTCGGTTTGGCCGTAGCAAGGTAACTGCCTAAACTGACATGCGCAATTCATACTGAAGAGGCCACTCGTCATTGCTGCCAATTAGCAGCAATGATGCACTGACCCAGTCCTGCCCTCTCCGTTTGGCAGAAAGCTGGAAAAGTATAATGGTAATGAAATCCTTTTATTACCATTTTATTTTTCCAGCTTTCTGTGGAGCAAGGGGGCAGTGCTCCTCCGCCCCTATGGAGGAACCGCTGCTGGCGCTGCAAGACTTTGAAAGACAAAGAGGGTTCCCTAGGGGTGGCTCAGCTTTTATAACCCCTTCCCCCTCTGTCTCCTTCTTATGATCACTTCCGGTCAGTTGTCCACCCCCAGCAGCAAGTTTCCCATGAAAGGAAAAGATGTTGGGAAATACCACATAGGAGGGGGCAGTAACCCAGCCCATGCCACATGAAATGGCCCTCAGACCTGCATGGTGGATCGACTAATGACGCCTCTCTCTCCTACTTGTGGCGGGCTTGAGCCAGGTCAGGGGCAAAACGCAGGCCCCTGCTGCGTAGGACGCTCCCTAGCTTTCGGGGTCCTCCTGCCTTTAAGGGGGGCCCATTCAGCCCAAGGCCAATGAATATGAGAGATATGGACGACTCAGGGCCACTCTTCAAATTCTGCGGGGATGGGGAGAATTATGCGTTACGCCACTGATGGCGATGTAAGCTTGCATTGCTGATTCCCATGTGGTAACAGTTTTCTCCATATTACTGAAGTTTGAAGTTTCTTTTCAATGTATACACTTCAAAACGTTGGGCATTGTCAATGTTTTTTTTCCTTTTGTAGCTGGTTAATGACATCAATGAATCAAGTTTTTCCCCCCATTTTTCTTCCAAATGCTGCCTGAACAAAAAAAGAAAGCAGATGTTCGAGGACTGTAAAGGTCGCCTTTCTGTCTGCGAAGAAACCACTACAGGCTGCCCATCTTCATTGACAGAACCACGAACTGGACTACCGAATAGAAATTCCTCTTTGGATCTTGGCATAGCCAACGTGCATGATATCAATGGCTGAGAAGCCACTGACATCACACATTTGACCCCAGGAGCCACGCATGCTGTGAAGTACCTGAAAAGGAAAATGCATAACGAGTTAAAAATATAGGAATACATATTTTTCAAATCGAACCAGGAAAGGCCAGTTCTCTCACTTTTCCCAGTTCTATGCATGAGTAATTCATCCAGTCCCGGTTTTGCATTGCATTCTGGGACCTGTAGTTCTCACTTTATAGTGAGTTAAACAAGAATATAAGGCTTGAATGAGCTACACACACACTGGCCTGGGAAACTTGAGAGATATGAAAATCACTGACCCTCTAGCTGCTTGAACTGCAGCCACCTGGCATCTAACAGCGGAAGGAAGGCTGCTGTGGGGTTTCAGCGGCTGCACAGAAACTCATTCCAATTCAGAGACAAGGACGATGAACGTCTACTGGGTGTCAGGTTCACTGCATTGTACAGCTAGAGTCTCCTGGGTGAAGCCAAGCGCCATTTGCAACTCTGCATCAGGCCTGCTAAGTGTCTAATATTTCAGATAATGTTACTCTGCAGGCTGAATCTATTCTCAGTCCGCCTCTCCACCCACAAGCCAGGTACCAAGACAAACACGAACGCACCACTCTCAAATAGCCACTTTGTCTGCAATCACGAACAAGAGTCAAAATCAATAAACGCTCATCGAGCGAGCAAAAGCCTTATCTCGGTGGGGAAGTGGACAACTGTATCGGATGCCGAGTGCAGCTGGCCTGGAGGAGGTGAGCGAACCGCTATCTAGTAGAGGTTAAAAATATGTCTGGCCTGAATAATGAATGAAGATCATACATGATTAAGTGGCAGGCAGTCGCGAGGGTGAGCTCATCCATCATAATGTCTCTTGGCTGGTGGTTGGTCGGTGATACCAATGTGATGAACTGTACCACTGAAAATCAGATGGAAGACCCCAACAGTCTTTATCAACCAGTCTTTTAGCTCATGTGTTGGTCAAACGCCATTGAGGGCAGCCATTTTGGAGGGCAGCCATTTTGTTGAGGTTCTTGTCCGCTTTTTGGTCCTGTAGCAATGAGAAGTGTAAGGGATTAATACAGTGGGGGCTGAACATCGTTGCACCCTTCGTTTTCTCTTCTAATACTCCTCCTGTAACTTGTAAATTCTGTCACGGTACTTCATCGTGGTTGCATCCTTTAGGAGATAACGTACTGTGCTGAGCTCAGCACATAGCAGTTCTGCTTCAGGTCCTTTTAAACTTCTAAATACATCATTAGTGTATTTGCATAATGTTTGCACCGCTGGTCGGTCCGTTTTAGTGGGGATGCTAATCTTGAGGAGCACAATAGATGTACCTTTTCTAGTTGGTCCATTACCCAGTCCTGGTCGGCCTGAGGAAGCTCAGCACCTTCTTATTCACCATTGCTATGATAAACTGGATCTTAAAATCTTGCTGTAACAGTCTACAGAGCATAAATGTAGTCAGCATTCGTAAGAGCTGAGCACCTGCATTTTGCAGTGGCAGATTCTTTTTATACCAGTGCAAATGGAACCCCCGGATTCCATAGCACGTTTCAGTCACTCAAATCCATCAAAGCAAAAGGGTGGTTAAGTGATTCACCGCTAGTGGCATGAACCATTACTACAACATCGAGATGCCTTTCAGATGCCATTACCATCACATCTCTCTCTTCCTTCTTCCATTTCTAACAAAATGAGTCACGCTAACCCCCTGACAGACCTAATGAAGGCATTGGGTTGATTCATACACAGAAGTTTTTTTCCCTCTTTACTCCTCTCTTTGCTTCACCAGCCTACCCTCACTGAGTGTGACCACACCCCCATTGCATCCCATTATCTCTTGGGAGCACAAAGGAATTTCTTGTTTTTGTTTGTTGTCTGGTAGATCTATGCAGAAGTCTGAGGAATTGTGGGGGATGTACATCCATGTGGGCCAGTCTCCGTCTCCAGAGGGGCTCTGCATGTCACTCAGATACCCATGTGAGGCTCAGTAGCAGGGGTTGTGGTGGGTGCCTCCTGTGGCCTAACCTCTTTTTTACAGCCAAGCTGTGCGCTCCTGACCACTGTTCTGGCTGCAGGTGGTGGTCCAGTTCCATGTTAACTCACTAGGAAACATCAAGTTTTGCTAGATTCTCTCAGATGCGCCTTCCTTTTGACATGGATAGACTAATTCACTTTGATTACGTTTTCTTTCATTCCATCTTTTGAGCTAGCACGTGTTTTGTCGTCAAAGGGGTGTAACCATACGACCTCATCTGGGCTGTCTCACGTTCCGCGACGACAGGACTTGAGCCCATTCACTGGAGTGTTTTTCGAGATACACGACTGGTGCCAATACCGTAGAACATACCCATTACTCACGGAGATTCTACATTGAAAATATAGCATTAAGTGGACCGAAGAGTACATCGCATACTGTTTGGATGGTTACTCTACAGGAAATCAGTTAGAACTGTGGACATTGATACATTGTTATTCCGGGTCTGAAGTATAACCAGAAATAGACGAGAAGCCTATGACACATAAGCATCGTGAGACAGACCTGATTAAGTCGTAGGGTTACACCCCTTTAACTACGAAACACGTGTTTGCTCAAAAGGAGGCTAGACCAAGCATTTGCAACGCAATAGGTTTCGCATTTACGAGAGTTTGAGCTATTGGCATTGTAAATTACAATGCCTTTTATTTATGTGCTGTTTCTCAAACAGATAAATAAAAGGCATTGTTATTTACAATGCCAATAGCTTAAACTCTTGCAAATGCGAGACCTATTGCATTGCAAATGCCAGCACCCATGCTATAAAATTTGGAGAGAGCGTGTCCTGCGGCAGGACAAAGCTATTTGAGAAAATAGTGCTCAGTGGCTGTAATTAAAGCCTACTGAGTAACAGCACGTAACAGGGGGTGTCGCAATGGGAGGTTACAAAATGAGACTACTAAGCCTTTTGACCAACGAACAGCTACAGTTTACAGTGGACAATGACACAAGCCAATGAAAAATATGGGCGACGAGTGTCCCTACCTGAATACAGCATGCCTTGCAGAGCAGCGCATGCGCTGCCCAGGCTCGACCTAAAAACAGAAGGGGCCAGGTGGCCGAAAATAAATCCATCAAAACAATGCTGTTGTTGATGACTATACATTGTACTATCTTTTAATAATTTGTATGTGCTAAAGGCTGTGTGATTATTTCTCAAATCCTGTGATTGAATCTAGGGGAGTTGAGTTAATCCTACCCCCTTTGAAAGTGCCGCAGTTGAGGCCATGCTGAATTAGATAGTGTGTGACTTTCCAGTGAGCACCAGTTTCCTATTAAATCACCCATTTGGAGCTTATAGGAGCCTGATAGAGGTCAAATCCTGTGAAGCTGGACAGGCAAGAGGGATGGGGGCTGCGTGTTGGTGGAGGCCTCTTCTCACACCAATGACTGAGTGGTGTTGTGAGACTGGCGTCTGGCCATTTTAAAGTTGTCTATTGGGCCTTACTGCTAGGGTCATGTGTGCAGTGGTCATTGTGAGTATGTAAGTTAAGGTCTCATTCATTTGCTTGGCTCAGTCTGCAGCCCAGCTGTAGATGCTCTGTTTTCTGGCCCAGTTCCATGGTTTCTTGGGCTCTACCTCGCAGCCAAGCCTGGGAGATTTGGCAGGTGATGTCTTTTGCTGGCCGCTCTAGGACCCCCCTTGCAGGTGATGCATACAGTGTTCTTGGTGGTTCTGCTCCTTTCTCCTTTCCTTATGCTTTCTGCTGGTTCTGGCCAAGCCTTCAGGAGACTGGTGGGTCTCTGTTCTATTTTCTTCTGTGTCCCAGCTTATTCTTTCTGTTGGCAAGGAGCGCACTTGAAGGTGGTGAATGTAAATTGCATTTTCCTCACTGTTTCACCAACTGGCTCTTGGTATGGCATTCCCTATCATATCTGCCGACAGTAGTGCCTTATTTTTTGTGGTCTGGAGATTTTATGTTCACCTATTAGCCCCAAGTACTTCATGCTGGTGTTTCCAGGAGCCTTGTTCCACCGTACTACTGACTGTCCAGATGCAACATTTTGCTGCCTTCTGTGTCCTGCAGTTTTTGGCTTCTGGCTATGATCTTAGTGTCAATTGCATTGATTTTCTCCTCGGACTTAGTATCATTTCCAGTTTCCTAGGGTCACCAGCTTTAGCAGGTCTGCAATTATGGCTCATTCCCAAGGGACGTACTTACCCTCCTCCCTTGGTGTCATTTCAGTCTTGTTTGGTGAAAATGTCCATTCCCTGCCTTATCCACTGCCTTGGATTCTGGATCTTTTGGCCCGATGGTTTCCAGGATTAGCTGGCAGTGGCAAACTTGATGGTTCCTTGGGCAGCGATTCCAGCAGTGCGCCTTCCATGGTGGGGGGCGTGGAGGCTTGGCGGTCCAAGTCTCACAGTCTCCTTGTTTTTTGCATGGGGTTTTCTTCTTCCTCTTTCTAGGAAGGTGTTTGTTCCCCACTGGCATGTGTCCATGTTATGCAGGGAAACCCTTTTATTAGCTGGAAAGGTTCTAATTGATGATCCTTTTTTCAAGGTGGTTCTCAGGTGTTGTGCTTCCTCCTATGGTTCTGGGTAACTCCTCTTGGCTTGTGACACATTTGTGGGCACCTGCTTTCAGGGTTTTTTGCTGCAAGTAATCATGGGTGCTTCTAGGACCTTAATCTTTACTTATGCTGTTGTTGGCAGCGTATGCCCAGACGTGGGTCCCTTGCTCACTTTGCCTCTGGATTCAAGATAGCCTGGCTGATGAGGGCTGTTAGCCCGAAACCGGTCCCAGGATGCTTGATTCCGGTCCAGGGAAGACATGGCTTGGCAGTTCGGTCTGGACTGTTCCCATGAGGCACAGGCTCAAGACTGATTTGCATATAGCTATGTCTGAACTGGGGTGGCAAAGTGAGCTAAAGAATGATGATGGATTCAACCCAGATCTGTGACTGGGGGTGAGTGTTTGAAAAGTTTCAGCACTCCGTCCTTCATCTTCTTGTGTTTGCTTTGTTCGCCCTAAGTTGGCAGGGTATGCCCAGACGTGGGTCCCTTGCTCACTTTGCCTCTGGATTCAAGATAGCCTGGCTGATGAGGGCTGTTAGCCCGAAACCGGTCCCAGGATGCTTGATTCCGGTCCAGGGAAGACATGGCTTGGCAGTTCGGTCTGGACTGTTCCCATGAGGCACAGGCTCAAGACTGATTTGCATATAGCTGTGTCTGAACTGGGGTGGCAAAGTGAGCTAAAGAATGATGATGGATTCAACCCAAATCTGTGACTGGGGGTGAGTGTTTGAAAAGTTTCAGCACTCCGTCCTTCATCTCCTTGTGTTTGCTTTGTTCGCCCTAAGTTGGCAGGGTATGCCCAGACGTGGGTCCCTTGCTCACTTTGCCTCTGGATTCAAGATAGCCTGGCTGATGAAGGCTGTTAGCCCGAAACCGGTCCCAGGATGCTTGATTCCGGTCCAGGGAAGACATGGCTTGGCAGTTCGGTCTGGACTGTTCCCATGAGGCACAGGCTCAAGATTGATTTGCATATAGCTATGTCTGAACTGGGGTGGCAAAGTGAGCTAAAGAATGATGATGGATTCAACCCAGATCTGTGACTGGGGGTGAGTGTTTGAAAAGTTTCAGCACTTCGTCCCTCATCTCCTTGTGTTTGCGTTGTTTTTCCACTCCAGGTACCAATGGGTCTGGCATGTCGAGGAGTGGGCAATATTGCCTACTTCTGGTTCCTGGCTGTTTCTTCTGAGGGTACATTTGAGTTCAAATGTACATTTGCAAATGTGTTGATCATTGTGTGCTTGTTTCTTTTGGACATGCTTCAACCATGTGCCCATTTGTGTGGTATACCCTCATTTTTTTTAGAAATGGTGCATGAACAGGGAGCCGCCCTAGTCATTTTTGATCACTTGGAGTAATCCACTTTACTCCTATACTCATTTTCCTTTTTGATTGCCTGTCTTCCTTGCTGCCCTTCGGAGGCAATGTTGTTCTTTGGAGGTCGTGGGATGTGTTGAATGTAGACACACACACAATGAGAACACGAAGGTGAAGCCTAGAGAAGGGTACAGATAGAAGAAAGACTTCTGTGTGTGAAGCCACGGCTGGTGTGCTCAGAATAAATATTATGTCCTAAGTGTTGTTTACAAAAATATTTCTCCATCGGAGTTAATGATGAGGATTACCCATAAGATTTTACTAAAGTTTTATAAATGCCCCCAGATTTAGAACTAAGTGGTTACACACTCCTGCAAACATGCATATCGTAAATTGGCATTACCAGGACTTCTTGATTCCTTCTTCACCTGGCAGAGAAGAAACCGGAGGCAAAAGTTCAGCAGAGATGCTTATTCAAGGGATTCTGAAGGGTAAGTGTTAGACTGAGTTCTCAGACAAATGGGCAGAGAGTGCTATAGAATCCAAGACAGATTCATGTTGAAAGGTGTTACATTTCTTAGGCCTAGCTCACATGTCCTTTGAGAAAGGTTAGGCAATCGACCGAAACGTGTCAAATGCAATGTAGGACTTTTTTGCACTCCTTTGAACTTTATTGTACTTTGGTTTTTTTACACTGGCTCTTAGCACTTTTCCGTGCTTAAACCACAAGACTTCCATTCATGCAAATCTTATCCCCTAAATGCCATTCATGTCACAACCACATAGTATGGGATTACATGTTGTCTGCAAACAGTTCACCAGGAGTCAATCCTGTCAGAGCAGAACATCACTGCTCTCTTATCCATCCACAATATTGCTGTGCCTCCCAACAGTAGAGCAATAAAATATATTTAATTATT
The DNA here is from genome assembly GCA_963921515.1 of Calotriton arnoldi. NCBI lineage: Eukaryota > Metazoa > Chordata > Amphibia > Caudata > Salamandridae > Calotriton > Calotriton arnoldi. Next base: position 578,964 of record CAWUFW010011183.1, read on the forward strand.
AAATGATTAATTGATTGGTCTTTTGTTAGTCACTGCATGCCACTAAAAGGCTATGTCGGAGCCTCACCAGGCAAAAAGGCACGTGCCACAACCAAAACATAACAGAATTGGGTCCTCAATATTTTTATGCCTGTGGTTGTGTTGTAGAATGGCATAACAACAGTTAACATGCGTAGGATTTGTTTTTACATCTCAATATCCAGCAGATCCCAGTGACAGCTTTCCACTTCAGAAGGATACTTCTGCAAGGGAACTACAGCAGCTCAACTTATGCATCTGCAAGCTGAAACATCATGGATGCAAATGAAGGCTTTATCACCTCCCACCACAAGGTAATGAGTTCCGGAAGTACCACACTCCCTTCCTGAGGTCACACAAAGGACTGTGATAGAGGTGCTGAACATGCCACATTTTAACCTATCAAAGCCACAGTGAAGCTCAGATGGTGGTGGTGGCTGATGAGCCCAAACCAGCAGGGAGGAGGAGAGGAGAAAGGGAAGGGATCAAGTGGTGTGCCAGTGTTCTGAGTGAAGGATCCCTCACGAATGAACAGAGGAGTTAGTGTGACTGCCTACCATGATGGAATACCAGTGTGACATGCTGACTAAGTTGAAATCATGGTCATACTGGGTCAGAAAATAGGCCCAGGACACCAAAATAAAGTGGCCCTCATTAGCGAATCAGATAGTTAGAAAATTGGCCCACATTTGCTAAACAGATCAGTCAGGAACATGTAAAGACACGCTGTACAGGTGTATTGCAAGGTATGAGAGACTGCATTCATGTGTGCTTGCTGCAGGTAATGTGTGGTGATATTAGGGAAGCCAACCCTGGTTGAGTCATCTGATGCAGCAGCCCTAAAGCCCATGCAAAAATGAGCAGTTCACATAAGCAAAACATTCTCTTCCGTGACATCTAGGCTTGTTTAGTATGAGTTGTCAGCACACAGGTCTCCCCAAAACAGCAATCGTAAACCTCAACATGTTCAGCTTGATTTTGCACTAGCATGGGCCTCACCAACCCGGCAATCCTAAAACTCAACATATGTGTAGCAAGCTGCTTCACTAACAGTGCTCTTAAAGGTGGTGCTTCTAGGCCCTCACTGTGTGACTGGAAACTTGATGAAGCTTTGTGTCTGGAGCAGTGAAGAGCCAATGACAACATTCTTATGTTCCTTCTAGGCACTTCTTCACAGAGCTTGATCACTGGTCTCTGTTTCAACATATATCTAAAATACCTAATATTCATACTACCTTTTCTTCTCCTTCCATTTCTCAGATTTCTACTGCTATTTCTAAATATGACTTGGGCTCAGCTGTAGAATCTGACCTGCCGCCTGAATGTTTTTTTAACCCGGAGTCTGCGACTTAGGTCTTAGCCATTCTTCAGGCGCTTAGATCATAGCATCTCCTGCATATCTAATCCCCCTCATCATCTTGAGTTTTCATCTCATCTTTTAAGATGACAACTATAATTACTCTTCTAAAGAAACCTTTATTTGACCCGGATGATCTCCCTACTATCAGACCTATTTCCCTACTTCTTGTTCTCCCTTTAATATTGGAATACATCGTCTTTTCTCAACTTTCTACCTTCCTCCATGTCCATAATCTTTTATCACCAGTAAAATCTATTTTTAATCCAAGTGAATCTAAAACAGCTCTTATTTCTCTAACTTTTTCCTCTGTTCACGGCACAATAAAGTATTTTCCATTCTAATTCTTCTTGATATTTCTGCTGCTTTTGACGCAGTAGACCCCCCTACTCTTCTTTCTTCTCTCCCGAGTCTGGGGACTAGTGTTTCTGTTGTTTCCTGTTTTTTTCCTTTATGCCCGTTCCTTCTTGGTGTTTTGGAAAGGTTTGATTTTGGTGCTATACCCATTTCAGTATGGGGTTTCTCAAGGATCCGTTCTTGGACTGCTCATCTTCTCCTTGTATACTATTCCCCTGTTTTCTGGGATATTTCTATGATGATTATTCCCAAATCTTTGCTTTTCACCTTTCTCTTCACCTCTTCAGTAATGTGTCTCAAACTTCCTACTTACAATTGAGACTTGGATGGCTACTCGCTTTCTTAAACTAAATCCTCCCAGTATTGAAGTTCTTTTTCCCTGCTTATTCATCATGTCCCACTACATCTCCTTTCTCTCTTCACCCATTAGCCTTTCTTATTCTTCCTCTGCTCGGGACTTGGGTTTTAAGTTCAATTCGCCTCTGGACTTTACACCTTAGATTGCGCTCTTGTAAAAACTTGTCAATTTCACATCTTTAACACCTCTAAAATTAAACCTCTCATTCCTCTTAATCTCTAACATTATTTCTGCAAATGCTTGTCTTCTCATTTCAGTGTATTTTATATCTATATGTGGGCTTAACTAAATATATAGCAATCTCCAGACCATTCAGAATCCTTGTGAGCATTTTTTTTATCTCTTCATCCTCACTCTTCCACCTCCCCTCATAGGCATCAACTTCACTGGTTACCATTCTTATTCCAGTGTAAATTCTCCTTTTTATGTCTTGTGTTTATATATTTGCATTATTTAGCGCCCCATCTTTCTTCTTTCATCTCTCCATATGTTCCTAGGTACCCACCTCGTTCTGCCTCTCAGGCTCGTGGTGCCTGGTGCTCGAGGTGCCCTTTCTAGTCTTGGTTCTTTTGAGCTACTGGTGCCTTGGCAATGGAGACAACTTCTTTTTTTCAGTAAAATCTGTGCCCTTGCATTCATCATTTAAAGCCCTTTAGAATGACCATTTAATAGCTACTTGTTTCCAGGGTTAGCCAGGCTGCCGCCAGTTGTCTTTCTGCAATCTATTTTGTACTCTTCATTTTATGGACTAGTGCTTTTGATTAAAGCTCTGTAATAAATCAAGTAAATAAAAAGATAAATGTCACCAAGATGTGGATACATAATAAACCAAACTTCATAGCATCAGTCTTCAAGTCACTTTGATCCACTGGTGGCAATTTAGAACCCTACTTCCCTCATTGGGACTAAGCCTTGGCGAAATTTATGTAATCTCCTTTGCAGAAAATATGTAATATGCCCAAAAATTACACGAAACTTGGTGTTCTTACGCGAAATGCCATTTTAGCATTTTTTGCTATTTTTAATCATGAAATGCATCCTCGCGTCCATTTTGGACAGGAGGATGCATTTATTCGCCACAAAAGTAGTGCAAAATGGCACGTGATGCAACCAACAGATGCTCATGTCTGGTTCATGCACATTGTTCCGATGCTCCCACAATAGGATTTTTACCCAAACAAAATCTCAATTACATGGCGTGGAGTAATGGCATAATCTCCGGCATGTTGCATAATAATCATAACACCTAATGGCTGAAATTAGGTAAGATTAAGCTTTGGTAAACAAGTTTTCACCTAGACTTAACCAAGACACTGTGTACATCCCGTGATGTCTTACAGAGGTGCATTTATCTACTCTGACCACCACAGATGTTACACTCATTTCTTCACGTTAATGCTACATTATTTTCTGACTCTGCTTACCGGCTATGTGCCCACTAATCTTGTTCTATGCACATGTGGAAACATATCATGAACACAGAACAACATTCTAACAGGTGGTGTCCTAAGGGTGAGGGAGTGTGCCCCAAAGTCAGAATGGGCTAGCCACCCATAGGGTAAACAAGTATTTGCAATGCAATAGGTCTCGCATTTACAAGAGTTTGAGCTATTGGCAATGCAATAGCTTAAACTCTCGCAAATGCGAGACCTATTGCATGGCAAATTACTAGCGCCCATGCGGCGCTTTCACATTCATGAAGGCCGCGCCCCTTTCTGAGGTGCAAGAACATGAGGCTGTTAGTCAATCACGATAGGGTTCAATTTCTAGTCAGCACAGTACTGCTGAATGAATCAGCATGTTTTCACAACCTCATATTCTTGCACATAAAAAGATTCCTCATCCTTTTGTCAGACTCTTGACAAATCTCCGCCCTTCTCTGTATGTGCGGTGTCTTCATTCTTTCTGGACTTGGAGCCCTTGGCCCTATCCTGAACTTCTCCACTGCACCATTGGCAGTCCTAGATTAAGGTTGCTCTGGTATTCGTCCTGAGGAAGACCCCGTTGATAGGATTCAATTACCCTCTCCAAGTTCTGGGGCCGAAACATCGACTTTTATATGCAATTTGACCTGTACGTGTTCTACAGCCCAGCAGCGGTGAACAGAATAAACATTCCTTGCATGCCATCACTTGGGCTTCTTCAGTTAGATATTGGATGTATTGTTAGACAGGTCGTTCTCATTCTTGTAAATATTGTAATTACTTACATTTCGATTGCCACGTCCCTTTCACCTCACGAGCACACCTTGAGCACTTTATTCACTTTTTTCACCTTGGAGCAACCTTTTGAATACTGTGAATATTTGATTAAATTTCCAATCCCTTTTTTTGAACCAAATTGTTTAGTCATTGTTTAATTTATATCTGTTGGGTGTCTCTTCAGCTTTTTGTCTTTCTATGAAATTATAGGTCAGTTGGTGTCCCTGGGGCAGAGAGGTGCACCAGATGATAGTAACTGACAACCCCAACATCATATTTGCAAAAACAGTAGTCCACTGAGTCTTTTGGTGCTTTAAGCCACACTAGGATAGCCTGATTGAGGGTACACCCACCAGCCTTCCCCCAGGGGGGTCAGAAAGACTGTGTGGGCCTTTGAGGCAGAGGCTGCAGCCCATTACCATATGACCATCCCTCAACCTGCACATAGTAAAAAACATGTAATCCCTGGTGTCTAGTGTTGTTTTCAATGCAGCAGGACAGGTGTGGTAAAGCAAAGGCTCCATTCTGCTTCCCCTGCGGGCAGAAAGACTGTTGCTGCCCCTGGAGTGGAGCGGTGCAGCCCACGGCCAAAACTGCCCATGGAGCACCATCACTTATCATACAAAAAAAAGAATCCCTTGAGGCTAGGGTTGCTTTCCGCCACTTTAGGGTAGGCAGATTAGGAATAAACCCAATCTGCCTCTACCCCCGGGGCAAAAACAATGTTTTGGCAGTTGGAGTGGGGGAGTATGTCCTGGTCCGCCCCCACTCCATACATAGTAAATAAAAAAGCAATTCCTGGTGTCTAGTGGTGCTTTCTGCTCCCTTGGGTGCATAGACTGAGTGTAAACTCCTAAGGGCAGGGAGACTCTTGGGTGCCCAGGAGGGGAGGAGTGTGGTCTGAAGACAATACAGGTCAGCCCTCTCCCTTTTTCTCACAAAATTTGCCTGATGTCCAATGGTGCTTTCTGCTGGCCTGGGGTGGGCAGATTGGGGTAAACCCCCCACTCTGTTCACCCCATTGGGCCGTTAGACTGTTGAGGCTCAAGAAAGTCAATTGGCCAGGGCCCCTTTCAAAAATCTCTAATGTCTAATAGGTGGATCCCTATACAGGGATTGCTGAGCTGGGCTCCACCAGAAAGAAATACCATTGGAAAGAGGAGCTGAAAGGCTCTAGTTGTTTTCGGTTTGATTATGTCAATGTGTGATGCACACTGATTGTCATCCCCCCTCCACCAAAAAAAAGCCCGGTACTGCAAGCAAAGTTATACTCCTGCAGCCCAAGTTGGGGGCTTAAATAGGGAATCTCTCTTAGATGGGTACCATAGGGATTGGCTGTTCTGGGTGTGAGAACCTGAACTCCATGTTCTCCACACTTGAAAGGTAGTGCTGAGAATGTAGAAGTCACATCCTCTTCACTTAAAATTCAAGGGCCTGTTGTACAAAGCTTTTTTGCGGTCATAAACGGCCTGATTTGCAGAATTGGGTAGTTTGCGACCGCAAAACGCTTTTTACAATGTATAAAAGGCAAATTGCAATTCGGTAACTTGATACTAAATCGCAATTTGCGTTTGCTACTAAATACTGATTGGTGTTTTGTAAGGGGCATCCCTTCCAAATACCAAATCAGAATGGTTTGTATTAATGTTTTGCGACCAAATTCTGGTTTCAAAACAGTAATACCAGTTTAAAACTGGTGCTAACCCATTTGCAAAGCGGAAGGAGTCCGTTGTGGATCCTATCTCCTTTGAGAATGTTAAAACAATATTTTTTAAGAGCAGGCAGTGGTCCCATGGAGCACTGCCTACTATTAGAAAATAAAAATGCAAAGTTTCATATTTTCTATTTAAACAGCTCCTGGTTAAAAATTCCTTTACGGAAAATGGGCTGCATTTAAGAAAAAAATGATTGCGTTATTAAAAAGCAATCACAGATATGGTGGTCTGCTGACCTCAGGAGGCCACTATCCGTGTGATGGCTACGATTCCTAATGGGCCGCAAATAGCGACCTACCTCATTAATATGCATGAGGTAGGTCTATTTGCAACCCACTAGGAATCACTAATGAAACTCAGAAGAGTTCCATACATTAGAAATACTGATTTCCTAACTGCGGTTCAGAAAGAATCACAATTAGGAAGTCTGTAGTCTTAATGTTTGTACATCTGCCCTTTTTGCCTTATCTTTTCTACATTTAAATATAAAACTTTTCTTAGTTTCCAAGATACAACTCTGGCTAGTCATTGAGATTATTGAGTGTAACTGTGCATATCATACAGGGTTGTAAAACATCTACTATCTTTTGGAGTAAGCCTTGACTGACTCACTAACCTATGAAAGTATAGTGAATAAAGGGAGCAACTTGCTTTACACTGGTGTGCATCTCACAACCGTACCCTGGAACACCAGTGCTTCGGGGCACTTGTCACTCCTTATGCTCACTAACTGCTACATACTTAAGCAATAGACAGAGAAAAGGGCATATATGTCCCATTCCATGAATAATTTCAAACATGGCATGACAGACCAATGCATCCTCCTCAAGAAATTCTCATGATCAGTAACCAAATGCCCCCGACCAACATCTTGTGTTTTTCCAATCACTCTCAGCCATTTCCTCCTTCTGCTGATGGATGTTATAATTTTTTTTGTGCTTTTGTTATGTGATTGGTTTATGTTCAACTCTAGTTGTTAAAGCCATATTTATGAAATATAAACATATAACCAATAGCTTGAACTGGCAGAGAGAGTTCTGGATTTCTCAACGCACTTCTATGCCTAGGGGATAAGTTTCAGATCAATACAGTTTTAAACAATCGTTTATGAGTTGGGGAGCTCTTTTATCCATGAGCTTTCACAAACCCTGCTCTTATGATATATAAAATGCAGCTATTGCCTCAGATGTCCCTTGGGTCTCTTTTATCAAAGTGTTTTCTACCAAAAATCAATGGGACACTGCTGGCAGTCATATCCCAAATGTATCAGGGGATTGGATTTGACCAACCGAGATACAACATCATCATAAAATATCATTGGTCCTGTCATCTCCTCTTGGATTTTGGAGATTTTTTTGTTGTACTGGGTGGGACCTGATTTAAGTTTAGCTGATGGGTTGTTCAGTTATAAACGTGACAGATATCCTGTCCGCCTTACAACACGGGCCTAAGAAATAATGTATTTGTAATTGGTGGATGGTATATCTGTCATGCTTGTGATGGAGTAACCTGTCCACCTAACTCTAAATCAGGCCCTGGATTTTTACATTCTACCCCTTTGGCTGTGCAATCAGAATACCCACTGTGTTCTGCTTTGCTGATTCCCCTTGTCTATAGTGCAGCAGAGTAGTGCAATGCCATTATGCTATTCTCTCAAAATAAATGCCGCACAAGGAAGGAAAGATGTTTTATTACCATTTCAAGAACATGCATTGATTGGCCAGGAGAGACGCCATTGTTGAAACAGAAGGTGCTCTATCATTGTGAGAAGAGAGACTGTGTCAGTGTAACAGGGCATGCAACATCCTTGGAAAAGGAGGTATGGCCTGTGACAAAAATGATACTGCAACAGGACACCAGGGGAGGCTCCATGACTTTTATAAGTATAGAAGGTACCACTGGGATAGGAGGGGGGGCAATCGGGGCAGAATTGTGGGTATGACTTTAAGGAGTGTGTGCATATCTGTTAAAGAGAGAATACCTCATAATTGTAGCAGGATTTGACCATTCACATTACCAGGAGAAAATGCATCACTGTCAGAGGGGAAACTCAATCACTGAAATGGGATAGGGCTTCACAAAAATATATATTGCGTCGCTCTCACAGGAGATACTCAAATACTGTAACAAGGGGGAATGTGATCAAGGGAGTATACACACCAAAATATCAGCAATAACAGGTAAACTCTATATTGCTTGTTTTGTGCCGGTGTTTGCAGGTGCCGGGCACCGGGACTCATTTTTAGGGAACAGCACTTATTTCTCATCATCAGATTTTGACCCTGGGTAAGTCCAAGTGAGCAAGGCTGTAAAAGGAGTAACAATGAGGAAGAGAATTATATGAAAACAATGACAAAGGGAGACCGTGGAGATGAAAAAGAACCTGCATGAGTGAGATAAAGAGACTGGAATTGTAGGGTGGAAGAAGAAAAAGGTATGGATTGGAATAAGAAAATGCAGTATTGGTATTCAGCAACCCTGGCATTCATCAACTCTGGTGGCATGCGTCCAAAAAAAAGACTAAAGGCTCTTACACTTATGTTGTTTTACAACCTAAGCAATGCTTATCTTTTAACCGGATAAACAAAATGCTTGTAGCAAAAGATACTGCATCACTTGTTGGCATGGCCACATCACTGTTATATGGGAAGGAGGGTTCTTTTATTTATTTTAAAAGACTATATTACAGTAACATATGTGTTGTTAGAGAAGGATTGCTGGCATTGCAACAGGAGAAACTCATAATGCAAAATACATATCACCCCAACAACAGAGTCTATACACAGGGTCGGCCTTGCCTGTAGTTCAATCTGGCAGTACAAGAGGGGCTTGTCTGATAGGTCAGTGTATGGGCCTGTATTTTGGTTGTTTGAGTGCCTGTTTCATGGTCTGGAGGGCCGGCCTTTACCCTTGATTTCCCTGATTTTCCCCCAAACATTGCCTGGGGCAAGAACAAATGCATGCATTCTCCCATACCCTGCTAAACGTCTGTACAACGTGTCTTTACAAGTTCAAAATTGCAACAATTTACAAATGTGGGGTACTTTTTTAGCTGTCTGATTCACTAATGGAGACCACTTTTCTTTTGGTGCTTGGGCATATTTTCTGTCCCAGCCCTACCCTGCCTGTACATTGAACGGTAATAACTGGGTATTTTTTGTAACAGGATATACAACATCATTAGAGCAGAACAGACCATTTCACAGCTGAGGCTATATCACTCTAGTTGGACTCGATATTTAACAGCATTCATGCTCAGGCCTGAACGCTGTAGACCTCTAAAGATTACTTCCTTATCTTCTGTGGTCAAATGTTCACTCTGACTATACTTCATTTATGGCTCTCTTCTCCTATTTTGTTTTACTCACTATTTCAATGTTATTACTGTATAATGTTACACTATCTGTCATGTTACTGCTTAGCTAAACAACTGGAGCAGTGTAATTTTGATTCCATCCTAAGATACGGTAGGAGTGCATCATAATCATGAGCTATGTTCCCTTGCGCGCCTGCGCTCGCGCGCACCCTGCTACCATGAAGCGCCCAGAGTCTTTCACGGAGCGTGCAGGTTGCTTCAGAATACAGGAAAGTCTGTGCTTGTAGCCGCACGTCTGTTAAAAGTCTATGGCGTGGCGGTCTGCATTACAAAAAAGATCAAGGAACCCAGCTGGGAAGGAGATGGACATGTAAATAGCCTGGAGTAGGTGAATATGCAAGGGTCTTCTGAGAGATTGAAAAGGAGTCTCTGTTAACGACGCTTCATTCCCAAATAGCCCGAGGCTATTTTTCTAGTGTTTACCTTAACACTGCCCATCGACCCACCCCCAGCACTCCTGAGATATGGAACCCTAAATGTCTAGCATAAGGACAAAGCATAGAGAGAGAAAACAGGCGTGCATTTGATATAGTGCTTAATGCTGAGAAAGGCCCTCCACGCAGCACCATTCTAAAAGTAAATAGCAAACCTGACAATGCGTTCTCCTGCTGCCCAAAGCTCCTTGTTTCGGAATGTGACATCATATCACTGCACTGAGACACATTTATCAAAAGTTTAAAAACATGAACTTAGACACATTCAGGCCTTGCGAAAATACAAGAGGGAAGTCATTTGTCACGTGTACCCAGTATGTGGCCTACATTCTTATTATACTTCGAGCAACATAGATGTGGGCGAGTCAACAAATTAATAGGGGCAGAAGAGTCCATCCAAGGGTGGGCTCGCTCTAAGAGCCGGTGCAAGAGCCTTGAAAATTGGCATGGCAAATTTACTTGGCATGTAAATGATGCAACAGGCATTAAGTTAAAATATGATAACGTGTCTTTAAACTTCAAGAAACTATGGGGCATATTAGCAAGACCGGCGATAAAATTATCGCCGTTTTAGCGGCAGGAAACTGCCGCTAAAACGGCGATAATGGGCTTGCTAATATGCGTTATGAATTCCAATAGAAGCCCAGGTTAGATGTGCGGGACATCTAACCTGGGCTTCTATTGGAATTCCATAACGCATATTAGCAAGCCCATTATCGCCGTTTAGCGGCAGTTTCCTGCCGCTAAAACGGCGATAATTTTATCGCCGGTCTTGCTAATATGCCCCCGTATTTCTTTAACACATGGACGCTTTCCACCTTAGTACATCATATTATTTTTAAAGTATTTATTAAAAGTGAGAGTTTTGAAACGTGCACTGGGAAACATTCCTGCCCCCGACCGGATGACAATGCCATTAGTGCACTAAGAGTCAGTTGTCATGTACCTTATACGTGGACTAGATCCTAATTACAAATAGAGCAACATTATGGGTTATTAGATTAAATACATAGAATTTTTTGTATGAAGCACACCCTGCACGGACATATTCAAAGGTGCTCTCCTATATTCCAATGAAAAAAGGAGGTTTGGTTAAATAAAATATTTACCTTCGATCACACAATTTGGTCAAGCCGGTAAGCTGGGATTGATCCCAGATTTTTCAGTTTCACACTGCAATTCGACCATTGAATGAGTATCTCTGACATCAAAGGTTAATGCTTTGTTCGTAATTCTTGGAGGATGAGATTAGAGAGTAGGTGACAGGCAGAATTCACATTTTATTTTTGGCAGGTTCTCACAGCATGAACCATACCAAAGAATATAAGAGCTCTTCATGGAAACCGCCTGCTAAAAACATTTTCTTTTCAGCATGTGAAATTTAAAGCAATTCGAACCCTGTTTCCCATGTTACATGGTCGGTAGCTTTAGCTGTGAGGCCACATCGCCTCCTGCGAATGTTTGGCTAGTGTTGAGCTTGAAGGCACAAGAGGACCCTGAGCTGAACCAGAGCTTGGCATGAGGTTCCAGCTTTCAGTGGCTCGCCAACTTCTAGAGCAACATTATAGTCTATTAGTCAGTCAGAATAACTTTATTTCGCCAACACAATGTAGGCATAAAAAGTATACTACAGTTAAAAAAAAACGTGTCACAGCATTACAGTAAGGTTAAAATGTATAAAAAGTATAAAAATTATTGCATTAAAATACAAATTCATAATTATTTACACAATACAGTAAAATCGATTCATTGTTCGGGATATAATTTTAGCAGATTGTACGCCTCTTTTTTAAAGCAGATAGAAAGTACGCCAAAGAAAAACAGATAAAGGGGTCAGGTAATAATTGCAGGTAATAAAGGGCTACACGACACTGTTTGAAGTTCATTTTACGTAAAATGGGGATAATAAATCGTTTCATTTCATCACAATAAAATTTACAGAAGAACAAAAAATGTATATCATTCTGTAAAGATCGCTGATCACAGGAACAAAATGGGAGATCGGAAGCAACATAAACGTTACGGGAGAACCCAACATAAGGGGAATATAATTTAAGCGAAATCTCACCAAGATGTACCTGTGCTGTAAATTAGTAACGAAGGATAGATATATTGTATTTATGTCCATTTGTACTATACTAGGAGAAGCCAAGTATGTTTTTACTGTCGACAGATTAATATTTTTAGTCTCCCTTCTTATCTGTCTATTAGAAAGCAATTGTGCTTTTAAGTCATCCTTAGAGATAGAACAACAGGTACTAGGATCCAAAAAAAGACGATGTAGCCCAACTGCTTTCAATGTGGTTTCAACATAAGTTAACCAAGGAATGTTACCTACCCCATCTAATTTCAGAACATCCTTTATAATGTCTCTTGTTAAAGCAAGGGTCTCCTTTCGCCATACTGAGTGCCACATTAGGATCGGAGCCACTGCAATTTTATCAGTAATGTAAGGTGCTCTCAATTCCATGTGGCACTTATAGTTGGCACATGACTTTGGTAAGGAAAGGACCCTTTTTAAAAAATTATCTTCAATAATCTGTAGTTTTGCACAATCTCTCATTCCCCAAACAGCTGCTCCATAGGTGGCGGCAGATACAGTCTTAGCTTGATACACTGTTTTAATTACATCTATTGGTTTTAAACCAGTTTTTTTTATAAATTTGGTTAGTGCACCAATATTCTTTTCCATCTGGGACCCTCTGTTAGCGATAATTTTTTGCCAATTAGTTTGGGGGTCAAACATAATCCCGAGATAGTTAATAGTATCGACAACTCCCAGTTTTCCCCGTTCAGTAATCTTTTGCGGATGATTTCGCTGTTTAGTACCTGCTACTAGGATAAAAGACTTTGAATAGTTAACTTTCATATCTAGATTATTCATAAATTGCGTGTATTCCAGGACTAGGCGGCGCAGTGCATTACTAGTACGAGCTAAAAGCACTGCGTCGTCCGCATATAATAAAATTGCCACCTGTACTGAATTAATATAAGGGACATCCGGAGTGCAACCTAAGAGTGCAGATTCTACACCGTTGGTATAGAGTGCGAATAAAAAGGGGGCAAGAACGCAGCCCTGCCTCACACCTCTTGCAATTTTGACGGATCTGGTGCACTCACCATCCTTTCCATAGCGAACACAGGCTGAGGCACCTGAATACAGGTCACGGATGATATTGATAATATTCAAGTCAATTCCCATTGCCTCCATGATCTGCCACAGCCTAGGCTGTGCTACGCAGTCAAAGGCTTGCGGACAGATCCATGAAGGCTAAATGGAGATGTCCTTTTTTTGCAGCCGTGTAGTTCGCTATAATTAGACTGAGGTTCAGACACTGATCCACAGTGACTTTCCCTTTTCTAAAGCCAAACTGGCATGGAATAATAATATTTTTTTCTAAGGCCCAACCCTCTAGTCTATTTAAGATCAATCGACCCATTAGCTTTGCAGTAGAATCTATCAGAGAGATAGGTCTATAATTTTTCGCAATCGACCTATCCCCCTTTTTGTATATTGGGACAATTACAGTTGTCTTCCACGATGGCGGTGCACCTGTTTGGGCAATTTTATTAAAAACGTTTGTTAAAAGTGGAGCCCAAAGATCTTGATTATCTAGGAACATGTCAGTCGGGACTCCATCTGGTCCCGGAGCATTTGCTCGTTTGCATTGGTTTAGGGCATGCTTAGTTTCAGCAAGTGTAAAACTAGCAGGAACCTCAACTCTTTCTAGAATATGGGAATTTAATTGAAGAGTTGTCATATCGCCCGCTCCGAAAAGACCTTCAAAGTGGGTCACCCATTCTTCCTGGTCAACGTTGATATCTGTGGTCATAGCGTGCTCATCTCTTAAAAACGGAGCGTTAATCAGAGACCAAAATGCTTGTGAACTTTTTAATATTGCAGCCTTCTGCAGGTTTTCCCACCATTCTTCCTTTAGGGTCTTAAGCCTAGTGATTCTTGCTTTTTTATAAGCTTTACGCAAACATTTGACTAATATTATATTTCGAGGTTTAGACTTCAAGGCTAAATGTAGACTTTTTAGTGTTTTATCACAGTCGTCATCAAACCAACTATATTTTTTGCGCCGGCCATTGCGAATAACACAGATTAAGTTATTTTTAACATCAGATAAAATTAGTTCAAAATCCGAAATCATGCTGTCATGTAAAACTGGCTCTAAACAGAGCATTATCTCCCCAAGACGGTTGGACACTTTGGGGCCGATTCCGATCTCGGTCGGAGGCGCACCCAATACCATTCGGTCGGGAAAAAAGCCATGCGAATGCCTGTTTCCCGACCGATACGTACATCATACCGAACGAGTAAGTACGATGCGCACAACAGCACAGAATCCGGCCGAGTCGTACTCACCCAATCCAGGTCCTGTTCTCCGACCGAGGCGAATCCGGAAACGCAGAATCGAGTTGCACGGAAGGGAAAATGCAGCCCCGTCCGGCCGAACAAGTACGATGCGCTTTCCGTACGCGCCGAACCCGTCGCTACGCACGGCACGTCAAAGCATCCGGGAGAGGCGCACATAAGCTCCGATTCGCGCCACAACATGATCCACCGCTACGAGGCAAACACGCCAGCGACGAAGACGACGCGAAGCGACGAGAAAGACGAACGACACGAACCAACCATGAATCCCTTCGTCCCGATCATACCAATATTCTACATTTACTACCGGAACAGGCACGGACGCGTACGGCGCAGAAGGTAAGTCAGACACCAATCACAAAACACATACAACACGTACACGACACATCACACACACACAGAGGGATGCAGAATTTACTTACACCAGCAACAGCAGCACCATAGGGGCGGGATGCCCATCACCAATGCCACATATGCACACAGGGGCCTGAATGCACACCACCACCCCTACCCAGGGGGGGCCGGATGCCAACCACTACTACCACCCTTAGCCAGGGGGGTGCCAGATGCCCACCACCACTACCACCCTTACCCAGGGGGGGCTGGATGCCTACCACTACTACCACCCTTAGCCAGGGGGGCTGGATGCCTACCACTACTACCACCCTTAGCCAGGGGGGTGCCAGATGCCCACCACCACTACCACCCTTACCCAGGGGGGGCTGGATGCCTACCACTACTATCACCCTAAGCCAGGGGGCTGGATGCCTACCACTACTACCACCCTTAGCCATGGGGGTGCCAGATGCCCACCACTACTACCACCCTTAGACAGGGGGCTGGATGCCTACCACAACTACCACCCTTACCCAGGGGGGCTGGATGCCTGTCACTACTACCACCTCTACCCATGGGGGGCTGGATGCCTACCACCAACACCACCCCCACTCATAGGATGGACAATGCATGACACAACCAGCACACCACAACCTAGGGAATGCAAGAAAAAGACATCCCCCAACACCATGACAAGCGTGTGTAGACTGTGTCAAATGCCTACAACACTGAACATGACTTTGAACATACAATGTGACCCCCTATCACATGTGCCACACATATATGTGTGTGGCCCCCACAATGCAAGCAGGCCATGACCATTGTGGCAATGGGGTCCAAACCCCCATCATCACAGTGACCAAAATGTAAGTGTGGGGTCCATAGCTGAAGCACATTTTGAACATTGTGGCAATGGGGTCCAAACCCCCATCATCACAGTGACCAAAATGTAAGTGTGGGGTCCATAGCTGAAGCACATTTTGAACAGTGTGGCAATGGGGTCCAAACCCCCATCATCACAGTGACCAAAAGGTAAGTGTGGGGTCCATAGCTGAAGCACATTTTGAACAGTGTGGCAATGGGGTCCAAACCCCCATCATCACAGTGACCAAAAGGTAAGTGTGGGGTCCATAGCTGAAGCACATTTTGAACAGTGTGGCAATGGGGTCCAAACCCCCATCATCACAGTGACCAAAAGGTAAGTGTGGGGTCCATAGCTGAAGCACATTTTGAACAGTGTGGCAATGGGGTCCAAACCCCCATCATCACAGTGACCAAAAGGTAAGTGTGGGGTCCATAGCTGAAGCACATTTTGAACAGTGTGGCAATGGGGTCCAAACCCCCATCATCACAGTGACCAAAATGTAAGTGTTGACAAAGAAAAAGCTGCAACTGCCAAACTGCATGGATGATTCCTGGTCACAGAACATAAAACACATCAGTGGCAAAGTAGTGCATGTGTCCCATTGCAACATAGATTGGGGGAGGCAAATACTGCAGTGCAAATAAGACATACCTTTGGCCATGTGCAGACAAACAACACCCATGGGGGCTGACACTGTCAACATTCATCAATGACACAATGACAGAAGTGACCATCAGAATGCAGACCCACATATTTGCACCAATGGGCACACAAATGCAGATACCCTGTGGAGACTGTAGATGTGAGGTGAACAGATACCATACCATGGCAGCAATGGGACACACAAACCATGATCATTGTGCTGACCGATGACCTAGGAGTCCCAGGGACAGCAGGGGAAACCCACCAAACTACATACAGCCAATGGCACACCCAAGATATGCCAATGCAGTGGTGCAGATGCACAAACACAAACAGGCAGACCCACACTGCACATCATACACAACAGATGAGGGGGGGTGCCAGTGTCCCCAGGCAACCACACAACACATGAGGAGGCCTGAATACCAATCATACAGATGTGCATACAGTACCACACAAAGGTAACTCATGGATCCAAATCCCCTATGTGGGCAAGCAGGCATTGTCAGATGAGAGGGAGCACAAATTACACATGTCACACAGGCATGTAGGAACAGCAACTGACACAGCAAGACACAGACACACCACAGCACTACCCCCAGGGCCCCCACAATGTGGTGACCCTGGGCTGCATTACAATCCCACTGTGATGACAAAGCTAAATGTCGTTCACACTGTGAACCACAGTCATGTGTCCTGAGCAACAAACTACCATCACACCTACACAAGCACAAATCAATCAGCACGGCCAGTAAGCCAAGGCCAACATGGAGGCAGGGGTCTAGCCGGGCAACAACTCTCATCTGCACACACTCAACACCACACACCTCGACCTCCAACAATGTGCAGCAGTGAAGCACACATGCACTGGTGACATTGCACATGCACCCATGACTATTCCAGGGTGGTGGGTGGGAACCAAGGTGCAGAAACACATCACACATGGCCACTCAACAAGACTCCTGAATGTCTGACACACTGCACACTACGCTGTACATGGACATGACGGCAATACCACACCAACCAATGGGATCCCAGCCACAGTCACACACCAATGAAGAAGCCAAGGTCACCCACAAAGAACACACATAGACAACAACCAACATTGCAGCCCGGACCCTGAGGAGTGCCAGCAGTCACACACACAACGTGTCACAATCACTGAAAGATAACACAAACTGGAAATCACATGACAGGTGCAAACAACAAGTGCCAAGGGAAACCTGACTCAGTGACCCATCTGCGTCTGCACACAAACTCAGCCCTGACAGCAAACACACCTATGGGTGACACCCTGATGACCAGTAATGTGCCATGCACCCACATCACAGAGAACCCAGGGAGAAGACTTTGGGGGAACATAGGTCAAGTCAGCAAGCATCACAAACAGGTACAACACTAGGGATCACAGCATGCACAGCTAAACGGAAGTGAACACACAGACATGCTCATACAACACACACCTTGGGCGCAGGCAATGTCACAGGAGTACACACTGCCATGAGGGGACTCCACTCCTGTGTGAGGAAAGCTGTGCCATATGTTGCCTCAGTAGGGCCCCATCATGTCAGCTGAGCACTTGGTCACACAATCAACAATTAGCACCAAATGAAGGCTCCTGTCACATCAGTCTGGTCATGGAAGTGCCAACGAAATCATCAGCACAGATCCAACACACTTGTATAGCAATGTTGCACTGACAACACAGATGAGTCCTTCCCCATTGATGCCCACACGGTCAGGGAAGTAGACGAATTGAACAATGGCAGGCACAACAGATGTGCAGGGGTGGAAGCCACAGATGTGAAATTGCTAATGTAATTAGGAAATCCCATTGCCAAATACTGAACACATGACACCCTCAGATGCTGCTATGGATGACATGGATACACCACAGGATAGGACACATTCCCCCTGGACCACATGGGTTCCTGCACAGTAACACTTCATTATCATGAGACCAAATATCACCATCACTGCAGCAAGGGCATGGTTAGCATCATCAACAACATGTACATCAGAAGCATAAGCACTAGAGAACAGAAAGTTGCTTTATTCAGCATATGTGTGTTTAAAAGTGAAAGTCCAGAAAAAACACAAAGGCCAATGGCCAGTCCATTGTCAAAGTCCAAACAGGGTAACAGTGGCAGATGTCACCCTACGCATGCCTGCACTGCACAAAACCAGGGACAATCCACTAGGAGGGGCAACCGAGGGGGCAGGCCAGGCACCGCAGGGACAGGATCAGGGCTCACCAGGAGGAGGCAGGGAAGGGGTGGTGGGTGCTGGAGAGCCACTGACAACTGCAGTGGAGGTGTCTGACATGGTGTGTGCCGGCACAACTGGGGGCATGACTCAGATGTTGTGGGTGCCGGCACGACTGCAGTGGACCCTGCAGATGGAGTGGACAGGTCCGCCACTGCAGTGCCCAAGTCAGACAGGGTGGTAGTGGACTCCACTGCAGTGCCTACCACCAGGGGAGGAGAATGGGGAACAGGCAAGGTGGGCTGGACAGAGGGGGAGGACACCCTCACCACATCAGTGGCACAGACAAGCGCAGCGGGGGTGTGGTGCCGGGAGAGCAAGTGGCAGGGGAGAAGGCCGGATCCTCTTGGGGATGGTATATCTGTGGGTGGGGGAACCTGGGGCAGGGTGTGGTGGGGACACCTGTGGAGTGGGGGCCTGAGGGATGGAAGAAGGAGACCTGGTGCCTGAGCTGCAGGGCGGCGGCGGGGTCTTGCTCTTATGACTCCGGGGGACTTGCGGGTGGGGGCCTCAGTCTGTCTGCGCCTGGGGAGGGTGTCCGGGGGCGAGGGGCACTCTGCTCCGTGTGGGTGGGCTTCCTCTTCCCCCTGAATGCTGTATCAGCTGGATCGGAGGGAAGAGGCCAAGGTCACTGAGGAAGAGCCGCTGGGTCTTTGGGGTTGCAGGTGAGGCAAGGGAGGGTGCTTTGGAGGGAGAGGCAACTGAGGACTGCGCAGTGCTCGTGGATGCGTGTGTGTGTTCCAGGGCCCCATCCCCTGTGAGTCTGGTTTCAGTCCCCTGACTGTGCGTGCGTGTGCATTTTGTTTGTGGCGTGTGTGTCTGTGTGCTGGACGTGTGTGTGCTGGTGTGTGCCTGTGCCGGTGTGTGTGTGCTTGGGACGGGTAAGGTGCTGGGGAGTGTGGATGGAGCAGAGGCAGGAGGGGTGAGGGTCTGTCTGAGGAGGGACACTGCTGCCGTCAGGGAGGAGTCCATGGACCTATTGCCCCTCTGTAGGTCAGACATGCCCGATGAGATGCCCTCCATGAACGACACCAGCTGAGTCAACAGAGCGGTGTGCGCATGGAGGACACTCAGCATGGCTGTCTGCCCTACATGGAGCTGGCGAAGGAGGTACACAGACTCCTCACTCAGGGCAGCAGGGGATACAGGGGCAGGGGGTGCGGTGCCTGGCCCAAAGGAGACACGCTCCCGAACATGGGAGCCTCCATGGACCTGGGGAATGGGAGCCGATGGGAGGGCGGTGGTGGTGCCGGTGGTGGCGGGGACAGCAACACTAGCTGGGGTGTGGTGGCTGCTGACACCCGCCTCCATAAGGGAGTCATCCTCCGAGCCGCTGTGGTCCTCAGCTGAGGTGGATGCTGCTGAGGACTCCTCGGTGTGGCTCCCCTCGCCCTCCGTGCCACTGGGTCCCTCCGACCACTCCTCGGCTGCTGACCCAGTCTGGCTCTCCGGCTCCTCCTGGTCCATGGAGCTGTCCCCTTCCGTGGCCGTGGATGTATCTGCAAACAATGGGGAAACAGACAGACATCAGTCACCTGCACCAAACGCACACACCACTGTGAGCACAGCACATTACAGAGCAAGCCCTGGCATCATTAGTTGAACATTGCTAAAAGTGCCCTAACTGAACAGGAGAAGCCAATTGTCAGTCTGATGCCAACCATGGCACTCACATCCCACATGGCCTTGCACCCATCTGTCTGGTGTCTGTTGGATAGCAACACCCCAGTGTGGACACATGCACCACCTACACAGTAGTTGGACAGTGCAGAGGACATGGTGTAGCATGTGGACATGCACACATCACAACTCTTGCCACTGAGTCAGTACAGGTTTCCGGATGAAAGGGATGCCCAGAGTCAAATAGGAAATGCATGTGATGCATACCAGCGACAGACACCATGATGCACCAATGTCCTGATAGCCATCGCCACAATGGTGTGCATGTAGCACATGTCACTCCCCTGCAGGATCACCAATAAGTAGACACATGCCATGGCGGAGGCATGACTGCTAAGTCATACATCACTGTCTCAGTGATGTATGACTTGGCAGCCAGACAACAACACTCTGCACTGTGTCACAATAGTAGGTCATGGGGAATGCAAGTCCTGGAGCTGCACAAG
This sequence comes from Calotriton arnoldi, assembly GCA_963921515.1. Lineage (NCBI taxonomy): Eukaryota > Metazoa > Chordata > Amphibia > Caudata > Salamandridae > Calotriton > Calotriton arnoldi. The sequence continues at coordinate 599,395 of CAWUFW010011183.1, forward strand.
TGCACATGTACATCCCCCACACAACACATCATCTTAACCCTCATCTGTCCAGGTCATACCGATTGGACATATGGGAGACCTGTGACACTACCCTCTGAACCTGAGCCCCTCACAATCTGCTGTGAATGGGAAACAGCTGCCTGAACTTCACATTCGCATACCCCAGTCTGCACGGGCAGCTGATCAAACACCTATGTGACACACAAGTATCGTCTCCTATGGTCACATCTCCAGTGGCATGCTGAGCCCCTACCGAGAAACACCCCAGCAGTCCTGGCAACAAATCCACAGCACACTGACACAGAGGCAGACACCTGAGGGGTCAAATCACTGCGCACAATGTGTCAGCTGATACACAGGAGTGGGAGTACAGGTGTATTGGATGGGCTGGAGTAGGCATGACTGTCCTGCCCCACATGAATGAGGGATGAGCCCTGGACAGTGGATAGCTGGCTATGTATGTGTGACACACGTAATCTGCACACTCCTGGGGCCCAAACATTGTTCCCACCCGCTGCATGGGTGTGTGCCAGATACCCCAGGCACATGTGGTGGCTCAGCTCAGCAAGTGGACCGCATATCAAAGCAACATGCAGATTACATGTCCGAACACAGTCGTTGTGTGAACAATGGACCCACCCATGATGCCCACAACAGAGTTAGGGAAACAGATGCTGTCCCCCACCTTGAGTGAAGCAAACTGCAAGGACACAGTCCCAAGTGACACAATTCCCTGAATGTAAGGGCCACACCTGGGTATCAGATGAGGAGTGGGCAGTGCACAATAGAGGGACATGGCTCCTGGACAACATGACTGCTGTACTGTGGCAGTTTAACCTGGCCAGAGGAGGGCACATAGCATGTAATACAGAGTTCACAGTGCAGTCTTTGACTCACCCCCTCCTTGCTGCTGTCTGGCCTTCAGCTGCCCATCCAGGTCTGGAAACACCACCGCCAGGATCTGGAGCATGTGGGGGTCAGGGTCCGTGTTCCGCCCCTCCTGCGAGGAGGCGACAGCTTCAGCTGGACCCGTGCAATCCTCCGGGTCCAGCCCCGAAGGTCCTGCCACCTCTTCTGGCAGTTGCGGATCCGGCGCTTGTAGACCCTCACGGACCGGACAGCCCAGACGATGTCCTTCCAGATCTCCTGCTTCCGATGGGCATTAACCTGTCAGGATGACAAAGTGAAAAGGCCATTACTACACATGCAACATATCCGTGCATGACACAGTTGTATATACATGTCTCAATCACAGGGGCACATGATGTACACAGGCAGTGCAACGCTGCCCATGGACAGTTTTCCAGAAGTCACTACATGGTATCATTGCATGGGAAGTAAAACCTTGTTCAAATGCACTGTCACTGCACCATACCTGTCCAGTGCATGTCACTACACACTATGGGGGTGACAACTACTCAGTGAGCCTGCTAGCCAGTGGCGTGCAGACTTTCAGCCTTGCTAGTCAGACAAAATGCACATTCAGAAAGGCAGTGTACAGAACACTCACCTGCTCCCATGGTGTCCCATACAGCTTGCTGTACTGTGGAAGTAAGCGATACAAAAGGGGATGATGGACGGAACGCTTGAGCCAATCAAACACTCACCCCAGTCAACTGATCTGGGTTTAATCCATCATCATTCTTTAGCTCACTCCACCACCCCAGTTCAGACATGGCCATATGCAAATCAGTCTGACCCTGTGCCTCATGGGAACAGTCCAGCCCGAACTGCCAAGCCATGTCTTCCCTGGACCGGAAACAAGCATCCTAGGACCGGTTTCTGGCATTCCAGCCGTCATCAGCCAGGCTTGCTTGAATCCAGTGGCAAAGTGAGCAAGGGACCCACGTCTGGGCATACCCCGCCAACTTAGGGCGAACAAAGCGATACAAAGGGGATGATGGACGGAACGCTTGAGCCAATCAAACACTCACCCTCAGTCAACTGATCTGGGTTTAATCCATCATCATTCTTTAGCTCACTCCACCACCCCAGTTCAGACATGGCCATATGCAAATCAGTCTGACCCTGTGCCTCATGGAACAGTCCAGCCCGAACTGCCAAGCCATGTCTTCCTGGACCGGAAACAAGCATCCTAGGACCGGTTTCTGACATTCCAGCCGTCATCAGCCAGGCTTGCTTGAATCCAGTGGCAAAGTGAGCAAGGGACCCACGTCTGGGCATACCCCAGCCAACTTAGGGCCAACAATAACGGCTGAAATGCCAGAAACCGGTCCTAGGATGCTTGTTTCCGGTCCAGGGAAGACATGGCTTGGCAGTTCGGGCTGGACTGTTCCCATGAGGCACAGGGTCAGACTGATTTGCATATGGCCATGTCTGAACTGGGGTGGTGGAGTGAGCTAAAGAATGATGATGGATTAAACCCAGATCAGTTGACTGGGGGTGAGTGTTTGATTGGCTCAAACGTTCCGTCCATCATCCCCTTTTGTATCGCTTTGGTCGCCCTAAGTTGGCGGGGGTATGCCCAGACGTGGGTCCCTTGCTCACTTTGCCACTGGATTCAAGCAAGCCTGGCTGATGACGGCTGAAATGCCAGAAACCGGTCCTAGGATGCTTGTTTCCGGTCCAGGGAAGACATGACTTGGCAGTTCGGGCTGGACTGTTCCCATGAGGCACAGGGTCAGACTGATTTGCATATGGCCATGTCTGAACTGGGGTGGTGGAGTGAGCTAAAGAATGATGATGGATTAAACCCAGATCAGTTGACTGGGGGTGAGTGTTTGATTGGCTCAAACGTTCCGTCCATCATCCCCTTTTGTATCGCTTTGGTCGCCCTAAGTTGGCGGGGGTATGCCCAGCCGTGGGTCCCTTGCTCACTTTGCCACTGGATTCAAGCAAGCCTGGCTGATGACGGCTGAAATGCCAGAAACCGGTCCTAGGATGCTTGTTTCCGGTCCAGGGAAGACATGGCTTGGCAGTTCGGGCTGGACTGTTCCCATGAGGCACAGGGTCAGACTGATTTGCATATGGCCATGTCTGAACTGGGGTGGTGGAGTGAGCTAAAGAATGATGATGGATTAAACCCAGATCAGTTGACTGGGGGTGAGTGTTTGATTGGCTCAAACGTTCCGTCCATCATCCCCTTTTGTATCGCTTTGGTCGCCCTAAGTTGGCGGGGGTATGCCCAGACGTGGGTCCCTTGCTCACTTTGCCACTGGATTCAAGCAAGCCTGGCTGATGACGGCTGAAATGCCAGAAACCGGTCCTAGGATGCTTGTTTCCGGTCCAGGGAAGACATGGCTTGGCAGTTCGGGCTGGACTGTTCCCATGAGGCACAGGGTCAGACTGATTTGCATATGGCCATGTCTGAACTGGGGTGGTGGAGTGAGCTAAAGAATGATGATGGATTAAACCCAGATCAGTTGACTGGGGGTGAGTGTTTGATTGGCTCAAACGTTCCGTCCATCATCCCCTTTTGTATCGTACTGTGGAAGTAGGCTGTCCAGCAGGGCCTGGTTCTCCTCAAGGCTGAAGGCTGGGGCTCTCTCCACAGTACGTGCCATTGCAGGGTCCAGAGGGGGCAGAGACAGCAGCAGTGCAGTGGCAGATGTCGTCCTGGAGCATGTAGTGCAGGCAAGTGAGCTCTCAGGGGAACAGCCAGCAATATATATGTGCTGGAGAGGCAGATACTGTCCCATGTGTCCAAAGTGATAGGTCCAAGTCGTTTGCATCTTCTGAATCTGGCCAATCCATGGAAAAGCAGCACCAATACACGCCCACAGCATCCTTCAAATCTTCAACTTCATGACATACATGATTTTGCAACATTGTTGTGGGTGACCAACTGAATTTCCAGCAACCGACTCGTTCGAATTTCGAAAACGCGTCCGTTGCCAGGCTAGGCCATTGTCAATGGGTGCGCACCGATCGGTCCATTGCTGTTCAACGCGTACAGGGGTACAACGCGTACCCGCACACATTGAATGCAATGGGCCAGCCGGGGGCACCGATCGGTCCATTGCTGTTCAACGCGTACAGGGGTACAACGCGTACCCGCACACATTGAATGCAATGGGCCGGCCGGGGGCACCAATCGGTCCATTGCTGTTCAACGCGTACAGGGGTACAACGCGTACCCGCACACATTGAATGCAATGGGCCGGCCGGGGGCACCGATCGGTCCATCGCGGTACAACGCGTACAGGGGTACAACGCATACCCGCACACATTGAATGCAATGGGCTGGCCGGGTGCACCGATCGGTCCATTGCTGTTCAACGCGTACAGGGGTACAACGCGTACCCGCACACATTGAATGCAATGGGCCGGCCGGGGGCACCGATCGGTCCATTGCTGTTCAACGCGTACAGGGGTACAACGCGTACCCGCACACATTGAATGCAATGGGCCGGCCGGGGGCACCGATCGGTCCATTGCGGTACAACGCGTACAGGGGTACAACGCGTACCCGCACACATTGAATGCAATGGGCCGGCCGAGGGCACCGATCGGTCCATTGCTGTTCAACGCATCCCTGTACAAGTGACTGGCATATGTCACCATGCCTGTCTCAGATGAACATATGCCAGCCACAGATAGCTCCCAGGGAGTGAGGGGCACACCTTCAACACGACAGCCTGTCCAAACTGTATCATAAGGCATGTAAGGCTGCATTTCCTATTGTGTGTATGTTGGTGTACATGTTGTCCTGTGGGTGTCACCTGGGGGCAGCCACCCCCAGGCTGTGCACGTGTTCATGGGGACAGGATCCTGGGTGTTACGTGTACACGACCACTGTGATGTGCAACTGTTCATATCTGTGCATGTGCCATGGTCACATTTCACGGTGGTGTATGTGTATGTCATGTCACATACCCCGTGAGTCCCATGTGGGACGGTATGTTTGAGCCAGGGTGTCCCAGTGGCACAATAGTGATGGTCCTCCACAGTCTGTGTGCATGTAGTGTTTACAATGTCTCTGATTTCATGTGCACAATGGGAGACAGTCTCCACATCCACGTTGTGTGTGCATGGACTTTGATGTTGTGCGTGTGTGTGTCACAGACATCCATGTCTGTCCTGCAGTGGCAAGTGGGACCACTACCTGTGGGGGTCATGGTTGTTTTGCTGTGGTGTATACATGATACTCCATGTAATGCCAGTGTCCATGTGGCAATACAGGGTCCCTGGGAATGTACCTGTCGTTGAGCTGTGATGCCTGGGGCACATCTGTCCTCACATGTCACTGTGGGGGGTGATTGTGACACGGCAGCAGGAGATGGGAACTGTGACACGGCCTCATGATATCCAATGGGCCAACCTGGGACTTATTGATGCCACTTGTTGAACCGTGATGACAGATGTTGGCCATGTATGTACCATACATGTCCTTACGGAACTGCACACTTCATGTAGTTGTGCCTCATAATGATGTATGTTGTGATATTGAGTGTGTTCAATGCCGCATATGTGGGGTGACTGACAATCTTGCTTTCTTCTCCTCTGCACTGCAGGGCTCCTGCTGTCCATAGACCATTCCCAGACCTGGCAACGATGGTGGAACGGGACAGCATCCGACGGTACCGCTTCACCAGGCAGCTGATTGAGGATTTGGCAGTGCAGTTGGCCCCACATTTGCAGCCTGGCCGGCCGTATCCTACAGCGCTGACCCCCAAGGTGAAGGTGATGGCAGCCCTACACTTCTTTGCCACCGGTACCTTCCAACATACTGTGGCGACTGCTGGTGGGATGTCACAGACCATGTTGAGCCGTGTGCTCCGCGATGTTTTGGAGGCAATGTTGCTATTCCTGAACCGGTACATCTATTTCCCTAGACTGCAACGACTCACTGACGTGAAGAGTGACTTCTATGCCCTGGGGAGGATGCCGCATGTCATTGGCTCCATTGATGGGACACATGTGGCTTTGGTACCACCACAGGCCCAGGAGCAGGCCTACCGTAACCGCAAGCACTACCACTCGGTCAATGCACTGGTGGTGTGTCTTGCAGATATGACCATCACACACGTGTGTGCCCGTTTCCCTGGTTCAGCACACGATGCCTTTGTGATGAGGAGTAGTCGCATCCCCAGGATGATGGCACAGATGCAGAACCAGCGTGCCTGGCTTGTCGGTGTGTACTGACTTTGTGCCATTGTGTGTGATCTGCTCTGTAGTATTCCGCCCACTTTTCCAAGTCAGCTAATGTGCACTTGTCTGTCCGTAGGTGACTCGGGATACCCCAACATGCCGTGGTTGCTGACACCCCTCAGGAACCCTGTGACACCAGCCCAGATGCGCTACAATGAGGCACATGGTCGGACCAGGAGAGTGATTGAGCGGACATTTGGTCTCCTGAAGAGCCGCTTCCGCTGCCTGGACAAGACAGGAGGGTCCCTCCCATATGCCCCAGCGAAGGTGTGCAAGATTATTATCGTCTGCTGCATGCTCCACAACCTGGCAGTGCGGAAGGAGTTGCCTCTCATCCAGGATGACAATGACCAACATCCGCCACCTGTGGAGGATCCTGGCCTGGACCACGATGCCAGTGATGATGATGATGATGAGGGTGATGTCCGCACACAGCTCATCACCAACTTCTTTAGCTGAATGTGAGTATCCTGAGGTGTCCTGTCAATGACGTGAGTTGGCATGATATGTGTAGGTGGTGCTCTGGTGCTGTTGGAGTGTGTCCATGGGCTACTTGACTGGATGTGTGTAGCGATGTGTGCTTACAGGTGGTCTGTACTCCCCAACAGTGTTGACATGCTAACTTGGTTCTGGGTGGGTATCTTGTAACATGTATTGTGCATGAGTTTTGCTGTTCTGTCCTGTTCTCCATTGCTTTTGACTGTGTGTCATTTCTGTCCTTCACAGGGTACTTTCAGATTTGTTTGGTCAACTGTGTCCACCGACGACGTGATTGTACTTCCAGGGTTGTAGCTGTTGTGTCCCTACAGGTGATGTGCGCCACACCCATGGACTTCCTTCCTTCTACAGTTGTTGACTGTGTGCCCGCTGCCAGGTGGGATTACCTTGCATCTGTAGTGGTTACGACATGTTGCAACTGTGTAATAAACCTGTGCTTCACTTTGTGATGTGCGTTGTCTGTGGTCACACATTTGACTGCCATTTGCTTACTGCACCTGTGGGCTACTTGACTACAACTGGGAATAGGTGTGGTGTCTGTGCATTGCACCGTCTTCCCTGGCAACATCAGTGTAGGCAATGAGTCAGATGGCCTAGGTGTGTATGTGTTGTGTAGCCCTGGTGGTGTGTCTCCCTCATATGTGTCACGTTGCCTTTACTCACATGCCTGTGTTGTACTTGCTGTTGCAGTTCGCATACACAGTGTAATTTTGCAGTTCATCATCCCCATGACAGCACCCACGTTGGAATCACAACAGAGGCAAGTATGGTGTATTAGTGTGTTTATTGTGATACATTTGTGTGAATAGTGCATAGGATGGTTAGTGCTGTACATATATATTGCAATCAGAAGTTCCTAGGTGAATTGAAAGTCCTGGTAGACAAAATCCCCAGTATTGGGCCACAGTTGTCTGAGACATTGGTCCAACTTGTACTCCCCATGTCATGTGTGGGAGTTGTGTTGCCGTCAACAGGGTGAACAGTTTGTGCACAAAGGTGAACATCCAGAACAGGTTCAGGCTTCCTGGGGGTTGCACTTGGCCATCGGCCTCTCACTTGCCCCTCCTCGGACGACCCCTCTTCTTTGGGGGGGGCCCCTCAAGTACAGGCTGCTGCGGTGCAGGGGACTCTCCGCCAGAGTCATCCTCCCTCCCTGTGGCAGTTGCAGTTTGTTCAGCACCAGATGTTGTTGGCACACAGGGAGGTGTGGACTGGTTGCTGTTCATCTGGCGGAGGCATTGTAATATGTCCCTGTGCACCGCCGTCATCTCTTGCAGTGCGTCCCACTTGGACTCCACGCGGGACATGTGTGAGTCCAAGCGGGCATGATGGGCAGCCTGCTGCTGTTTCATGTCTCTGAGGAGCCCCACTACCTGGCTGAGATCTCCGGTGCTGGACTGGTATGCATCAGCTATGCGTACCAGTTGTGGGTCATCATGCACACCAGCAACCTCTGCAAGCAGCGACCTCTGTCTCCCACCCCTCCCACCACCCCTGCCGACATGTGCAGTGCGTGCAGTGGCACGCACAGATGACCCTGGTCCCCCTTGGGGGTTGGTGGTGGTGGTGGTGTCCATGGCCCCACGTTGGTCCAGGGTCCCTGTGCTGGTGGTGCTCCTTGTTCTGTCCATGTCGGCAGGGATGGTATTTGTGGTGACAGTCGTTGGAGGGGTGGGTGCAGGGGGTGCAGCTGGTGGTCCTGCTGGTGCTGCAGCTGGTGGTCCTGCTGGTGCTGCATGTTGACTTGCACCGGATGTGCCAGGTTGGTCTTCTTCGTCCGAGGAGGGCAGAGGCTGTACGACACCAGTGAGCTCCGTATCCTCTTGAGCCTGGGACTGGGACTCCTCAGCATCTGCTGCTGTGTCCCCATCATCACCTGTTTTTGGGAGACACACACAATGTATGTTATGTTTCTGCAGGCATCAATGGTTGACACACCTGACAGTTGTGACTGTGCCTCTGGGTGCGGGCCTGTACATTGCATTGTCCTAAGTTGTCACAGTCAGGGGTTGATATTGGTGTAGCACATTGTCCTGCATTATTTGGGCATTTCTATGTATTTGTTGGGGTGTGAACATGGTCTGCATTGGTTGTATTTGGTTGACAGCCGGCCCTCCTTCCCACCCAGCCAGTCAGTTATCCCACCATGGACTGTGCTTGCATTGCAGGGAGTGAAAGTTGTCTTTCAGGATGTCAGTCAGTGGTGTCCTGCTGTTGGTTGTTGCACAGTTGCCAGCAGGGCCTTGTGCTCCCCACAGCAGTAGCCAGTGTCAGCCATCTTGTCAGTTGTTTTCCACTCCCTGTGATGTGAGCATGGTTCAGGGTGGTGTTGATGGGACAGTTGTGAGGCTGAGCAATATCTGTGCCTACTACTCCCATCATGCTATTGCCTCCACCCCCTTCCCAGCATGCCCATGCTTCCTTCCTTTTGACTCTGCTTCCCTGTGGGGTGGGCTGCCTGTGCTGACAGGATGGCTGGGAGTGTTGTCCTGGCAGTTGTTTGGCTAAAAGTCCCAAGAGTGTCCCTGTGCTTCACACAACATAACCCAGGGTGGTGGTTCTTTGTGGGATCTTGAGTTAGGATGTGAGGCATTGCATTCTCCCAGGTGGGTTATGTGGAGTATGTGTTGAGGGGGTGTGTGAGGGGAGGTGCTTGTGACTATGGTCAGTGCTGCAAGTCCTCCTTCCCACCCAGCCAGATATCCCACCATGGAACGTGCTTGCATTGCAGAGAGTGCAAGTTGGCTTTCAGGATGTCAGGCAGTGGTGTTGTGCTGTTTGTTGGTGCACAGTTCCCAGCAGGGCCTTGTGCTCCCCACAGCAGTAGCCAGTGTCAGCCATCTTGTCAGTCCTTATCCACTCCCTGTGATGTGAGCATGGTTCAGGGTGGTGTTGATGGGACAGTTGTGGGGGTGAGCTATGTCTGTGACTATGACTCCCATCATGCTATTGCCTCCACCCCACTTCCCAGCATTCCCATACTTACTTGCTTTTGTGGGGAGTTCAGTGTGTGTGGGTGTGAGAGCAATGGCAAGATGGCTGACAGTGGTGTCCTGCTGTTTGTTGGTGCACAGTTCCCAGCAGGGCCTTGTGCTCCCCACAGCAGTAGCCAGTGTCAGCCATCTTGTCAGTCCTTATCCACTCCCTGTGATGTGAGCATGGTTCAGGGTGGTGTTGATGGGACAGTTGTGGGGGTGAGCTATGTCTGTGACTATGACTCCCATCATGCTATTGCCTCCACCCCACTTCCCAGCATTCCCATACTTACTTGCTTTTGTGGGGAGTTCAGTGTGTGTGGGTGTGAGAGCAATGGCAAAATGGCTGACAGTGGTGTCCTGCTGTTGGTTGGTGTGCAGTTCCCAGCATGCCCTTGTGCTCCCCACGACACAGCAACAGTGTCAGACATCTTTGATGGACCTTTCCACTCTCTGTGGGATGTGCATGCGTGAGTGTGAGCTTGCTGGGCCATGTGGTGGGGGATGTAGAGCTGTGCCTACGACTCCCATCATGCTATTGCCTCCACCCCCCTTCCCAGCATGCCCATGCTTTCTTCCTTTTGACTCTGCTTCCCTGTGGGGTGGGCTGCCTGTGCTGACAGGATGGCTGGGAGTGTTGTCCTGGCAGTTGTTTGGCTAAAAGTCCAAAGAGTGTCCCTGTGCTTCACACAACATTACCCAGGGTGGAGGTTCTTTGTGGGATCTTGAGTTAGGATGTGAGGCATTGCATTCTCCCAGGTGGGTTCTGTGGAGTTTGTGTTGAGGGGGTGTGTGAGGGAGGTGCTTGTGACTATGGTCAGTGCTGCGAGTCCTCCTTCCCACCCAGCCAGATATCCCACCATGGAACGTGCTTCCATTGCAGGGAGTGGAAGTTGTCTCTCAGGATGTCAGTCAGTGGTGTCCTGCTGTTGGTTGTTGCACAGTTGCCAGCAGGGCCTTGTGCTCCCCACAGCAGTAGCCAGTGTCAGCCATCTTGTGAGTCCTTTTCCACTCCCTGTGATGTGCGCATGGTTCATGGTGGTGTTGATGGGACAGTTGTGGGGGTGAGCTATGTCTGTGACTATGACTCCCATCATGCTATTGCCTCCACCCCACTTCCCAGCATTCCCATACTTACTTGCTTTTGTGGGGAGTTCAGTGTGTGTAGGTGTGAGAGCAATGGCAAGATGGCTGACAGTGGTGTCCTGCTGTTGGTTGGTGTGCAGTTCCCAGCATGCCCTTGTGCTCCCCACGACACAGCAACAGTGTCAGACATCTTTGATGGGCCTTTCCACTCTCTGTGGGATGTGCATGCGTGAGTGTGAGCTTGCTGGGCCATGTGGTGGGGGATGTAGAGCTGTGCCTACGACTCCCATCATGCTATTGCCTCCACCCCCTTCCCAGCATGCCCATGCTTCCTTCCTTTTGACTCTGCTTCCCTGTGGGGTGGGCTGCCTGTGCTGACAGGATGGCTGGGAGTGTTGTCCTGGCAGTTGTTTGGCTAAAAGTCCAAAGAGTGTCCCTGTGCTTCACACAACATAACCCAGGGTGGAGGTTCTTTGTGGGATCTTGAGTTAGGATGTGAGGCATTGCATTCTCCCAGGTGGGTTCTGTGGAGTATGTGTTGAGGGGGTGTGTGAGGGGAGGTGCTTGTGACTATGGTCAGTGCTGCGAGTCCTCCTTCCCACCCAGCCAGATATCCCACCATGGAACGTGCTTGCATTGCAGAGAGTGCAAGTTGGCTTTCAGGATGTCAGGCAGCGGTGTTGTGCTGTTTGTTGGTGCACAGTTCCCAGCAGGGCCTTGTGCTCCCCACAGCAGTAGCCAGTGTCAGCCATCTTGTCAGTCCTTATCCACTCCCTGTGATGTGAGCATGGTTCAGGGTGGTGTTGATGGGACAGTTGTGAGGCTGAGCAATATCTGTGCCTACTACTCCCATCATGCTATTGCCTCCACCCCCTTCCCAGCATGCCCATGCTTCCTTCCTTTTGACTCTGCTTCCCTGTGGGGTGGGCTGCCTGTGCTGACAGGATGGCTGGGAGTGTTGTCCTGGCAGTTGTTTGGCTAAAAGTCCCAGGAGTGTCCCTGTGCTTCACACAACATAACCTAGGGTGGTGGTTCTTTGTCGGATCTTGAGTTAGGATGTGAGGCATTGCATTCTCCCAGGTGGGTTCTGTGGAGTTTGTGTTGAGGGTGTGTGTGAGGGGAGGTGCTTGTGACTATGGTCAGTGCTGCGAGTCCTCCTTCCCACCCAGCCAGATATCCCACCATGGAACGTGCTTCCATTGCAGGGAGTGGAAGTTGTCTCTCAGGATGTCAGTCAGTGGTGTCCTGCTGTTGGTTGTTGCACAGTTGCCAGCAGGGCCTTGTGCTCCCCACAGCAGTAGCCAGTGTCAGCCATCTTGTGAGTCCTTTTCCACTCCCTGTGATGTGCGCATGGTTCATGGTGGTGTTGATGGGACAGTTGTGGGGGTGAGCAATATCTGTGACTACGACTCCCATGATGCTATTGGCTACACTGACTTGCCCAGCATACACAGAATTCCTTCCTTTCAGTGGTCTTCACTGTGTGTTGGTGTTGTAGTGGTGGCTACATGTCTGGATGTGTTTGTTAGTTCTATTTGTGCCACTGCCTAGCTGTAGTTGTAGTTGTGTTTGTACATGTGATGACACGGTTAAATGTAACTTTGAGATGGCATGTGTAGTGTTTATCTGACTGACATACACATTTTGGGATGATTCTGTTCTGGTTGCTGTGTAATTGTTATGAGTGCATGGTTTGACTCTCCCCTTGACAGTGATGTGTGTGTGTATTGTGGCAGAATATTGTGTACATTTGTTGTGTACTCACCAGGCTCTGGGATGTTCTCTAGTCCATAGACGCTCACTGGCGGAAGGATGGCCCGCACCTTCTCCTCCCAGGGCCTGAGGTATACTGGCTTGGTAGGAGGGCCACTGCCGGTGTATTGGCTCAGGAGGTAGTCCTTCTTGAGCAGCTCCTGTACCCTCCTGCGCACGTCATACCACCTGTTCTGGATGTCAGTCTTTGTGCGCAGACATGGTGATTGTGCGTTCACCCTGTTGATGATCCTCTCCCACATCTTGGTTTTCTGGGAGATGGGTGTCTGTTGGACCAGTGTGCCAAACAGCTGTGGCTCTACCCTGAGGATCTCGTCTACCAGGACTTCCAATTCACAATCTAGGAACTTGTGATTCTTCTTGGGGGGCATGGTGATGGGTGGTGATGGGTGGTGATGGTGAGTGATGTGTGTGTTGGTGTGTAGGTGAGGGTGTGTGAGTGTGTGTTTTGCTGGGTGTATGTGAGGTAGCTATTTGTTGGTGTGCTGATGGTGTGTGGCTTGTGTGAGGGATGAGCTGTGGGTGTGTGGTTGCTGTCTGTTGAGTGCTGGCAGTAGAATAGCATTTGCAAAGGATCATGGTTGGGATTTGTGTCCTTTATATGGGTGGAGTTGTGGGTGTGTCTTTGTTCTCTGTCCCCACCCCCCCAGTATTTATTGGCTTTGTAATTGCTTGTTTGGCCTTTTTTGTGTATTTTTCCTTAGTACTTTCTGTGCATGTTGGAAACGTTCTTGTGACCGAGTCGGACCCTGCATTTGTCTCGTACGGTCTTCTCCGTTTCGTTCACGCTGTGTTTGTGCAGTTTTCTATGCTGCGTATGCGTCGGTCGCAGTGTTTTGTGTTACTTCGGCTCGGTTTTGTATGCGTGTCGGTCGTACGGCTTGTCCTCCGTACGACTCGGTCGTGGTTTTCGCGCCTTGCATCGTACTTAGCGGTTTGGAGTTCACGTGTACGTTTCGGTTGGATTTGTTCCGGGTGCGTGTCGGTCGGTTCGATTCGCGTGTTTTTCCAGCCGGATTGCTGTTTTCCATGCGGCTCGGTCGTTCGGCTTGGGTTCAGTACGTGTCGGTCGGATTTTGCACGCCTTGCATCGTACTTGGCGTGTCGGGCGCCACAGGTACGTGTCGGTCGGAATTAATTCCGGCTCTGAGTCGGTCGGTGCTTTTTCCGGCCCAAATCGGAATCGACCCCTAAGTTGGCTATAAATCTCCCAGTGTCTACTTTTTCCCACTTTAGAACAATCCCGTTTTCTCTTGCAATTACGGGGTTTATAGGGAGTTTAAAGGCACAATCAACTTTCTTTGCGGATTGCATAGAAAAGGTTATTGCAGCGTGATCACTGAATGGGTAAAACACAATCTCAAAATGAGAAAAAATGCCTTTTATAGAGTCAGAGATCAACACATAGTCAAGGGTAGAAGAAGAAAAATGATTTAAAAAGGTAAATTCTAACTGACCAGTTACATTTTCAGAAGTGTTTAAAAATATAAGATTATTTATTGTTAATAATCTATTTAGGGTGTTACCATACTCCGTGTGACAGAAATGAAGGACACTCTCCCCATCATCATCCTGTATTCCACAGGCTAACACATTAATCTTATCACATGGATGAATGTTAAAATCCCCAAGCCAAATTATATTGCAGGGTTTGGTACATTTGTCTTGCAAGTCATTGATATCTTTTTCCAGAGGGACCAACACCTCTGCTTGATTGCTTCCAAATTTATTATTATAAAAGTTAATAAGAAGCCAACAATACTCCACACAATATTCAATTAAAATAATATGATAATAAGGTGACATATTCAAAAATGACTTCACTTTGAAAGGGAAAGCATTAGAAAGTAGCGTCACCAAACCACCCTTAGCCTGACCAGCAGGAGACGGTACAGCAGGAGTATGAAAGGAGCGATACCCATTCAAGAATATCGGATCTATTTCCCAAGTCTCTTAAAGACAAACTATGTCAGTAGATGTCAACAAAGACAGCCAGTCCATATTAGACCTTTTTTGATTATAACCAGCAATATTCCAAGACATAGCCGCTATAGATCCTAAGAGATTCATACGAGGTAGCGGACTCTTGGACAAGTTTAAGCTGTCTTGGTGGCTTGGTGATGTCACACTAGAAATTGTAGAAATTGTAGGGGGAGGAGTGTGCGAGAGAGACAGCTTTTGTAGATCTAAAACACCGTCCCCACTAGGTGATATAATCTGAAAGTCCAGTCAATCACAAGCGGACAGGCCTTCTAAAGCAGCAAATCTATTCCTTAAAGGAAACGGTGAGACTAAGGGGGGAGGAGGTTGATTAAACGGGAAATGGGATGGCCTCCAAGGAGCATTTGAGCTAACAGTAGATAGCTGTGGTGAAGGATAGGGTTTATAAAAGAAACCCAAAGGTAGAGCAAAAATTTCAGAATGAAATGATGGCATATTTGGTAAAACAGATAATAGATCACCCACTATATGGTAGCTATCAAAGTTCACCATAATACAGTCGCCTTTGATACTTTTGGGAGCTCTTCCTACCCAAGAAACCCTCCTAGCCATAATAATATTCTGGAGGGCATTAACATTTTCACCTAGGCAATTAGATAGCCAATGCTTGGATTTATTTATTAGCTGGTCCGTATTTTCTATCATATTTGATTTCAGTTCTGGGATATTAACTAGAACTATTACATATGGACAAGCAGCTGGAGGGAGATCTACTCTTGACTTAGGCTTCACACTTTCATCTTGGTGCTGAGAGACTCTAGTTCCTAAGCACAATGATTGTGACCTTCCCTCCAGACAAGTTATAGGTACAGGTGGAATTATATGTGGGCGAGGAGCTGTCGAACTAACGGGTGCTTGTGATTCACCATGTAGCCTTGGGCAACCAGTATTCTCCCGATTACCTTGTGCCTGTGTCTGTGTCTGTGTCCTACCATTATTTTTGTGTACATTGGCACTCCCCATTTTGGTAGAATCATGGACAGAGCCAGAAAAAACTGCAGGAAGCCCTGTTGTTTGTCGTAGGTCTTGGCTTCCCATGCTATCAGTAGTTTCATTTGGCCTATCAGGTAGCGTAAGGGGGACCATGTCCAATTGGGGATTGGGTCTAGCTACATTAGTTAGCCCAGTAGTATCAGAAGGGGGCTGACTTGAGAGATAAGAGGCCTCAAGAGAAGATAGTTTGTCCTCTATTTTAGACAATTTATACAGTATATGGTGTAATAATGCAGAAATCATAGTCTCTAATCTTTCCATTAAGTCAGAGTTACATGGATGATCAGTCCCCAAAGCTAGTTGATTAATATTTTCATTTTGTCTAGTAGATCTAGTAGATCTTAATTCTGTTGATAGTCCTGTGTCCAATCTCTTGCACCCGGTATCTTTCTCCTTACAAGCCCGCTTTAGTGTTTTTTGTCTTAAGGGGCAACCTCCCTTTCTTTTTTTAGATTTTGTATCAGAATAGGCATTTTCCACTTGATTTGACATTAATTGCTCCTGAGCTGTATTGCAGTCCTCATCTATGTCGATGGTAGGTAAAGATGGATTCACCGCTGGAGCTGCTGGAGCTGTAGCAGAGCTCAGTTCATTTACTAGTTGGCCAGAAGTCAATCGGTCAATGGCTAGAGTCCCTCCGCCCAAAGAAGAGCGTTTTTGCATGATCAGGGTATCCAGAGAAAGCCTTCTATCAGTAAGTTCGATTTCATGAGCCAAGACAGTTTCAGCCCTTGTTAAAAAGGCATCCAGGGTCCCAACATGGCCAGACCCTGCTTTTTCCTTAGGAATCTTTCTTTTACTCATTTTGCCCTCAGTAATATTAGTAACACAGCTTCGGCTTCAACGTGCAACTTCCCCCAACAGTGTAATGAATATGTTAAAATCTGCAGATTGCAAGATTGTGAGAACAAGCGAGGTCCAACGCCTCCCTACCTTTGCCTTCAGGGTACAGTAATCACTTCCTAGTGTGACAATGGTCTCCAACGACAAGCCAAGAGGGTAGGCCCAGCCCAGCCTCTTCCGGCCCCTGACGGGCGCGGACGGGCCCGCCCGCGCGAGTCCCGCGCTGCGGGAGTCCGCGAATCCCTTTGTGCGCTGCGGGCGCGTTGGCTGTGTCAGAGTGCCTCCTGGTGCGATGCTCGTCGGGGACTGGAGTCCTCTGCTCTCCCCTGTGCTCTGTGCGGTAACGGGCTCCTGCGCTGCGGGAGTACGCGAATCCCTTTGTGTGCTGCGGGCGCGTTGGCTGTGTCAGAGCGCCTCCTGGCGCGATGCTCGACGGGGACTGGACTCCTCTGCTCTCCCCTGTGCTCTGTGCGGTAACGGGCTCCTCATGAATTCAACAGAATCATGCTGTTGCCCCTTCCCTTTACACCACATCTCTGCCTCGCCTGCCTGATTGCACCCTCCCAGGTCATCAGCACTTATAGTCTATTAAATCAAACACAACAGGATTTTTTACAGTGCACATCCTGGACTTACACATTTTAATGCGCTGTCATATGTAATAATTAAGAAAAAGGAGGCCCGTTAAAATTAAATATTTGCATAGAATCACACAATTTGGTGAAATAGGGAAGCTGGGATTGAGCCTAGGTTTTCTCAATCTACATTGTGCACAGTTCAGCCACAAGATGGGTATCTCTTTATCTTACCTCTTTACATCAGAGTACTGCTTTGCTTGGTGCATGAGGTTACAGCTCATTGTTGACTCCAGGGTTCAAGAGGACCTTGAGCTGAACCAAAACCAGACATCCGGCTATAGCGTGGCTTGAGCTTTCAGTGGCTCATCCACCTCTGCATCAGATCACGAAGTGCTAGCCTACCTCAGTCAGCTGGGGGAGTAAGGCTGTGTAAACATGTGATTCATCTCACAGCCAGAGAAGTCAGCAGCCCACAGAAAAGGGGTTTTTGAAGTGAGGGTAAAGAAGCACAGAGAGATGCCTGTGCCCATGTTCTCTGTTGCAGGGAGCTTAGTTGTATTGGGTATCATAGGGACATCGTGGTAGGCTAGTGCCTTTCCTAAGGTCAATTGCTGGGATACATTAGTCACAGGTCAGATACACTGTGAGGCATAGCCTTCTATGCGACTCACTCATCCCTGGCACTGTTGGCTTTTTAAAAAACGTCTTTGGTGCACGCAACCTTGGCTATGGTGATCAGAGATCTTTCTTTGCTGCACATACAGGAAAACAATTAGAGGGAACATTGATAATGAGTAGGGAGCACTCAAATATATTCTGTGTGATTAACATTACTAAAAGAAAATGGTGTACCGTATATTTAAAGGGCTCCACGTGTAACAGATACAACATTATAAATTGTGTATTTAAGAAACATGACTAATAGAGGAGATTGGATTACTTATTCATTAATACTGCAAAGAAAATCTAAGTTCCTGATGTGATTTATTTTGAGATTAACGAGATGAAATGTATGTGAAACTAATGCTAAGAGTTTCATGTGTAATACAACATTATATTCACTCAAGTGTATTTTAATTAATATTCCTTATTAGCCTTTTGCATCATTCTTGTGTTAAGAAACTTCATTTGTTATGCATTTACAATTGTGCCCGAATTTGTAACTCAGTGCACTGTTCACTGTTAAGTTGACTTAAATTTTGAGGCCTCCTGTATAATTTCAGTGCAAATTCACGTTGCAGTCAGATTTGTGTTCAACCTTTAATGTGGAATGTTTTCGTTAGCATTTTGTTTCCACTGCAAGTGTGGACAAAGCCTCATTTGTTAGTATTGAAACGTTTTGTTTTCATTAGATAGCAAGGGATGAAAAGACAAAGTTTGGCAAGGAGGAACGCGGTAACGATCAAGGAGGCGAGTTCTCATGGAGGAGGAGAAGAATGGCCAAGGACGAATGAAGTTACAACTTATTGATGCAGGAAAGGTGGCGCAAGTTTCCAATTTGTGCCAGAATAATGGAAAAGTACTGGAGAAAGGCATGTGGGACTGTCTACCTTCAATGCAACTAATATCATATGCTGTACCTGAGTGAGGGTCAGGAAAGGCATCTTAGGACTTCATGGGGTACAGACCTCTACCTTTGCTTCTGCTTTGAGTGGCTTCATGCCACTTGTCCCTTGGTTGTAGTTCCTTCTACTGAAGACTCTGACAGCTGACACGTTTCTAATTCTCATCTTTATGCAACACTTTTAGTGTAGGGTTGTCCCTTTTAAGGCAGTGTAGGGAAAGATAGCGTGCTCATGCTTACCTTTGACAATCATTCGATGAAACTTAACTCGATTCTTTTTCCTGCTCACTTGAATTCTCATTATAGAACTAGTTGTCTGCTTTCTGTTACATAGGATAAATATCTTTAGGAGATTTGGGCACATTTTGTTTGTTTCTATACAATTATGTTGCTATTGGTATATGTAAACCTATTTTTGAATTTATAATGAAACCCTACTAATCTCATATTCAGTTGTGGACTGGATTATTGAGGGACCAAATTGGTTCCTCTGTATTGAAAATATAAATTGTGACTGAGTTGTCCCTCTTACCTCTCATGCAGCTACAAAGATCATCAAGTTGAGGATAAATGTTTAGATGGGCCCAAGCTCTCGCACAACCATTTTACGGTTTCCTAGGCGTGGTCAGTGTTACATAAAAAGAATAAATACTAACATGAAATATCAGACAATAAGGTCCCAACTGCAATGGGATGCACTTACTGTAAAAGGAGGGGCAATTCACTGCATATGTAAATATATTGTGTTTCACTCACATCACCCTCACTGCTCCAAGCAGTGTTGAGGGAGGTACTGAATAACCAACCAATAATGACCAGGAGCAGCATTACAATAATGAGGTTCGTGGACCTGGACAATGCAATGCTCACCACCATCACTTAGATGTCTGGGGAGGTTGATAGGGCCTGTGTTCTCTATGCATGGAGAGGTAACCTTGAGGGCATACTAAAAGTGTGCATACTGTCTAATTGGTACACAGTGTTTGGGGCTCCCAAGAGTGCTTTAGCTCATGAGCACATGTTGATATTACTGCGTGGGCGTAGATGCAAAGGAATTCCCTCCTATGCATGTAACGACCTCCCTATGCTAATGAAGCAACACCCCCATGAGGACAAGTGGGTGCAAAATGTGCGCCTGCATCATTGGTATTAGAAAAATGGTCATACAAGCATTTGCAGTGCTTTTTGTAATGCAGAAGTGCCCCGGAGGTGAAAAAGCAGGATCAAAAATCAGTTGTACTCCTGGGACAGTTCCATAATAAAGTCACAGACCTGATGTGCGTGAGAAAGTCGTGGTATGGTGTTCTTGGATTTCCAATGGTCGTCTTCTGCATTGTTCCCGCAGAGGAGGCTTGCTTTTCATCATAGCTTCCACTGTCCTTCAGATGTGAGGCTGTGTTGGCACAAACCCATAGTGTTCAATTTATCATGGATAATGATAAAGCACTCAAACGGATATTTATGACAGGATGAGGTGGAAAAACCATAAGCAGACAGTTTTATTTATAAAGAATATCTGTGCTGCTCCAATAACTAGAGATGATTTAGCGTCACACACTGTGCGGCCAGCTCCCTCCTGGAAAGCTGCATCAAAGATGGAAGATCAATACAGAAAAATCCATTGTCTCTGAAATGAACCTATAAACCCTGAATTACCGCCCAAAAATATACTTGTCCGAAGCTCACTATGAATGTTAAGGCAGGCATCAATATTTCACATTGGCAAAGAACTGTCGGAGATCCATTTTCACGAGACTAGAAGGGAATTTCTCCTGCTAACAATGAAGAATAAGGTGCAAGTAACAGCCAATAAAAGCAGAAATGAGAACATCAGGGAATGTGTTAGACAATCATGTTACATGTAAAAAACTGTATTTATCAGAGACAAAACCACAGTTTATCAAACCCTGAGTTTGCATGCTTAGATCTACACAACTGTACATCTATATCTACAGATGGATGTAACTCTACAGTTTTTTTTGCTATTCACCTTTTTTGAGTGTAGATTTACACCTAGGTATAGACTTATGAATCTCCGCCACTCCAACGACACGGTGGAGTCTCTTAATATTAATTTTACACTGTAAAGTTGCTATTAGTATCTTTACAGCCATATTTTATGTTCTGCCTGTTTGCTGGAGAAACCCACTACCAGGGTGGAGATATCTGCCACAGTGGCGGAGATCTACGAATGGGAAATGTTATACTCATGGCCAAATAACACACAGCTGACACTCATTCATTTGGGAAACATATAAATAGACCTAAAGTCCAAGGCTCTGCCCTCTTTCACTAGGACTATGTTACATTGAGGCCAACAGGAACCACATCCTGCTACCAGGATGCAGACCAAAACACTCAAGAGGAAGAGGAACTTCAAAGAGGAGGCGGTAGCCCTTATATATAGAGCATTCATAAATTTGTCGTAAAAAACTACATGGTCTGGTGCCATACAACCTCAGTGGAGTGGAGAAGGTGGCCCTGTGGTGGGAGGTCACTTACTGTTAATGCATTAGGGGTTAAGGCACCGAGTTTGGGGTACATTAAAAAGAACCAGCAGGATGAGAGGATGTGGGTGAAGGAGGAGTTCTCCAGGATTCAAGTAGCAAATGCTATTCCTGGAGGCAGACATGAATTCAGTCCACAATGCACCCTGTACTATTATAAGGCCTGCCTGTTGCAGAGAACCCTCAAATAAGACAATAAGGAAAATTGTCCTAAAACACTCATGCACTCTGTCTTTCCAACCCTGCATTGTTATGTATACATTACACACACACATATCCCTCATACGCCGTCTCTAACACACACACTCTTTAAATGCTATAGTTCATATTATTCAGTGTTAATTTTCCTTTCTCTAATAAAGTCACAATTGCAAGTAATTTGGCTGTCACATCTGGGGAAGGAATACTTCTTACCGCAGCAGGGCAAAACAAAGGGTCCATCTCCAAATGCATCCCTACAACACATTCTTACCAATGTCACTGATAAACTATACTGGATTTATATACCTTTAGTTTGTTTCACCATAACAGTGTTTTTATTTTATGGTGTTCCATTATGATATACAAATTTTTGATGATTGGCTGAGTGTTCGCATTTGTGCTTCAATCTGAGTCATCTTCTGACAACTGGCAAAGGTTTTCCAGCGTGGAGTGAACTGAGACTTGGGGGCAGGACTCCAAGCCCCAAGAGCACTTTCCCCCACAGGAGACGGGTCCCGCAGCACTCACGCCAGGCAGGCGCATTTCTACAGGTAGGCATACCGCAGCATGGGTCGCTGCTCGCAAGACTCGGGGGCAGGACTCTAAGCCCCAGAGCCCTTTCTCCAGCAGGAGGCGGGGCCTGCAGCATTTGCGCTAGGCAGGCACATTTGTACAGTGGGGCATGCTGTGGCATGGGATGCCGTTCGCAGGACTATAAGGCCCAGGAGCATTTTCTCCCACAGGCGGCCGGGCCTGCAGCATTTGTGCCATGCAGGCGCCATTCTACAGCGATGGCATACCGCGGCACAGGATGCTGTTCTCAGGACTCTGGGCAGGACTCTAAGCCCCAGGAGCACTTTCTCCAACAGGAGGCGGGGCCTGCAGTATTCTCATCAGGGATGTGCCCAGGAATGTGCCCAGGCGAAGACCGGTCCAAGAGCAGGCCGGGCTGAGGCCATCATAGCCTAGAAGAGGCTGGGCTGGGCTACCCCCCTAACATCTGCTATCGTCCTGCAGGATTTTCCTGTGAGTCACATAACAAGTGCTTAAGGTTAGATTTACTACATTTGTTGCTGAGGCATTTCTATTTTGTCCTGGCTTTGGTTGTGGTTCTGGATTAGAAACGTATTACCTTTGTGGCTATGCAGTCATGGGGAAGAGGAAAGTCTACTCAACAAATGTGGTGGTTAAAAGCCCAAGAACAAACAAGACCATTTTGGCTCTTCTCAATAACGCAGTGGGGGTTCTCACGGAGGAACTCACGAGTGTGGAAGATCAGCTGGTCCTAAACTTCAGCGAGGTTGTCCTTTCAATGGACCAAGTGGGGGCTTCATCCATTAATGCACTTACTGAGGGTTCTTCCAATTTATGTCATCCATCAGACAGTCCGAAAAATGAGGTTGTTCCTGTAAGCTATACTCTGGACCCTGAGCGCACGACAATTTCTCGATTGAAGAGTGCCTGCAGAGAAGGTGCCAGGGCGAAGAGCAAAAGCATTGTGTTGACCAGTAAGTCCCAGTCTGGCAGTAAATCAGGAAATGTGGCGAAAAAGGGGAACCCTGCCCAGGATCTCGTGTTAAAAATGGGACCTTGCAGTCACCAAGACCTTTTCCTTAAACTGGAAATGCAAATATCAACTGTTTTTGATGCACTTAATACACAAATCGCTAAAATGGAGGAGGTGGTGGGAAAATTGGGAGAAACTGTGGTGCTCATCCATATGCAAATGGTAGTAGTATTTTAAATGGTAAATGGGAATTTTTTTTTGTAAATCTGCTCCCTTGTTCAGCACTAGCTATAATGTTCCTAATGTTTCCCTACAGGGCTACCATAGCAGGCATCACCCTGCTCACTCATTGGAGACCAACATGGGGCCGGGGACCAACGGCAATATAGCCAATAACACAGCCAGTGTTACTTCATTACCACAGAATGATCAGCTAGCTTCCCATGCGGCCCAGCCCAGTGACACTTCTGATATGAATTCTCTTACTAATTACACTGGGAGGACAAGGAGGGAACACCATCCCCCTGCTGAGGTTTTTCATGGGATGAGCCCAGTGAAGTGGAATTCAGTTGTCACCTGCATCCACCTCCTATCTGCTAGTGATGATCAATGTTCCTCCAGTTAAGGGCAAGGAAACAGAAAGTTATCAACAGCTCAAAAGCAAAGTCACATATTAGCTGCATTGCAGGGTAAAACTTGATCATGCCTTATTTGAAGAGATTATTATCTTTCGGAGAGTGGACTGGATAGGGAATTCTCATGAGACATGCCCAGGCAACTGTATAGTCCTAACCTTTAGTAATGTCATGAGGGTGGGTTATATCCTACACAAGCTTTGGTTCAGCACTGCTCCAAGAAGTAGAATGACAGTACTTCCATAGGCTTTTTCTATCAACCCCTAAAGACAAGGGCAATATGGAGGGGGGAGGCGAATCTTGGGCAGAGGGATGGCTCTGTTAGAACTTGCCATCAGGGTCAGGGTGCTAGTCTGCACCTTAAGAATCACTTTGAGCCACTGACTAGGTTAGATGGCCCAGACTGACTGGCCCTTCCTCGTGAGGCAGGAAACTCTGTGGTGTCCAAGCTCCCAAGCTCAACCAGTGATCTTAAAGTGTTATGCTGGAACATAGCTGTGGTTCACAGGAAAACAACTGATGAGGAGGGGATTATGATGCCTTGCACTTACAATATTATTAGCTTTCAGGAGACCTGGGACACACAGGGGGTGTTGCAGCTAGATGGCTATGTTACATTTATCTCCACTGCCATTTTTCAACCTGTGGTAGAGCAAGAGGGGGACTAGCGAGGTTAATTAAACTGTGCCTTAATTGTAAACTAGAGATCATTGTTTCTAACCCGCCCAATATCCTAGGTGTACTTTTGACCTTTCCAAATGTCCAAAGGGTGTTAATTGTGAATGTTTATAAATCAACCTCAGTTAGAGATGACCATGATGATGTTAGGGATCTCAGAAAGTTTTTAGACAATATTTTTCATTGTTTGTCCAATTTTACAGTGATTATGTTGATGGGTGATTTTAATCTGTACCCCTGCATGGGTTTTCATTTGCATTGGGACTCCGGCTAATTATCGTCTAGTATTGATCAGGTGCACCTCAAACATACCCAGCAGGCAGATATGCTAAATAATTTGATTACAGATTACAATCTAGTTAATCTGTTTAATAAGGGGGAACTAGTCTCCAAGAGAGGACAACCACATTCAAGGGGTGGGGCGCCAGGTCTATAATTGATATTTTTGTTTCAGCATATTTCTTTTTTTTCTTGCAAATTTTAAGGTAGAATGGGACACACACACAGTGACCATAATCCTCCCCTAGCCACTTTTTTGTGGGCCAAGATGCCCGTGGATGCTGAGTGCTTATTCAATGAATTAGTCATATCAATAGACCAAGGTCGAAGGGTAAAATGGGCCAATGTTATACCTGCTGATTTCATTTTTAATTTGGTCACTACTTGTCAATCTAATTTGTTACCTGTTTAAATAAGGAAGCCACTGACACCAGTATTTTGGGTACTTTTACCAGTATCTGTGAGGCTATTAAGTCTGCCCTTACTATCACAGGGGAGGTTCCTTCTCCACTCCTCTGCAAACTGTTTGATAAGAAGTGCTCTAGGGATCATGAAGAATTGATTAGGGTCCTGAAAAAGATACCCCGCAATCAGTAAGAGGTGAGAAAAGCAAGGGTCACATACAGCTTGACATGTAAAGAACAAAAAGTTACTTAAAGAAAGAGGCATGTGAGAACCTAATGGCGGCTAATGTATCTCGGGACAGTGCAGCCTTCTGGAGGGTAGTGAGCCATCCACTGTTTAGCTCTGAGCAGCTGTCAGATCAGGCCTTAACCATCACAGATCAGGCTTGGATCGATCATTCTGAGGCAATATATGACAGTGTGGGCACAGAACTAACCACACCAAGTATTCAGGAGAATCTGAGGCTTACTTTCCAGTGGGAGGAAGTAAAAAAAGCTATCTTATCTCTACCCGCAGGAAAGGCCCCAGGACCTTATAGGGTCCTTGGAGGTTTGTATAAGTCTCAAGTTGATCTGTGGGCACCCCTGTTGACTCAGCACTTACAAATTGCCGTTTGTGGCCATTGTAATATATCACTCTGTGATTGTGCCGGTATTCAAAAAAAGGAAGAAGAGCAGATCCAGCCTATTACTGATCCATTTCACTGGTGGACTCAGAGGTTAAAATCATAGGCCGGGTGCTCTTGGATCACCTCACCACATGGGCAAATGATCAAAACATTTTGTCTGACATACAATGTGGGTTTAGACCAGGTCGCGGTATGATTGAGAAAAACCTCAACTTGCATCTGCTAATCACCAAGTACACTAAAGCAAAGGGGGATCAATACAATTGGCCTTCATGGACTTCAGCTCAGCATTTGATAGGGTTAATAGAACCAAGCTCTGGGCCATACTAGGGTCCTTGGGGATTGAGCCTGCACTCATCACTTTCTTGCAAGATTTGCACAAGGTTCTTACAGCCTTTGTGAGGTATGTTTGCAATGGGGAATACACACAACACTTTAGTTTGAAGAGATGGACCCATCAGGGTTGTATCCTGGTCCCCTTTCTCTTCATTCTTTATATTAATTGCTTAGAATCTGTCTTATTTGAAAAGGAGCAAGATGTTCCAAGTGTAGGAGGTTTACCGGTGCCCACCCTGTTATACGGAGATGATGCCATCTTGGTTGCTTGAACAGCAAGAGGCCTGCAGATACTTTTAAATATTTTTATTACTTTAATGGATAGCATTGATCTTAGGACTAATTATAAGAAATCTCATGTTATGGTGGTGGGACCCAAAATCATTAAAACCCATAATTTCGTGGTAAAGGGCCAACACATTAGTAGGGTAGAAAACCTTTCTGACCTGAGCATTTTGCTCGATTCAGACCTTAACTGGCAACCGCTGTTAAATATTAATATAATGACTTTTAAAAGGGCCATTTACAGCAATGGTGATTTCTCACGACGATTGGGGCACAAGCCTATAAAGGTGATGCTAGAAATTTTCAAACCTAAATGCATTCTCATACCTAGTTTTGATTGTGAAATCTGGGGATACTCGTCTATTGCAACCATACAGCTGGTAGAAAATCAGTTTTTCAGAGGACTTTTAAATATCCCAAAAAGTACTCCAACTGAGATTGCACATGAAGAGAGGGGTATGGGATTCATATTTGATCTCGTTCATCTTCATCCCCTTTTATTATGGCTCTCAGTTTGGCTTAAGGACAAGCCTAATCTTAACAAACTAATTGTGTGTGACTGTATGGGCTTGGACAATATGCTACACATCCCATGGCTGCAATACATTCAGTGCAACTTGAGAGACCTTGGGAGACTAGAACTTTCTTATCATCGTGGTCGCATTGTTAAAGCTGACATTGCCTAGGTTAAGTGGGCCTTTACCTCCAGGGTGACAGCGGGGCAAGAGGTCCTCTCTTTGACCAAACGTTCAATGCGTCAATTCGTTCTGGTCAAACCAGTGAGCGGGATGGAACTATACTTGGGCCTGGATATGTTCAGTCACCATAGTTGTCTGTTGACCTATTTTAGGCTAAAATTAACCCATCACTTGATGTTCTCTAATGGCAGCTGGATAAAAGAATGTAATCTTCCAGTGTGTGTCTGTGACAATGTTTCAATCCCTGACTCCTTGCACAATGTTATGATCTGCCCCAGGTTTAGTAATGTACGCCACAAATATATACTGCCTCTCCTGTTAACTATGAACTTTAGATAGGTCAGAAGTGCGTTGCTGTTTTTACAACTTCTATCTACACCTAAAGTGTGTTCCTTTTTATCTTGGTTACCTGTTATCCTTGGATTCATAAATCTTTTTCTTAGACTTCACATTAATCTTCTCTCCAGCTGCTAGATCAGGTGATACCATATCACAACATCATTAAGGACACTGGTTCAATAGCTGACATCAAGGGGTCCACCTACAAAGCAAGCATATATTACTGGACCAGATGATTTTCCATTGCATAGATGTAGTAGTTCTATGTAGGGATCATACCTTAGTGTCATGTGTTTAAGCATGCTCTTATTTGACAAAGTTATTTAAAACATTTAGGGGCCGATTCCGATTCGGGCCAGAAATCTCTCCGACCGAGCCGGACTCGGAGAGATTTCCGACCGAATTGGACCCTAGCAGCCCGACCGAACGAGTACGATGCGCACGTATGCCATCGGACTCGATTCGGTCGGACTCCCATTGAAGTCAATGGGAGCCTGTCGTACAACGCGTACACGGGCTCCCATTGACTCAATGGGTGCGAGGCGAACAAGGGCGCCCCCTACAGCGTGTACGCGGTGAAGCGACTCGCGCCGTACACGCACAGGTAGGGGGGACCCATGGGTCCCCCCTGTGTGCGACTCGCATGGCTACGCGTACAGGGGGGTCCGACACGGACCCCCAAAGTACGGCTCCGACTGCTCCTTCGAGCCGGACGGCGCGAGTCGGTCGGACTGCTCGCGGCGCACATCGTACTTGCCCGGCCGGGGAACGTCTCCATTGCGCGGTGCGAGGCGTGTCCGAGCGAGTCGGTCGGAGCGGTCGGCTTTCGCGTACAAGTCGGTCGGTGCGGTTGGGTCTCGCGAACGAGTCGGTCAGAGTTTTCGCATCGTACTCGCTCGCCCGGACGCACGTACGAATCGGTCGGGAAACAGGGCTCCGAATCGGATCCGGTAAAGCCGAATCCGATTCGGAGCCCTACCGGCCGAGATCGGAATCGCCCCTTAGTGAGAAACATGTCTGATGAAATAGTGAACACAGACATTGTTTTACATATTTCAACTTATATCATCTTCTTCTTGCAGCTTCTAGGGACACTGATCCTGACAATGATGCTGTGCTTCCCACAAGCAGAGGACATCTAGCGATCCCTTGAGAAATTCTAAAACTCCTCCAAGCAATTATCTTGGTGGCTGCCACTGCAGAAGAGGGAAGGAGCAAGACCAGGAGGAGGGCACTGTTGGCCCCACCCAGAAACCATCAGCCAAGACCACCCCAAAGCCTTCCAGCTACCTTATTCGAGGTCTCTGCTGAGAAATTGTTTTTTCCCAGCCACCAGCCAAGCAGCCATGGATGCATGTCCCTGCTATGCAGGACTCACCTCTACACAGTCCACAACCTACAGGTATCTCATTGACTCTTCTGCACACTTCTCTCAAGCAGGTGCATCTGCTGTCTTCTCTCAGTCATCTGAGGGAGAGGACATCTCGGGAAAGAAGGTTTTCTTCTCCCTTCATCAATCCAACACCCACAACCTTCGAGATCACCACTTACTGTTCTGTGGGAGGATCATATTTTCCAACATCAGTCCATTGTGCTGGGGAATTAGTCTGTATGAGATTGTGGACAATCTTAAAGTACTCCAGATCTGTGCCATGGATAACTTTGTGAAATGTTACCAAAGTATGGCAAAGGAAAGAGAGTGTAAGGCAGCATGCCTTGACCATGAAGATGATAGGGGCAATAACAAATAAGTACTAGTGTCAATCTGCAGGGCAAAAGCAGGCACATGAATCAACTGAGGCATCACAACCTATGAGGCTCAATCACCCTCGCAACCAGAAGTATAACTAGTATTGCATAGCTAGAGAGCCATTAAAAGCATTCCCCAATTCACTATACTACTCGTTTAACACTTCATTTACTCAGACTCACAATATACCCTTATTTGCACCAGTCATAAATTTAGATTTTTCAAACTCTAACCTGTGAGCACCTCACCTTTGGAAAAAAACGTTATAATACCTAACCTAAACTCATACAGGCTTCAATTTATGTGTTGCCATGTAAATTGTTTTAGTAACTGTTAGTAATACATTTGATGTGATTTCAGAACAACATCTCTATACCGATACACATCACATTTGCCGACAATTACATATTAGTACATTCACAGCCACTTACTTCAAAACGAACAAAAATACATCACATAATTTTCTTTTAAACTGCTTATATTATACATTCCATTATATTTTTCACACTGTAAGATAACAATATTGTTCATGGGCCTGGGTAAAATGAAAACAAATACTGACTTTATGATGGAATGGTAATCTTGGAGGGGGCAGACAAATTATAAAAACACCTCAGGAATATCAGGGACAAGGTCTGTTTACAATAGGGTTTAAAAAGAAAAAAACAACCTAGTTAAACAACATATTTAAAAAAGTCCCAAAAGAAAGCAAAATGTTTAAATGAAAGTCACTAGTCCAAATTATATGCAAAGGACCTGGTTTGGGGCAAACGTTTCTGCACATCATCAGATATCCTTCACTGATGCAGGCATGTAGTTGGTCATGGCAGACCGGACTCCCTCGAAGAAACATACAAGGGTAGATGGGGATACAATGTAGATGGACAACCTGTAGACGTAACAACCGCAGGCGGGGACTGCATAATGCCTAAAATCAAGGAGGGCAGGAGGAAACACTATTCCCTATGTTGGTCAAATAGAGATTCTCGTAAGACCTTAACTTTACCGGTCACCTCCATCAAATCCAGGGAGATCTATTATGGGCCGCATGGCCTCCTTGTGAGCAGCGAGCAGTCATTGAGGCATATAGGGTGGTCTCAACACATAATGGCCCAGTAGTGTCTGGAGTGAATGTATCCCTCGACTGCTGATGTTCCGAATAGGCACTTGGTGGAGGAGATATAGCAGAGGTGCAGCTGGAAGCCATGTTTCTTATGGGATCTCTGAAGTTAAGGAGTGGGTGGGAGCACGTCCAGGTGATGTTGTGGTCTGCTCCTGGGATACCACTGAGAGATATTCTTCTTGGCCAGGAGGTGCCCCGTTGTTCACCTCCTTTTGGCTAATGGTCCGAAACTTCCTCTCCTACAAAGGAGTCTTTTTGAGGTTGAGCATGTTAGTCAACAGGCAGGTGCATTCTCACTGGTAGTGCTTGGTTGTGACTCTTTGTTGTTGGTAGATAGTTCTCATGCCTGCCTTGCAGTCAATGATCTTGTCGTTTGTCACTCTTGGTCCTGCTATGTTGTTCGTTAGCCAGCACAGTCCACTGAAAAGGAATAAAGAGAAAATAAATAAATTATGATTTTGTATGCCTATTACTTCACATACCTTCAGATACTTTTTCAGGAAATTACAGCATTAAATAAGAGAAAGATTGACATTGTGAAGTCTACTCTTTGCCATGCTAAGTTAAACCTTCCAATTGTCACAGTGGTCAAGTTATATCCACTAAATATTAAAATTGTCAGCAATGATTCTAAATCGATGAAGCCAGGCCATCATTGCAGGACATCAATTTTTGAATAGAGACAGGGATAGGATTGTGCCACAGCTGAGAATCCTACTCAGGCAACAGTCCCCCAAGTATGATGCCTAACATGGAAATGATTTAGTGGTTGAATGGACTTTTGAATTATGCTTGCACATATAAAATTAATAAATATACTTACAAATATTAGAAGCATAAAATGTTTTTGAAGCTTATCGGAATTTAAAAACCACACTGCATGTGGGATAGCGGATATAATTTCACAATGCCAGCCTTATAAACACTTATTTTGGCAACTGTGGTAACTGATGAGCTATGCACCCAATATATTAAGGTCACAATAAAGTTTCATTCTGAGATCAAAATAATGCTGTTTTAACATAAATGATTTTACAAAAAGAAAACATAAAATCAAAAAACATCATCCAATCCATTTCTTTAGCAGAAAACCATATAGCATAGGCAAAAATGGACATCATATGAAGACGTTAAACTAAAGACATGACTGGACAACACTATCAAAAGAGACATGCACTTCTATAATCAGTCACATTTTTCACATGCTGACTTTCTGCTGCTCATGTGCTTCCAGATGAGCATGAGGGGTGACCAGGTAGCTTTAAGGACCCTCTTGTGCAGTTGTGTCAGGTGGGAGTACCACAAAAATAACTGGGAGGACACTTCGAGCATCTCATGAGACTTAAAGTTTGCTGCAAGTGAATGTCCTCACAACACTTATCTACAAGTGAAGGACCTGCCAACAATTGTAACACTCCTTCCCACTTCAGCACATGGCACTGCCCCTCCAATTCTGGGCTGGGTCTAGAATGCTCAGCTGGGTTTCAGAACACCCATAGAGCTGAGGATACTTCTCAAGGATCACCTCACAAATAATCTCAAGTTCTTTTCTTCAGCTCGGGCTCTATATTCCTTTACCTCAGCCCTTTTAGATATTTTGATTGACAAAAGAAGAGCAAAATTGGGTGTTGGTGTTGTGGTGAGTGGATGGCTCAGAATAACAAGAACATGGCTCACTTCCTATATAGTTCCTAAATGTAATTTCCTGTTTGTATAGGGTGGTGGAGATCTTCTTCTCAAAAACAGAGATCTCTCCTCCACCCACAAAGGCCTCCTAGCCCCATACATGGAGGTGTACACCTGCATATGAAGGCATCAATAAAAATCGGGGGGGGTGGGAGAGAGCTATGTGGTGACTTTAGTTACTTTTTCTTATGTAGAAAAGCGTAGTTACATAAAGCATGTAAATGTTTTAAATGTTTGGAAAAAGGTAAATTAAATATGATTGTGAAAGTGAAGTGAAAGTGGAAGCATATTTATAAATAAAGTTTAACATGTTTTATTGTTTGCACAAAATCTGTACTCTGAGCTTTAGGATGTTGATACCAATCCCTGACTCTCCTCCTATAGGTTGAATGACCACTTGGTTTAGGTCAAGGATGGTAACATACACCCAAGCCAAGGAGAAAAGGGGGTGAGGAAACCAAGAGAAAGAGAGACTCTTTTGATGGTTCGATCAATCAATCAATCAGGGGGTTTAAAGCGCGCTACTCAGCCGTGAGGGTCTCAAGGCGCTGGGGGTGGGGGTGGGGGGGTGTGCAGCTTCGGTTCAGATGAAGAGCCAGGTCTTGAGGCTTTTCCTGAAGGTGTGCAGAGTAGGGGAGCGTCTGATGTTGACTGGGAGCTCGTTCCAGGCTCTGGCTGTTGTGTACGAGAAGGCTCTTCCACCTGCTCTGCGGAAGCACAAGGTTTCTGCTAGGGCGAGGTCGGCGGAGCGGAGGTTCCTTTTGGGTACGTGGAAAGAGACTCTTTCATTGAGGTATTTGGGTCCGGTGTTGTGGAGGGATTTGTAGGCTGGGGTGAGTAGCTTGAAGGTGACTCTCTTTATGACGGTGAGCCAGTGGAGGTCTCGCAGGTGTTGGGTGATGTGCTCATGTCGTGGGGTGCCGAGGACGAGTCTGGCCGCGGTGTTCTGGATGGTCTGGAGTTTTTGTAGCAGGGATTTGTTGATTCCCGCATAGAGGGCATTTCCGTAGTCCAGTCTGCTAGTTATGAGTGCGTGGGTGACAGTCTTTCTGTCTTCGGGGCGGATCCATTTGAAGGTCTTGCGGAGGATGCTGAGTGTCTTAAAGCAGGTGAAGGCGACGGCGTTGATCTGTCGGGTCACGGTGAGAGAAGAGTCGAGTATGATGCCGAGGTACCGGGCATGGTCCGTGGGGGTGGGGGGGTTGCCGAGGGCGGAGGACCACCAGGAGTTGTCCCAAGCTACGGGGGAGGGTCCAAGGATGAGGACTTCTGTCTTCTCCGAGTTGAGTTTCAGACAGCTGCTACTCATCCAAGCTGCAACATCTTTCATTCCTTCTAGGAAGCTGAGTATGGTGGTTTCTGGGTCTTTTGTGAGGGAGAGGATGAGCTGGGTGTCGTCAGCTTAGGATACAATGCTGAGTCCGTGCTATCTGACGATGGCGACGAGGGGGGCCATGTAAATGTTGAAGAGAGTGGGGCAGAGCAAAGATCCTTGTGGCACTCCGCAGGTGATCTCTGTTGGTTCGGAGAGGAAAGGTGTGAGTCTGATCCTTTGGGTTCTGCCACCGAGGATGGAGCGGAGCCAGTCAAGGGTGGTTCCCTGTATTCCTGTGTCGTGGAGTCTGGCTGCAAGAGTGTGGTGGGAGACAGTGTCGAAGGCTGCGGAGAGGTTGAGTAGGATGAGGGCTGCGGTGTGGCCTTAGTCTAGGAAGCATGCGGATGTCATCTGTGGTGGCAAGGAGGGCGGTCTCGGTGCTGTGGTTGCTGCGGAATCTAGATTGGAAGGGGTCGAGGATGGAGTTCTCTTCGATGAAGTTTGTCAGATGGGCGTTGACGATCTTCTCGGTGACTTAGGCTGCGAAGGGAAGAAGAGAGATGGGTCAGTAGTTCTTCAGGTCCGAGGGGTCAGCAGAGGGTTTCTTGAGCAGGGGCTTGACTTCTGCGTGCTTCCAGTCATCAGGGAGAGTGCCGGATTAGAAGAGGCTTTGATGGTGCATCGTAGCTCGGGCGCTATGGCGGAGGTGGCTCTGTGGAAGATGTGCGGGGGGCATGGGTCCGTGGGGGCTCCTGAGTGAGTGCTCTTCATGGTCGTGGTGGTATCTTCAGAGGTGACCGGGGTCCAGGTGGTGATGGCGGGCTGGCTGTCGTCGCTGGAGGGATGGGTGGTTTCTGGGGTCTGCTCACTGAAGTTGTCGTAGAGGGCCTTGACTTTCAGGTGGCAGTAGGAGCCGAGCTTGTTGCAGAGGTCCTGGGAGGGAGTGACGTCCGTGGCTTCGCTGGGGGGTTTGGCGAATTGCTGGATGATGTTGAAGAGTTTGTTCGAAGTTGCTGGAGTTGGAGAGGATTTTGTTCCGAATGAAAGTCTTCTTTGTGGATCTTATGCGTTGGTGGTATTCTGTCATGGCGTTCTTGTATGTGGTCAGGTCTTCCGTGGTTTTGCTGTTTCTCCATCGGTTTTCGAGACGGTTTGAGAGATAGTTAGCAGCTGGAAGATCTGGACTGCATTCCTTAGACACAGGGGGCATATGTACAAGAACTTAACGCTGCCGTAGCATCAATTTTTTGATGTTACGGCGGCTTTTTTT